>JAPVLO010000168.1:0-1200000 GCA_027257055.1 Cephalopachus bancanus | reverse complement strand
AATGCTTACTCTTTCAAAAGTTTTAATTCTGTTCAAAGTTAAAATACAATTGTCACAAGTAATTGGGTAAATTTAAACCAGTCAATCGTCCTTAACCAGTCCTATAAAATCACAATTCCTGTTTTTAAAACTAGAAACTATTTCTGGAAGTTTTTTTTTTTTTTTTTTTTTTTCGTCAAGTAATGTTGATACTTTATTATGGAAAACACTATAATAGGGGGTCCAACTACAAAATGAGAATCAAGAATTAGAACAATTTAAGAAAAAAAGATACTTTAAAAAAAGCATTGCAATTGTATATCTTTACTTTTATGTTTGCATACACATTTATTGGAACAATATTTGAATTTGCAGTGGACTATTGATATGTGCTTCTCTTTTTTTTTTTTTTTTGAGTTGGAGTCTTATTCTGTCGCCCAGACTGGAGTGCAGTGGCCACTCTCGGCCACCGCAGCCTCGACCTACTGGGCTCCGGCGATCCTTCCGCCTCAGCCTTCCAAGGAGCTGGAATTACAGGCATGTAATTATTGTAGAGATGAGGTCTCACTGCCCAGGCGGGTCTCGAACTCGTGGGCTCAGGCAATCCACTCACCTCAGCCTCCCAAAGGCGTGGGATTACAGGCTGAGCCACCGAACCTGCCTCTATGCTTCTCTTTATAAACTAATTAATCAAGTTCACTATAATAAAATTTTAAGACAGTTTCCTTGTACTAAACTAAATCTTCTCGTTCTTGCTGAGCAGTCATTACAATGCAGTACTAAATAAAGTTATGTGGTTGAGTCTTTGCCTTATTTTCAGCTTAATTTTAGCAAAAACATTCCTAGCTGTGAGTTATAAAAGGATTATCTGACACTAGCAATGTTTTAAAGAAAACAGAAATGTAATGGTTTTTGCCATTTGTTTCTCTACCAAAGTATGATACCACCAGCTTCCATGCCAAGTAAGCAGATCTTAAATGTTAGTTTCTCGATTTGTCTGTCTATCCAGATTTGGGGTAATGCTTTTTCTTGCCATTTTAGTTATTTGAAAAGAAGCAAATGACTTATTTCCTTTTAAAAAAGTGATGGGTAAAGGAAACACCATAGATGACTAAGCTTAAGATAGAAATATGTTCTTTTTATACAGAAATAAAAATGTATAACAGAGTCTGTCTCAACAGACTATTACGACTAAAAAACCTAACACTTTAAGGAAGATAATTTGATTTTGAGTAATAACCATGTTAGCTTTGTTGCTCTCAACATTTACAAAAATCTCTCTGGATCATTTTGTTTGTTAGTTTATTTGATTAATGCGGGAATAAACTAATTAATCTAGGAGTCCTCTAAGGTTTTCTCCTATAATAATGTTCACACATTAGCTTCCAATCCTACCTACTCTTCCCAATCAATTACATCAATGTGTCTTTTAGGTTCTGTCACTAAAATAAATTCCTAATCTATCTCCTTTTTTTCTCTTTGCTGCTTCAACTGTAGTACAAATTAAATCTTAGTTAGATTATTCAATAGACACCAATTAGTCTTCTTTCACCTACTCTTATATTACTACAATTTTTATACCACAAGATAGCCAGATATATCTTTTTTTTTTTTTTTTTGAGTTGGAGTCTCACTCTGTCGCCCAGACTGGAGTGCAGTGGCCGCTCCCGACCACCGCAGCCTCGACCTGCTGGGCTCCGGCGATCCTTCTGCCTCAGCCTTCCAAGTAGCCGGAATTACAGGCATGCACTACCAAGCCTGGCTGATTTTTTATTATTATTATTATTTATTGTAGAGATGAGGTCTCGTTGCCCAGGCGGGTCTCGAACTTGCGGGTTCAGGCAATCCACTCACCTCAGTCTCCCAAAGGCGCGGGATTACAGGCTGAGCCACCGAGCCCGGCTCAGATATATCTTTTTAAAGGTCAGTAAGACTATGTCATTCTCCTGCATAAAATTTTCAGTAATTGCAATGAATTTAAAATATAATATCAATTCACACCATGGCATTAAGTAACCTATATTTTTTGACTTCCGCCTGCATCATTTATTTCACTCTCTAACCTTCTCCCACTCATGGTTTTTTGCCCCAGTCATACTAGATTTGAATTTGCTAATCACTTCCTTCTTAAAGGCTTTGGGTATGATGTGTGTTATGCTTGGAATACTGCTCACCTTTATTCTCGCGAGGTCAGTATCGCGAGGTCAGTATTTAAACCTTGTCATAAAGGTTTAAAATCAAATAGCACTTACTTAATGAGTCCTTTCCTGACCTTCAAACGTAAATTAGTAACTTTCAGTTTTAGTTCCAAAATGTAGAGTTTAAAAGTTGCCATTCCCATCCTATTACTATGATAAAGGGGGAACAAATTGAATAGCAAGAAATCTTGGGAAGCCCATCAACTAGCAAAGTTTACAGGACAAAATGTCTTTCCAAAATCTGGAGAGACAAACAAATCCAGAGAGTCACAGTTAGGATTCACTAACCTAGAGCAGAAGCTGCTGGAGCCATAAATTGGTATAGAAACTTAAATGGCAATGACAAATTGCAGGAGGTTGAAAAAGTAAGAGTGAGAATGTCCTGGGAAAGGTAGTCATGGTTGGAGGAGAGTACACATTAGTCGTGGCTGGGGTGTTTTAGTTCATTTTGTGTTGCTATAGCCGAGGCTGCATAATTCATTTTGAAAAGAGGTTTATTTGGCTCATAATTCTGGTAGTGAGAAAGCCGAAAAACATGGTAAGGGTCACTCAACTCAGCTTCTCATAAGGGTCTCATGTTGCAGCACAACAAGGAAGAGAAGTGGAAGGGTGAGAGAGTATGTGTCAAGAGATATGCACTAGAGACTGAGCTCATCTATAACAACTCACTATCTTGATTTTTGCCAGAGCGAGACTTGACTCACTTTGGTGTGAAGATATTAACCTATTAGGTGATCCAAACACCTCCAGCTAAGGCCACTACCTCTCACACTGCCATACTGGAAATTTCATTTCAACCTGAATTTCAGCTGGGAAACACTTGTATCATAGGAAGGTGATACAAGTTTCACCACAGAATTCCCACTAGCATTTCATAGTGAAGATCCAAAAAAGACCCCTCGTGACTCAGACATGGTAAGGGGAAGATTAATCATTGGGAAATACATCTGATCCTCAAATCCTTCTCCATTACAAACGTCTACTCCTTCATTACCAAAGTTTTGTGTTAGAGTGGTGGGGAAGGAATACTTTACTTACTGCAGTCCTCTCTAATAATCTCTTTTTCAGCTAATTGAGAAAGAGGAACAAGCTCTGCAGGAAGTAACATTTGTGAATGTCACAGGCTAGAGACCCAGGCCCTTCCCTTACACCTTAACATCACATCAATAAGACTCTAATATAGCCACACATTGTTTACCAACAGGAGAATGTTCTGAGGTATACATTAATGGTTAGCTGATTTTGTCATGTGAAAACGTCATAGAATGTGATTACACAAGCCTAGATGATAATTACATAGAATAACATAGAATTACATCGAATGTAATTACATACACCTAGGTTATATGGTGTAGCCTATTGAACCTAGGTTATAAACCTGTACAACATATTACTGTACTGAATACTGTAGACAATAATAACACAATGGAAAGAATTTGTGTATCTAAACATAGACAGGCTATAGTAAAAATATTCATCAAAAGATAATAAATGGTACATTTGTATAGGGTACTTATCATGAATGGAGCTTGTAAGATTGGAAGGTACTCTGGGTGAATTACTATTCAAATTTCAGCATGAGATTTGGAGGGCACAGCACAAACTGTATCTGTATCTGTCATTAACTTTGTAAAGTTCTCAGTCATAAAACTGAAAATTGATACTGTTTTTAAAAGGCTTTTTTCTTTCAAAATATATTTTTCTTCTCATTCGAATAATCCAGTTATGTATATTACATATTTTGAAATTATCCCACAGTTCTTAGATGTTCAGTTCATTTTTGGAAGTTTCTATTGATCTGTCTTCACACTCAGTGTTGATTTCTTCAGCAATTCCCCATCTGCTGATTATCCCATCAATGGTATTCTTCATTTATGTTTCAGACATTTAATTTCTATTATTTTCCTTTCATTATTTCTTTAAATTTCTATTTTTTTCCTTAAACACCTATTTGTCCTTGTAAATAATCTATTTTTCCATTAAAACTCCTAATGTAATAATCATAATCATTTCAAATTTCCTGTTTGATAATTCCAACATATGTATCATATAGAAGTTTGTTTTCTCTTTAGACTGTGTTTTTCCTGCCTTTTAACATGCTTTGTAATTTTTGTTTGAAACCTGGACATGTTACATTGGATATTGGGAACCGAAATAAGTAGCCCTTTCTCCTGGGGGGATTTCTGTTATCTAAGAGTTGGATTGCGTTTAATTTTTGCTGTAGTTACAGATGCCAGAAGGTTAAAATTCTAATGGAGTTGAAAATTTCTGTCATCTAGTGACATTGTAACCATTGTAATTATACTGCAATGCATTACATACACATATATGTTGACACTGGTGTAAATAAACCGATTGCACTGACAATTGTAAAAAGTCTAGCATTTATAATTATGCATAATACATAATACTTGATAATAATAATAGATGGTGAAGTTACTGGTTTATATATTTACCATTCTATTTATCATTGTTATTTGAGAGTGTACGCCTTCTACTTATATTTTAAAGGTTTACAGTAAGTCCTTTCCAATCTTGAGTTCCTTTCTGAGAGCATGTTCATACATCAGTATGTTCATAAGTCCATCAAAGTTAGCCTAGGTACCCAATTAACACAATCGTCTATATAATACTATACTATAACAGGTTTTAATACTTTTCATACAAGTAATACATTAACAAATAAAAGAATAAAACATTTTAATCTTACAGTATGTTGAAAAGTACAGTAATCCAGTATAGCACAACAGCTGGCATACCTCAGATGAACAGGCAAGAAGAACTACAGACTGGAGGAGGGAGAGAAGGTGGAATATGGCAAAGCTGAAAGATCATTAACAATAGGAGATGAAGGGCAAACTGCAATTTCACTCATGCCTGACGTTGATAGCACAGGTTCTGTTTTGTTGACTTAAATTCTATCTACCATCCTGAATAAATGATTTAGTGATGTCTGGGTAATGCCTTTTCTTTTATCGTCATAGATGACATGGTAGCAATGGATTGCATTCTGAACGTCTGCTGCAACTTTCATGTACCATTCAGCATTCAGATCTTGTGCCTCAAAAGTTAACAGTGCCTCCTCAAATAAAGGAAATCCCTTACCATTTCCTGTGCTACTAATCTCTTCAGCTCTTAGGTTATATCTTCTTCCTCTTTTCTCTCTTCATTCATTCTCTGAGCCTTCAATTTCATCAGATCTTTATTAGGAAGTTCCTCATATTGCACCACAAGAAGTTCAATGAAGTCATCCTCTTGCAGCTCCAGTTTCTTACTGAGGGACTAAGTTGCTGAAGACTTCTTTGCACTCATCATCCACCTTCTCAAATCCACACAAATCATGAACAAACTGGGTAAAGTTTCTTCCAAACCCCATTCACGGTGACTGCCACAAACTCATACCAAGCAAAGTCAATGTTTTTTATGTTTTTGTCGATGTTATAGTCCTTTCAAAATTGTCACAAGTTTGTTCCCAATTCGTCGCTTGCCTTTACTGCCTGACAAAAAGTATGACTTAGATAATATTATTTGAAAGTTACTATAACTCCCTGGTCCATAGGTTGGATGAACAACATAGCATTCAGTGGCAGATGCACTACTTTGACATTGGGATGAAAATCATCCATGAAGGGTGGGGGGCCCAGAGCACTGTAAAGCAGCCAAAGAATGATGAATGTGATGTCCTTCTCCCCAAGCAATATTTCTCTGCTTCTGGGATAAAGTGGTGGAAAAACCAGACCAAAAAGATAGACTGTGTAAGCCAGGCTTTGGGGTTACTCTTCCACACAGCAGGAAGAGAGCTCTCGTCTGTGTTTCAAAGGACTTTGGGGTTCCCTGAATGATAAGCTAGGAGAAACTTCAGTCTCATATAACCAGAAGCACTGCCACCAAACAACACAGTTAGCCTATTCTTTGCTGCTTTATAGCCTGGCATCAACTTTTCCTTTTTACTGATGTAACTTTGACCTGGCATGCTCTTCCAATACGGTCCTGTCTCATCCACATTAAAAACCTGCTCAGGTAAATATGTGCCTTCATCAAATTTCTCAAAGCATTTCCAGAAATTCCTGGGAAGCTACCATATCTGCACTCACTGCCTTACCACTTACTTTTACGCTGTGAAGGTTGGCTCTAGCTTGAACTGATGAAACCAGTCATGACTGGTATTAAGAGGTATGCCCTCTGATTCTTTGTTGTGTTTCTTCTTAAAGTTTTCATACAAGTTTTTAGCTTTCTCTAGAATCAGCTTTACTGAGTAGACATGACACTGATGCTGATTCAGCACGCATACACTGAGAAATTTCTTCCATCACATTTTTATGTTTCCTCAATTTTATTATAGACATCATTAGCACAGAAGACTTCACATGTTCCATGATCTTGTCATTGTTTTCTAGACTCACGTCAATAATTGAATGATTCATATTTTAAGAACGAGTGATGTGTACCATCTTTTCACCTCGCCTCACTCTCTCAATTATTTTCACTTTATTTCCATTGCTATCCCTTGGTGGTTCTTATCAGTCCCAGTTATGTCACCACTGCTTTTATGCTTGCTTCTAGACAACCTGAGCTTGAAATAAACATACCATATTACTGTACTCTATACAGTACTGTAAAGTAATGCACACAAAAATACAACCACTTGTAGAGGATGCACACATGTGACAATGTATACCAGACATGTAAACTAACTTATATGGTTGGACATGAAAGTTTGCAACTTGAAGGCTTATATATAGGGGATTTACTGTACTGAAAATAGTATATTCTTTTATACCAGCAGCAGCTTCATATAGTTTATGTTTACCTTGACTTTTGAATGCATCACTTTCTCTTGTGCTTGACTGAATCCTGTTTTGTTTTGTTCATCATGGTTCCTAAGCACACCAAATCTACTCCTCATGTTACCAAATAAAGGTCATGTCAACTGATTGACCTGAAAATAAAATCAAAAGTGATTACAGACTATAAAGGTAGAGAATCAATGACGATTACTGCTTAGCAATAAGGCATATTCCATTTGACTATAGTTACACTCTCAAAGAACAAGAATCATGTGATGAAAATTATTAAATGGTATGTTTCATTAAATAAAACAAGATTAATACAAATTTGAGAAGGAATTATATATGGAGAAATTTCTAATGAACTAGATTGAATACTAGACACAGAAGTATATCTCTTACAGCACCATGACAATCACTGCCAAAATACAAATTTGTTTGTAGCTGGGCTCGGTGGCTCAACCTGTAATCCCGTGCCTTTGGGAGGCTGAAGTGAGTGGATTGCCTGAGCCCGCGGGTTCGAGACCCGCCTGGGCAGCAAGACCTCATCTCTACAATAAATCAAAAACTCAGCCGGGCGTGGTAGCACATGCCTGTAATTCCGGCTACTCGGAAGGCTGAGGCGGAAGGATGGCCGGAGCCCAGCAGGTCGAGGCTGCGGTGGCCGGGAGTGGCCACTGCACTCCAGTCTGGGCAACTGAGTGAGACTCCAACTCAAAAAAAAAAAAAAAAAATTTGTTTGTAATGTTGAGGAAAAAAAAAAGGAGAGACCTGACTATGATATTAAATTTACTGCTAGCTCTGGGTGGTTTAAATTATTCAAGAATTGTTATTTATTACATGATGCAAAAGTAAGTGGTATGTTTGTGAGTGCTAATGTGAAGGCAGCTGAAAACTTTTTTTGAAATTATAAATAAGTTAATTGTGGGAAAAAATTATTTGCTACAGGAAATCTTTGATATGGATAAAACCTCCCTATTCTGAAAGTAGATGCCTGAAAGGACGTTCATCCATAAGGAGGCCACATCAATGCCAAGTTTCAAGGCTTTTAATGACAGAATAAGGATCTTGCTTGTGGGCAATGTTGCAGGCTATAAATTGAAATCCTTTGTAATCTGGCACAGTGAGAATCTCAGGGTTTTTGTGTGTATCGATAAGCACACACAACCAGCATACTACAGAGCTGTCAGGAGCCTGGATGACCCATTCCTTTTCCAAGATTCCCTTCTGAATTTCTATGCCAGTTAAATAAAGAAATAATGTTTGGAGAATAACATACCTTTCAAGTTTTTGTTTATTGTTCATAATGTTCTGTCATATTTTCTTTAGTTGATTATTTCATCTAAATATCAGGAACTTACATGCCACAGAAAGCCGAATAGTGTTACCTGAAGGTGGACTTAGGTTTGTTAACAAATGTATCTTGTACACTTTGTATTAACAACTAAATTTTAAAAATGAAATATAATGGTTTTTCGTAGAGAAAAGATAAAATGGAATTATATAAAGTGAGACCTGAAACCTCAAGGAATGAATAGAAAATAGTTACAGATATGGAATATATTAATCCAAATTTACTGATTATTACTTTAAATACGACTGTTTTAATACACCAGTTAAAAGACAAAGTTTTTTATAATGGATGTTAAAAAAACAACTTTCAACTGTTTTTTGTTTAACAAGAAATTAAATGTATATATAAAGATTCTGGAAGAACAAAATTAAAGAGTAAAGAAAGATACATCATGTCAAAAAGTTATTGAAACAAAACTAAAATAGCTATAATAATTTTAGACAACGCTACCTTCATAACAAAAATATATATCAGTGATAATAAAAAGAGCTACATAATGCCAGAAAAATCAGTTCTCCATAAAGGCTTTATAATTGTTTTTGTTTTTTTCTCTGCTTTGTTCTTGTTTTACTTCTTTATTTTGATTTCAACTTTCTCTTCGATCTCATTGAGCAATTTTATAATCAACCTTTTACATTCTATCTCTAGAATTTTAAATATTTTATTTTGCTTAGGGTACATTGCTGGAGCTAGTGTGTGGTCTTTGGGGGAGTTGAAGAACTCTGCTTTTTCATGTTGTCAGAATTATTTTTTGTTTTTTGGGTTTTTTCCATTTGAATAGAGTATTTCTCTTCTTTTCTTTTCTTTTTTGAGATGACAGGAGGCTGATGTAGACACTGAAGGGTTCTCTTGTTTATATATAGCCTTGGTATGGTGGGTTTCTCAGTTACCAGCTGAGATAGTGCTGTGTTGGGTATCTGCACAGGATCAAGGCATGCTGAGGAACTGGGGTGGCTGATAGTGGTGTTAGCTGGGGTCTGGGGTCAGGCTTTTTCAAAGATTGAGGTATTATGTCAGCTGTGTCAGTCAAGAGGTGGTCCTCCCGGGAGAGAGTTAGTTACAATTGTGGCTGTGGGCATTCTACTTGACCTGTGTTGTCCCAAGGAAGTACCCAGTTGGCCTGGGTGATGGGCAGGGCTATGGGTTCTGTGCGTGTTCCCTGTCTGTTTTGAATCCTTAAAGGAAGTGTGGGGGAAAACCACTCAAGCACCCTGCTTGTGTGCACAATTGGCTACCCTAGTGAGGACTGGGAAGGATACTCCAGCTGCTGGAGTAATGCTGCTGTGTCATATAGAGGCTACACAAAAGAGTTTACATGGGGAGTGAAAGGTTGCTAGGGCATTGAGTCTCACCCAGCTCTCTCGCCTTAACCTCAGGCAGTCTGAGTTCAGAATATAAAATTTGGTTGACCTCAGGTCTTCCCATGGTAGCTTGCCCCTCCCTAGAACTATCTGCTGCAGCAGAATTTGCCCTTGGGGCGAATGAAAGCATCAGATCTTCCTGTTCCCTGTAAGGCTGACTAGAAATCCACTGTCATCAAGGACTGACTTCCTGGGAAATGGCAGCTAGAGTCACCCAGGGCTTTTAATTCTGCACAGTTCCATGTGAGTGTTGACAGAACATGACTATGGGTGAGGTGTCTGTGGGTAAGGCAGTTTCCTGTGTGGTACTGGGTCCCACAGGGTTCAGAAGGCCTTCAAAGTCTGCAGCAGGAGCACAGAACTCCTGAATTCCCCTCACTCACCTCTTCTACTGTATCCAGAGGCTTCTCATGGTTTGTACGATGATCTAGGTGAGTCTAAGGCATTATCATGTAAATGCATATGTCCTTAACAATAAAGCATCAAAACATTAGAGGCAAATATTTGAAGTAACAAGGAGAAATAAACATAAAATCATAGATAAAGAATCAAATCCATCCTCCATCAGTAAATGACAGATTAAGTAGATCAAAACCAATAAGCATAAAGTTCACCTGAACAGGAATATCAATGTGCTATAATTGACATTTATAGCATGTTTCTTCATTCAACCACAACAGAATATGCATTCTTCTCAAACTCTCATGGAACATTCACCAAGAAAGGCCAAATGTTTGGATACAAAACAAACCTTAACTAATTTAAAAGAATCAGAATCATGTGATCCATGTTTTGAGACCACAATGGAATTAAACTAGGAATTAGTAACTGAAATATAGCTGGAAAATTTCAAAATATTTAGAAATTTTGCAAAACACCTATAAATAATATATGACTTTAAGAAGTCTCAAGTGAAACTTAAAAATATTTCAAACTAAATTAATATACAACTTAAAAGTTGTGGACTGTAACATAAATCATTCTTAGCTGGAAATGTATAGCATTAAGCATATGGATTAGAAAATAAGAAAGATTTACAATCAATCGGCTAAGCTAATTGTCTAATTCCCTCTATATTTCTGAACCCAGAACAGAGTCTGGCACACAAGTTTGTTCCTCTGCTTCTGATGACATCATATTTGCAGAAAGACATTGATTCAGTTACATATTCAACACCAAATCAGTCACCATTGAGTCTTGAAGGAGACATACTTACTGGGAAAGCATTTTTTTCATTGACCCTAAAGCTTAAATGGCATGCATTATATTGCAGGGACTCTAAGACTAAAACTATCCATTGAAACATATCATTTCATTTCATCATTTTCAGTATTCACTATTTCAATAATAATTGGTCAATATTGTAAATTATACTATTTGGCCTATTTAACATTATAGTAATTATTTGGCTGTTGTTTGTAGATAAAGTTCTTCCTGACTTTTGAAGAAATTAAAATTTGTTTTTCTCTGCCTCAATTTGCATTTAGAATACTTGTTGGAAAAGTACACAGATAGATTAAAGTTTTGCAGAAGAAATTAAATGCTGCAGTAGAATGAAGAAATAAAACTGTCAGAGAGCCGGTAGAACCTCCTTCTAATATAAAGCTATGGATATGATTTTATTGTTAATCGATCTATTCTCCATGAGGGGTACAAAAAGATCTTAACTACTCAACAAAACTCGCTCACTTGTTCTCCCTATTTTTTTATTTTGGTGCATCATCTAGATCAGGCACGTCCAACCCATGACCCACAGGCCACATGTGGCCCAGGACAACTAGTAATGTAGCCCTACAAAATCATTTAGTCTCATTTGATTTTTAGAATTTATTTTCTTCAAGACCACATGCATGGTTCTATTTCTGAAGTTCATAGTCAAGACTTATCCATGACATCACTTTTTGGCAGCAAACAGATGTGTGAGCACCTGTTTTCAATTATGAAGCACACGAAAAGCAAAATTTGAACAAATATTTCTTTTTTTTTTTTTTTTTATAATCAGTATTTTTTATTATCGTTTTGTAGGGTACAGTTAAGGGTTAGGTGTACAATTACGTTTCATTCAGGCACCCTATTGATAAGAGGTGTTTTCCCAGTCCCAGATAGATATTAGCTACTGTTAATCCCATCCCCCCCATAATTTCCCAGTACCATCAGTCATTTTCTTATAGTATTACATTGGATGTTCAAGGTCCATTATATGAGTGAAAACATGTGATATTCTGATCTTTGTTTCTGTGAGAGGTCACTCAGTATTATAGACTCTAGTTCCATCCAGGTAGCTGCGAAATCCATGATTTTGTTCTTTTTCATGGCTGCATAGTATTCCATCGTGTATATGTACCACATTTTTTTAATCCAGTCCTCTTTTGATGGGCAGCATGGTTGTTTCCAGGTTCTTGCTATTGTGAATAACGCTGCGATAAACATACGTGTACAGGTATCTTTTTTATAGAGTGATTTGTGTTCTTCAGGGTATATTCCCAGTAGGGGGATTGCAGAGTCATAAGGAAGGTCAATATTTAGAGCTTTCAGGAATCGCCACACTGCTTTCCACAGAGGTTGCACTAGCTTACACTCCCACCAACAGTGTAGAAGTGTTCCCTTTTCACCACAGCCTCTCCAGCAGCTGTTATTTTTTGAGTTGTTGATAATTGCCATTCTGACTGGGGTTAGGTGATATCTCAGTGTGGTTTTGATTTGCATCCCCCTGATGATTAGTGAGGTTGAGCATTTCTTCATGTGTTTGTTGGCTGCTCGAATGTCTTCTTTTGTGAAGTGTCTGTTCATATCTTTTGCCCATTTTATAATGGGGTTGCTTGTTTTCTTCTTTTCAGTACGTTTCAGTTCCTTGTAGATCCAGGATGTTAAGCCTTTATCAGACCTAGAGTTGGCAAATACTTTTTCCCAGTCTGTAGGCTGTCTCCCTACACTCTTGATGGTTTCTTTGGCTTTGCAGAAGCTTGTCAGTTTAATAAGGTCCCATTTGTCTATCTTCTCTCTTAAGTCCTGTGGGTTTCGGGTTTTGTACAGGAATTGGATGCCCGTTCCAATTTCCATGAGAGTATTTCCTTCCTTTTCTAATGTTCTTATGGTTTGAGGTTTTACATTTAGGTCTCTGATCCATTTGGAGTTAACCTTTGTGCATGGGGATAGATAGGGGTCCTGTTTCAATCTTCTACATGTGGTCAACCAGTTTTCCCAGCACCATTTACTGAATAGGTTCTCCTCACCCCATTGGTAGGTGGTGGGGGCTTTGTCGAAGATGAGTTGGTTGAGGAATTGAGGTTTTGCTTCTGGAATCTCAATTCTGTTCCATTGATCTATATGCCTGTTCTTGTACCAATATCAAGCTGTTTTGATGATTGTAGCTTTATAGTAAAGTTTGAAGTCTGGTATTGTGATACCACCTGCTTTGTTTTTTTTGCTGAAGATTGTTCTGGCTATTCTTGGACGTTTGTGTTTCCATATAAATTCCTGTGTTGTTTTTTCTAGGTCAGAGAAGAATGTTATTGGTAATTTAATGGGTATTGCATTGAATTTGTAGATTGCCTTAGGTAAGATGGACATCTTCACAATGTTGATTCTTCCGATCCATGAGCATGGGATATTTTTCCACTGTTCATGTCAGCTTTGATTTCTTTGAGCAGTGTTTTGTAATTTGCATTGTAAAGGTCTTTCACGTCTCTGGTTAGGAAGATGCCAAGGTATTTCATTTTTTTTGTGGCTATTGTGAATGGAATTGTTTTTTTTTTATTTGGTTTCTGTTTGTTTATTATTGGTGTAGAGAAATGCGATTGTCTTTTGTACATTTATTTTGTATCCTGAGACTTTTCCAAAGGCCTTTATCAATGTAAGGAGGCCTTTAACAGATTCTCTTGGGTTTTCAAGGTACACCATCATATCATCTGCATAGAGAGATAACTTGACTTCCTCTTTCCTATTTGAACACCTCTGATTGCCTCGTCTTCTCTGATTGCTCTAGCCAGGACTTCCAATACTATGTTGAACAGGAGGGAGAGAGTGGGCATCCTTGTCTAGTTCCAGTTTTCAGGGGGAAATTTGGGTTTCCCAAATTTTTTTCCATTTTGGAGTATGCAGGTTGTAGGTTTCTCGTAGATGGCTTTTATTATTTTGAGGTATGTTCCCCGAATGCCTAGATGTTCAAGGGTTTTTATCAAGAAGGGGTGCTGGATTTTATCAAAGCTTTTTCTGCATCTAATGATATGATCATGTGGTTTTTGTTTTGACATCTGTTGATGTATTTAATTACATTTATGGTTTTACGAATGTTGAACCAGCCTTCCATGCCAGGAATGAAGCCTACTTGGTCATGGTGAATGATTTTTGAGATGTATTGTTGAATCCTGTTTGCTAGGATTTTGTTGAGAATTTTAGCATCTATGTTCATCAAAGATATTGGCCTGTAGTTCTCTTTCTTTGTTGATCTTTACCTGGCTTGGGTATCAGTGTGATGTTGGCTTCATAAAATGATTTGGGGGGAGTTCCATCTTTTTTTATCACCTGGGAAAACCTTCAGTAGGATTGGTATCAGCTCCTCCTTGAATGTCTTGTAGAATTCTGCTGGAAAGCCATCTGGACCAGGGCTTTTTTTTTTAGGAAGTTTTCTTATTACGTAGTCGATTTCCTTGATTGTAATTGGTCTATTTAGGGTCTCAATTTCTTCTTGTTCCAACCTAGGTAGATTGTGTGATGTCAGAAAGTCCTCCATTTCCTTGTGGTTTTCAAGTTTGTTTCCATACAAGTGTACATAGTAGTCTCTAATGATCTTTTGTATTTCTTCAGGGTCAGATGTGACTTCATCTTTTGTGTTTCTGATTATGCTTATTTGTTTTTTTTCTCGTTTTTTTTTTGGTCAGTCTAGCTAGGGGACCATCGATCTTGTTTATTCTTTCGAAGAACCAGCTTTTTGTTTCATTGATTTTTTCAATTATCTTTTTGTCTTCTATGTCCTGGATTTGGGCTTTTATTTTGGTGATCTGGATTCTTCTGCTGAAATTAGGGTTTTTGTGGTCTTGCTTTTCCAGCTTCTTTAGGTGGCTTGTTAGATTGTGAATTTCTGTTCCTTCCATTTTCTTCATGTGTGTTTGTAGGGATATAAATTCCCCTCTTACTACAGCTTTCAGGGCATCCCAGAGATTTTGGTAAGATGTTTCTTCATTTTCATTTGTTTCCAGGTATCTTTTGATCCCTGTTTTTTATTTCGTCATTGACCCAGGAGTTGTTTAGCATCATGCTGTTTAGTGTCCATGTCTTTGTGGGTTTTGGGGGGACTTTGTTGGTGTCAATATTTATTTTTATTCCACTGTGGGCCCCAGAAGGTGTTTGGTAGAATTTCGGTCCTTTTAAATTTGCTTATACTTGATTTATGCCGAGTATGTGGTCGATCTTACAATATGTTCCATGTGGTGATGAGTAAAATGTGTATTCTGTGGTCTTTGGATGGAGTGTTCTGTAAGTATCAATTAAGTCCATTTGGTCCAAGGTCACATTGAGGTTCCGGGTCTCCTTGCTGATTTTTTGTCCTGATGATCTGTCTAGGGTTGTGAGTGGGGGATTAAAGTCCCCAGTTATGATAGTGGTAGAGTCAATATCTTTCTTTAGTTTTCCAAGAAGTTGCTTTATGAAGGTTGGTGCACCTATGTTGGGTGCATATATGTTTAGGATAGATATTTCTTGTTGATGGATTGAACCTTTTATCATTATGTAGTGACCTTCTGTATCTTTTTTGATTTTTAATAGTTTTGAAGGATATTTTGTCTGAAATTAAGATGGCTACTCCTCCTTTCTTTTGTAATCCCGTTCGCCTGAAAGATTATTTCCCATCCTCTTACCTTGAGTCTGTGGGTGTCCTTTCTAGTGAGGTGAGGTCTCTTGAAGGCATAGATTGTTGCCTGATGATTTTTTATCCATTTTGCCAATCTATGTCTTTACAGTGGTGCATTTTAGTCGTTCACATTTAGGCTAATAATTGAAATGCAAGAGTTGATCCCTGTCATAAGGTTCTTACAGAGTTTGTTACTGTTTTTGTTGTCTTTCTTTGAGTTTTGGAGTTGGTTCAGGTGTGTTTTTAATCTTTTGCCTGTATCTTGTGAAGAATGTGATGTTCTTTTTTCTTTTTCTTCTGTGTTCAGTACTTTCTTGATGTTTCTTGTACGGTGGTCTGGAGGCAGCGTTAGGTTCTTAGGGATTGGATGACTGGAAAAGATTTTAATTCTCCCTCACTATTGAAGCTTAGTTTAGCTGGGTAGGTTATTCTTGGTTGAAATTGTTTATCTTTTTAGTACTTTGAAGATAGGGCTCCAGGCTCTCCTGGCCTGAAGGGTTTTATGTGGATAAATCTGCTGCTATTCGGATTGGTTTCCCTGGTAGGTAGTCTGGCCTTTTCTCTTGCTGCCTTTAGGATTTTTTCCTTTCATAGCTACTTTGTTTAGGTGAATTATTATGTGTCTGGGAGTTGGTCTTCTCGTTTGTTGTCTTGCAGGGGTTCTCTAATTCTCTTGTGTTTGAAGTTTTTCATCTTTACTGAGATGAGGGAAGTTTTCTTGAATGATTTCATGGAATGCTTGTTCAGTGTGGCTTCTGTTTCTCTTTCTGCTCAGGAAGCCCAATTATTCTCAGGTTTGGTCTCTTGAAGTGATACTCATTCATCTCTTGCAGGTTTTGTTCTGTTTTTTGAGCTTCTTTTCTATGCTTTTGCAGTTTGGGTTAGTTCTGTGTTTTGGTCTTCGAGCTCTGAGATTCTTTCTTTTGCTTGGCTGATTCTGCTTTCCATGCTTATTAGTCTATTGTTCATTGCCATCACAGTATTCTTTACTGCTGTCATTTCGGACAACAGCTCCTTCTATTTTCCTCTTGTCTCTCCTCAATTTTTTAAATTCTCTCATTAATGTTTTGATGTCTGGGTTTGTTGCATGTAGCCAGTCATTCTGGGGACTCTTCATTGTCTGAGTTCCAGAATCTGTTTTTCATTGTCTGTTCTCTCCAGGGGTCTGTGTAAGACCTATATTCTTCTTTTGTTTTTCTTCATTTGTGCGGTTTTTCCACTTCCCTACCTTCTTCCTTCCCTCCACTCCACGTCTTCTTTAATTTTGTTTTTCAGGGTTAAAGGGACTGGTTTTACTTCTGTTCGTTCAATCTCCATTCTTTATGTATGTCGTCTTACTTTGTTCAATTTTGAAGTTGCACTGTAGGTTGGAGGTGGTCCTTTTTTGCAGTTTTGAGATGTATTTAAGGGGAGAGCTGTGATTCAAAATCTGTCTGCAGGTCCTGGTGTTCGCTGACAGGCGTGTGGATAATGTGGAACCCACTTCCCACGCCCTGGAGTCTGTCGTGCAGTGGGGTGGGCTGTAGGTTTACTCCCTGAAATAAAATGTGGTTAGCAGGGGGGAGAGAATGGAGCAGATAGTGGGTTGAAGAGGGGAGTGGAGAGATAGAGAAGTAAGGGAGGAAACTAACGAGTGTGCCAACAAATAGAGAGAGAGGTCTATACTGAAACAGCTAAAAATGATGGACCACAGCTACAGTCGAACCAATCTCTCATACAACCACAAATAAAACACTATTGTGATGCTATACCATACCCGCTATCCAACACCTTATTGGTGTGCTGTTTCCTCTATTACAAAAGACATGGTTTACAACAGACAGAAAAGAGAAGAAAAGGAAAAGGAAAAGAGAAAAAAGGGGAACAATACTGTAGGAATAGAATTAAGTCATTAAACTAATAGAATCAATGAAGCACCACTCTGAGACCTTTCGTTTAAGTCCAATGTCCTTTCAGGTCTGATTTGTAGTTTCTTTTCAAGCCGGTGAATTATTGTTTGCAGTTAGAGTCAATTGCCCCTCTGATCTGCTGTGAAGGACAGTTCAGGTCAACTTTCCTTCAAGCAGTTTGGTCTATGTCTTTATCAGGCTTATTTCTCCCGTTTCGGTGTTGTTACCTTGAGTCGCTAGCAGGTGGGTGCTATCTCATCTGCTCGCCCAGAGGGGGTGGGGCCGTGACAGGAACAAGATGGCTGCCTGCCTTCCGAGCAGGCAACAAAGCCCCACGCGAGCAAGCAGCACAATCTCAGAAACAGGAGATTTGGCAGCAATCCTGCAGATCTTCCTTGAAGCCGATTTGTGTGGATCATCTCCTCTCGGGCCGGGTTTGTGATGAGCTGCGCGGGTCCCGAGCGCTGGCCCGGCCGCCGGGAGCGCCGGGGCGGAGGCGGGAGCGCGGGGCGGGAGGCGGGAACGCCGGGGGGCGGGGAGTGGCGGGAGCGCCGGGCTGAACAAATATTTCTAATGAGCACCTTGAAAACTCACTAAGAATTGTGATCACTTCCATTGAACCAGAAACTGATAGATTAACTCTATAAAAACAAGGTCAAATATTCCACTAGTTTTATATTCTCACTTTTTCTAAACATTATAATAAAAAATATTCAAAAAAGAGGTCTTATTATGTGTATACACTAAATGTATTGTATATAATTTATGTGTAGTCCAAGACAATTCCTCTTTACTTGGTGTGGCCCAGGAAAGCAAAAAGGTTACTGATGCAATCAAGATACCCAAAAGTTTGAATATCTAACCTAATCTTTAGTGTTGATGTAACTCAAGATCATAGGCTTCCACCCTTGACTAAACAGACATTAATTACAAAGAGGCAAAGTTAAAAAATGATGTGAACTTCCCTGAATTTTATTTTTCCACCTGCCCTAACCTTCCTCAAATAACTGTATATCAAACAAGGAAGTGTATCTAATTTTTTATATTTGGTGTCATATAAATTATATCCTTGGATTTTAAACTGAAAAAATGAGAAAGGAAACTAAAAAAGGATTCCTTAAATTGCTGCAAAGAAACTCTTTTAAATATAGTTTCAAGGTTGATTCATGTTCATTTAAAAGATTCCAACTGTGTAAATTAAAAAGTTAAATTTCTCCTCACACAGGCCATTTTACTTCCATTTTCAGAGGCAACCTTACAACTATTAATTTGATTGGTACAATTAATGACAGCTTACTGTGCATTCTTCTTTATATTTATATAAGCTTATGCATTATTGTAGATATTTTAAATATATACAATCATTTAAATGACTGTAAGTTATTCAGTACACAGGAAGTTAGCATAATGTGCTTCAGCATATTTCTAATAAGCCATTGTGATAAATGAATAAACTGCTACAGTATACACACACACAACACACACACACACACACACACACACACACACAAATGAACACATATATATATGTTTTATGTAAGAGTTTCTGTAACATAGATTCCTGAAAATGTAACTGCAGGACCAAATTATGCATAGGGTTATTTTTATTAATAATGACTGAGATTGAATTAAACTTACACATGAGTTTAGACAAAAAATAATATCTTTCAAGTTAGATTGTCTTATTCAGATAAGTTTTTGTTTCTTCATAAATTATTCTTATATCCTGCTGAAATATTTATTACTTTTCTTATAAATATCTTGTACATTTATTTTTAGTTTAATGTAAAGGACTTTAATATTGTTTTGCTATAAGATGCTTTTCATTACATGCTAAATTTTACTATAAATGTTTTACCAAAGTGCAGTTAACAACTGGTATACTAAATATTATTCTTCGTACTATTTTAGCCAGATGGTACCTTACTATTTTGTTGTTTATTTATCTTTAGATGTTATAATTTTTTTTAATGTATAGAAGTTGGTAGGAAGAAAAAGAGAGAATATAGTTACTTGAAATTATAATTTCTTTAAAAAATATTTTTTTGGAAAAATACTTCAAATATTCTTTATTAAAATAATAAAATTTTGAGAATACCTGGAACATAAATGATGAAACAGAATGTTTGATGATATAATTAAATGAATGAGCACATGAATGATGATTAACTTAATGACTAACTGAATTTTTCCACCAGTCACTAATAATAATTTTCTGTGGATGAAATTATCTGTTATCTACCCAAATCTTCTCACTCTCACTTCTAGACAGCCTGGATAAACTTTATTTCAAGTTTTTCTTAGAGTTATATATGGCTATTTGATTAATTTAACTCCAGTAGAAATAAAACAAAAGTCTTAAGGCTTATCCTCTTCATTCTTTCCCCATTTCCATTGGCTACAACCTGAACATAATGGCAATTCCACACTGAGAATATAGACCCTAGGTAATAGCGATTTATATTAAGGGTGTGGAAAAATAATGGAGGAAACATAAGTTTCCATGCATGTTCCCGAAATTTCTCTCTGTACACATTAGAAAACTCAAATAGTTCTTTTGGAGTATAGCATACCTTGTAAAAGGTTATACTTTGGTCCTTGCTGGGAATTGAATTCAGTTATAGGTAGAAGCTAACAGGAATGTTGTGAGTGGGTCCTGAGAAGAATCATCATCATTATCATGCAATAACCTCAGGAGAGGCCATTGTAGTTTCCTCGGGTAATGCAAGATTACTTTTCTGAGACAGGACGTAGAAGCTGTTTCCACTGGGTGTGTGAAGGACTGCTTATAGAGGGTGGAAAGACCCTTTCGCTGGCATAGGAGACTCCAAAGTTTGAAAGTCCCAGTTTCATCAAGGTCTGCTTATACATTTTCATTCCAACTTTCAGGATCTCTTTTCTTCCCAATCAATGCTTACACTTTAACAGTGTACATTTTATGAGGCTGAGAGTTCAACTTGCATTGTAGTTCAGACAGTCACAAGATGAGATCTGGATTTTGTTTGTTTTTTTGCAACCTTAGTTCTGCGACTACAGGAAATAAGATTCTCACCCGAGGCACACATAGAATATCTTATGTCATTTATGTGGTGATTAAGTTAGATATTCAAATTTCTGAGTTCATTTTCTTTACTCTGTCCAACAACATTAGGCACAACTGGAAATGTTCATTTTATTGTTAGTTTGACCAAAATGTTTGAAAGTGTATATACATAGTAACGCAGATATTTTTCTGTTATATGTGAGTGACCAGAAGTATTCATTAGTGATATTTTGTGTATTTCTATTGTCTTAGCAGACCATTAATGATCTGTGCTCTCCTTATTACTGGAAACAGAGTCATTAGTATCTTTAAACCTAAATGGATTAAAAAGCAAATCCAGAAATCCTATATCAATTCAGAAAATTGGATCTTAAAAACTTGTTCCTCTAGAATCACTCCTGGTACCAAATCTGTATTAGCTAGGATTCTTCACCAAAAAAAAAAAAAAAAAAAAAGACAAGAAAACAAAATGAACCAAAAAGATTAAGATGTGTGTGTGTGAGAGAGAGAGAGAGGAGAGAAAGAGAGAGAGAGAGAGAGAGAGAGAGAGAGAGAGAGAGAGAGAGAGAGAGAGAAGAGAGATTTGGCTGATGCAAAACTGGAGACCCAGAAAAGCTGATAACAGTAAATTTCACTTATGCTTAACACTTGTGCTTAAAAGTTGTTACCAGGGTCCCGAACAATATCACTCCTGCCTTCTTGTGTAAGTACTGTCTCTCTTTAGCTATGTTTTTTTTTTTTCTTCTCACTCACTCAACTCTAAAACATTGTCCTACCTGCAGCCTACTATTATGTCTCCAAATATGACAATTATCATCTCATGGCCTTTGTGCATATTCTCTCTGAAATTCTTCTCTTTGTACTTTAAATAGATTTATTGATTCTCGTAGTGAAAATTTGTCCTTAGTTTAAATACCATTCTAAAAGCTGTAAGAGAATGTATTTTCATGCAATTTTTAAAGGACAGTTTCTAATAATTATATTTATTTTATGTGAGTACTTTTTATTTGCTTTACTAAAGCAACCATCTCGAGAATTGATGCCAAGTCCAATTTGTTTAAAATTAAGGCTTCCAAGTCTTGAACAGTTCTCCACATATAGTAGGCTATTTACAAATATGTATTGGCTGCATTGATGAACATGAATGATGTCATTTTTCAAATTCTTTTTTTTTTTAATTCGGAGTCTCACTCTGTCACCCAGGCTGGAGTGCAGTGGCACACTCATGGTCACCACAGCCTCAACCTGCTGGGTTCAGGCTATCCTTCTGCCTCAGTATTTTAGCTGGAACCACAGGCATGCGCCACCACACCCGGTTAATTTTTTATAATTTATTGTAGACATGAGGTCTTACCAAGTTATCCAGGCTGGTCTCGAACCCGTGGGCTCAGGCAATCCTCTAGCCTCAGTATCTCAAAATGCTAGGATTATAGGTGTGTGCCACTGCACCCACTTTTTTTTTCAAATTCTTATTGTGTACTCTCTGGTTCTACTGGAGTTAGGTTCGATCTTGGAGAAAATAACTTTTCTGCAGACTGATTCATCTTAAAGATTAACTTGAAAGACCAAGCAACATGTGTTATGGCTTTTATTTTCTTTTACCTTTGACATAGCGTTTTGTAACCCCATATGCTTAGAGCTGTTAATTATTTTGCATCTCACTTTATTGTGTCTGTTGTGACAGTTTATATTGTATGGATTCTCAGAGGAAAACACATGTTGTCCAGGTGTGATGTTAAGAAAATATACACACCATATGAAAATGTATTAGGTATTTCACGATGCAGCTTACATTGAAAATATTCATATGTGAATATTATATATTTCTCAAACTTTTAAGACAAGCATGCAATTTTTTACATTTATTCAAACCATACTCTTCAGTAGTGTATTGATCTTTTGAGATTATTTAAACTAGACAGAATTCTTTAACAGCAATATATGTTGCAATGTCTGATATTGCTAACTTTGGACTAAGTGATTCCCAAGATCTTAAAAACAATGTAGATTTAGGCAGTATTTTTTAAAAAATTGTTCTGATTTCAACTATTTCACGAGTTTAAAAATTTTCCACTAGTGGTTAAAAGTGCATATCATTTATGCACTTGAACATTGAAAAACTGTGTTTTATGCTCTGAGGTTTACCTTTAGTTTTAGATCTTGAAATTTTACCCAAACTCAAAGTCTTAAAAACTTGAAGATTTAAACTCAAGTTTTATTTTAATTTTTAAATCTTTTCTTTCTAGTGGTTGTTTTCCTTAATGCTTCTTTTTTTAAAAAAAAACATATCTCCCCTCCCCCATGAAAAGAACAAGGAATTTAGGATTTATATGGAGTTTCCTCTCCCTTATAAAATATTCTTTATTTTTATATTAAGTCTTGTTGGTTTCAATTCCACAATAGTATAGATATATCTCTATCGCTTTACCTCCACTATCATATAGGATAAGGTGATCAGGATTGCTTGTCTTGACTTACATTAATTTCTTGTTTCATTTTCTTTGCTAAAGGCATTTAAAAGTTATGCCTGGTTTTTCACTTGTCAAAAGTCACTGTTTTTTTTCTATTTTCTGCTATACAAACATTCATATCCTCTGCTTTGTCTTCAAATCTATCATTTCTACATTATGGAATTTGTCCTAGTGCATATTTTAGGCTGCTTCTCTTAAAAAAACTTCTCTTACAATGCAACTATCTTAATGGTAAAGGTAAGATTATGATAAAAAAATAGTCAAAACATAATGAATTGATAATAAGTTATTTAAGAAGGCCCAGCTTAAATAAGTTTTGTCTATTTAATTTTTCTTTGTAAAAATGATATTTGAACTATTTGATACTTTCCACATTATAATGGAGGGTGAGGTTATAAAGACAGTTAATGTTCATCTAGTCAACATGTATATATTCTGTTCTGATATTCAACATACTTTACATCACTATATTATACAATATAAGTGCTCATGAGAATTATGTAGGATCAGGAACTATTACTATTTCCATTTTATATTCAAACTCTGTGTAGGTGGCACATGTTACACATTCAAATTTTGTAAGAGGTAATGCATATCAATGTCTTAAGTTTTTGTTGATTTTCTTTTTCATGTTCTTTATTTTTTCACAGCATATAAAAATTTACTTAAGACTTTTATGTACCACGACAATTTATCTACTTTGAAAAAGACTATATACAACTTATTAAAAATGAATATAGTGATAACTTGAAGAAATGTATTTGTTAACTAGCAAACTTATACAAGAGTATGCTGATTCTGGGCAAGTTGTTATTTTTATTATTTTAAATCACCATATTCTAAAGAAGTTCATTTCAAAGTTCATTGCATACTAACAGAAGTAAACAGTATTCCTTTCTGATTTAATTTACTAATTAGAACATGTTATCATTTTTCTATGTTGAGAAGGGAAAGTCTTCATTAAATACAAATATATTCTCTTCATTATTTCTATTCTTGTTAGTACAGTGTTCAAAATATTTCCACTTTAATTCATCTAGTTTCAACATCTTTTGTATTAAAAGGAACAGCATAAAATGCCAGTCTGTAAATGATTCTGATTGTTTTCTGTGACAGGGATTTTAGGAACTTCCCTTAGAAATTCAACAATAACTATCGGATAAGGTTACTATAGATGATTTTCTCTTACTATTATAAAGTCACTTAATTTTTTTTACATTTAATATCAGATATCTTCTCCTCCCAGACTTCCTATAATTCTCTCAAAAATTAAATAAAACTAACGTTTTGAGAAAGTCATAGCAAGTGGTACTGAAAACTTTAACTTGCTATCCAATTTGTCTTGCAGCTTAACCTTTTTATAACCATCTTTATAATAAGCATTACATATGAAAATGGATGAGGGGAAGAGAACACAGAAAACTAGACATGGCCGGCATTCTAATATGAGAGAATTGAATATAAATATTCTATTTTTTATTAAAATAACTCTGCTTAATTATAATCATGATAAAAGTTGATATCTTAAATGATTATTTCATGCTAATCATTCTTTTAATTACTTTCCATGAATGGAATCCTTGAGAATTCTCACTGAGAAATAAGGAAACTGAGACATAGAGAATCAAAACAATGTGAGAATATTAGCAAAGAAAATAGGATAAAAATACAAAAAAGAAGAAAATAACTATCCATTATGATTATGAATATAGACATAAAGTTTGTCTTTATAGATACTGAATTGTATACAAACTGTACAAATCACAATAATAGTGAGACCTCCCCACTCCAGTTTATACTCAATGTTATAAACTCCAGTGTGAAACATCTTATACTTTTATATTCTGAAGATAAGAATTATAATTAATCTTCCTAGAATGCAGTTTGACAATTGTTCACTTATTTTGCTTGAGCAATTCCACTTTAAAACAACCTTTAAAGACAATAATTATAGATATGTTGAACTTTGCTACTCAGTGTGCTATTTGCAGACCAGAAGTATCTATGGATGCCTGTTAAAAATGTTGAATCTTAGGCAATCCCTACTGAATCAGTATCTAGGTTTTAACCCCCAAGTGACTTCTATTACATTAGTGTGCTACAAGATAGTTATGCTAAAATATTTCTGCTAGAATTGAATTATTAACAATATTAATTATTTAAAAAATAGGTATAGCTAAATATTCAAGAATAATGGAAAGGTTAAAAATTACCAGAAAATACTTTAAAATTCTGGGTCATATGAACCATTTTAGAATGTCTGCACTGTCACTTCCTACAAATTATGATTTGGGTATCTTTCCTAAATCCCTAAGCTCTCAAATCTCTAGTTATTGTTATTTTTATACTTATAACTATTTTTTATTTAAAGTGCTGATATTATAATTTTTATATTAGTTTGCTTTAACTTTATTTTCTAAAACTCAAAAATAAAATTATAGAACTTTTGAACTGTTTAGTAAAAATGTTTTCTTTTTTTAAATTTTTTTTATTTTTTTTGAGTTGGAGTCTCACTTTGTCGCCCAGACTGGAGTGCAGTGGCCACTCCCGGCCACCGCAGCCACGACCTGCTAGGCTCCAGCAATCCTTCCGCCTCAGCCTTCCGAGTAGATGGAATTACAGGCGCGCACTACCACGCCCGGCTGATTTTTTGATTTATTGTAGAGATAAGGTCTCTCCTGCCCAGGCGAGTCTCGAACCCGCGGGCTCAGGCAATCCACTCACCTCAGCCTCCCAAAGGCATGGCATTACAGGCTGAGCCACCAAGCCCGGCTTTAAAAATGTTTTCATTATAGTTGCTTGAGTTTGTGGAAATGAGATTTTACATATGTATATATCTTTGTCTTTACTATCTAGAAACAGGACATTCTTAAGAAAATTTTTAAAATTTTAGAAATTAAGAAATTTAAATGTGAAATGTCTGTTACAATATAAATGGAGGAAAAGACATTATTAAATGGGTGGCATCATGGGGTGTGTCTTAACACTGAACTCTTGGAAAGAAAATAAACATGGGGAATGTACATGACTCACATAAATGCTCTTGGTGGATGGGAACACTCTCCTTGAGCAATAAAATGTGACTCTGGTCTCTTTCTTTGTTTACTCTGGTTATTAAAACTTAACATTTCAAGTCTAAATCTTATAAAATGACATTTATTTTTATTTCTATCGAGATATTTGCTGTTTCTTCCTCTTGCCCATTTCTTAGCTAACTTCATCTACTTGTTCCCAGGGAACTATTTTCCTAGTGTTATAAAATAACTCAAGTCATTTATATTTTCTTGATGTTTTCTATAACTCTGCAAAATTTTAACATAACCCTCCATGACAAATCAAATTCCTTTTCCATTCTATTGACTCATGGAGGGAGAAGGAAGAAGAAGCATTTATCCTGCTCTGTACTGCATATGTTCCATTAGAATTTTGCCACTCTCATCAACATCTTTGCTTTGTAAATCTTAATAATTTTTTGTAATCTGCTTCTTTAACAGCTGGCTCAGAATATTTTATCTTCCTCACTCATTAATTTTTCTTCGATGATTTCAATATTAATATTGATAATCCATTAAACTATGACCCTAATTTTTTAAATCTCTCCATCCTAAAACTATGCTTCACTATAAATCAATTATTCCTGAGAAAAGTCACATCTCAGTTTACATTATATTTACTTATTTTCTTGACTTCCATTGCACGCACTTAGAAATCATTCAACCTCAACAAATTTCACATAGAGACTTGTCTAATCTAATCTTTGATTAATATGCTTGGCTGAAGAAGGTGTAACACTCCTGTGAAAGGATCAAAATTTGTTTGTGGTACCTATCAGATATGGTGAGTTGAAGGCAAAACAATCACTCCGATACGCAGGTGCTTGGAACAGGGAGTTAAGAGCTAGGGTAAACTCGTAGCAAAATACTAGAGGACATACAGTATGACTAGGTAATTTACATTTGCTAATTGTTGCTTCTGAAGTTAGGCTCCTAACCTTTCACAAAAAAATTGGAAGGCAGGGATGACAATTTTCTTGATTGAATTTTTAAAAGATGGCTCCTAGAGTTCCAGGAAAAAAAAAATCTCTGGGTAGATAAGTGGCAAGATACTGAGAGATTTACAATTTAAGTTGGTCAGAAAATAAATTTACAATGGAATGTTTACTAAAGCAAATGCTCTAAATGAAGGCCTATAGTCAGGAAGCAACCTGTTTGTAGCTTAGTCAAACTGAGTCTAACATTAAAGTCTTTTTTGTTAGTCGTTTGTAAATTTTAGTAGACATTATTAAAATTAGTTAGTAAAATTAGTAATAAGACAAAAATATTTACTGTAATGATCATTATATAATTTACAAAGAGAAAAGAGATATATATAAATAAAAAGATTTAGAATTCAAGATCGACAGTGTTTTCTTCATGTTTCTTGTGCTCAGAATTTGTTAAACTTCCTTGACCTGTGGTTCATACTTTTCATAAATTTTGGAAAATTTTCAGTGACTATTTAATTAAACATGATATCCCCTTTCTTTGGCGTCTTCAATTATGAATATATTTGGCCACTGCTAGTCTACTTTTTTCTCTCTGGATTTCAGATTTTTTAAACTTTTTATTTTGAAATAATTATACATTCACATGAAATTATAAAAAATGTACAGAGAAGTTTTATGTATCTATTTTTATACCTTTCCCAATGTCGATTAAATTATATAATTTTTATATTGATACTACAGTATCATGATCAGGGAATTGACATTGTACAATCCACAGACTTCATTTACACATCCTTGGTTATACATGTACTCATGGTGTATGTATGTGTAGAATTATACTCAATTTTATCTCTATAAGGATATAGATATAGATGAATAGATAGATAATTCTATGTACAGGTATAGATAACTATATCTATCTATCTATCTATCTATCTATCTATCTATCTAGAGTGGAGGAAAAATTGAGAGAATTGACTTATTCAGTTATGGGGATCTCCTAAGCTTTCTCCTCAAGCCTGAGGTCCACAGGGTAGTTAATCAGATAGGAAGCTTAAGAACAGTCTGGAACACCATGAACTCGAAGCTCACATGAATTGACCTGTTGCCCATGTCCTTGTTTTTGCCTCCATTCTAGCAAAGAATGATATATTGCATTGGTCAATTCCCTTTATGTAGCTGAACACACACTTCTGGTCCAGGAATCAAAGACACAGATGAAGATCCAGAGGGAGGAGATAGCTACTGCAATTCCAGCTGCTGATCTCATCCAAAGAGGTAAGTCAGCAGATCAACAGCAGAATGGCTTCTTTCCTCCTGTAGCTCTCTCTCTCAGGAGATAATTCTCCTTGGAGTCTACCATAATAGGAAACATACTAGAAAGTTAGCTCTGAAAAATATAGTTCAGTATTTCCATAACATCCTTGAGACAAGTCAAATTTTGTTTTACTACTGAAGCAATACCTTTCTGAGTACTCTCCTCAATGTGCTGTGAATTCCAAGTTCCCGGCTTAAACACACACACACACACACACACACACACACACACACACACACACACACACACACACACTTTGGAGGGTTATAAACTCCAGAAAAACCGAATCAGAATAATGCAGTGAATAAAGAATTTTACTTTCAGTCACACTAGAATCAGAAGGACTAGATGTTCCCGTCTCTCTGAGACAACTACAAAATAGTGACAAAATATAGAAAACAATTGCTTTCAAATATTGAATGAACTTCAGCAAACCTGTGGCCAATTACTCCAAACTAGGAGAAACATATGAGATAAACTCTACAATTGGCACTGTTTACTTAAAACAGTTTACAGGACACAGTACAGAAAGGGAAGTCCCAGGCAGACAGGCAAAACCTGGTTGAACTGAGAAGGTTGAGTTAGGATTTTAGGGTCACCTATGCATAGTGTATTATGCCAGCATATAGAAATTTAAAAAAAAAAAAGATTTGAGACTGTATTTACTAAGCTAGGAGCACTATTTTTTACAGCAATATTATTCTCCTTCCTTAGTATATGAGAATAAAGATAAACTGCTATTAAGTGACTATTAAGTTCCAGAAACTAGGCAAAAATATATACAAATATTACAGCATGAGCCTTCCAAATACTGATTTATTTATCTTGGGTAGAGCATAGACTAGATGAGCTTTTGTAAATAAAGCATAATTTGAGGTCATAATATAAAATGAGTTACCCTGTGATTGCTCTCATTCTAAAATTAAATAGACATTACTTTCAAATTTGAAAACAGCTAAAAAATTATTTATCTGACTCTGAACTGTGTACATTGTATCCAAAGAGTTATAAGATGATTTAGGTTTAATTTATACATTTTTATATACCAAATTCAATGAGTATTAGAGATTCATTATGTAAGAATTTACTCTTAAGAAGGATGATGTTGAATAATAGATAAATAAATGCACTATAGTTATAAAGAGGTGGAGACAACTGGAGCTCCGAATTTAATATTTTATATACAACTATGCATATTAGCTTCTTTGAGCATAATAATTATAAAATTATTTTGATCTATGCCTTGTCTAACTCACAGGATGGTATGAAAAGTAAATGAGGTAAAGCATCTGACAGAAATTTATAAGCATAAACCTACAAATAGATGCGATTTAATTAATTCAGGAAACCGAGTTTTTCAGGCATGTTTCATTTAAGTGCAGTGCTTTTTAAGTTCTCATTAATATAAAAGCACCAGGAACAGAACCGTTATTGCTTGGTGTTTTAGGTGGGGTTAGACTAACAAAAAGTCATCTTCTAGACTGGTTTGTTGGAAGAATTAAACATTTATATTTATACATAAAAATGAACTAGAGTGTAATGATTTTGTCTAGTTCACATCTCCAAAAATATTAATGCAATGGATTCTGAAGTATGCCACATAACAAATTTTGATTTGAGCTATTTTCAGCAGTATTGGCTCTGTGGAAAACCTAGCCACACAGCTATATCTTGAGTAATCATTAGGAGTGAAAAATACATATTGGTGCTTTTCTCCTAAGTCATACTTCTCAATCTGACAATAGTAGATGGAAAAAGAAGCCAAAATTTTATGTCTTAGTTTACTTTAGATTTGTATGGCATATATCTCAACATACCTTAGAATGAAAAGTACCTGTTTTATGATAGATACTGTAACTCAAATCTCATAAGGCAGGCATAATAATATGACATGATTCTCAATACTTTGATCCCATTTGATAAGAAAACAAATCTTCAATTTCCCATATTTCTATTATAAAAAAACAAAAAACAGCGGACTCTGTCCAAGAGATTCAGAAATACCAACGATCAGGGAACTAGAAAAAAAGCTTTCTGGCATACTCATTGGTATATCAGTCAGTGCTTTGAGAAATAGGATACAAGACAGCAGCAAAGCTCATCCTGGTTTCTTCAGTGGAATAACTTAGACAAACAATGTAATGAGTAAGAACGAAGACTTAACTTGAGGCCATATTTTATTAATATATTACTTTTATTTTCAACATCCTTTTTTATCTACTCTTTCTACCTAGACTCTCAACTATGTTTATAAATAGCAAGTTCAGAGTTCAGTTTCTGGTGTCACCAAAATGGCCCAGGACTAGGTTTTGCCAATTCCTAAGTCAGATATCTCAAAATTAAAGCTCAGTTTCTGCATGAACTAAGAAATAATAGAGGTTGTCTCATAGAATGAACACAATTGAGACCATGTTTGTAAAGTGCTTAATACAGTTTAATATGTGGGATGCAAAAAAATACATAATTGATAATTATTATTAATAGTAATGATATGTTACATATATGGTAATGCTGATATTTTAAATACACACTCTATTATGAGCCCATCTTTGGGTAACACTAACAAAGACATTTACATATTGTCAGATTTATAAAGGTTTATATTGAATATTTCAGACATTACTCAGTGAAGATGTACAAGGCAAATAATTTTATAATTTCAAATCTCTTTGGAGAGACATTAAAAGCTGCCATATTGAAAAGAAGATCCTGGCCAGGTGCAGTGGCTCAAGCCTATAATTCCAGCAAGTTGGGAGGTTGAGGCAAAGTGAGAGCATTGCTTGAGCCCAGGAATTTGAGGCCAGCCTGGACAATGTAGCAAAACCACATCTCCCCAAGGAAAAAAAAAAGGATCAGCCAGGTGTGGTGGCACACATCTGTAATCCCAGCTATTTGGGAGGCTGAAGAGGGAGGATTACTTGAACCTAAACAAGGTGAGCAGTGGGCCATTATCATACCACTGTACTCCAGCCTGGGTGACAGATCAAGATCCTGTCTCTCTTAAAAATAAAGTTTATATTGGACAAAGATTCTCCAAAGTTGTCATGGCAATATACATATTCTCCAAATGTGAAGAAAATTAACTAGAAATCTCAGCATTTAAAAATCTAAAGTACTAGTTTCAAATAAAAGATTCTGATTTTAAATATTGTAGGTGGACAATACTCATTGTTCAAATCAATCTTGCTTTTTACCTCTCTGTTAAATTTCTTTAGATAACAATTTACTATTTTCAGTGCAAACTAAATGGACTTTTCTATGATTAACCCTACAATCAGGTTAAAATCTAAGGGGGGACAAAGGCAACCATACTCTAATACAAATATTTTTACTCTCTGCCTCTTGGTTGAAACATTTCTTTTATAGCATAGAAAAATGACAGAGAACAAAGAAAGTTATAAGAAGTATAATCTTTCTAAACATAAAATGATCTTTAGTCAAACCTATTTTTACTTTAAGAATATAAATGAAGAAAATGTCACTTGTCATGGGTATAAAGAAAAAAATACAGATTGTAAAATTTAATGCTTAAATATGACATTTTTAAGTGCTAGCTAGATGATCATAGGGTTAAATAATCTACTTGAACATATCTGTACTTAATTTCTTATCATTAAAAAATACACACTTATTGAATGGGGGAAGTAAAATAATATTAATAATAATTAATTTCATAAACAGACCTTTATGGAATGTTTACATGGCCATGATGCTATACTTATCAATTGCATGTAATACTTTATTTATTTCAAAATGACTTCACAATATCTGGAAATGAAGACTTAAAAATTGTTAATCTCTGTATAAAATCAGAGATTATCTCATATACACATGGCTCTATCACAAGCAAATGTATTGCAATATAATAATCTGTGATTTTTCATATATTTACTAGTAGACTATGAGCTCTCAAAGAGGAAAAGGGGGATGGTTTTCATCTTTAAATTTTCAAGAGGTTTTTTGGCATATTTTAGAAAAAATATGATGTTCTGAACAATGTTTTTTTTTTTTTTTTTTTTTTTGAGTTGGAGTCTCACTCTGTCGCCCAGACTGGAGTGCAGTGGCAGCTCCCGGCCACCGCAGCCTCGACCTGCTGGGCTCCGGCGATCCTTCCATCTCAACCTTCCGAGTAGCCGGAACTACAGGCATGCGCTACCATGCCCGGCTGGTTTTTTTGATTTATTGTAGAGATGAGGTCTTGCTGCCCAGGCGAGTCTCGAACCCGCGGGCTCAGGCAATCCGCTCACCTCAGCCTCCCAAAGGCGCAGGATTACAGGCTGAGCCACAGAGCCCGGCTGTTTTTTTTTTTTTTTTTTTAATTTTTATTTATTTATTTATTTTTTTGATGTGGAGTCTCACTCTGTCGCCCAGACTGGAGTGCAGTGGCCACTCCCGGTCACTGCAGCCTCGACCTGCTGGGCTCCGTCGATTCTTCCGCTTCAGACTTCCAAGTAGCCGGAATTACAGGCATGTGCTATCACACCTGGCTGATTTTTTGATTTATTGTAGAGATGAGGTCTCGCTGCCCAGGCGGGTCTCGAACCCGCGGGCTCAGGCAATCCACTCACCTCAGCCTCCCAAAGGCGCGGGATTGCAGGCTGAGCCACCGAGCCTGGCTAACAATGTTTTTTCAATGAATAACACAAACAAGTCAATTCTGGATTGCAAAACCCCCAGAAATAAATTTAATAAAAGTTGAGGGTTTAAAATTTAAGAAACATTGTAAGGACACAACTATTCAAGATAGAGCAAGGCCACGTCTTACTCTAAATTCTGCACAACTGGTATAGGAAAATGTATTATGAATTCAGAAAAGATATTATCCTGACTTGAAAGTAGATTTGAAAAGAACTCTGCAAGTAGAACTTGGAGCTATGAAATAGTGAACAAAACATATTTTAAGGCAGGAGGTGGCACACATCAAGGTTTGGAGGACTGAATAACTGTGGCATCTTCACGTCATAAGGAACAAACAGACTGCTATGGATTACTAAATATCTGTGCAGGCAAGAGTATGGAGATGAGGTTGAAATGAGAACTGGCTGGTTTGACCTTGATTCTAACGGTTATCTATTGAGGACTTCTGAACAAAAGTTTGCTAGAATATCTGTAATTTTGTATTTATATTTATGTGTATACAGTATTTGCATTTGTGTGTGTTCACTATTTATTAGTCCATAAGGCGGATGGAAAGGGAAATATTTGGGCATCTAGGAAATTTTTAGGTTCCTATTAAAAGTGGTTGCTGGTGACCAGTTGATTCAGTTGACTAGAAGGTAGTGCTGTAAAATTCTTTGTTTTTGAAGATAAGGTCTGGACTTTGGTAGCAGTATTGAGAAGTCAAAAGATGGCATAAGTGTAGAAAGTAATGAAATTAAAACTCAGGAAATGTTTGTGAAATAAAAACAAAACAAACTAGAAATGTACCCCTATTCTAAATGGAACCTATTTAAAAGTTTTATTATAAATTTTGTGAATTTTGAATTCATTGGTCTAATATTTCAGTGATGTTTCTGCCAAATACTATTTTAGGGTGATAATAATAATAGTTATATAAACAAAAGGGGGACATATGGTCAAGTAAGCATAAAATTGACAGTTTAAGAAAAAAATGTATTTTTAGCAGTGCTCCCTGTGATATTCTCAGAAAATAATTTTGTAAATACTAGTTTTAAAAATTTTCCACATAAAACTACATTTCTCTCTGTTCATGAACATTTCATATGGTGTCAATCTATTTTTTAGGAAATGCTGATTTGCACTATTCACAGTAGCAAAGTTATGGAACCAACCTAAGTATTCATCAGCGATTGACTGGAATAAATTATATATATAGTATATATATATAATATATATATGAATGAAATATACATAGCTGTTAAAAGAAGAAAATCATGAACTTTGCAGCAACATGGATGGAACTAGAAAACATCATCCTAAGTGAACAAACTCAGAAACAGAAAGTCAAACACTGCATGTTCTTAGTTATATGTGGGAGCTAAATAGTCATAAATATAGAAATAATAAGCACTGAGGATGTTAATAGGATGAGGTAGGGAGGAGGATTCAAGTTCAGAAGCTACCTGTTGGGCTCTCCTGAAGCCCAGTCCCCATCAGTATGCAATATGCCCATTTAACAAACATGCACTTGTACCTCCTAAATCTAGAATTTTTAGAAAATTACGTATAATAAATAAAAGTAGAATTTAAGAAAACAATGCTAATTGACATAAAAATACGTTTTTTATAGTCAATTTTCAAGTTGACATTTTGTTTCCAGTTGCAGTTGATATTATATATCTCAAGTCTTGAGGGATATCTTTTCAGTTTATAAATTATCAGATGACAATTCTGAGTCTGAAATTTGAATTTGAATAATAAACAAAACCTAAACTTTGAGAAGTTTGTAGTCATGTTGTTTCCAACAGAAAATTAATCACAGAATGGATTCAACATGGAAAAAAAAATGGAAGCCTGTTTGTGTATGTCTGCATGCACTCACATTTTAAACATCACAAATAAACTGATATGAAATTTTATGTGTTTATTTAAACTTAATGAGTATTCATCATGCCATAAAATGGAATATTTAATTTAAAATTTATTATTATTATCCTTATTTTTTTATTTTCCAAAATGTTGAATCATTTATTTGGGAGTTCTGTAACATAATCCAACTTTACTTCTACCAATCACATTGTTTTACTATACCAGGTGTCATATCAAGTGATGGGTGAGATTACATTTCAGGAATTTCCCTCTGTGTTTCATTTTTATTCATCATGAGATGAAGAGGAAATGGTAAAGAACTGTTCCCAGCCAACTTATGCTGACATTTTTCCAGCAGTAAAAATAGATTTGTCATTAAGAGCTACCCCGAAAAGTCAAAATGTATATGTATATTGTATTATACAGACATACCTTGGAGATATTGCAGGTTCGGTTTCAAACTACTACAATAAAGTGAATATTGCAGTAAAGTAAATCACACACATTATATGATTTCCCAGTGTATATAAAAGATACATTTTCACTATATCATATCCTAAGTGCACAACAGCAATATATCTTTAAAAAATGTAACACCTTAATTTAAAATATTGATCAAAATTGCTAATGACCATTGGGCCTTCAGGGACTCATAGTCAGTGATAGAGGGTCTTGACTTGATGATGCCTGCTGATTGATCAAAGTGATTGCGTCTGAAAGTTGGGTTGCTATGGCAATTTCTTAAAATACAACAATACTAAAGTTTGCTGCACTGAATTGACTCTTCCTTTCATAAAACATATATGTGTGCTGTCATTTCACATTTCAACCATGTTTATAGTATATTCACCAGGAATAGATTCCACCTCAAGAAATTACTTGCTAGAGCCGGGCTCGGTGGCTCAGCCTGTAATCCCGTGCCTTTGGGAGGCTGAGGTGAGTGGATTGCCTGAGCCTGCGGGTTCAAGACCCGCCTGGGCAGTGAGACCTCATCTCTACAATAAATCAAAAAGTCAGCCGGGCGTGGTAGCACATGCCTGTAATTCCGGCTACTTGGAAGGCTGAGGTGGAAGGATCGCCGGAGCCCAGCAGGTCGAGGCTGCGGTGGCCGGGAGTGGCCACTGCATTCCAGTTTGGGCGACAGAGTGAGACTCCAACTCAAAAAAAAAGAAAAAGAAAGAAAGAAAAAGAAATTACTTTCTCTGCTCATTCATAAGAAGTAACCCCTCATCTGTTCAAATCTGATCATGGGATTGAGCTATTTAGTCACATCTACAGACCCCAGTTCTAATTCTAGTTCTTTGCTATTTCTACCTTTTCTGTAGTTACTTCGTCCACTTAAGTCTTCAGTTTCTCAATGTCACCTATGAGGATCAGAATCAACTTCTTTGAAACTGCTGTTAATATGGCTATGCTGTCCTTGTGTCATGAATGTTCTTCATGGCCTCTACAATGGTCAATCTTTTCTATAAGGTTTTCCATTTATTTTTCCAGATATATCAGAGGGATAACTAGCTATGGCAACTATATAGCCTTACAAAATGCATTTCTTAAATCACAAGACTTGAAAGTTGAAATTACTCCTTGATCCAGAATGGATGTAATGGTTGTCATATTAGTAGGCATAAAGACACCATTAATCTCCTTGTATATTTCTATCAGGGCTCTGGGGTGACAAGGTCCATTGTAAATGAGCAGTAATCTTTAAAAAGAAAAAGAAAACCACTTTTTTTTGAGGAGTAGCTTTTACCAATGGGCTTAAAATATTCAGTAAACCACACTGTAAACAGATGTACTATTATCCAGGCATTGTTGTTTGATTTATAACACAGAGGCAAAATAGAATTAGCACAATTAATAAGGACCCTAGTATTTTCAGAATGGTAAATGAGTATTGATTTCAATCCTCCCCTAACACTAGAGTCAGTCTGGTCTTTGAAACTTTGAAGCCAGCTGTTGACTTTTTCTCTCCAGCTATGAAAGTCCTAGACAGCATCTTCTTCCAAGAAAAGACTGCTTCATCTACATTGAAAATTGGTTATTTAGTGTAGCCACCTACATCAGTGATCTTAGCTAGATCTTCTGGATAACTTTCTTTAGCTTCTACATTAGCACTTTCTGTTTCACTTTACACTTTTATTTTATGGAAATGGCTTCTTTTCTAAAACCTCATGAACCAACTTTTGCAGCTTCCAACTTTTCTTCTGTAGCTTCCTCATCTTTCCCAATCTTTTTAGAATAGAAGAGAGTTAGGGCTTTACTTTGGAGTAATTTTTGGCTTAAGGGAATGTTGTGACTGGTTTGATCTCTCCAGAGAGTTAGTAATATGGCTGTTTTGCTTCCTTATCATTTTGTATTCACTGGAATAGCACTTTTAATTTTCTTCAAGGACTTTTTCTCTGCATTAACAACTTGGCTGTTTGGTCCAGATCCCCAACTTTCAGCCTACCTTAGCTTTCAGCACGCCTTCCGAAGTATAATTACTACTACATTTTGAGTTAAAGTAGGAAACATTCGCTCTTCATTTCGCTTGAACTTTTAATGACCGTTGTAGTTATTTGTTGGCATAATTTTTTTTTTTTTTTTTTGAGTTGGATTCTCACTCTGTCACCCAGACTGGAGTGCAGTGGCCGCTCCTGGTCACTGCAGCCTCGACCTGCTGGGCTCTGACGATCCTTCCGCCTCAGTCTTCCAAGTAGCCGGAATTACAGGCATGCGCTACCACACCCGGCTGGTTTTTTTATTTATTGTAGAGATGAGGTCTCGCCAAGTTGCGCAGGCGAGTCTCGAACCCACGTGCTCAGGCAATCCACTCACCTCAGCCTCCCAAAGCGTGGGATTACAGACTGAGCCACCAAGTCCGGCTGTTGGCATAATTTAAACATTGTGTTACAGAGTGAGACTCTGACTCAAAAACAAACAAACACACAAACAAGTATTGTGTTGTCTAGGGAATAGAAAGACTGAAAGAAGGGAAGAGAAATGAGAACTACTGGGGGAAGGAACTTTTCTTATAAAGTTGCTTTTTATAGACATAGTGTGTGGCTTCCCAAATCAATTACAATAGATCACAAATTACTGAGCATAACAGGTATAATAATAATGAAAAACCTGAAGTATTGTGAGAATTACCAAACGTGACACAACAACATGAAGTGAGCACATGCTGTTACAAAAATGATGCCAGTAGAAGTCCTTGAATCATGGTTGCTATATAAACCTTTAATCTTGTAACAAATGAAGTATCTGAGAATTGCAGTAAAGCAAAATGCAATGCATTCATGTATGTCTGTATTGAATAGAGTTGTAAATACTTAAAATTAAGGTAAACTGCTCAGCCACCCCACCAAAAACTGGAATGGTTTAAGGTTGTTCTTTTCTTTTTTTCTTTTAAAGATGTGGGGTACAGTCTCTCCAGGCTTAGGTATACAAATGATCATTATGCATATACCCTTGTTGATGAGTTGTACCCACCTTTCTCCAGGCAGATTCTCACTACTGCCAATCCCACTTCACTCCCACCCCCGCAGTTTCCCACTACTGCCAATCCTTTTCTTTTAGTATTACAATAATTGTTCAAGGTCCGCTTATGAGTGAGAGCATGTGATAATCAGTTATTTTTTTCTGTGAAACATTACTCAAACATGCCAAAAAGAATCAAACAAGCAGCCCCATTAAAAAGTGGGCTAAAGACATGAATAGACACTTCTCAAAAGAAGATATGTGAGCAGCCAGATACATGAAAAAATGCTCAACCTCACTAGTCATCAAATAAATGTAAATTAAAACTACACTAAGATACCACCTAACTCCAGTCAGGATGGTTACCATCAATAACTCAAAAAACAACAGGTGCTGGAGAGGATGCAGTGAAAAGGGAAGGCTTCTACACTGTTGGTGGGAGTGTAAATTAGTACAGCCTCTGTGGAAAACAGTGTGGCGACTCCTAAAAGATCTAAAAATTGACCTTCCTTATGAGCCCACAATTCCCCTACTAGGAATATACCCGGAAGAACTCAAATTACTCTATAAAAAAGATACCTGCACATGTATGGTTATTGCAGCAATGTTCACAATAGCAGGAACATGGAACCAATCATGCTGCCCATCACAAGAGCAGTAAATTTAAAAAAATAGCCGGGTGTGGTAGCGCGCACCTGTAGTTCCAGCTACTTGGAAGGCTGAGGTGGAAGGATCGCCGGAACCCAGCAGGTCAAGGTTGCTGTGGCCGGGAGCGGCCACTGCACTCCAGTCTTGGCGACAGAGTGAGACTTCAACTCAAAAAAAAAAAAAAAAGTAGTACATACACATGATGGAATATTACGCAGCCATAAACAAGAACAGAATCATGAACTCACAGCAATCTGGATGGACTTAAGAGTCTATTATAGTACCCCACAACTTCACAATAAATAAATAAATAAATAAATAAATTTTTTTAAAAAGAGTCTATTATAAAATTGTTTTTCCAAATTCCAAAAAGATTGGCTTCAAAGTTAATCTCTAGATATAGTTCCATTAGGTTCACAAGCCCAATTTATGATGGAACACACCACAGTGTGGCCAAAACAAGATTATGATTTGCAATTAAATGAAATCTATGTCCTCAACATTGGTTCTTTATTCACTACAGGGTTCCTGTATTATACAAAGGAAACCAAGCTCTGAGCTCTGACTTCTAAGAAACACTTTGCAAACCTTGACTAGTGAAGGCTTTGTCAGTCCCTTTAAGTATTCACTACTCTTAAGCTGTAGAAGCAGTTATTCAGAAGTTAATCTATTTGCATTTCAATTTTGACTGTAGTGACACACAAAACATGAATTAGTTAATTTGGCTCACTTGCTAAATAATTCATTCTAGTCCAGCAAGTGGGAATTCCACTCCTGTACTTGACTACGGACACTGTCTTTAGGTACTACAGGTTTCTGTTTTTATTTCAAATAATTGATCTTAACTGAAAGTATTTCTTTCCTTCTTATTAAGGCTATTTTTGTATTGTAGTTATGATTTTTCAAATTGGATTTAGTGGACTTAAAACATATTTGTGGCAGAATTGTAATATATAATAATGGATCATATTTATTTATTTATCTCTTTATCTATTTATTTATTTACTGTTTTGATTGAAGTCCTTCATAAGCATTACATTTTAAGACACTGCAATAGAAGAATATATTTCCTCATAAGGTCTTTACTTTGAATATTTGGTAGAATCTTTGAGAGATTCATTGTATGTTTTGTGGTGTCATTAACTGTTAATCTCCCTTTTGAATTTATCATTTACCTTAAAAATAAAAAAATCAGCATTGATTTTGTGACAGTATATATTCTGTTATCATCCCAAATTACACAATAACAGACTGAAACTTATTTGTAACATTTTATCTTATTTTTAACATTTTTTTTTTTTTGCAGATTTATGTAGTCCAAATGCAGTTTTGTCTCATGGATAGTTATATTTCATAGTAGTAAAGTTCGGCTTTTGGGGTAACCATCACCCAAGTTGTATACATTGCACCCATTAGGTAATTTTTTTTGGGGGGGGGGGTTGGAGTCTCACTCCATCAGCCAGACTGGAATGCAGTGGCACGCTCCTGGCCACCGCAGCCTCAACCTGCTGGGCTCCGGCAATCCTTTCGCCTCAGCCTTCCAAGTAGCTGGAACTACAGGCGTTGTTACCACACCCGGCTAATTTTTGATTTATTGTAAAGATGAGGTCTCGCCAAGTTGCACGGGCGGGTCTCGAACCCACGGGCTCACGCAAGGTAATTTCTCAATCCACATCCCTCTCCCATTCACCTTTCTGAATTTCCAATGTCTATTATTCCACACTCTATGTCCATGCATATACATTATTTAGTTCCCACTTATAAGTGAGAAAATGAAGTATTTGATACTGTTTCTGAGTTATTTCACTTAACATAATGACCTTGGATTCTATCCATATTGCTGCAAAAGACATGATTTCATTTTTTTATGGTTGAGAGGTATTCCATGGTATGTATGAATGTATGAGTGTGTGTGTGTGTGTGTATGCGTGTTTTTAACATTTTTTTGTTTAAATAAACGTGTTTATCCAGTCATTCATTGATCAACACTATTTATCCATTCATTCATTGATCAACACTATTCATGATTTTACTATTGTAAATATTGCTGCAACAAATACATGATTTTTTTAATATAAATCATTTTGGGGTAATAGATAACCCATAGTGGGATTGCTGGATCAAATGGAAGTTTCATTTTTAGTTAGTTGAGAAATCTCTATAGTGCATTCCATATAAATTTTTCTAATGTACATTTCCATCAGTATGTAAGCATTCTCTTTTCTCTGTATTATCACCAGTATTTGTTATTCTTTTGACTTTTTAGTAATAGCCATTCTAATCTGTGCAAGATGGTATCTCCTTATGGATTTAATTTGCATTTTCCTGAAAATTAGTGAAGTTAAGCATTTTTTACATGCTTTTTGGCCATTTGTGTGTCTTCTTTTGTGGGATTGGCAGTAGTGGGAAACTGCCAGGGAAGTGAGAGGTACACCTAATCAACAAAGGTACCCGCATAATGAACATTTGTATACCTAACACTGAATTGTAAGTCACATATTTAAAATTTTTAAAAAGAAAAATATATTTTCATGTTCTTTTGCCCATTTTTAAAAATAGATTTTTTTTGCTGAGTTACTTGAGTTCCTTATAGATTCTGAATGCTAATCTTTAGTTGCATGCATAGATTGTTAATATTTTACCACTCTTTAGGTCATCTGTTCACATTTTATTATTTATTTTGTGGTGCAAAAGATTTCTAGTCTACTTATGTCCCATTGTCTATTTTTGGGTTTTTTGCATTTGTTTTCGAATTTATAGTCATTGCTTATTTGCTTAGACCAATGTAAAGAAGAGTTTTTTCTATGAAATCTTCTAGAATTTTTACAGCTTTAGGCCTGGAATTAAGAACATAATCCATCTTGGATTAATTTTGCATATGTTGAGAGAAATTGATCTATGGTTATTATTAATTTGGCTGTCCAGCCCCATATATTGGTTAAGACTTTTTTCTCTAATCCATGATTTTTATTAACTTTATTGAAGAACAGATGGCTATAAATATGTGATTTTATATCTGGATTCTCTATTCTGCTTCACTAATTAACATGTCTATTTTAACAAGAGTACCATAATGTTTTGGTTACTATAGACTTGTAGTATAATTTGAAGTCAGGTAATGTGGCTCTTTTGCCTTTGATATTTTAAATATTGCTTTGACTATTTGAGTTATTTTTTTTTATTCCATAAAAATTTTAGAATTGCTTGTCCTATTCTGTGAAAAATGATGTTGGGAGGAGGCAAGATGGTGATGGAACTGGTGGGAGCATGAAAGTCTCTGCAAAGGTGAGTGTTTGTAAAGACAGTCTGCATGAGTGGGTGAGTGCAGCTGAGTGAGTGAAAGTCCATCTGCAGGGAGACTTAGGATCAAGCATCTGGGGGTATCCCCTCTGGAGGTGGCTGCAACCAACAACTACCTGAGATAGAAGCCTCCAGCATGCATGATTGTAAGCCATTCTCACGGGTCTCTTGGGAGGAGACAGTGGAGGACAGCTTCTCCTCAGTGTCTGGCACCTGGTCATCACCTGTGACAGCAGGCCAGCATGCCAGGCACTAGCAGTGGGAAATTGTGGAGAGGGCACAATGAAGAAATCTGGAGCTCAGCCTCACTGGCAGTGAAGAGACATTTTCTCTGTCCAGGGAGAAGGCAGAGATCTGTGACCCACGCAGCATTGTGTAGCCTTCAGCCTGAGATCCAGAGGTGATTTCTGCATCCCTCTGGGATCGACCATTGCTGACCCAGAGAGGAAAATTCAGGAGCATACAGGAAGAGACAGACACTCCACCCTCATGCTGGATGGACCAGGCATGACATCTGAGTGGGATATTTAGCAGCAGCAGCAGTGGATGAGTTGGGTGAGTCTTGATCTGATTCACTTTCTACCACAGCAGTCCATGGGGCATCTAATCCAGAGCAACCCCATCAGTTTATGATAGCAGAGGGCAGGGACTGGAGACCAGAGACTGCTACCTACCACAGCAGTGACCAGAAGTTACAGCATGCTTGAAAAAGGAACCAGAAGTTCCAGAAACAGCCACAGAGGGAGCTCCATTTTTCCCTCTGTTGTCTTTATGTGTGGGTACTTGCTATATTTTTGGTATTTTTAGGGGTGTTTCCTAGTCTCTATGTTTGTGTATGGGTATTTTTGGGGGCAAGAACATTATCAGGGTTTTTTGTTTGTTTTTTTCCTTTTTTTGTTATTTTGTTTTTTATTGTTTTTGTTTGTCTATGCATTAGTTAGTGTGCCTGTTTTTCTTCTCCTTCTTCTCTCATTTTATCTTTTTTTCATCTCCTTTCCTTCTTTCTTTTTCCATTCTTTTCCTTTTTCTTATCTCATTTTGCTTTCAGGGGACAAACATACACCTCCACTTAATAAACAGATTGTAAAATGATGGGAAGTGGCCTCCACACACCTATCAGTGGATATTGTGATCTGCAGATAGCTTCTGAACCACAGATTTCTCCATCACACATTAAGCAAACCTCAAAACTTCAGAAAGCACAGTACCCCCCCATACCCAGTCTGTACTCTAAATTGAACAAATCCAGAGCATCTACATAAGGAGGAATAGAGGATTGAGCAAACAGAAGTGAGAGCTATCCCCTCCCCTCCTCACTGAACAATGGAATTAATGAAGGGGGAAATGGGGGAAGGAAAACCATCACAAATGAAGAATAACCAAAGGAAGACCAAAGGTCCCACCCAGACTCCTAGAAGACTGCACCTGAGAATACATACTCCAGAACTCAAACAATGAAGATTCCCCAGAATGACTGGCCTCAAACCACAAACACAGACATCAAGATATTAATAGAGAGAATGAATAGACATGAGGAAAACCAAGATGAAAGAATGAAGGAGTTTATAACTGAGATGATGGCAATAAAGAATACAGTAAATGAAAGAAATAACAAATTGGCAATCATGGAAAGCAGAATTAACCAAGCAAAAGAAATAATTTCACAGCTTGAGGACCAAAATATGGAACTAACTCAAGCTGTTAAAAACATAGGAAAACAGCATAAAAAGGTAGAACAAAAACTCCAAGAGATGTGCAATTATATCTAGAGGCCAAACCAATGATTATTTGGCATTCATGAGGTAGATAGAGAAAATGAGGTACACTGGAACAAACATTTCATGCAATTATACAAGAAAACTTTTCTCATATCATCAGAGACATGACTATTCAAACACAGGCAATTCAGTGAACTCCTGGAACACATTAAATGAGAAGACCAACTCCTAGACACATAGTAATTGGCCTACACAATGCAGGTAAAAAGAAAAAAAATCCTAGGGGCAGCCAGAGAGAAAGATCACACTACTTACTGGATACCAATTAGAATAGCAGCAAACCTTGCTACAGAAACACTACAGGCTAGAATAGACTGGAGTCTAAACTTCAAGTTCTCAAAGATAAACAATTCCAAACAAGAATTTCCTACACAGCTAACCTAAGCTTCATCAGTGATGGAGAATTCAAATCTTTTCCAGACATTCAATCCCTAAGAGAGTATACCATCTCCAGACCAGCTCTACAAGAAATGCTTAAGAAAGAAATAAACACAGAAGAAAGAAAAATAAAGAATAAACAAGGGTTCCCCAAGAATTCAGGAAAAAGATTGAACACACACACATATCAACACCCAAATCAAAGGAAAACCAACAGACACATAAAGACAGAATCAACAAACCCTATAAGAACCACATGACAAGGATAAACCTTTATATCTCAGTAATTAGCCAGGACATGAATGGACTAAATACACAACAGAAAAGACATACAATGGCAAATTAGATTTTTTTAAATGATACAACAATATGCTGTCTCTAAAAGACATTTCACCAGAATGGAAATTCACAGACTCAAAAGGATGAAAAACTAATTTTCAGGTAAATGGAGTACAAAACAGAGCAGGAATTGTGATTTTAATATCAGACAAAATATTCTTTAAGTTATCAAAAATTTTAAAAAGATGTGGAAGCTCACTACATAATGATAAAACTTTCATCCATCAACAAGAAATATCTATCCTAAACATATATGTGCCCAATGTAGGAGCACCAACATTTATAAAGCAGTTTCTAAGTAAATGAATAAAAGATATTGACTCGAACACTATCACAGCTAGGGACTTAAATATGCCACTATCAACCTTAGATAGATCATTGAGGCAAAAATCAGCAAGAAGATCCGGAACCTCAACTTGATGCTTGTCCAAATGGACTTAATAGATACCTACAGAACACTCATTCAACAACCACAGAAGATACATTATATTCATTATCACATGGAATGTACAAGATTGACCATATCCTTGGCCATAAATCAAGTATAAACAGATGCCATAAGATCTAAATACTGGCATGCACCTTCTCAGACCACAATGCAATAATAATAAATAGCAACACCAACTCCTCGGTCAACATAGGAATAAAAGCAGAAATTAAAAGATTTCTGGAAACAAATGAAAATAAAGATACATTTTACCAAAACCTCTGGGATACCATGAAAGTGGTACTGAGAAAGGAATTAATTTCTTTATGAACACATATCAAGAAAATGGAAAGCTCACAAATTAGCAGCCTAAGAAATCACCTAAGGAAGCTGAAAAGACAAGACCACCAAAACCCCAACTTTAGCAGAAGAATCCAGGTCACTAAAGTAAACACACAAATACAGGACATGGAAGACAAAAATATTATAGTTAAAAATCAATGAATCAAAAATCAGGTTCTTTGAAAGAATAAACAATATTGATGGACCACTAGCGAAACTGTCAAAGAGAAAGAGACTAAAAACTCATATCAACACAATCAGAAATGTAGAAATCAAATCGCAATGGGCCCTGAAGAAATACAAAAGATTATCAGAGATTACTATAAACACCTGTATTACTATGCACACCTGCATGGAAACAAACTCAAATATCTAAATGAAATGGAGGAATTTTTGACATCACACAACATCCCAAAGCTGAAACAAGAAGAAATTAAGACGTTCAATAGACTAGTAACAACCCAGGATATTGACTCTATCATAAGAAAACTACCCAAAAGAATATGTCATGGACCAAACGACTTTCCAGTGAAGTTCAACAACACAAGAAATGGAGAAATGTGGAACTCTCCTCAAATCATTTTATGAAGCTAATATCAAACTGGGTAAAGATCCAACGAAGAAAGGAAACTACAGGCCAATATCCCTAGTGAACATAGATGCAAAAGCATCCAACAAGATTCTAGCAAATTGGATTCAACAGTGCGTCTCAAAATCATCCACCATGACCAAGTAAGCATCATTCCCAGGATGCCGGGGTGGTTCAACATCCACAAGACCATAAATGTAATTAAATACTTCAAGAGATGTAAAAATAGAAATCACATCATTATATCATTATACATAGAAAAAGTTTTTGGTAAAATTCATCATCCCTTCTTAATAACCCTTGAACATCTAGGCATAGAGGCAACATCCCACAAAATAGTAAGAGCCATCTACAGTAAACACACAGCCAACATATTTCCAAGTGGACAAAAATTGGAAGAATTTTCCCTGAAAAGTGGAGCAAGACAAGGATGCCCACTTTCACCCCTCCTGTACAACACAGTGTGAGAATTCCTAGGTGTAGCAATCAGAAAAGAGAAGGAAATCAGAGGTATCCAGATAGGAAAAGAGGAAGTCAAGTTATCCCTCATTGTTGACGATATGATTCTGTATCTCAAAAATGAAAGAGAATGTGTCAAAAACCTTCTTGCACTGATAAAGGACTTTGGCAAAGTCTCAGGGTACCAAATCAACATGCAAAAGGCAGTCACATTCTTATACACCAACAGATAAGCAGGCAGAAAACCAGATAAAAAGCACAATTCAGTTAACAGTAGCCACAAAATAAATGAAATGCCTCAGCATTTTCCTAACCAGGGAAGTGAAAGAAGACTTTTACATGAAAATTACAAAACATTGAAAAAGAAATCAAAGATGACATAAACAAATGGAAAAAATATTCCATGCTCATAGATTGGAAGAATCAATATTATTAAGATATCCATCCTACCCAAGGCAATCTACACATTTAGCACAATACCCATTAAATTACCAGCATCATTCTTCTCAGACCTGGAAATGACAGTACATAAATTCATATGGAAACATAAAATGAATGACAATATCCAAAATAATTCTCAGAAAAAGAAACAAAGCAGGAGGTATCACTCTTCCAATCTTTAAACTTTATTACAGGACTAAAATAATCAAAACATCCTGGTATTGGTACAAGAACAGGAATATAGATCAATGGAGCAGGTTAAAGAATTCAGAAGCAAAACCTCAATGTCTCAACCAACTTATCTTCAACAAATCCTCCACTGACAACCACTGGGGAGAGGAGAATCTATTCAGTTAATGGTGCTAGGAAAACGGGCTGACTACATACAGAAGATTAAAACAAGACCCCTACCTATCATCATACACAAAAAATCAGCTCCAAATAGATCAAAGATTTAAATGTAAAACCACAAACTATAAGAACCTTAGAAAATGCAGGAAATGCCCTGATGGAAATTGGAACTGGCAACCAATTCCTAGTCAAAACCCCAAATGTCCATGCCAAAAGAGACAAGATAAGCAAGTGGGACCTCATCAAACTGAAAAACTTCTGTAAAGCAAAAGAAGCCATCATGAGAGCAGGAGACAAAAAAATATTTGTCAACTGTATATCTGACAAAGGTCTAACATCTTGGATCCACAAGAAACTCAAATACGCCAAGAAGAAATAAACAAACAGTCCTATTAAAACGTGGGCAAAAGATATAATAGATGCTTCCCAAAAGAAGACATACAAGCAGCCAACAGAGGTGTGAAAAAATACTCTGCTTAACTAATCATCAAAGAAATGCAAATTAAAACAACACTGAGATACCACCTAACTCCGGTCAGGATGGCCATCATCAAAAACTCAAAAAACAACAGATGCTGGAGAGGATGTGGTGGAAAGGGAACATTTCTACACTGTTGTTGGGAGTGTAAACTAGTACAACCTCTGTGGAAAATTGTGGTGATTCCTAAAAAGATCTAAAAATCGACCTTTTATACAACCCAGCAATCTCCCTTCTGGGAATATACACGGAGGAATTCAAATCTCTCTATGAAAAATATACTTTCACACACATATTTATTGAAGCATTATTCACACTAGCAAAAACATGAAACCAACCATGCTGCCCATTGAAAGTGGACTATATTTTTAAAATGTAGTATATATACATGATGGAATATTACACAGCCATAAAGATGGGCAAAATTGAACTTCACGGCAACTTGGATGTATTTAGAGTCTATAATACTGAGTGATCTGTCACAGAAACAGAAAACTGAGTATCACATGTTTTCACTCAAAAGCGGACTTTGAACAATTATCATAATACTATAAAGGATTGGCAGTAGTGGTAAACTCCCAGAAAGGGGAGTACATTTCATCAATAAGGGTACCTGATCTCAAGCCGTGAAGTGGGGACCAAAGTAAGGACTATATTTTTCCTGTACAATGACCATTTGTATACCTAAATTTGATTGTGGCCATCTTTAAAATTTAACAAAAGAAAAAAATGATATATTGAGCTCTTCTTCCATCTTATTTTACTCTTTTCTGTTGAATATCCTGGGAAGAAAATATGAGGAAAGAAAAGTGGAGGAGGAGTTATATAAAAAAAAAAAGAAAAATGATGTTAGTATTTTGGTAGGAATTGCATTGAAAATAAATAGTACAGCAACTAGATAACTTAAAATTATGATGAAAACAAAACTCACATATTAATATTAACTTTAAATGTAAGTGGACTAAATGATTTAGTTAAAAAACATAGGTTGGCAAAATAGAAAAAATACACATAATCCAATCAAATAGCTCTTATAAGAAGCTTACCTATCTGATTGAAACACTTGTAGATTTAAGGTAAAGGAGTGGGAAATCATATTTCATGCAAACAAAAACCAAAAGAAAGCATGTGTAGTTATACATTTATCTGATAATTCAGACTTTAAATCAACAATTGTAAAAAAAATCAACAAATTTATTAAACAATGATAATGGAATCAATTTAGCAAGAAATAGTTTTAAATGCAACCAACGTTGGAGAACTGGGATTAATCAAGTATTACTAAACCTAAGAAAAGACACAGGCAGCAATACAATAATTGTGAGAGATTGCAACACTCCACTGACAACAGTAGAGAGATCACTGAGACAGAAAATCAACAGAAAACATGGTACTCAGGTTGGACTTTAGAGCAAATGGACTTAACAGATACAGAACATTCTACCCAACAACCACATAATATACAACTTTTCTCATCAGCTTACAAAGCATTATCCAAGAGAGACCATATATTAGGGCAATAAACAAATCTCAACAAAATTATAAAAATGAAAATCATACGTAGTATCTCCTTAGACAACACTGGATAAAACTAGAAATTAATTCCCAGAAAGACACAAAACTATACAATTATTTGTACCTGTAAATTAAACATAATCCAGAATGATCTTTAGGTCAATAATAAAATGAAGAAGGAAAGAAAAAAATATTTCAAATAAATAAAAATGAAGACACAAAGTAAAAAAAATAAAAACTGAGCCGGGCTCGGTGGCTCAGCTTGTAATCCCGAGGCCTTTGGGAGGCTGAGGTGAGCGGATTGCCTGAGCCCGCGGGTTCGAGACCCGCCTGGGCAGCGAGACCTCATCTCTACAATAAACCAAAAAATCAGCCGGGCGTGGTAGCGCGTGCCTGTAATTCCAGCTACTTGGAAGACTGAGGCGGAAGGATTGCCAGAGCCCAGCAGGTCGAGGCTGCGGTGGCCGGAAGCGGCCACTACACTCCAGTCTGGGCGACAGAGTGAGACTCCAACTCAAAAAAAAAAAAATAAAAAAAAAAAATAAATAAATAAATAAAAACCCTCTGGGATACAGAAAAATCAGTGCTAAGTGGGATGTTTGTAGCATTAAATGCCTACATTAAAAACTAGATGATCATGAACTAACATAACAACCTAACATAGCTCCTCAAAGAACTAGGGAAAAAAAAAAAGGAACAAAGCAAATTCAAAGCTAGCAGCAAAAATAAAAAACAAAGAATAGTACAGAATTAAATGAAATTAAGATGAAATAAATAATATAAAGAATCAATAGCATAAAAAGTTGATTTTTAAAAAATTACAAGCAAAATTGATAGACTGATAGCTAGACTAACCAAAACAGGAAAAAAAAGAGAGAAGAAGAAGAGGAAGAAGAAGGAGGAGGAAGAAGAAGAAGAAGGAGGAGGAGGAAGGAAGAAAAAGGAGGAGGAGGAGGAGGAAGGAAGAAGAAGGAAGGAGGAGGAGGAAGGAAGAAGAAGAAGAAGGAGAAGGAAGAGGAGGAGGAGGAGAAGGAGAAGGAGAAGGAGAAGGAGAAGAAGAAGAAGAAGAAACAAGATTCAAATACAAGTCAGGCTCGGTGGCTCAGCCTGTAATCCCGTGCCTTTGGGGGGCTGAGGTGAGTGGATTGTCTGAGCCCACGGGTTCGAGACCCACCTGGGCAGCAAGACCTCATGTCTACAATAAATCAAAAACTCAGCCGTGCATGGTAGCGCATGCCTGTAATTCCAGCTACTTGGAAGGCTGAAGCAGAAGGATTGCCAGAGCCCAGCAGTTCGAGGCTGCGGTGGCCGGGAGTAGCCACTGCAGTCTGGGTCTGGGTGACAGAGTGAGACTCCAACTCCAAAAAAAAAAAAAAAAAGATTCAAATGCAGAAATGAAAATGGAGGTATTACAACCGATACCTCAAAAATACAAAAAAATTATCAGACTATTATGAAGAACTCTTTGTTTGCAGACTATGGAACTCAGAGAAAACAGATTAATTCCTAGAAATGTACGACCATCCAAGATTGAACTAGGAAGAAATAGAAATTCTGAACAAACTTAAATGAATAATGTGACTGATTACAAAATAAACAACTTCCAACAACAATAAAATTCCCAGCACCAGATGGATTCAAGCTAAATTCTACTAATGTACAAAGCAAAATTTGTTAAAACAAATTTTAACAAATCTCTTGCCAAATATCATGCATGAGACAATCCTCCCTAACCCATTCTATGAAGCCACTCTCACCCCCTCACAAAAACCAGGAAATGACACAACAAATAAATAATAAAGATCAATATCCCTAATGAACATGGAAAAATGTCCAACTTTTATACTACTAAACTGATCCAAACAGCACATCAAAAAGAAAATGCGCCATGACTAAGTTTCATTGCAGGGATGCAAGGATGGTTCAACATGTACAAATCAATAAATGTGATTCACCACATAAATATAATTTAAAATTAAAAAACTATATGATCATCTCAATAGATGCAGAAAAGACATTTGATAAAACTTACCATCCCTTCATAATTAAAACCTCAACAAACTAGGCATAGAAGGAGCATATCTCAAAAAAAAAAAAAAAAAAACCATGTATGACAAATTCACAGCGAGCATTAAACTGAACGGGAAAAGTTGTTAGTAGTCTCCCTAATAACTGAAACAAGAAAGGAATTCTCTCTTCTACCACTCCCATTCAACACGTTACTGGAAGTTCCAACCATAGCAATCAAGCAAAAGAAAGAAAGAGAAAGAGAGATAGGGAGGGAGGGAGGAGAGAGAGAGAGAGAGAGAGAGAGAGCGAGAGAGAGAGAAGTCATTCACATTGTAGAAAAGACAAATTATTTTTGCCAATATGCTCTTATACCTAGAAAACTCTAAACACTCCTTTAAAAGACTCCTAGATTTGGCAAATAAATTTAGGAAAGCTTAAGGATGCACAATCAATGTATAAAAATTAGTACCATTTCTGTACACCAATAACAGTCAAACTGAGACAAAATCGAGAGGTCAATCCCGTTTACATTAGCTACAAGCAAACAAACAAAAAAACTTATGATTAATTTAACCAAGGAAGTGAAAGATTTCTATCAAGAAAACTATAAAATACTAATAAAAAAATTACAGATGACAAAAACAAATGAAAAAATATTGGTCATGCTCATGGATTGGAAGAATCAATATCATTTTAACAATAATACTGTAATATTTTATAAATTTCATCATCTTCTAGTGAGGCTCGTTTGCTAATACCCAGTCTTGTATACATTGACCTAGTTCCAAAATGTCATTGAGTTCATTAGCACCTGAAATAGATATAGTGAAAAATCAAGCTATCACACAAAAAGAATATAAGATCAGAGGAGACACTCTTTCACAAAAGCCAAATATGTCACTACATACAGTCAGCTCTCTATATACGTATATATTCATGTTTCACATCACAGATTCAACCATTCTCAGTTTTGAAATTCAACCATTTCAAAAATATTTAGAATAAAACAATAACAAATAACTATACAACAGTAGATAATTATGCAAATAAAATTCAATATAATATTATTTATATAGCATTTACTTTGTAGTGTGTATTATAAGTAATTTAAAGTATTCAGAAAGATTAAAATGTGCAAATACTATACCCTTTTATATCAGGGCCTTGAATACCCATGTATTTTGATATCTATAGGTACTGTAACCAATCTCCTGAAACTGTCAGCGGATAACTATAGGTATTTGATTAACACATGAAATGTTTTCAAGCATTTGTGGAATTGTCTTAAGTAAGGGCAAAGCTTTGAGGTAGTAATGGAGACAAATGACCCTGCTGTGTCCTGCCTACATATTAGGATCTTTTGATCTTATGAGACTTGAAATTGTAAAGTAGTCCATAGGGAAAAGTATTTATGTACATTCACAAGCTGGTGAGGTATGTCCTGATTTCTGTATCTTCTTCATTCTGAACACTATTTATATTTGCTTCTTGGAGTGTGCAGTTCATTTTTCTCACTAATTTTCTTGTTTTCTATTACTTATCCCAGGATTCTTGTTAATTTACATTTTACTTTAAATGCTTTTTTTCTGGGGCAGTTTCATATAATACAAATACTTCACATATACTTCCCCCTCCACTATACCATCCTAGCTCCAGAAAATTATGGCCAAGTTCAGAATGCCTGTCTCTAACAGTATGTGTCATGAACACTTAGAAAATAATAGTTTTAAATTCATCTTATTAGCTTCAAACTCTAGTTTTAAAATGTTCATTTTTCTTGAAATGTTATTAGATTCAGTGTTAACACTACTAATTTAGGCACACAAAGCAAAGAAATCTTTGTTATTGAACTCCTTGCTTTTTCATATAATCAGGTGACTAAATTCTAGTCATTATACTTTAGTAATTTTTAACATGTTATATCTCTGTAATCTTCACTTGACCTATTTCAATGACTTTTCATAAATCTTGAACTTATTTTGCAATACTGTTAATTTTACTGTATTTTTCTGCTTTATTTCCTATATGCACACTTGTGTGCTTTCCATCTTTCATTCAAAAGCATTAACAAAATACTTACCATTTTATCCATGACACATAAAATGGTAAAAATAAATTCACTGTCTTTATTCAGCTTATATTTAGACAAAGAACAGATATTCAATCTAAAGTAAGATGTTTTCAGCCAGGCGTGATGGCTTACTTTTGTAATACTAGTGCTTTGGAAGGTGGAGGTGAGAAGATTGTCTGAACCCAGGGGTTTGAGACCAACCTAGGCAACTTGGTGAAACTTCGTCTCTAAAATAACTCAACAAATAAGCCACTCATGTTGGGGTGCACCTGTGGTTCATGCTAGATGGAAGAATAAAGTTGAAGAATGACTTGCAGTTCAAGGCTGCAGTGGCCTTTAGTATTTCACTGCATTCAAGCCTGTGTGGGAGAGTGAGACTTTGACTAAAAAAAAAAGGAAAATTAAAAATGATTTTTCGAATAAAGATAATGACACCAAAAAATGTTATGGTAAAGTTAATTTTGGGTAACGGAATAAAGATTGATGGTGGATGTGGTGAGTATAAAGTTATTGTTGTAGGAAAAATATTTCTATAGAAAATTACATTTCTACCTGAAACCTGAGTGATATAGGTGAAGTCATGCAAAGATGTGATTAAAGACTGCTCTAAAAGAGGAATCGAAATAATTGGAATGATGCTGATTACTAGCTTGGTAGTCTCTGGTCATTAACTAAATCCATGCACTTTGGTTTCCTCATCTATGAAATTAAAATAAATATATTTAATAATTTTAAGCTTCTTTTGAGGATTAAATGCTGGTTTAGTATTTTTAGTGCAGTTTCTGACAAAGAGATGGCAATGAATAAATGGCAGGTATTATAATTTATTATTATGGCTGATGCAGTGAGAAGTGTTTGTGGGCAAAAATAGTTTCAAGAAGTGGAATATTTATAATAATATCTGAAAACATTTCATGTTTCTTCAAGATCAGTTGTAATGTCACCTTTTTAGATTCTGATTGTATTTGTTTGGATTCTCTCTTTTTGTGTGTTAATCTGTCCAGGGGTCTTTCAGTCTACTTTATCCTTTCAAATAACCAGATTTTCAATTTGCTTATTATTTTTATGTTTCTTGGGGTCTCAGTTTTGTTTAGATCTGTTCTAAATTCGATTATTTATTCTATTCTACTAATGTTGGGTTTAGTTTGTTCTTGTTTTTCCTGATCCCTTAGGTTAGACAAGGTTGTTTATTGAGATATTTCTATTTTCTAACTGTGAGTGTATAATGCTATCAACTTTCATCTCAGTACTGTTTTTGTGGCACCACAGAGATTTTAGTATGTGGTGTTTTATTTTCATTTGTTTCCAAGAATTTTTTTTAAAAATTTCTTCCTTGTATTTGTTGTTTATTCAACAATTGTTCAGGAGCAAGCTGTTCAATTTCCACATATTTATGTGTTTTGGGAGGTTTCTCTTGGTGTTAATTTATATTTTTATTTTGCTGTTGTCAGAGAATATGCTTAGTATAATTTTAATTTTTTTAAGTTTATTCAAGCTTGATTTATGACAATGTTATTGAGAACACATGTATGTGGGTAAATTAGAAAATCTAGAGGAAATGGATAAATTTCTGGAAACATACAACCTCCCAAGATTAAAACAGAAAGAAATTGTAGCTCTAAACAAGCCAATTGCAAGTGATGAAATTGAATCAGCAATAAAAAACTTACTTACCCCTCTCTCCCCAAAAATAAATTCTGGACCCAATGGAATGACAGTTGAATTCTAAAAGATGTACAAGCAAGAGCAGTTATCAATCATGCTGAATGTATTCCAAACAATCTGGAAGGAAGAACTTCTCTCTGACTTATTCTACAAAGCTAATTTCATGCAGCTATAAGAAAATGACAAAGACAAAACAAAGAAAGAAAGCTACAAGCCAATAACTATGATGAAGATAAATGCAAACATTCTCAACACAATACCAGCAAAACTTCTAATGATAATGTAAGCCTTATTTCTAGAATGTAGGGTTAGTTCAACATATGCAAATCCATAAATGCAATTCACATAAACAGAAGTAAAAACAAGAACCATAAAATTATCTCAATAGACATGGAAGAAACATTAGATAAAATCCAATATCCCTAAATGATAAAAGCCCTCAACCATGTAGGCAACGAAGGAATATTTCTCAAAATTGTAAGAGCCATCTATGATAAATTCACAACCACCATTATACTTAATGGGCAGAAGTTAGAAGCAGTCCCACAAAGAACTGAAACAAGATAAGACTGTGCATTCTCATCACTTCTATTTATCATAGAACTGAAAATGCTAGACAGAGCAATAAGGCAGGAGAAAATAAATAAATGAATAAATAAATAAATAAAAAGGTTTTCAAATAAGAAAAAAATGAAGTATAGCTATCTTTTTTTGCAGATGATATGATTCTATGTCTAGAAAGCCCTAAAGATTCCACCAAAAGACATGTAGCCCTGATAAACAACTTCAGTAAATCTTGGGACACAAAATCAAGGCTCAAAAATCCATTGCATTTTTAGCATCAACAATGTTTAATCTGCAAACCAAATCAAAAACACAATCTCATTTTTAATAGCCACCAAAAATAAAAAAATAAAATACCTCATACTACATCTAACCAAAGAGGTGAAAATCTTTACAAAAAGTACTAAAAAACACTGTTAAAATAAATAAAAGATGATACAAGCTAATGGAAAAACATATAATGCACATGGATTGGTAAAACCAATATTGTTAAAATAAATTGCCTAAAGCATTCTACACCATAATTCCTATTAAATATCAATGTTATTTTTCAAATTTTAGAAAAGACAATACTTAAATTCATATGAAAGCAAAAAAGAGCCCAAATAGACAAAGCAATCCTAAGCAAAAGAACAAAACTGGAGGCATCCCATTGCCAGCCCTCAAACTTTACGACAGGGCTACAGTAACCAAAACAGCATAGTACTGATACAAAAAACAAACATATAGACCAATGAAACAAAATAGTGAACCTAGAAATAAAACAACTAACCTACAACCAACTTATCTTTGACAAAATCGAAGAAGAAGAAAAAGAAGAGGGAGGGGGGAGGAGGAAGAGGAGGAAGAGGAGGAAGAGGAAGAAGAGGAAGAAGAAGAAGAGAAGAAGAAGAAGAAGAAGAAGAAGAAGAAGAAGAAGAAGAAGAAGAAAGTAGACAACCTACAGAATAGGAGAAGGTATTTGCATCAATCTGATGAATGAATAACATTCCAAACTCATAAAAAAAAAGTTGGCAAAGAGTGTGAACAGACAGTCCTCAAGAGAAGACTTACAGCAGTTGACAGACATATAAAAAGTGTTCATCACTAATCAGAGAAATGCAAATCAAAACTACAATGACATACTATCTCACACCTATTAGAAAGGTTATCAATAACAAATAAAAAAAAGGTGTTGATGAAATTTTGGAGAAAAGAGAATACTCATACACTGTTGGTGGGTATGTAACCTGTTTCAACCACTGTGAAAAGCAGTTTGAAGAATTCTCAGAGAACTAAAAATAGAGGCGTCTATCAACCAAGCAACTTCTCTTCTGGGTAAGATACCCAAAGGAGTATAAACCCTTCCACCGAAAAGAAGCCTGCACGTGTATGTTTATTGCAGTACTAATCACAGTAGCAAAAATATGGAACCAACCTAAATGCCCATTAACAATGGACTGGATAGGAAAAATATGGTATGTATATACCAAGGAATACTATGCAGAAATACTATGTAGAAAAAAAGAAAAAAAAAATCATGTCCTTTTCAGCAACATTTTGGAGACTATCATTCAAAGTGAATTATAATATGAATAAAAATGGGATCTAAACACTGGGTACACACAGGCATAATGATGGAAACAACAGACACTGGGAGTCCTAACAGAAGGATGGAGGGAGATGAGTAACAGTTGAAAAAACCACCCAGTGGGTCCCACATTCATCACCTGGGTGACTGGCTCAATATAAGGACAAATCTCACCATCACATAACATACCTATGTAAGAAATCTGTACTGTACCCTTTGAACCTAAAATAAATAAAAATGTGCAAAAATGAGTGGGAACAAACTGTAAACTTTTGTTTACAATGTTAATAAGTATTAGTTTCATGACAACTGTCTGTCATTTACAGTTTCCAAGCAAGAGTTATATGCTGGACTTACTTCTTGGGTAAATCATGTGAATTACATTTTGGATAATGTGTTACATGGCAGGATGGCTTTTACCAAAATGCCCAGTTGGAAATCTGTTCTAACTCTGCTGAGAAATTTTGAGAGTCTATACTAAGTCATAATCTCTAGAGACAGAAAGCAGGATAAGCAGAGACATATTTGGGAGACATACTTTACAAAATTTTGGATTTCATCAATTTCTGTAAGATGTGGGGAGTCTAAGAAAATAATGAATATTTATCATTTATTCAGAAATTATGCAATAGCTTCTTTATGTACACCATTGACAATTCTTACCAGAATTGTCTAAATCAAGTCTTGTCACCATGTTATATTTCCACCATGAGGAAATAGAAGCTCAAGGGAGTTAATAACTGTACATGAATATGCACAACAGGTAAGTGTGAGAACTTGAGTTTGAGCCAAGGTTTGTCAAGTTCCAGAGCTCAACCAATTTCCACTAGATAATAAGTCCTCCTAATTAGAGATAATGGAACTGGTGAGTGGAAATACAGGATGCTGTTAGTCCATTTGGGTTGCTACCAAAAAGATACCTTATGCTAGACAATTTGTAAACAACAGAAATGTATTTCCCACTGATTTGGAGGGTGGGAAGTAACAGAAGATTCGGTGTCTGAGAAGGGCTTTCTGCTTCAGAGATGGTGCCTTTTGTGTCCTTACATGACAGAAGGGGCAAACGGACTCTTTCCAGCCCCGTTCATGACAGCACTGATCCCATTCATGGTGTTGGAGCCCTCATGGCCTATCCCTTCCAAAAGCTTACACTTTTAAATACTCTTGCATCAGAGATAAGGTTTCACCATATGGATCTGGCTGTGGAAGGTGAGGGTGGGGCACAAACACTCAGATCTTAGCAGAAATATGTCAGGAGGGTCTTACTTTTATAGAAAATATCATAGGTTAAATTTTTGACATGTTCATTTTTACTTGGAAATAAAAATAAATAAATGGAGTATTATTAAAAGTATGAGACAGTTTTACCATATATAAGGTGACTGAACTATTATGTAGTTAAGTAATAGGTCAGAAGTCACTCAGAACATTGACGTACAAGAATTTAATTTTGATCTGACTCTCAGTTCATATTCACTGCCTTGTTTCTTTTCCTACCCATGAGGCCATTAATCTCCCTAGAAGGGTTGTAAGGAAAGGTCTAAGCATTCTCTTTTCCCCTGCATCCTCTCCAGCATCTGTCTTTTCGTTTTTTGTTCTTTTTTTTTTTTTGAGTTGGAGTCTCACTCTGTTGCACAGACTGGAGTGCAGTGACATGCTCATGGCCACTCCAGCATCGACCTTCTGGGCTCAGGCAATACTTCCACCTCAGCCTTCCAAGTAGCCAGAACTAGAGGTGCATGCTACCACCCCCGGCTAATTTTTTTTTATTTATTGTAGAGATGAGGTCTCATCAAGTTGCCCAGGCTGTTCTCGAACCTATGGGCTCAGGCAATCCCTCACTTTGGCCTCCCAAAAGTGCTGAGATTACAGGCTTGAAACACAATGCCCAGTCATCTGTTTTTGTTTTGTTTTGTTTTTGAAATATTGATGATGGCCATCCTGACTGGAGTTAGGTGGTATCTCAGTGTGGTCTTAATTTGCATTATTTTGATGATTAGTGAGGCTGAGCATTTTTTCATGTATCTGTTGGTTGCTCATATGTCTTCTTTTGAGAAGTGTCTATGCATATCTTTTGCCCATTTTTTTTTTCCTGAGTTGGCCTCTCACTTCGTCGCCCAGGCTGGAGTGCAGTGGCACACTCACAGGCACCCCAGTGTCGACCTGCTGGGCTCCGGCAATCCTTCTGCCTCAGCCTGCCAAGTAGCTGAAACTACCAGCACTTGCTATGGCACCCAGCTAGTTTTTGATTTATTGTACAGATGAAGTCTCGCCAAATTGCCCAGGCTGGTCTTGAACTCATGGGCTCGGGCAATCTACTCGCCTAGGCTTCCCTAAGTGCTAGGGGTACAGGCTGAGCCACTGAGCGTTGTTTGCACACTTTTTAATAGGGAGCTTTTGTTTTTGTTTTGTTTTGTTTGTTTGTTTCCTTTCAGAACTTTGAGTTCTTTGTAGATCCTGGAGGTTAGGCCTTGGTCATATAAACAGTTGGCAAATATGTTTTCCCATTCTGTGGTGCTGTCTCCCCACTCTTTTGATAGTTACATTAGCTTTACAGTTTGATGAGCTCCCACTTGTCTATCTTATCTCTTATGGCATGGACATTTGGGGTTTTGATCAGGAATTGGTTGCCTATTCCAATTTCTGTGAGGGCGTCTCCTGTGTTTTCTAAGATTCTTATCGTTTGAGGTTTTGGAGTAGATAAAAAAAATGTGGTACATATACACAATAGATAATGCAGCTATAAAGAAGGACAAAATTGTGGACTTCGCAGCAACTTGGAAGGATTTAGAGTTTATAATAATCAGTGATCTATCACAGAAGCAAAGAACTGAGTACCAAATGTTCTCACTCATAAGTGGACCCAGAACAATTATCATAACACTATTAGAGAGGGATTGCCAGTAGCAGGAAACTGCCAGGGAAGAGGGGAAGCAAATAACATCAGTAAGGATACCTGATTTCAAACCAGACAAAATGAGAACCAAAGGGAAGCCCAAAGTTTACTTGTATGATAACCACTTACCTACCTATCCTGAATTGTACTCCACATCTTTATCATAATTAAAAATAAATTTTAAGAAATTTAAGATAAATCACAATTTCTTATTTATAAAATAAGATTAAAGAGGAAATGGGCTCTGTGGATCACAATTGAAGGGCCTTTGACCTGAAGTAAGTTCAACTGAGGATGCTCTGGTCTCTAGGACTTGGTGCAATAAGCAAACTGCATACCTTTATTGTAAGATTGATTGTAAGGTATCTTACAAGACAACAAGAAAGAATGTGAAATATTATTAGACATTTTCTCCAGTTTCACTTTGAATAATTTTTCCTTGAGCTATCACCTCTTATAAATAAAGTCATTATAAAAATATCAAAAAAGAAATCTCCCTGGGTGGAATGATTTTCTTTATCCTGTTATCCAGTCACACAATTATTTTCTTGGTAATTTGTACAAACTGCTACTAAAGCCTTGTCTCATTATGTTTCAAGTATTTGCTTAGTGTTTGTTGTTGTTGTTGTTTTCCTAAATAGATTGGAAATGTCTAGAACTTTGAAGCAATAATATTTATTTTAAAATATGCAGTGTAAAATACTAATATGCCTTTATAAAATAAATTGAATAAAGAGTTAAAAATATAGTGGTCAGTAAGCAGGAAAGTGTACTATTTTATAAAATTCTTTTAAAATGGCATTGCTATGTTTTACTGTCCAAAGGACAGGGTGAACTATTTTAATCTACAGACTTTCTCTCAGGTATGTAAGCTTTGCCCTACAGAGACAAAATATCTTATGTCTTTAGAAGGCCGTGCTGAGTTCAGCCAGTGCCATTCAATATCACAGCAGGAATATCACATCCCATCACTTCTAAAAGTTAATGTACCATCCTTCACAAGATCCTCTCTAGACTAATATTGCCAAAGGTTAAATGACATTAATACAGAAGTTCATGACTGCATAATGCAGTTTATAATCCGGAGGACATACTTTAACAGCAACAACCATTCTTCTTATATTCCCCTTATCTTTTTGATATAAAAATTGCTCTTGTGGAAAATTATCATTTCCCAGAAGTACAATTCTTAGTGATGGGGCTGCATGGGCACTGAAGAGCTGAAACCTTCAGTAAGAAACAAAACAGTTGATAAAGTAACTGCAATCTAATGACAGTTCAATTCTAACACTTGGTTTTCTTATGTCTTGTCTTCCCTACAAAACAGAGTTTTATTTATTCTGTGTCCCCATAAGAGCACCTTGTATTTGTGAATGCTCATGTCTGTGTAACATGTCTTTTGTTTTTCTAAGTACTATCTTCCATTTTAAAGATAATAGCAAATTTCATATACCTCCTAAATGATCCTGGATATCAAATCACTTTATAATTTTATTGATACTTTTACATTTTAGAGAGAGAGATATAAAGTATGCAAGCTGCTAGAAATTCATTGTTCATAACTTGGGCACTTGTTTTGGCTCTCATTACTACTTTAAAGATATAGACTAAACATGGCTTCAAGAAAACTCAATTCTAACTCCTTATTATGCTTTTTATTGTGTAATAATGGTCCTAGTGAGTGTCCTTAATAACACCATTTAAAAATGTAAGGGCAGGCTTGGTGGCTCAGCCTGTAATCCCAGCACTTTGGGAGACCTAGGCAAGTGTACTGCCTGAGCCCGTGGGTTCTAGACCAGTCCGGGCAACTTGGCAAGACCTCCTCTCTACAATAAATCAAAAAAATTAGCCGAGTGTGGTAGTGAGCGCCTGTAGTTCCAGCTACTTGGAAGGCTGAGGCAGAAGGATCGCGAAGCCCAGCAGGTCGATGCTGGGTTGGCCGTGAGCATGTATGCCACTGCACTCCAGCCTGGGCAACAGAATGAGACTCCAACACAAAATTAAAAAATAAAAATCAATAAAAATAGAAATTTAAAATATAGTAGTATATGATAAGCTCTAGTTAGAAAATGTCTCTCCAAAATCTATATTTTATGTCTAATTATATTAATTCAAAAACCATGATGGCCAATTAAGATTATGATCAATGTTAAAAATTATTAGAAGTGGCCAGACTTTGTGGCTCAGCCTGTAATCCTGCGCTTTGGGAGGCTGAGGTGAGTGGATTGCCTGAGCCCACGGGTTCGAGACCTGCCCGGGCAACTTGGCGAGCCCTCATCTCTACAATAAATCAAAAAAATTAGCCGAATGTCATAGCGCACACCTGTAGTTCCAGCTACTTGGAAGGCTGAGTCAGGAGGATCGCCGGAGCCCAGCAGGTTGAGGCTGCGGTGACTGGCAGCGGCCAGTGCACTCCAGTCTGGGTGACAGAGTGAGACTTCAACTCAAACAAAACTATTAGAAACAAGTAAATAGCATAAATACAATTCAAGAGGGTATCTAAAAACAAACAATTGCTAAGCTGTTTGGATATTTTATAAATATTCAGTTACCAAGAATCTTGCTTATGAAAAAGTTTCCATATGTATTTATTTATATTAAACTGCATGGAATTCAGTTATATCATGAGTACTTTAAGGGTATTTTTAGAACTATGTTACTTTAAAAGTTCTATGGTCAAATGACTTTAGAAAAATCTGAATTAGATAAAGAGACAAAGATCCCATTAAGTAGTTTAACCAAATATCCACGATCATTTATTTTCCCCTTTAAGAGATGGACCTTTACCCCATTCTTATCAATATGTGCTGAATTTAGTGATTCAATTCTAATGAATAGCATATGGAAAAATCACCTGATTAACTTACTATCTAGGTTACAAAAAGCATTGACTCTTCCCCTTTGCTTCCTTCTCTCAGATTAGTTGTTTTGTGGAATCCAACCATTGTCTCAAGCCCTGTGGAGAGGTCTACCTGACAAGTAACTGAATCCTTATGCCAATGAGCTGCACTAATTATCCAGTAAAGTGAGTGAGCCACCTTGAAAATAAATTTTTCTATTTCTATCAAGCCTTCAGATTACTGCAAGCCCCAGCCAACATCCTGATGGCAAACTCAAGTGTGTGAGGTAATACATGTTTATTGTTTTTTTTATATTAGTTATTGAGGTATTTTCTATGCAGCAATAGAAAACAAATGCAGATTACTTTACTCCAGAATATCTCAGTGTCTTTAACATGATGATGTGTGTTTCAACTTAAAGGAAAGACTACAAAACATTGAGAAGTACAAATATTTTTAATCAAAGTACTAATTTCTCAAGCATATTTATTGGAATTATAATTTTGTAAAATACTCTTTGCATAGAAAAATGTATGTCTAAAAACCAATATTTATTGGTAGCTAATATTTGCCAGGATTTTTATATGTATAGAATCATTGAGTTTTCATCAAATTTTTGTAATGTATTATTTATCTTATTTATCGTTTAATAGTGATAAGACTAAAAAAGAAGAGGATATTTTTCCCCCTGGAAAGCTATAGTTGTTTTTCATGGCAATGGAGTTTAAAGGCAGAATTTCCTTAATACAGTTACAGAGGAGATTAAACAGCTGAATTTAAAACTAACTACCTTTAGGCGTAAGTTAAAATTAGGAGGCTGGAATTGTTAATATGAATGATCTTTCTAAGTACCCAAATTTTTTTATTTTTTATTTTTATTTTTTTGAGTTAGAGTCTCACTCTGTCGCCCAGACTGAAGTGCAGTGACCGCTCCCAGCCACCACAGCCTCGACCTGCTGGGCTCTGACGATCCTTCCACCTCAGCCTTCCGAGTAGCCGGAATTACAGGCATGCGCTACCACGCCCGGCTGATTTTTTGATTTATTGTAGAGATGAGGTCTCGCTGCCCAGGCGGGTCTCAAACCCGCGGGCTCAGGCAATGCACTCACCTCAGCCCCCCAAAGGTGCGGGATTACAGGCTGAGCCACTGAGCCCGGCTAGTACCCAAATTTTATAACTGCACTGTATGAATTGAAAAACTGAATACATATTTTTAATAAATATTTCATTTAAATTTTTTATAAGTATTCAATTTAAAAATATTTTTAGATTTTAGAATGATGAAAACTTACTAATTTGAATCATAAATTATGGTTTTAAGTCACTGTTCCAATACTTACTAGTTACATCAGATGCACTCATAGCAAACAAACAAACAGAAAAAGAATTCTGGTGATATAATAATGACACTCAATATCTCATATAGCTGAAAGTCCAGAAGTAAGCTGTTAGAGGGTTATTTCATATAGTAGCTCAATGATGCAAGTGTTCTGATCAGCTTCTTGGGATTTCTCTTGACATGTCTCTTGTAGTTGCTATTTGTATATAGCAGCTCCCAGCACCATAACATAACATCAACGTATGCAAAGGCCAGAAAATCCCTAAGCCTTATCTTGTACTCTTTATAAGAATAATGAAAACAGTAGCAAGAGTTTTCCTACATGCTCATTAATTTAGGTTATGCCATCTCTATGATACTCGGTCAGAGAAATAGAATTGCCAATACTGAATTACAGCAACCAACATTTAAACCCTGGGTCTTGAGAGGGACCCATGAAACATATATCTCCCAATAACTGGACAAAATTAGTTATTTTGTTTGTATTTTGTGAGCAAAATAAATGGTGGGAGGAGCCTACTGGTTAGGCAACCAATAATGTCTGCTGAAATAGGAATATGAAATATTGAGCATTACATAATTTAAATACTTTTTATAATTCAGTTTCCTTACATGTTAAATGAGAATAATGCCTACACTAAAGAGTTACTTGATTATTACATAGGTTAGTGTACCTCTTAATGTATCTAAGGAAGATCGATATGTGTAGAATGAATTTATACATATATACATACATCTGTGAATAAACAAGTAAATTAATTTGGGCATGTTTATTAATGAGTTTTTTACTTCAATTATTCTAAATTGGTACAAATTGAGTTGGAGATAGGAGGGTATAACAAACTATATGGTAATTTTATGAATACACTTGCTCAATTTGCGTACCCTTCTATTTTCATAATACCCCCCAGATTCTTAAATACACCTAAAAGGTAAGTTTACCTACAAGCCAAGTCCTATTTATAGCCTTATCTTTCATTTTGAAACAGCTGTGATGTGAAAGCACAGGCTGCTTTGTTGCAAAATTTCACTTGAGCATAGTTTTATTGTTATCTGTGAGGACAGGTGGTTTGAAAATAGTCTGACATTTTTGTACACCCAGGAGAGTGCACCACAAATGCTCCACCATGTAGTTGAGTGGAAGATGAACTGAACAGAAATCAGTGCCAACATCAGAAAGTGGCTGCTGTTGCTATTAGAAACCCAATTATGAATTCCTGCCATGAGTAATAGAAATGTTATTTTAAATCTACTATATTTAATGAGAACTCGTACATTGTGTATATTTAATTCAGAGAAGAAAAAGTTCCATGGCCTTGATAGTATCAAACCTTAGGGGATTTTGTGAAGGACTGCTGGAGTTATAGTGTGAGAGCATCGGAACGTCATTCTGTCAGGCATTAGATTAGCTAGTTTCTCACTGGAGAAATCACGAGATTGTTTTCAATCTGGTTGTTTCTATTTTGTTTAGATACCTGTACTTACTAACATCTAGAGGTTTTCTTTACATTCAGGAATTTAAAGAGAGAAGTGTACTTCATTCAGACAAAATAAACACACCATGGTATGAGCTAACTTAAGAACAGTAAGTGTACAGTCAATTAAAATAATTAGAAAACATTAACTCTTTAAGCTGGTTTTGTTCTACCAATCTTTTTAATGTGATTCTCTTAAATTACAGATGCAGGAGTGACCACAAGACTATATTTTCAAAATGCATAGAATGGTAATTCTTCAAGTGTTTCGGAAAATAAAATATTCTTTTCATTAAGTTTGGCTAGAACTGCTTATAATATGGTCCAAGTATATTCAAAACATTTGCATGTTAAGTCTGTTTAGGCTTATTAAGAAGAAACATACTTGCCTGGCTCGGTGGCTCAGCCTGTAATCCTGTGCTTTGGGGGGCTGAGGTGAGTGGATTGCCTGAGCCTGAGGGTTCGAGACCCGCCTGGGCAACTTGGAGAGACCTAGTCTCTACAATAAATCAAACAATTAGCCGGGTGTAGTGGCGCACGCCTGTAGTTCCAGCTACTTGGAAGGCTGAGGCGGATGGATCGCTGGAGCCCAGCAGGTCGAGATCGCGGTGGCCAGGAACGTGCCACTGCACTACAGTCTGGGTGACACAGGGAGACTCCAGCTCAAAAAAAAAAAAAGAAGAAACATACTCAATATTATCTAAGGTAACATTGTACAAACTTGCTTGATAAACTAATACTTTTCATTTATACCAAATTTATCTCCTTGAAAGAGTCATTTATACTTTTCTTTCTAATCAGACCATCAAGTCTGCTTTTTGTTAAAAGCTTCAAGGAATTTTAAGTTGCTAAATTCAATGGGCATTTCTCGTGTACACTTTTACGAGACCTAAACCTCATTTAATATAATCATTCACTCTTTCTTTCACAAAAACAAAAACAAAAACAAAACACTTCTCTTGCCTTCTGGGATCCACTCTCCTGGTTTTCCTCTTACCAACCTCGTCGCTTCTTCTCAGTCTCCTTTGCAGGTTCCTGATTTCTCACGATCTCTTAAAGTTGGAGAGTCCCAGGGCTCGGTTCTTGGTCTTTTTGTTTTATCTATGATCATTAAAAAGCCCATTTATATTTTGATTGTTTATAGACTGTGTATTATCTACAGACTAAAATCAAGATATCTGTTGGACTATTATTTCCTCTTGCATGTGTAATTGATAACTCTAATGCAACATGTTGGAACATGCAAACGCGAGGGCTGTCTTTAACCTCTCTCTCTCTCCCCTACTGTCTTTCGACCCTCTCCTCTTTTCCTTTCTTTCTCTCTTCCTCACCTCTTCTTCCTCTTCACCCAACTCCTGAGCAAACCTACTGGCCGTCATCTTTGTACATGTTATCATCTACTGACTAGTGTACACTAATAATTTCCCACACTTCTCCCTGATTTTGTTTTTGATTCTAAAATAATATTCTGGGCAGAGCAGCCAAAGCTATCCATTAAAAGCTGAGCATATCAAGTCACTATTCAGCATAAAAGCTGAGCATATCAAGTCACTATTCAGAACCATGAAATAATTTCTCATTTTACTCAGCTTAAATGCCTGCATTTGTTATGGTCCTATGGGATCTGGCTTCTTATCATCTTTTTGACTTCATAATTTCTGCTATAGCTTTTGCGTCACTCAAGTCTTCAAGTTCCCCATCCGCTGCTATATTTTTCTTTGTTTCCATAACATTTGTCATTTTGTAATAGTCTATATGCTTTATTTATTATATTAATTTATTTTTTGTCTTATAATCTAAGCTTCATGAGGGCAGGATTCTTTGCTTAATTTATTGATATATTTCAAGAACATGTAACAGGACTTAATGCATGAGAAATGATCAGCATATTTTGTTAAATAAGATACTTAAAAATCATTTATCTACTTTTATTGCTTAATAAAATCTAAGAGAAAAAATAAATCTATATTGTATACAAAATAATAAAAAGCTATCTAACAAAGCAAATGACATACTTAATATTGTGATATATTTGTTAATGCAGTAAGATATAATAGAAGTGTAATGAATAGTACACATTTTTATTTCAGATAATATGAAGAGAAAAAAATCATAGGATGCTTACTGAAGATATGTTAATAAGTAAAGAAAGTCAATAACTATTCTAGAACTAATAATATATATGACAAACAGTACTATTCAATAATAGTAGAAAATAATTTAAATATTTTCCATTTTTCAACAAAAATTAATTGTGCCATTAAGGCAAAATATAACTAACTGTATAAAAATCCACACGGATAAAAACAATAGTGTATTTTATAAGAACAAAAGGGTTGCATGACATAGAAATTCAGTTAGTCATAAGAGAGAAAGATTTAATTTTGTGTATAATTGATGTGGTTCTGAGGAAGTCATCAGGGGTTACTTTTCTCATCTATTAAATGAGGGAATAGAAACAGACCAATGGTTTAAAATTATGTTTAGCAAAACTCTTGTCAGTGAAATCTCAACTGATGCCAAAAAAAAGCACCATAGTGACCCAAGGGAGATGAGGGCAAATGGAGTGAATGGGAGAGGTTTAACTTCCCCACCCACAGCTGCACCAAACCATTATACTGTTTGAGTTACAAGTTATATTTAATGTCAGTTGTTTCAAAATAAGATTTCTACTGCTAAAATTCAAAGTTTAGACACCATTGAATTGTATAAACCTAAAATACCTTGCAACTCAAGTTTCTTTCAATGATTTGATTTACTGAGAGCTGACTAGGTACAATATCTCATGCTAAAAGTTATAGAAAAAAATATAGAGAACGGATTAGATTCCTTCACTCAAGAAATTCATATTCTTTTCTTAAGAGTATGACACCAAAAGTAAGGACTATTAAGTAGTATTTTTATTGAAAGCTACAGAAGAGAAGAAGCCATCATTCCTTGCCTGAAATAAAGGCTTTCTTTTGTGTTATTGTATTGTTTTGCTTTGTTTTAGCAATCATTCTTTTCCTGGGAAGTCAACAAAAGAGGAACAGCAAAAGCTAATATTTTATTTTTATTATTTATATTTTCTAGCAACAGAGTTTGGCTATGTTGCCCAGGTTGGTCTCAAACTCCTGGGCTCAAGCAATTCTCCCACCTCAGCTTCCCAAAGTGCTGGAATGGCAGACATGAGCCACTGCACCTGGCCACAATAGCTTATCTTTTATAGGGCTTAAGACAGTGGGACTCTCAAGTATTGGCAGTCTTTGAGAAGTGGGGGTACTTAGGGATTGGTTGAAATCTAGCTGTGGAAAGACATTTATCATGTGGAGATTATTTCTGATTGCCTGACTTTTAAAAACTTGTGGAGTGAAAAGAGGCTATTGCTGCCTGACTGATTTTAAGAAACATGCTATGAAAGAAAGTTGTAATTGATCAAATATGATGGGTTTAAAATGGACTCAGATAGTTACTTATTGCTATGACCAACACAATCACTTTTACGAAGACAGGAATTTATTATTCTCAAGATAAATAGAAAACATGTGATTTCTTTCAAATTCTGCCGTGTACTCAAATCGTGTCTGCTTACATTTTCTTTTTAGCTAACCTAAAAAGAAAAGAAAAGAAAAGAAAAGAAAAAAGAAAAGAAAAAATTGGTGGGGCTTGACCAAAAGCAAAATGCATTTTAATTTATGAATTGAGAAGAATATCTTCCTCGTCAGCATATCATTTTGCATCTTTTTATGTGGGAAAAACAGATGGAAAAAGCATAGATTATGCCAATAAAAATCATATTTTCAAAAGAATAAGCAATCTGCATACATAGACTCGGTAATTCTCGTAATATAAGCTGTAGTGTGATCATTAGAAATGTTGGAAGAAGAAAAAACAGTGTGAAAACAATATGATTAAGGTTTTGTCAATACTGTACTCAAAATCTGAATAGTGGACAAACATTAGTTGGAAAAATATAATAAAAATTACCGATCATCAATATAACATCAAAATGACTTTATGGAACAGATAAAAATATGTAAACATACATAGAGCATTTAGCTGTAATTCCTTAGGAGTGAAGTTATCTTTAAAAATGTTTTCATATTTAATTTCTTCATGTAGGTTCAATTAATCGAATGTTATTGATAACATATTCAGTTGCCACATGGATAATTTTATAGCCCTGATTTACTTACTAGCAAGTTCCTATTGCAATATATTTCTCCAGCAAAGTAGATAATTTGTTTTAAGACCAGCTCACAAGAAATCCTTTAAGAGCAATTTTTTAAGGGTTACTAAAAATATTCTTGCTTATTTGATTACAGGACTTATTATTTTGGCAATTAAAAAGATTTGCTGGACTAATTCAAATATACATATGCATACATACTTATGTATACAGAAGTATATAAGAATATATATGTATATTTGTATATATGCAAAACATTTTCTAAATATATGTGAAGACAATTTGTTTAGAAAACATAGATTTTTTTCAACTGTGTATTTTTTAATACATTTTACCAGTTTGAAAAATCTAAAATATTAGACTGAATCTTGTTATATTTTATTTTACTATTGTAATGAATTTCATTTTGGATAAAAAGCAGAATAGATTAAAAGCTTAATGAGTAAATCAGCAAATTGATGGAAATTTCAAAAGTAGTTTAGAGGACAAGGAAAATATGTTGGAGAATCATGTCAGGAAACACACCACTACTCATACTTCTGGGCACTGCAGGTAGCTGCTCCAATATTAAGGAGTGAGAAACCTAACAACTCCTACAGAAGTCATAACAATGCTGCTAAACTTGATGGATATAATTTTGCCCTATAGCTTGATTGTTGCTATCACTCCAATTTTCTACAGTATTCTCTGCTTTTTCACATCACAGAGTACTGATCCAAAGCCGAGGATATGTCACAAATCCTCATGCTAGTCTTAATCAGCTCAAGGGTATTTCCTTTTGTTGGAGGTACCTTGAGATGCACCTGACATTTGATATCATTTCTCCCCTTGACAAATGTACTTGTCTGTAAGCAACAGAGATCAGGTAAACCAACGAAAAAAGTAACAGTCTAGTGTTTTGAGTAGTATCCCAGGCCTGAAACACAAATACTGAAGTTCAGGGTTTCAAAGATAGGCAAATGCTGAGGGGCCACGATTCTGAAGAAAAGAGAACAAAATAAAATGTCGCCCAATATTTTATGCTATTTATCATCACAAGGTATTGTCATATTCTTTATCTGCATGGAATAAGAGACCAAGAAAACAAGAAGAAAGTTGAAACTAAGAGTCATGAAAGCTGAAGCAGAATCTTTAGTCACCTTACATTGTTTGGGTTACAAAAGGTGGTGTTTAGGGCATGCTCAGTATGCATAGCACAAGTAAATATTTCAGATCTCTAGCGGAAAATCCTAAAAATCTACATACCACTAAATGAAAAAAAAAATCAGAAATAGACTAATCCCTCTGAAGTCTCACTCCCAGGCTTTCCTACACCTGTTATAATTTTCAGATGAAAATTAAATCCTTTCTGGAGGAAGATAACATCATGCAGAGCTTCTAAAAGTTTCCATACAGAGTGAACCCTATTACATCCAAAACTATTAGATACACCTAAATATAGTCCAAAATTATGTAAAACCAACACAAAACATTACACAAAACAGGCCCCATATGACCAAAATTCTCAAATTATTGAAAACATTAAAACAATTGTAACTAACTGTACCTAACAAAATTTTAAAAAATGAGAGAACTGAAATACAGGAAATAGCAAAGTGGAAAATCTAGAAATTAGAAAATAAAGTACAGCAAGTAATTGTAAATGGTCTTTTCATAGAAGATCAGATGAACAACAACAAAAAATCAGTAAACTATAACTTAGGTTGGTACAACAGCAAGGCAAAAAATGGAAAATGAATAAAAGAGCATAAGAAATATTTAAGACAAGCCGGGCTCAGTGGCTCAGCCTGTAATCCCGCGCCTTTGGGAGGCTGATTTGAGTGGATTGCCTGGGCCCGCAGGTTCGAGACCCGCCTGGGTAGCGAGACCTCATCTCTACAATAAATCAAAAAATCAGCCGGGCATGGTAGCGCATGCCTGTAATTCCGGCTACTCGGAAGGCTGAGGCAGAAGGATCTCCGGAGCCCAGCAGATCGAGGCTGCGGTGGCCGGGAGTGGCCACTGAACTCCAGTCTGGGCGACAGAGTGAGACTCCAACTCAAAAAACAATAAAAAAGAAAAAAGAAAGAAAAAGGAAGAAAGCAGAGGCTAAATCATGAAGAAGTTTGCAAACCTTGTAAGGAACAGAACTTTTGTGAAGGACAAAAAGAGTTTTAAAAGGGTTTAAAGCAAGAGATAGTTTGACCTAGTTTTTGTTTCAGAAGAATTTTCCTGAATTCAGTGTGAATTAATGGTAGACGGAATTATAGATAGCTCTTGTTATCGTTCAGACCACAGGTAACAATGACTAAACTATGGTAGTTGCTGTTGTCATGAAGAGGATGAGAAAGATCAGTAAAATAAGCAGGAGTTAAAATTAGCCAAACAAAGTGAAATGGTAGACAAAGATAAGTCAATGGAGATATCAAATTCTCTTCCTTTGTCAATAAGGTATTGGCAGAATTATTAAATGGTGTCTCGACACAGAACGATGTCTAGGGCATAACTCTGAGAATATTAACATTTAAGAGATTTTTAACCTCAAGGTTTAATCTGATTATGTTATTTTATCTCTGCTTATAACAGGCTTTGGAGTCAGAGAAAACTGATATAAGCTATGCCTTCTTTGAAAAAAAAAGGTCTATTTCTTAACTTTGAAAGTTTTCTCCTATTTCAAATGGTTTAAATAATTTCCAATCTGATGCTGTGGGAGAACATAATAAGGTATGTACAATGCTTAGCAAAATAAGTAGTTTTTGGTGAGTGGTCACTAAACAGAAATGGTGACTGTTCTTTTGATCATTTATTAAGTATAATTTCTCTAATTTGTTGAACATCTTTCATAAATAACTTAAATACAGTTGCCTTTCCTTAATAAGAGGCAGCATTTTATATATAAAACATAAAAATCTATTGCTCTGTACAAATAATGCAATGAATAATAATTCAAAATAAGTTTTACATTAGTTTTAGCACAGAACATGTCTCCAAATTAATGTTTGAAATTAGCCAAAGCATTGCAAATTTTGTTATTAAAAACACTATTAAGTAATTGATCCATAGGATAAATAAGTATACCACACGAAGATTTCTCTTTTTATTTGTGCCTATAATGTATAATTATTAAATATTTAATTATAATTCCCTAATGACATCAGAGATTAAAATGCATGCATACTTTTTCCTCTTACAATATTAAATTTTTGGTGTCCACCACTTTCATAAAACCATTTTCCATTACTCTAATTCAGGAGTCTAATATCTCTCTCATCCCTATATTATTATTATAAATTTTGTTAGACTAGAGTTTAAAATATAATTATTCTCTCATGTATTCTTGTTTCAGCAATTACAAAGAAAGAACTTTTACTATAGCAGTTATGCTTTTTAATTATGTAATACTATTTACAGTAGCAAGTACAATAATGAATGCATACGTGTTGATTGATTAAGTAATAGCCATATTCCCAGCTATTCAATTTATCAGACCAGGTAGTTAGGAATATTAACCTATATTTTACTTTTTTATTTTAAAGATGTGAGGTACAATTCAGGGTTAAATATACAGATATTCATTATTCAAGTACCCTTGTTGATGAAGTGTTCCCTCACCTCCCATGGCAGAATCTCACTACTGCCAATCCTTTTCTTTCAGTATTATGATAATTGTTCAAGGTCCATTTATGAGTGAGAACATGTGATACTCAGTTCTTTGTTTCTGTGGTAGATCACACAGTATTGTAAACTCTAAGTCCCTCCAAGTTGCTGCAAATTTTTTTTCTCATTTGATTTATTCACATTTATAATAGTATGAATGATAGATTGTAACAAAAGTTATAGCAAAGGAGTGGTTGAAATAAAAAGTACAAAAATATATAATTATTTTAATATCCATTGCATCAATAATCAAAAAAATACAATCTACAAGAAATGACACATTGTGTAGAAATAAAGTACATACATGCATATACTTTTGTAGAGGTTGGGTTTTGCGATGTCACTCAGGCTTGTCTCAAACACTGGCCTCAACTCATCCTTAGTCTCTGCCTCCTAAAATTCTAGGTTAGAGGCATAAGCCTCTGTGCCTGGTCTGCAGAACTAAAATTTAAAATGACTATCTACATAATATATATATGTATGTAAGTATATATGTGTATATACTCTATCTTATTTGCATTCCAAATGGAGATAGAGTAAAAGGGTGAAAACTTCAATCAACATACATACACATATATTTACATATGATTTTTCTCACACCAGTTGTGACACAAATTGGCAATTATAACTTGTTCCCATATGAAACTCTGAACTACAGCAAATTGCTGAAATCTGTAATTGTTAGAATTGTGAGAGAAAACTTGTATGAGGCAGACAATACATTTTGTAATAAATTCATATGTCCTAGCCTGCTCAAACTGCTATACCAAAATATCATAAACCGAATGTCTTAAACAATAGCAATTTATTTCTCATAATTATGGAGACTGAAGTCTGACATCAAGGTCAGCAGGGTCACTGTGTGGTGAGGACTCTCTTTTCGGGTTGTAGATGACTACCTTTTCCCAGAGTGCTCACATGGCCTTTCTTTTGTGCATGTAGGTGAAGAGATAGGGAGAGAGAGAAACTAAGTTCTCAGGTGTCCCCCCTTCCCATGGCACTAATCCATTCCTGAGGGTCCCAAACATGTGGCATCATCTATACCTAAATATTTGTTTCACAAATATCATTACATTGAGAGCTAAAACTTCAAGATATGAATGTTGAAGGAATACAGTTCAGTTCCTAACATATGTATTTCAAAATGTTTAAATATCCTCAGGCCGTCAGAAAAATTTTCAAGCACCAGTTAGAAATGGTAATAAATATAAATATGGTGAGAGTAGCATTGTGATCACAAAATCCAGTCATTTGATGACTTACAGAATGTTGACAAGGAAAATGACAGTTTATGTCACTAGGAAAGGTATAGTTTTACAACAAAACATTAAACAAGTTTTAAGATTTTTCTGTAGTAGTGAGCTTATTCAGTGGTCTACCATGGTAATAAACCAATTTAATCATTTGCCAAATATCTTTACTTTTAGTATAATAGACTATTTCCTATTTTCATCTATGACTAGATTTAAAGATTTAAATTAATGTTTTGAAATAGGGAACTTTATGTAAGACCATGAAATCCTTAGAGGAAAAGAATTAAATGAGTCTTGCCTAACTTAAAATTAGAAACAATATATTTATTTTATATGTTACAAAAAAGATTTAAAAGAATATACAAAAATAAGAATTTTCAATAATATTAAAATGAATTTTCATCCTAATAATCTTAAAATATTTTCAGAATTAAAGAAAGCATAAACACCTCAATATAAAAGTAGACTTGTAAATATTCAAAACAAACAAACAATTCATAAAACAAATTAAAGAATAAAGTAATAATTTATTTTGTATTAATAGTTGTCTAAAACCAAAATATATGTCAGAAGAATCATAAAAGATGTCACTTTTTCTTGGCATTCATTAACTACCAGCATGGCATGTTTTCAGCTTATCCTGGCTTCATTGTAACAACTGTTGCAGCAAACAACTTTTAAAGTAACAGGAATTTACAAGAGCTATTAAAATTTCAATTGAATGATTAAAGTTGCTGTTTTCTCTAAGGCTGAATCTTGTGTTTTGCTTTGTCATTTCATATTAAGATGAAGACATTTTAATATTTGTTTTTATGTTTGCAATTTGATGTGTCAGGCATAATTTTATTTTGCAGTTTTTCCATCAACATTGTGTTTACCTACTTTTTCCACTCTTCTGCTATCATTCATTATACTGCATTTTCCTTTCACTTGCAAATTTTGGTTTACATATATTCATACTTAAGATGGAAAAAATTTGTCATTAGCAGGTGGGAAGCATTATATTTGTCATTTTTATCACGTCACCAATGTACCATAAAAATTTCTTGTTTAATGAGGATTGACAGTAAATACAGAAAATGCATTCTAGAAAAATCAATTTAAAGGATCATTTTCATTTATTGTCTGATTGTACAGCAATGTAATGATATTATACATCATGTCAGTATTGTAGTAAACAACTCAAATAATTCAAGATTACATTAAAGCTTTTTTTAACTCGTTAGTCTGACATTTAAAAGTAATTGTCAGTTACTATGAAAATGAAATGTGTCCAGCGTTCAAGCTTCATGAATAATTTAACATATTAACATGTGAATGATATTTCTTATGCCAGAGGCATATGAGAGTATGCACGTTTCCACACCATCACTTTTTGAAGTCCCAAAATGGATATTAATTAATCACATACTATAGAATTAATCAAAGAGTGGGTTGAGGGAGCATATTTGAATGGAAGTTCATATATTTAATGCTAATCTTAATCTTTGCCAATGATAGGCTATATTTTGATTGACTTCTTTCAAACTGGAGAGAGTAACAAGGATAATGGAGTCCCAAGGTGATAAACCTTTCTTAAATGAAACATATTGTGATGCATAGTTGTCTGCACACCTATTTCTGACCCTCCAGTCTGTTGATACCAAAAACAATATTTTACTAGAGACAATTAATCTTTGAACAATTCGTCTTATTTTCATAATTTTTTAAAGTCCACATTATTTGCAAGAAATGTCAGTATCTGTGGCGTAGGTTTAAATAATGATGTTAAAAAGGCTTCCAGATTTATTATCGGTAATATTAAATTATAACAAACAATTGAAGTCCAACTTTCATAACCTTATCTGAATACTATGCCACTTGATGGAGTTTTGAGTTTTGTATTCTAGTATTTGGTACATGCTATATAATTTCAGAGAAAATTATTTTAGATATTTATTATACATATTTCCCAGGATTCACCAGCATCCTGGACTAGCTTCCTCTGAGCGTTATTAAAACCTGTATCAAAATCTATTTTAAAAATAAAATTTACAACTGCAGAAATCTTTCACATTAATGATAAGCTAGAGCTAACACTCCACAGGTATTTTAGTGACTCTTAACCTTAAGATTAAAAAATAAAAACATAAAACAAAACATCAACAACAAAAAAACTGTTTCAACTGGATAGTCATTGTTATCAGCAACCAGTACACAGGCAGTTCTGTGTTGGTGATGGACACCAGTAACTCAAGCCATCTTCCTTCTTCACCCGCAATTTATTTAACCACAACTTATCTGGTAGAATTTTAGGCAAGGAGGTGTAGGCAGCGTTCTTTAGCACAATGTCTAACATCCTAACTTCCCAGGAAGGATGGAGTTATTTGTAAGAAATAAAGCAAGAAAATCTATACTTGCCAAGGTAATAGGGAAAAAATAAAACAAACAACTTCATGTATCTAAGCATAGACTCTGTGCTTAGATAGTAGAGCATAAACAAGAAAGTGTGGATAAGGTTCTTAAGTTTTAAAAATTGCTCCAGTAAATTAACCCAGTGCTTATTCTTTGAGGAATGGGCATTCCTTAAAGAAAGTTTTTTAATTTGTTAACCATGATCAGCTACAAAAGTTTTGGAGACTCTAAAACCCATTTCCCAGAGAATAGATAGGTGAGGCATTTGGTGTCTGTAGAAATGGAAATTTATTTGGAAATCTGTGTCCAAATGAAATAAGAGATAAAATTACACATATTATCCTTATTAATAAACTTTTTGTTAAGCACTCAACTATATACAGATAATGCTTAAGTGGTTATTCTGGGAATATTTAAAAGACAACTTAAGAACTAAACATACAACTCTCTCAGGTGTCTATTCTGTTTTCTTCAAAGATGGAAAACTGACTCTGAAAAGGAGATGAAAGTTAAAAGCTAGCTAATCTGTTTCCTATCAGGATAGGGCAAAAGGGATTATAACTATCTGTGGGAAATACCTATGGGTTCATCTCTGCTTGAAATGACCTCTTCTAAAAATTTTCTGCTTTTCAATTTTCTCAAACAGAAAATTACTGACAACTTTGAAAAGTTTAGTTGAGATTGTGCCATGTAGAGAATATCATCCTAGACTGAAGTAATGTTTCAGTTTATATTTTATAATGCAAGAAAATGTCACATCAATTCTGGGCCTAATTGTTCTGTTTCATAATCAAAGTATGAACTTAATTCAATCTAATATGTATTTGGACAAGAGTAAAAATAGAATTTATAAAAATAAAAATAATGTCATATTAAGCAACACTCAGCCTTTAAAGAAACAAGAGGAACACAATACAAACTTATAGTTTAATGTTGTAGAAGGCTTCCTAAGACTTGTATTGTGACAATGTGCATTTTTTATATTGTGTTGTGGGAAAGATTTCACAAATTATTGTTTCAATAGAATAGAAAAATACTGATTTAGCTATATAAAATGAATATATTTGGGAAAATAGTATAGTAGAACAAGTAAATTACAGTTGCTTTATTTAACCTTTGAATTTTGGGGCATTAATCATACATACTTACTAGAATATCATCAATTCCTAAAATAAAATGAAAATCAAGTTTTTCTATTTATCTAAAATAAGTGAAAAGAGTTAAACTTTTAGTTTACAAATGCAGTAATGTAAGCCAGTTTGCTTAATTCAATACAAATTTTTGGGAATCTAGAGTTAATGAATAATGTTTTTAGAAATCATAAATTGCATAACCTGACCTCTTTTAACTAAAGGAATAAAGTTATCATAAGACTTACATAATTGCTGCACTACCACAGTCCTCTACAGCCTCCAGACACAGTGAGGAAGGCAGCTGATGAGAATTTGGGAGTTCTGTGCTCCTACCACGAACTTGCAGGGTTTCTTGGGCCTTGTGAGGATAGTCATTGTTATCAGCAACCAGTACACGGGCAGTACACCCCATCAAGGGAAACATTCTTCTCCACAGTCATGTTCTGCCATTGAGTGGTGCAGAAAAAAAACACTGCAATTGCAAACGGTTCCTGCCTGGGATGGTTGCCTGAGAACACCAGTTCTGAGGCCAGCTGCACCTTGACATTAAGACTGCAGAATGGCTGAGGCCACGGCAGGAGCCAAGTGGAATGCATTGAGATAGCAACCTCTCACACCCCTTGTGAAGTTTTGTTTTGTTTTTGTTATTTTTAAAAATCAGGATTTACAGAAAAGCAGGCAGGACCTGGGGAGGTTGCCCCTTGTGAAGTCTTCTGGTCCTGCTCTGCACCACAGCATTACTTCAGCGGCATGGGATTCCTTGTAATCCCAACTGGGACAGCTAAAAGTACATACTTACAGGGTTCTTCATCTTCTTTTCCCTATGCTAATCCAGAAGGCTCAAAACAGACAGAAAACTTGGGAAATCCCCAGAACTCCACCCTTGGCCTAAGCTAGCTGGGCACTTCCTTGGAGCAACACTCACCAAAGAGAAAACTCATAGCCATCATCACCACATAGTTTTCTCTGTGTTATCTCCTAGCTGGAAGACAACAGTACAGCCAACCACATGGACTACCATACCACAGGTTTAAGGAAGTCCAGATCCCAAGTGCAGGCTATCAATACTCTTCAAGCCACTCTGCCACTCTGGATGACATGAGTAAGTACAGGTACACAGCAAAGGGCTGCCACATCTGGCAATTGAGAAATTTACCCCACCAAGTCTGTACATAATGAAGGGAACTCTACAGTACCTATGTCAGCCCCCTCCCAATAACAAATGAGAATAAATTATCTACTCAAATGAGAAGTAACCAGACAAATGATTCTGGCAGTGTAAAAAAACCAGAGTGTTTCAACTCTCCCAAAAGACCACACCAACTCTTTAGCAGTGTACCCTAATCAAAACAAAATTGTTAAAATTCCAGGCATATAGTTCAAAAGGTTGATGATAAAATTAGTTATTGAATTTCAGGAGGAAATTGAAAACCAACATGAAGAAAAAAATATCAGAACATGGATGAAAAATTCTCCAAAATTATAGACATCTTAAAAAATTGAAGTTCTGGAAATGAAAGAAGCATTTAGAGAAGTACAAAATTCAGTAGAAAGTTTTAACAGTAGACTAGCACAAGCAGGAGAAAGGATCTCATAACTTGATGACAAGGCTTTTGAATTAACTCAATCGGACAACAAAGAAAAAAGAATCAAGAGAGTAGAACAAAATCTCCAAGAAATGTGAGATTCTGTAAAACAGTCAAACCTAAGAATCATAAGTGTTCCTGAAAAATAGGAGAAAGCAACATGTTTGAAAAATCTATTTGAGGAAATAATGGATGAAAACTTCTCTGACCTTGCCAGAGATCTAAGTATCCATGTTCAAGAAGGCCAAACAACCCCCCTGAAGATTCATTGTCAAAAGATCATCCCCATGGCATATGATCATCCAGCTATGCAAAGTAAATGTGAAGGAAATAACTTTAACAGAAGTGGGATGAAAGCATCAAAGAATTTACAAAGGTAAACCTAACAGAAAAAATAGCAGACTTCTCAGAAAAAAATACCCTGCAAGCCAGAAGGGAGTGGGATTCCATCTTCAACTCCTTAGACAGAGTAACTGTCAGCCAACAATTTTGTATCCCGCAAATCTAAGTTTAATAAATGACAGTGATATGAAGTTCTTTGCAGACAAGCAAACACTGAAGGAATTTATCAACACTAGATTAGCTCAAAAAAAATATTCAAAAGAGTCCTAAATACTAAAACAAAAGATCAAAATACATGAGTAGAACAATGCTGGAAATCACAAAGTTCATCGGATTTATAGAACACCATACGATAGAGAAAAACAAATAAATGAAGCAACCAGATAATAAACAGTATGATGAATAGAATAGTACCTTACATATCATTAACTCTGAACATAAATGATCTCAATGCCCCACTAAAAAAATGTAGACTGACAGAATACAAAAATACACACACACAACCCCAAATATAGTCTTCTAGAGACCCACTTAACTCACAAAAGCTCCTATAGACTCAAAATAAAGAGGTTTAATTTAAAGTCTGTTCTCATACCAGATAAAGCAGACTTTAAATTAAACACAGTTTAAAAAAAAAACTGAAAAGATGGCTATTATATAATGACAAAGGGGTTAATTCAATGAAAAGATAACAATCTTAAATATATATGTACCTAACACTAGGACACCCAGAACATAAAACAGTTTCTACTAGACCTTAAAAAAGAGATATACAGCAATACAATAATAGTGGGAAACTTCAACACTCCACTGACTGCAATAGATCATCAAGGCAGAAAGTCAACAAAGAAACACTGGAGTTCATCAGGACTCTAAGGAAATTAAGGAAATGGAACTAACAGACATCTATGGAATTTCCCATTCCCAAACTATAGAAAATACATTTTTTCATCAGCACATGGCATATTCTCCAAGATAGACTCTATGATAGGCCACAAATCAAGTGTCAATTAATTCATAAAAGTAAAGTTACATCAAATAACTTCTCAGACTACAGTGGAATAAAACTAGAAATTAACTCCGAGAAAAAATATTGAAAGCATACAAAGATGTAGAAGATAAACACCGGGCTCAGTGACTCAGCCTGTAATCCTGTGCCTTTGGGAGGCTGAGGTGAGTGGATTGCCTAAGCCCACGGGTTCGAGATCCACCTGGGCAGTGAGACCTCATCTCTATAACAAATCAAAAAAATCAGCCGGGCGTGGTGGCGCGCCTGTAATTCCGGCTACTCAGAAGGCTGAGGCGGAAGGATCACCGAGCCCAGCGGGTCGAGGCTGCGGTGGCTGGGAGCGGCCACTGCACTCCAGTCTGGTCGACCGAGTGAGACTCCAACTCAAAAAAAAAAAAAGATAAACAATTTGCTTCTGAATAATTCTTGTATCAACAAAGAAATCAAGATGGAAATTTAAAAATTCCTTGAAACAAATGACAATAATGAAACAAGATATCAAACTTCTGGGACACAACTAAATCCATGCTCAGAGGAAAATTTATAGTACTTAAGCACTATATTAATAAGACTGAAGTATCACATATTGACAACCTAACTTCACACCTCTAAAAACTAGAAAGAAACGAACAAACCAAACCCTAACACAGCAGAAGAAAAGATATAATAAAGATCGGAGCAGAATTGAATGAAACTAATTTTTTTTAAAAAAGAATCAATGATTAAAAAGCTGTTTCTTTGAAAAGATAAACAAAATTGATAGACTATTAACTAGATTAATTAAGAAACAAAAAGGGGAGAAGGGGAGCGAAGGTCAGTTAGAAACGTAAGCTTTACCTGCACGTAGCCTACTCATGTAGTTAATTCTCACTTGTACTATACATCTCTATGATAACATAAAATCAAAATAAATAAATGAAACGAGAAGTCTCAAATTAGCTCAATAAAAAATGAAAAGGGAGAAATTACACTGATATGATAGAAATTCAAAAGATCATCTAAGACTATTATGAACACCTCTATGCACACAAACTATAAAACCTAGAGGAAATAGATTCTTGGAAACATACAACCCCACCCAGCCTTGAATAAAGAAGAAATAGAAACCCTAAACAGAAAATAATGAGTAACAAGATTTAAAGAGTAATTAGATGTCTAACACCAAGAAGCCCCAGGACCTAATGAACTCACAACTTAATTCTACCAGACCTCCAAATAAAAACTGGTGCCAATTTTACAGAAGCTATTCCACAAGTTTAGAGGAGAGAAGCCTGCCTAACTCATTCTACAATGCCAGTATCACTCAGATACCAAAACCATGAAAATACACAACAACAACAAAAAACTAGAGACCTATATCCCTTATGAACATAGACACAAAATTCCTCAACAAAATATTAACCGAATTCAACGGCACATTAAAAAAAAAATAGTACACCATGACCAAGTGGGTTTTGTCCAAGGGATACATAGGTGGTTCAACATAAAAAAGTCAATAAACATTATCCTATACATAAACACAACTTAAAACAAAAAGCATATGATCATTTCAAAAGTGAAGAGAAAGTATTTGGTAAGACCCAAAATCCCTTTATGATAAAAACCCTCTGCAAAATAGGCATAGAGGGAACCTTCTTCAAAATAATGAAAGCAATATATGACAAACCCACAGCCAAAGTCATCTTGAATAGAGAAAATTGAAAATGTACTACAGAACTGTAACAAGGCAAGGATGCCCACTTTCAACACTACTATTCAACACAGTACTTGAAGTCCCAGTCAGAGCAATCAGTCAGTTAAAAAAAAAAAGGGCTATCCAAATTGGAAATAAATAAATAAAACGATTTCTTATGTTGACGATATGATATTATACCTAGAAAACCCTAAAGACTCCTTCAAAAGACTCCTGGACTTGATAAATGAATTCGGTAAAGTTTCAGGATACAAAATCAACACACACAAATCAGTAGCACTGCTATACACCAATAGCGACCATGCTGAAAACCAAATCAAGAACTCAATTCCATTTACAATAGCAACCAAAGAGTTAAAATACCTAGGAATATGTTTAACCAAGGAGGTGAAAGATCTCTATGAGTTCTCATAAAAGAAATTTCAGAGAACACAAGCATCCCATTCTCATGGATTGGAAGAATCAACATTGTTAAAATGACCATTTTACCTGGATGGAACTAGAGTCTATAATACTGAGTGACCTCTCACAGAAACAAAGATCCGAGTATCACATGTTCTCACTCATATAATGGACCTTGAACATCCAATGTAATACTATAAGAAAATGACTGATGGTACTGGGAAACTATGGGGGGGAGATGGGATTAACAGTAGCAAATATCTGTCTGGGGATGGGGAAATAACTCTTATCAACAGAGTGCCTGAATGAAACGTAATTGTACACCTAACCTTTAACTGTACCCCACAAAACCATAATAAAAAATATTGATTATGGGGAAAAAAATGACCATATTACCCAAAGTAATCTACAGATTCAATGAAATTCCTAGCAAACTACCAATATCATTCTTCAAAGAATTAGGGAAAACAACCTTCAAATTCATATGGAACTAAACACTGAGAATAGCCAAAGTAATCCTAGGTAAAAAGAACAAAGCTGAAGACATCACATTACCTGATTTCAAGTTATACTACATGACTGCAGTAACCAAAAAAGTATGGTACTGGTATAAGAGCAGACATGTGGACAAATGGAACAGAATAGAGACCCAGAAATAAACCCAAACACCTACAACCAACTGATTTTTGAAAAAAAAAAAAAAAAAAAACAGACAAAAATATACACTGGGGAAAGAACAACTTATTCAACAAATGGTGCTGGGAAAATTGAATAACTACATGCAGAACAATACATCTTGATCCCTCTCTTTCCATAGATACAAAATAACTCAAGATGGATTAAAGACTTAAAACCATACAAATCCTAGAAGAAAACCTAGGAAAAACTTTTATGGACATTGGTCTAGGCAAGTATGACTGAAACCCGGGAGGCAAATGCAGCTAATGCAAAAATAAATAAGTGGGGCTTAATTAAACTAAAAAACTTCAGCACAGCAAAGAAAAAATAATCAACAGAGCATTAGGCAACCTACAAAATGGGAGAAGATATTTTCAAACCATACACCTGACAAAGGACAAATATTCAGAATCTGTAAAACTCAAACAAGTCAGTAAGGGAAAAAGCAAATAACCCCATTAAAAAGTGGAAAAACCTGGGTGACAGAGTGAGACTCCAACTCAAAAAAATAAAAATAAAATAAAAATGAAAAGTGGAAAAACAACATAAACATCTTACAAAATAAGACATTCAAGTGGCCAGCAAATATATTTTTAAAATGCTTAATATCACTCTTCATCAGGGAAATATAAATTAAAACCACAAGGAGATACCCTTTATACCAGTCAGAATAGCCATTATTAAAAAATAATGAAAAACAAAACAACAACAAAAAAACAGTAGATGCTGGTGTGGATGTGAAGAAAGGGGAACACTTACACACTGTTGATGGAAGTGTAAATTAGTACAACCTCTATGGAAAGTGGTGAGGCTATTACTCAAAGAACTAAAAATAGATCTCCCATTTCATCCAGCAATTCAATTCTATTACTTAAGGAACAGAGGTTGTTATATAAAAAAGACACCTGCAACAACATGTTCATCACAGCACAACTCACAATTGCTAAGACATGGAATCAACCTAAATCAACCAATCAATGGATAATGAAAATGTGATATATAGATACCATGGAATACTATTCATAAAAAGGAATAAAATCATGAACTTTGCAGCAACATGAATGGAGCTGGAGATTTTTATCCTAAGCCACCTGAATAAGAAACAGAAAACCAAACATCACTTGTTCTGACTCGTATGTGGCAGCTAAACAGTCACAAAGATGGAAATAATAGACACTGGGGACACCAATAAGGGGAGAGGAAGGAGGGATATTAGGGTTCAGAATTTATCTCTGGGGCAAAATGTTTACTATTTGGGGAATGGGTCATCTGAGACCCAATTCCCACCACTGCACAATATGTCCATGTAATGAATATGCATGTATATCCCCATGAATCTAAAATAAAATTTAAAAAACTTAATCATTACTTTGAAAATTTATTTAACAAAGTTTAAATAATAAGTGTATTCTTGTTATAAAAAGTCTTAGTAAGAAACAATTATATAAATGTAACCGCATATTAATTTATAAGCTACAATCATCCATAGTACAGTAACAAAGAAATTACCACTGAAGTCACTAAGACTATCTCAGTATCCATCACTAACACTCTCCAAATATTTACTAGACAATTTAGGAAAAAATGTAGAGATTTAAAATTTTATGCAAATAATCTTCAATGTACATATTATTGTTATAATGTATAAGAAGGTAGAAATGAAAGAATAAACCCCATTTATGGGACAGCAGAAGATATAATAGAAGCACCTTTTTTAAATGCTTATAGTCATTGCTTGTACTGTCTGAAGTCAATCTACAGATAGCTACCATTAAACACAAAGTTGTTAACTAAGTAACTAAGTAGCCTTGACAGTAGAGTTAGTACCGGACATGGATTCTACTACTAGTGATCTATACTCAGTATAATAACTAAAATACAATGTAAATTACTAAAATGCAATACAATTTTCAGTAAACAAAATGGCATGCTAAAGTAGATGCCAAATGGTAGATAATCCATTTGAAAATTAAACACGTTTAAAAGATAATGGATTTGGAGGTAAATAAATATTATTGGTAGGAACAAAACTACAACTTGTCATTGGGATAATTTAGCAAAAGTATCTGAAATAAAATCTGTAAATCTATAAAAGTTTTCTAAAAATCACAAAAGAGCACATAAATAAAAGGAATGACATGCCAAGTTTTTGGAAAAGAGTACTTAACATTGTAAATATATCAATTCTTTCTAAACCATTCTATATCCCCAAATCAAAATACTAAAGACTTTCAAAAATGAAACCTGGAAACTTGTTCATAAATTGATCTTACCCTATCAAATACATGTAGTATAAAAATAAGTCCCTAAATAGAAAGTTAATTGTCAAGTGATTGTCAAATGGAATAATAGAAGGTAAAAAAAAAAAAAAAATTCCTTAAGGAGATTCAAATCTGAATGCAAGTAAGGGATTATGGCCCACTCCTAATACTTGTGTATTTTTTCAGGATACATGAGATTTCCCCAAATACAGCTTTGTCTCAGTTAAACTTGCCACGGTATTCCATATCACAGTTCGGGTTCTGAAAGGGTCCAAATGTAGGATGAGCTGAGAAGCACCTCTCAGAATGGCTGGATTGTGTTGACCGCATTTGACTCTGAGTTCTCTAGGAGGTATTTACGTTTTGAGGTATTTTCCCAAGAATGATAAAACCATTGCCACATAACCCTAGAGACTACCAAAGCACTCAAACATCCTATGAGCCAGGCTCGGGGGCTCAGCCTGTAATTCCACGCCTTTGGGAGGCTGAGGTGAGTGGATCACCTGAGCCCACGGGATCGAGACCTGCCTGGGCAGGCGAGACCTCATCTCTACAATAAATCAAAAAATCAGCCAGGCGTGGTAGCACATGCCTATAATTCTGGCTACTTGGAAGGCTGAGGCAAAAGGATCGCCAGAGCCCAGCAGGTCGAGGCTGCGGTGGCTGGAGCAGACACTGCACTCCAGTCTGGGTGACAGAGTGAGACTCCAGCTCCAAAAAAAAAAAAAAAAAATCCTATGACAGCATCCAGCTTTGCACTTTGCATACTCTTTCAGAACCTAGTTCACAAACCCGGAACCATGGACAGATCCAGCTAAGAAGTGGTCACTTTTAGAGAACTATTTGTGTCCAGTAGATATTAAATGATATTCCCACAGAGGGTTATCAACCCCATCTACTCATTATACCAGCAGGAGGATTTTAAATGTTTCTGTGTAGGTTCCTAATAGACCCTGAATGCCAGACTCAGAAACCCTGGGCAATTTTGGTTTAGACAGAAACATTAATGTGAAAACATCCTTGAATACAGAAGGCATGAGAGACTAATCTAGTGGAACTTGGACACAGATGAGTATGTCAACTCCACCAACCCCACTTGTAGCTGACTGCTGCCAGAGTCCTGCAACAAATGGGTGTGAGGTTTCTGAAGGAGAGATGGAGTAGGCGAAAGAAAGAACTTATGATGAAAATAATATACTTGGACACCTGCTTGCAGGTGAGATGCCTGTAGGACAGATGACATTTATTGTTAGTTAACAGAAAACGTTTATACCATTCATAAAGCGGCAAGACAAAGAAAATTCCTTCACGTACATTATCCTTTAAAAGTTACCACCATCTAGTGGTCTTAGAAGCAATAAATAAGCCAAGAACACTATCTACTTTCAGTTAATGAGTCTTATTCTTAAAGCCAAAAATGATAGTTTTAATTCAAAGTCCCAAATTACAGTCCTTGATATGTTTCAAGAAAGTTTCCAAGTGCACATTTCTCCATGTATCAGGAGTTTTCTCTATGGGGATTCTATGACCTTCAAAGCTTCGTAATCGCCTTTCTTGTCCAGGTGTCTTCTTTACTTTTCTCTTATCCTGCAGTGTTTATTTCTAAAGAAGATTTTAGTGATGTTTCCCAGGTCCTCAAGGTTGCTCTCTGTATTTAGTTAATTTATCATAAAAGTATCCAGTTAGTATATTAAGAATTCAGTGAAAACCCATTTTATATGTGTTAACTTAAAATTTTAACTATTGAATTAAGTAAAAACCTTAACGATTAATCTTCATCCTAAATCTGTGAAAACAGTGTTATAAATCACCTACATAACTCCTGGATAAGTGTTAGAACTTATAATGAGTTCATAATGAACTTATTATAAACTTGTGCTTCTAAAAAACCTTATGTCTAAACACTAAACTTCATAATTCCAAATCAAATAAGGAGTGAATATACTTATATCGTTTTTTACTCAAGCAATATCTAGTAACTTATAAACAAGTGAAAGAAAGCATTCTTGATGCATTTCAGAGTTTAACCATTGTATATGTTAGAAAAGGCCAAATGGCATAGTGGGAAATGGAAAAATGAACCATGACATTTCCAGGTTAGCTGTGAGTACTTCACATAAACATGCCATTTTCTTCTTCCACAACTGCACAGAATTCTTCAGCCATATCAACAGTAAAGGTGGAAGACAGAAGGGCCTCAGCTGCCCGGACTCGCTTTGTGGCCGGGGGGTCCTCGGCGCACCTGGACTTTGTCAATCAGGCGGGCCTCCAAGGCTGGCTCCTAACAGGCTGCTGCCATGGTTTTTAAATGTTCATTTCTAAAGCTCCTCCTGGTGTCTCAGGCTTGGACTTTGAAATTGTCCGCCCTGAAATAATCTCTAGCTCTAAAAGGTACCAAGGGAGATTTCTTAGGGTTTGTGAGCAGATCAGGTACTCAAATCTATCAAGACCCTTCCAGCCACTCTATATTCTTGTGCATTTATAAGGCCTGGATGTAGCTAATTAATTGTGATTGAGCAAGTGACAGTTGTATTGATCTTCATCTTTGCATCTGGGATTCAAGACCTAGTCATTGCTTATACTGTCTGAGGTCTATCTGCAGACAGCTACCATTGAACGTGAAGTTGGTAGTTAACTAAGTAGCCTTGGCACTAGAATTGGTATTGGACATAGGTTCTACCTCTAGCAATCTATAATCAGTATAATAACTAAAATACAATGTAAATTACTAAAATACAATGCAATTATTAGTAAACAACAGTGACTTTCAAAGATATTTACTTGATGGAGAAAGACTCATCATAATACATTATCATACCTAACTCAAAGTATCATGAAATATGTATTTAGAAAAATAATGAAATAAAATGTGTTATTCAAATAAACACATTTTTGTATGAAGACAATATATGCCTAATAATAAGTCAAAATACAAAGAAAATAGTGAAAACAATTATTACTCTTAGTTCTTCTAGAGAATTTTATTTCAGTAAAAATTATTTATCTTAGTATCTGCTAACATTCATTTTGACTTGGTAAATATAGAATTATTAATGCTAATCTAAGATTTTCAAAATCTAATGTTCATTTTTAAAAATGAAAAATATAAAACAATATTAAAATAAAAATGATTCAAGTCATCCACAATATCGGTTACTTACTATTGGATTTTTTTTTCTCCCCATGAAGTTTTAAATAGGTAAGATCATTGCATATGTTGTAATTTTAAACACTTTGAACACAAATATATTTCAAGATGCTAGCAGAAAGAAAATATGGAGACGTTTCTAGTGATGATAAATATGTGTCTGGTCACTTACTGCTATCTGTTAACTAAGTAAGAAAGCCAAAAATGCACATATTTTAATAATAGGTCATTCAAACTCCTTGACAATTAAAAAGACCACTCTGAAGTTTTCTTTTTTCTCTACAGCAATACTTTTTTTGGTAAAGGAATGCAGGTAGCAACAGTTTAGCCACTGCTTTTTAGTGAGTTCTAGGGAAAAAAAAAGAATGGTTATCATTTTATGCAGCCATCAAGTATGTCCAGAGATTCTATTTATACCACACAATAAATATATACTTCTTGGAATTACATTTTATAGGAACAGGAATGAGACAGAAGCAGATGAGGAATTGCAAGAGGGCCAAACTTTCTTCTTGAAAGCATCCTAACACATACTAGAATAAGAATCGTTAGTCACAGGGGTTTGGCAATTTCTTCTGCCTTCTATAGCATTTCATAACATGCAACAGGCATACCTTTGCATATATTTCAATACTTAAGCACAATATACTCTTAGATATACAGAAATACATAATATATAATATATAATACATATATACTAGTGTCCTTGTTTGTGGTTCCAAAGAGCACCCGTTTTCAGCTTTGTAAGAAATATAAACTCAACATTATTCCAGCAGTACTTGCTTCAGTAATAAAAGTGAAACCTTAATATTCTGCCTCCAAATGTGCTCTCTCTCTCTCTCTCTCTCTCTTCCCCTTTCTCTCTCTCTCTCTCTCTCTTCCCCTTTCTCTCTCTCTCTCTCTGATTGAATGACTGGGGGAAGTTATGTAAACACAGTATTAGAATTCTGCATATCACATACACAATACAAATAGACACACATATATTTTTATATTCTTTCTGCCTCTCTTACTTTTGTTGCATTTATAGTTATCTAGCATACTATATGTTTTATTATCTCATTTACTTTACCTTACTACAATTTAAGGTGTATGAAGCTAGAAGCCTTCTCTTTTTTGTTTATAATGCTATCCTCCATGGTTAGATTATGACTGGTACATAATAATGTAGACAATAAATACATGTTGATTGAATTATTAATTGAGGATAATATAATTTCTGAATGGAAACTGGTTATTTAATAATTTTTCCAGTGTCACACAATTAATAAATAGTAGAGAAATAATTTAAACCAAAGTCAGTCTTAATGTAAAATTTTCATTTTTTAAATCTAAAGCAAGATTAGTGTCTGCAGAGGTGATATTCTCTTGCATTTCATTTCCCTAAGGGACTTACTATATTGTATCTAAAATTAGAAAGTAGGTACACTTACAAGCAACATACAAGAAAGCTATTGAATATTTCTTACTGGTTTTGCACTATTCTGAATTGGTTAGCCACTTGCCTCTAATATATCAGAGAGCCACTGCTCCTAAAACCCTCGGCTTTATATTCATCAGTTTGAAGACACTAATCAGCCCTATTCTTACATCTATAACTGCTAACAGGAAATAAAATATACATTGATAGTAATTATATCATCCTGCAGGAAACTCTTTTTCACTACTGCTCTTTTTATTTTACATTTACCATATACTTAAGATGATGTAACAACAGAGTTGTAGAGGAACAGATTTAATGTATGTGAAGTGCCCCCCCACCACAGAATCTTAAAGAGCATACAGACTCTTCTTCAAAAAAGCAGATACAGGATTGTAACCATTAAGAGGACATGAAAAAGAGGACAAAAAACTTAACAAACATTTAAATTCAACAACAACACTTTGCATCTTTGTCAGAATTTAATTTAAAACATTTCTGACATTCAATTATTCACTGTAGACAGACTCTGAATCAGATCATCTGTTGCCAGAGCTAAATTATCAGATAGAGAAATATAAACCTGAGTGTTTTCTGCATAATGATAGCTCATAGAGATAAAAAGTACTTCCGAAAGGCATCATGTACTGTAGATATTAACACAGATTTCAAGAAGGAAATGGAAACCTAAACAAATATACTTGCATACTCCGGAACATGAAATACCTTGAGAAATAATGTTGAAGGTTTTAGCAAAGATTTTAATTGGATCTAAGCTTGATTTAATAAATTTTATCATATGTTGTTATTTTACCAGTATCATCCATTTATTAACACTTTTTCAAATTGTCTTCTTTTCAATTTGCATTTTATCTTGTTGACATGTTTTAATGAATATTCAAATTTGAGGGATTAAAATAGATTAACAACTAAATATAGCAATACTGCCACATACTCAGGATGATATTATCATGCATTAAAATGGAATCTCTAATTGCATGTGACTTATAGCAATTACAGAGAGCTCAAGTATCTCACAGAGGTGTTTCCCAAATAACAATCAGATATTCTACTAATCTGGTGCCTATAACCTTCCCTTCAAACAGATTACATTTCAAGTCTAGCTGTGGATAGCATTTAGGCACAAGACATTACATTTCTCATCTTTGATTGCTTGAAATATCTTGGTCACTTGACTTCATTTTAATTAATTCGGGCAGAGTTATCTGCCTTCACACAACATGGTAATTGGAGTGAACAATGTGTACCTTCCTCATAAGTAACTCATGTGTTCTATCATCAAGACTAGTCTTTCTTTCATGTTGAGCAATAATGTCTTCTCCCTTACTAGTACAATAATTTCAACTCCTCACTGGTAAAAACCACAGGATGATTTCTTTTTTTTTAAGTAGGGCCACATCTTTTGCATTCTTCACCACTATTCTCACCTAAACAGAGTAACCATGTCATTTTTCTTTTTAACTTATAATGTTTCTATGCCTTAGAGATGTAGTCAGTGTCAATGAAAGTGATTGTTATATAATCTGAAACCCCCTTAATTAAAAGCAATTCAATTCAAGTGAATATATAAAAAATAAATTTAACTTAATTTAAAGAGCGACTCACAGAACTCAAATGAATAGCTGAGATTTAAGAATAAATAGGAGCAAACTCTCTCTCATCTCTGTTCCATTTATAATATAATCATTTTCTCCATTAATTATATTCTCAATTTAGTTTTATTCACTCTCATAACAACATCAAATTCTAAATTCAGCTCATCTAAAGAGAAACCCAGAGTTCTCCTCATTGTTCAATATCAAACATACTCCTTTTCCTTAGATCCAAACTTCAGTTAATAACATTGCCATGAAAATACATGGATTTGGCCAAATCAGAAACATAGGTGCCACCATGGGTCAAGTATTCTTTTATAACCCATACATAGGCACTATAAATTGTTTATTATATTTACTCAATTCCTCTTTCTTTCTATCCCATTTCCTCCTAACCTCATTCGTACTACACGGGATCAAGAGCGGCAGGTTCTCCTGAATTATTATAACTGTTTGTCAGTTGGTGTCCCTTACCCTTGGATTGTTTTCCTTTAATCCAGTTGTGCGGATCATTGCAGACAAGCCTAATTTCTCTATGACGTGTAACTGAACTTTTCACTACTGTATTTAAAATTGTTCATCATATTTTCATTTTTCAGAATGTAGAGCAAATTTCATAATCTAAGTTCTTATAGAGCAAACTTCATAGTCTAAGGCCTACTTAGCATGCCTCTGTATTTTCTCCAGTTTTGCTCATTACCACATTCTTCGTATCTACTTCTTGCATTTTAACTTTACAATTGATGGTAATCTATTTAATTACTTCAGCTTTATAATATGCTATTTTTACTTACTTCTGAACAATTCGGCACACTGACTATCTCCTTTACCTAGGGTGCTGTATTAGTTTTCTATCTGTGCTCTACTGTAACAAATTACCACAAGCTAGTGTCTTAAAACAGCACAAATATGTTGTCTTACAGCTAGGTGGTTCTCACTGGTTAAACTCAAGGGGTCAGCAGAAAATGCTCTATTCTGGAGAATCTAAGGAGGATCTATTTCCTGTTCACTTAGGGTGCTGAGAGAATTCTGTTCCTTGTGGTTATAGGACTGAAAACGTATTAATAATCACAACATTGTACATTTTAGAAGAATGAATTAATTGGTATTTGAATTACATTTCAATAGCACATTTAATTTTAAAATGGTGCTGATCCATCTGTTTAAATATAGCAATCAATGTCGACAAGTCTTTATAATGGTTCAAAAAAACCGTTAATAATTGAGTAAATAAGCTGGGCTCGGTGGCTCAGCCTGTAATCCCACGCCTTTGGGAGGCTGAGGCAACTGGATTGCCTGAGCCTGCGGGTTCGAGACCCGCCTGGGCAGCAAGACCTCATCTCTACAATAAATCAAAAAATCAACCGGGCATGATAGCGCATGCCTGTAATTCCGGCTACTTGGAAGGCTGAGGCAGAAGGATCGCCGGAACCCAGCAGGTCGAGGCTGCGGTGGCCGGAAGGGCCACTGCACTCCAGTCTGGGTGACAGAGTGAGACTCCAACACACAAAAAAAATAATAAATAAAATAATTGAGTAAGCCGGGCTCGGTGGCTCAACCTGTAATCCTGCGCCTTTGGGAGGCTGAGGTGAGTGGATTGCCTGAGCCTGCGGGTTCGAGACCCGCCTGGGCAGCGAGACCTCATCTCTACAATAAATCAAAAAATCAGCCGGACGTGGTAGCGCATGCCTGTAATTCCGGCTACTTGGAAGGCTGAGGTGGAAGGATCGCCGGAGCCCAGCAGGTCGAGGCTGCGGTGGCCGGGAGCGGCCACTGCACTCCAGTCTGGGTGACAGAGTGAGACTCCAACTCAAAAAAAATAAAAATAAAAAAATAATAATTGAGTTAATACGCATAGTGGTTGCCCACTATAACAACATCAATAAATTATTTATATACTCTTTTGAGTAATAATTTAAAAGTGTGCCATAACCTTCAAACACGTCAAAAACACTGTTTAGCCCAGTATATAGCGGAGATCAAAGGAAAGTGACTGACTGCAGGAGCTCAAAATTTGATATTGCTTCCTAATCCAATGGTTGGTAAAGGCCAGTTAAAGGCCTTCCCACCTTTAGTGACTTCCAGTCAGAGAGACTAAAATCTTCTTAATATATATCATATATATATATATAAAATATAATTTGTTATATATACATACATTATATATTTTTCAAATAGTCAAGGACTATAAAACATAAGGCATTTAGTTGGTATGACAACATGGTAATAAGGAATGTGATATGTTAAAAACAAAATAAACTTGGCAACATGAAATTCAGGGCTTTTGTAGTAATCTCTACATGAAAGTAAAAAGTACAATTAGGTTGGCAGCTTGAAAATGGAAAATAATTGATGCCTTCTAGAAATTTCATGACAGCTTCTCTACACTCAACAATAAATTTCTATGCCCCCATTCAAAATTTATGGAATACATTGTAAAATTGCCATAAAATCTTGTCTCATATCTAATAAATTGTCCATTATAAGTCCATGCAATGTTATAAATCATATAGAGAAAAAAAGCTGTATCATTTGAATGATTTAACCTAGTTATGTGGCTTAAATTTTTTCTCAGGCAAAATAAGTGTTGTAAAATATTACAGAATGATTTTCAGAAGTTAAAGAATAAAAGGTCAAGGTTTGAGGGAGCAATTATACCTATTTGTCCTTCACTGTACAAGACTAGCCCTCCCTGAACCCTTCACACAAAAGCTTGCCTTATTCTACCGCATGACCCATAAATAACTTGCAAAGCTTAAAATTTATTTCCTAGTGTATAGTTTAGACTCAAACTCTGAAATGCCACCTGCATGGATGACTGAAACAAAGAGGGACTGGATTTATGAGGAAGGAGTAAAAGAATATAAAAGGATATAGACATGAACTAAAAATTATATAGTCAAAACGTGATTGTGTTAACCAGCAAATCACTATTGCACTGGAGATAAGATATAGGGAATTATAAAAAAAGACAAATCTATCTTTTAGGTTAAATGTCATATTTGAAATGGTTTCTAAAAATGGAGAAGATGTATAATACTTTTGAGTGACCAGTTCCCGCTAGCAAAGAATAGGCAGAACAAGTCCCTTTGATAGCTAGACTTTCCAGGGATCAGTGAAAGAAATTGATGAAACTGTAACTAATGATAATTGAACCTGTAGTAGCAATTGACTCTAGTCAGGAGTTCTGAATATATCAAAGAAGATCCATGGAATGATGCAAGAATTTCATTGTGTTTTGGGGAACCTATCTCATGCCATACTACTATCTCATGCCATACTACATTCTTGCTTTTCTTAAATATTTGCTCTCTCAACAAAAGCATCATAAGGATCTTGCTTTAATACCTGTTTTCAAGCAATACTTTTAACAAAATGAAGTACTTAGCACATTGTTTTAAAGTATATGTGTAGTGTTTCTGTATTTTTAATTCATAATTTCATTTTATTTTTAAATGATTTAGGAAGCATTTATCTCATGACACTCTGACTTTAATTTTTATTTGTGCTATAGACCCAGTGCTTGATTTGACTCATGATCTCAATCAATCTTAACAATTTTAAATAAGTTACTTGACTTCCATGAACCTGTTTTCCCAGCGGGAGATTAAAGATGACTGCAAGTGCCATCTATATTATCTTATGATTGGAAGATGTATTATCTATTTGATACCTGAATTCCCTCTAGAAATTATCTGTCATTGTGGTAATCATATTTGTAGAAAACCTCTTACAAATGTACAACACAGTCCATATTTTGATATTTCTGACTTTAAAAATTATTTTACATTAATAGTATGATACATTAATACTTGACTATAATGGTTAATAATACATTGGCACATTAATAAGACATTGATGATTTATAATTGATTGATAAAAATATAAAATATACAAGTTCAATTTCTGTTCCAAAGATGTTTATGTTACATATGGGCAAATGAGCTATGAAAAATAAATGCCAGTAACATGCAAGGTATTATGTTTAAATTTACTTACGACAAATTAAGGTAAAATATCAGAGTGACTTCAGACTGTGTATCTTTGTAGACAATCTACATATTAAAACCACATCAAGAAACAGCTTTCAAGCCTATGCTAGGCTATTTTGTCTAATCCACTGAGTCTCAGGATTGCAATATGCTACCTCATTCTCTCTTCTCATCTAAATTGCACTAATTTATCAATGATTCTTTCTAAAACTGAATACATATCATCTCCTGGATTGCAATAATCATATTTACTACCAGATTGTAGCTTATCTTTTCTGTTTAGGATGTTAATTGATAATTATTCAAAAGTGCAGTGTGAACTTCCTTTTGAGGAAGTTTAAGTAAACATACACTTGCCTCACTCTCCTTAATACCATTTAGGATAAAACCAAAACAAAACAATTTACCCCTGTGAAAAATTGCAGAATATCTAGATATTAAAAAAACAATATCAAAAGAAGCATTGTTAAATACAATGACTATTGAACTTGGTCAATGCAAAATAGATGCCTCTGTAGATATTAAAAAACATGGAGATTTTTCTTAATGTAAGATAAACCTCTTTGCAGATCTTCAGTAATGACTCACTTCTTGGAACATCTATGCCAGCTTGATTATCAGATGTCAAAAGAGTGCTGATTCCTTACTGAAAACATAAAGTGATAAAAGTATCAGAGCTAACGGAGGACATATTAGTAGGCTATCATTGCATATACTTGTAGATACAAAAAGGTAACAGAAAATGTGGCAGTACCATGCATACTTGAATCTTAGTCATAAGAATTTAAATAAATGCTAAATTACCATGTAAGAAATTCTTAACACACAGGAGTAGTTTGTACTTAAATATTTGAGATATCTTATTCAAGTCTAAGTACTTAACACCTCCATTTCTCCTACTCAGTCTCATTTAACAACATTGATCCCCCAAAATGCTCTCATTTAAAAATAATTTTCGTATACTAGAGAAGTGAGAAACATGAGATATTGAAAAAAAATTTCTGAGAATAAGTGCATACTCGTGATAAGTATTCACCATGAAATAAAGGACATGTAAATAAATACCCCTGAAATGTATTCAAAAAGTAGGGGGCAGGATCAAATGAGCAGTTAAGGCAAAACAAAAAAGTTGAGTCACAGAGCTCAAAAAAATTTTTAAAGAAAAAAATTAGAACACAGTATTGGCAGTATCAAAATAGAGAAAAGAGCATTCTGAAATGTAATGAAAATAATCAAGGAAAGCTTAAGGAAAACAAAACCAAATTAAATTTTAAAAATAAGCTTTAAGATAAAAATAGATATGAAAGACAGATAAAGAAGAATCTATGCATGCATAATTTTTATATGCAGAGAAAAGAAAAAGTTCAAGTCCATACAAATAAAAGAGAAAAAGATCTTACTGAACCTACAGATTTAAAGGGCATATTTTAAAAGAAATTTTGCTTTAAAAAGATTAACATCAAAAGCAATTTCAATAAATAATTTATGATTTTGAAAATTTATGGAAGTCTCATGCCATTATCAAAGATTTTAAACACTTTTTTTATAAGAAGGAAAAGTTATCTCACCCTCTTGTTTGTCTCTTCATAAAATCTATGTCTATAAGCAAATTCTGGAAAGTCACTAGATAATCTTTAAAAGAGAGAAAAAAATAAAATTTTCACCCAGAAATTTGATAGCTACCTTTGTTGCCATTCTATTGTGAAGGCCATAACTCTTGAAGATGAGCTATGGTCAATTAAAATTTGAAAAAACTGTGTACTGAGAAAAAAGAGTAGAACTGCCTGTTTAAAAAAAAACTGACTGTTAGAATAAATATCAAGCCGGGCTCCGTGGTTCAGCCTGTAATCCCGCGCCTTTGGGAGGCTGAGGTGAGTGGATTGCCTGAGCCCGTGGGTTCGAGACCCGCCTGGGCAGCGAGACCTCATCTCTACAATAAATAAATAAATAAATCAGCCGGGCGTGGTACCGCACGCCTGTAATTCTGGCTACTCGGAAGGCTGAGGCGGAAGGATCTCCGGAGCCCAGCAGGCGAGGCTGCGGTGGCCGGGAGCGGCCACTGCACTCCAGTCTGGGCGACCGAGTGAGACTCCAACTCAAAAAAAAAAAAAGAATAAACATCAAAAATTAGTAAACACTGGTTATTCAGGCACTGAGCAAATGTAACACAATTTAATTGTGTATGTATACATACATATATGAATATAATGTCAAACATGTATTTGTGATTGGATATAACAATTATCATTGAATGTTATTTTTTATGTGTTATTTTCCCTTTGCCTACAGAAGATTCGGTTCCTTCTCTTGTCTTTTAAGGGGTCCATGCCTAACCATTCCTTGGTAATCAGCAATACAAATTTTCAAAACAAAGAAACAAAAAACCGAAGAGATGCATACGTTAATAAGAAAGTTAAAACAGGTACATTGGTTTGGCCTTTGAAAGAAGTTGACTTTTAACGAGGAAAATAAAGCACAAAACCAAAAACAAATTTTCGATAAAAGTACCAGGGAGTTAGGTAAAGAGAGGTGCTATGATAAATATGGAGTATGATAAAAGCCGATCATGAAAAAAGGAAAATTATCAGAACTGTTTTTATATACTATGAAATTACGTTTCTATGTGGGGTTTGAAAAATACAAATAATGAATTTTTTGTCATTTCAAATTATTTTTTAGATATTAAGCCATGTTGTAGCGGTTAACTGTGAAAGAAGCATTAATTAGTTTGACAACTTGTGTCTTGACCTTAATCTGGTTACATAATTAAAAATAACAGGAATGTAATTGAGTATGGTAGATGCAAGACATTACTAGGATCCCATGCCTCTTAAGTTCTATTTCTTTTTAATTTAAAACTCATGAATTAAATAACATAGCTTGAGATACATTGTTTAAAGGTGAGGAGATAACTATTAAAAGAATTGAGATTAATAATGTCAATAATCAAACCAGGCTTTAGACTGGAAAAGTGAAATTAAAACATTTAAAATGAAGAACTGATATTAAGCTCATTTGCAGCAATATGATGTTTCAGTTGATATTTGATCTTAATGAAATTTGCTAATCTCACCATTCTTACAGACATTGCCACTCTAGTATTTTCTGTAGAGCACCTTGTATCCCCATTATCTTGTAGCTGAAGTGTATCCCACTTGAGAGAAATAACAAGCATCCTATCCTGGCAACCGAGTGCCTTGGTCAAGGCAATTTTAAATATTTTGAATAACACTCTTGGGTTTAGAAATACAGATATCCTATTTTTCAGAGGAGGTAATCTGTATATCTTCTAAAAGATTAACCATTCAAAGCATAGGTTTATTATGCAAACAGGCTGTAGATTATCCACATTATTATAATGTAAAAAGGTACATTCAGAGCTTTACTGTTTTCAAAACATTTTCACATGTATTATATTTTATGATTGTCAGAACACATTTTTGAGGACAGTTAAAATGCATTAGTAGATTCAAAGTTGAGATTAGAATCCAGATCTACTGGAAGTGAAATCTGTAGAACACTACCTTTTTTACATATATTTTAATAAAATATGATAATCCTTAATTATATTTTAAATTTTATTTTATTTTAAAGATATAAAGTACAGCAGCATTATGTACATAAATGGTCTATGTACAGATGATGCTCAGATTTCCCAGTGCCCCTCACTGTACCCAGTGACTCTCACTGCACCTAGTTTAAAATTAGGTATTCTTAGTGATGTTATGTGCTCTCCCATCCCCACTCTCCTTGCAGTGTCCCACTACTGACAGTCCCTTTCTTGAAGTGCTATGATAAATATTCAGGGTCCACTTATGAGTGAGAACATGTGGCATTCAAATCTTTGTTTCTGCGGTAAATCACTGAGTACTATAAACTCTAAATCCATCCAAGTTGCTGCAAAGTCCATAATTTTGTCCTTTTTTATGTCTGTATAATTGTCCATCATGTATATGTACCAAATTTTTAAAATCCAGTACACTTTTGATGGGCAGCACTGTTGGTTCCAGGTTTTTGCTATTGTGACTAGTGCTGCAATAAGCATGTGTGCACAGGTATCTTTTTTGTAGAATGATTGGAGTATTTTCAGGTATATTCCCCAAAGGGGAATAGATGGGTCATATGAAAGTTTCTAGATCTTTTAGAATTTGCCACTCTGTTTTCCGTAGAGATTGTACTAATTTATACCCCCACCAACAGTGTAGAAGTGTTCCATTTTTTCTGCATCCTTGCCAGCATCTGTTGTTTTTTGGAGTTACTAATGATGGCCATCCTGACTGGAGTTAGGTGGTATCTCAGTGTGGTTTTAATTTGCATTTCTTTGATGATTAATGAGGCTGAGCATGTTTCATGCATCTGTCTGTCGGTCTTTCGCACATCTTCTTAGGGAAGTGTTCCTTCATGTCTTTTGCCCACAATTTTATAGAGCTGTTTGTTGTTGTTGTTACTGTTGTTGCTGCTGCTGTTGTTTTTATTTTCCTTTTAGCATGTTTGAATTCCCTGTAGATCCTAGCTGTTAGGCCTTTGTCAGATAAACAGTTGGTAATAGTTTTCCCCCATTCTGTGGGCTCTCTGCTTGCTCTCTTGACAGTTTCTTTAGCTTTGCAAAAGCTTTTCAGTTTGATGAGGTTTCACTTAAACCGGGCAAGGACCCAACAAAGAAAGAGAATTACAGGCCAATATTCTTGATGAACATGGACGCAAAAATTCTCAACAAGATTCTAGCAAATCAGATCCAACAACACATCTCAAGAATTATTCACCATGACCAACGAAGTTTCATCCCTGGAATGCAAGGTTGTTTCAATATTTGCAAGATCATAAATATTTTCAATACATTAATAGATGTAAAAACAAGAACCACATGATTATATAATTAGACACACACAAAAAAAGTTTTTGTGAAAATCCAGCATCCCATCTTAATAAAAACCTTTAAAGATCTAGTAATAAAGGGAACGTACTTCAAATAATAAGCGCTATCAATGATAAACCCACAGTCAAAATATTGCTAAGCAAACAGGAATTAGAAGCATTTCCCCTGAAAACTGGAAAAAGACAAGGCTGCCCCTTCTCACCTCTCCTGTTCAACATAGTGTTGGAAGTCCGAGCTTGAACAATCAGACAATAGAAGAAAATCATGAGTATCCAAATAGGAAAGGAAGAAATTAAGCTATCCTTCTTTGCTGACAATACAATCCTATACCTTGAAAACCCAAAGGAATCTGTCAAAAACCTCCATGCACTGATATAGGACTCTGTCAAAGTCTCAGGGTACAAAATCAATGTGCAAAATACAGTCACATTTTTATAAACCAACAACAAACAGGTACATACACTCACATACACACAAACATTTTTGCTCTCTTAAAATGAGTAAAAATATCTTGTAAAAATATTTGTTTTCATTCGCTGGTGTAACTTTGAGTTTTAAAATTCATTCAGTGTATCTTTTTGGACTGCAAGGACTGCAGATATAAAATTTAAAACGTCAGCTATACACTTTTTCAGTAAGAGCACCTTATTAAAATTAAGAATCTTAGAGAATACTCCTAAGTTAAAGTTACATTTCAAAGCAAGAATAATGTTATGGTTATTTTTGGAAAAAATTTTTCTCTGCTTCTATTGACACAAATCTACATTGAATGTTTTTTCAGTCATGCATTACATTATTATTATTTGTATCTAATGTTGATTCTGTATGTAGTTATGTCTATGTATAGTCTACCAATACAGCTTTCAAATACTAACAAAATATAAACTTAAAAAAACAAATCTCAATGGAAAAAAATGGTACAGATTTAGTGAATTTGGCTAAGTGTCACATTGTACCAGAAGTAGCAGTAATAATATATCAACAATTAAGGCGAAGTCATGCTCTCCAAAAACATACAAACCAGAGACAGAAAGAATAGAAATTAGAGAAAAAGAATGAAGCAACTAAACTACATAATAAAATCCAAGAAACCCCTGTAGTTTGGGAGGTTTTAAATGAATAGTTTATATTGTTAAGGAATGAGATAAAAACAGAATTTTATGAAGGAGATAGCATATGCTAGACATGTGTGGGAGTCATCTAAGATCAAGAGAACTACTAGATCAAGAAAACTACTTCCTCAAAAAATGAAGGTGAAAATATATTGGCCTGGGTTTCAGTTCCAATGCCAATTCTGACATATTGGTGTTGCTTGTCTTGTGGAAATGCCCTAAGCATGCTTCAATTAAATAGTGCCATTATTAACAGATAATTTTACTATATCCAAAGAATGAGTAAATGACAATTATCTTGCTATTACATTAGCAAGAAATATATAGAATATAACACCTGTCTTGTTTTGTTTGTCTAGAATGACAAAAAGGTAAGATTACTGGTGGTTAAACTGGAAAGGTTGGCATTATTCACAATAGCCTAGATATGGAATTGACCTAAGTGTCCATTGAGGGATGAACAGATAAATAAAATGTGATGTAAATATGCAATGGCTTATTCAGCCTTAAAAAAAGAAGGAAGTCCTGTCATTTTATTTTTTAAATTTACTTATTTATTATAAAGATGTGGGGTACAATTAAGGTTTCGGTATATAAACACCGATCATGCAGTTACCCTTGTTGTTGAGCTATGCCCCTCCTCACTCTCTTAACAGTTGCCCTCACTGCCAGTCCCACGAACCTGGAGGACATTGTGCTAAGCGAAATAGGCCAAGCACTGAAAGAAAAATAGTGTACGATCTCACTTACATGTGTAATCTCAAAAAGTCAAATTCACAGAAGAAAATAATCAAATGGTGGCTGGCAGCAGCTGAGAATATGTTGCCTAATGTGTACAAGGTTTCAGTTAAACAAAATGAGTAACTTCTGAAAGTCACCATTGCACCACATGGTATAGTTAATAATGGATTGTATACTTGAAAATTGCTAATTATGTATATCTGGAATGTTATTTCTCTTCTACATACAAAGGAGAAACATATAAGGTGATACATATATTCATTAACTTGATTGTGGTAATCATTTTTATATATACATATGTATCAAAAAATCATAGAGTACAGTATATATACATACAATTTTTACTTGTTAATTACACCTCAATAAAGCAGGGAGAGAAAAAGGAAACAAAAGGTGGGCACCATCTGAAAGAAGGCAGAATTATAATTTTGAAGGTAATTTTCTTTTCCAGCTGTGGCTGTACTCCTGATGGCATGTTTTGTGACTTCTATATCTCTGGAATCCCAGTAACTAATACATTGTTTACCTTGCTTCTGCTTGGAATTCAACTCCCCTTTCCAATTCTTCCTCACAGAATTATACAGAGTTGATGTTCTATGCAATTATGCGTGTGAAGACAAGTCAAAAACTACAAAACATTGAAAAGGGTCTGTATGAACAGCAATTACTTTACCCTTTAGTTGTTTACTTTGTGATTCCTCTGACATTATTTATTCAGAGAATAGGAACCATACATAAAGTTGTGAACCCTATGGCTCTCCAGAATGAGTCATATGTGGTTTTGGACAGACCATGGATTTCTGAACATGCTGAAATCATATAAAATACATCCTCAATATTTGGTGAAGTCACTGATTAACTTATTTAAAGTAGTCATATAAGAATGAGATCACAATCATAGCTAACAAAGGAAAATATCATTATGGAAATAAGCATCTTCTCCAATCTTCCTCACCTTTAAGTATTTCTACAAAGTGATAACTCAGTGCCCGGTATTAGAAAATGCAAAAGAAAATAGAAGTAATAACAAAAGAGTACAGTACTTTTAAAAAACAAGATATTGGAAACATTTACTTTATTTATAATGGGAAAAATGTACTGTAATCTAATTATAATTTTTTTCTGTAAAAACATTGTGATATTGAATGAAACAAAGATAAAGACAAATATATATCTCAGAAACAAATGGAGAGGTTTAAAATACGTTATAGATGGCTAAGGCAAAGATTTGCAATTAAGAAAAATAAACGTCCTTGTTTGGGCTTGTCTGCCTTATATGGGTATCAGCAGTAGTGTCTGTGCCTCTGGAGAGATGTACTCAATTATAAGATGGGGTGAGTATATGGATGTACCATATGAAATGATAACCTTTGATTCTTCAAATTATGTCAGGCCAACCTAAAAGATTGTGCACCTGCTTTCTTGCCTTTCACTTTGGAAAGAGATGATAAAATCTATCATATTTTTAAAAGAAATACTAGCTGGCTGAACAGTTCTTATTCATAAAAATTTATTTAAAAGTAACAAAGATGTGATGTTCTTCAAAATGATTTTTAATAGCAGCTCAATGTTCCAAAGAAAAATTATTTGAGTTCTTTCGTTGTTGTAAAAGTCTGCATATCAGTGCACTATTTTAGCTTCTATTAAAGTACTTATTAGTTCCATTGCATTTTTTTTCTCAACATCGTAACATCTCAACTATCACTAGAGCCAAATATCTGACTGTGCAAGGAGACTGATGTCAAGCTACAATCTCTGTAAAACTCCCCATTGTACCCTATTATTCCTTTAATATTTCATAGGCTTATATGTAGCTGTTAAATTATTCAAGCCACCTCTGTTTCTTGAACATCACATCCTTTTTATATGGGTTTTGTCAAAGGGCCTGAAATGTGGTCGTCTATAGGAAACCTGATGCTGCATTAAGATGCATGAACTGAACTCAGAAGGAACTGACAGTCTTTTCCAGAGCATTAAACTGGCCCTTTCTTTGTGTACCTTCGCTAGGAAAGAGGATGCCTGCACTGGGAAAAATAGTATTGCTTTTTCCAAAACAAATTAGTAAAACCTTCTCTGATGAAGTCATACAGATACCTGTCTCTTAAATATTTCATCTAAAATATTTTCATTCATTTTAGTCTACATTATGGCCTAGAAAGAGATGTCTGCACCTATGTCTTTTATAGTTTTATTGTGTTGGCTGTTTGATTCTAGTGATGTTGCCTGTTGTGATTATTTTTAAACTAGAAAACTAAACTAAAATCAGTTGAAAATTTGAATTTTGAGGATAGTCAAAGCATTTTAAAAAGGTAGGATCTGAACACAAATTTAATAAGTGCCTGCTAAGTGGACAAAGAGAATGCTTCACACTCAATAAAATTTTATGACAAATTATTTCTCAAAACAGTCTTCAGAAAGAAGATTGTTCAAAATTATGACTTGGTAGCTGAAGAAATTGAAGCTCAAAATGGCAGATTTCTTGCTCAAATCATGAAGCAAAAAGGTGGCAAACTTGGGAATAGAAATTATTCTTGCCTACAGAAGAATCTATATATATTTTCCCCAATCTGTTTTTTCTCTCTAATTTTTGCCACAAGTACTGCAAATCAGAACATGAAAAGTTAATTAAAACGCCCCTAAGCTGCTGATTCATTTACTATGGGCATGGTTTGCCCAGACTAAGGCTCTGTTATAAATAATGAAATTGCAAGTCTCAACAGTAATGACAATAGGCAATCATTGTCTGATATTTTCAACTTATGTCCCAATATTGTTTAGATTAATTAAAAATACAAATAAAGATATCAATAAGTTCATAGCTAAGGAAAATTATGTGTAGAATATATAATTAATGAGAGTTCATTGAAATAAACTATAAACATTAATAAAATGCTAAAATGATAAAATTGTATTAATAAGCACTTTTTGGGAGTGTATATAGGTAAAGCCTTTCTTTAAGGGAATTTATAGTTCAACATACCCTTTGCCAATACAAAGCCAGTTATAGGAATCTACCACAAATGATCAGTTTCAAGTGCTGCTATGATTTGAACGTGTCCCTCAAAGTTTGAAACTTAATTCCCAATGGAACAATATAGAGAGGTGGGGCCATTAAAAGACTCTACTCTCATGTATGAATTAATGCCATTTTCTCAGGAGTGAGTTAGTTATTACAGGAGTAGGACTCTGATTTTTAAAAATGATTTTCATCCCCTTCTGTCCTGCACCTTCTCATGCTCTCTTGTATTTTCACCTTCCCTATGGAATGGCACAGTAAGAGGGCTCTCACAAGATTTGGATGTCAACCTTGGACATCCTAACCTCCAGAACTTAAAAAAATAAATAAATTTATATACATATGTATTACTCAATCTGTGTTATTCTGTTATAATATAACATCACAAAATGGACTGAGACAAAAGCATTAAAGTGTTTATACACAAAAATGCATTACAGTACTTATACACACAGCAGTTATTCAATGTTTTATCTGTGATAGCTAACTTACTTACATTTTAAAAGTCCAGTAATATGAATTGAAAAGTCTCATTATGGCACATTGAAAGAAAATATATGTATATGTTGATATTAAAAGATAAACAAGAAACATAAGTTATATATATATATTAATAGTATCACTTTTTTGAGAATATGAATGCTTTTAAAGTGCTTTCACAATAAAATAAATATAATTTATAATTTTAAAACACTGTTGACACATATTTGCATCATTGCTATTCACTCAAAATATATTTTGATTGTCAATTATGTGCAAAGCTTTTAGACCTTAGAGACAGAAAATTTAAGAAAATTTCACAAAGTGCCTGCTGTCATGGAGATTATGTTGCATTAATGGCAATTGGCAGTAATTGTATAACAAGAAAATAAAAAGTACTTCAGATCGCAATATGTGTTAGCAAGTAAAGTCAATTTATATGCCATTTGGGAAGGCAATTACTGGAGATGTGACACAGGAAACTATTTCATGTATTATTACCAGGAAAGCCTCTACTGATTATTATTAATTTTTAAGGCATAAACAAAGGGAATAAAGGAACAAGCTATGCAGCTATCTGGGCAAATATTATTCTAGGTAGTGAAAACACCAAGTGCAGAACTCTGCTTTTAGGGCCTCCTTGCCCAAAGAAAGCAACAAGGACGGTGTGCTGACACTGAATGAGAAAATAAGACATAATATCAGAGTAGTCAAGGAAACTCAGATCTCAAAGATCCTCTAAGAGATAAATAGCCACTGGAGAATTTTGAGTAGAACAATAACCTGATGTCTTTTGATTTCAGAAGTGGAATTTTGGCCTCTGTGTGGAGGATAGTCTGCCCGTAGGGGCACATGTTAGGAAGACCAGAAAGGAGAATGCAATAAAACACACAAGATGATGGTGGCTTATACCAGGATTGTGGGAGTGGAAGAGGTGCAGGGTGACCAAATTCTGAATATGTTTGAAGAAGGAAATGCAATCATTGGCTCCATCTGAAACTCTTTACTCTTTATTGCACCACACTAAATGTGAGGCCAAAAGTTATTAGCAACTTGGGCATACTGGCCAAATTAATTCCAGTGTTCACTAATCTGTTTTCTTTGCCTCTGAGAGCTACCCATTTCAATAATCACTTGGAGCCCAGTTGAGCCAGGTGACAGAGTTTTATCCAATAAAACATATGTGGAAGTGATGTATGCCATTTTCTGTTTTGTCCCTAAACCCATATAAATGATCTTATGCTCTTTTCTTCTTGTCTGACAGCTGGGACCAGATCTAGACAGTAACAGTTTAAAAGAGTTACTGAATAGAAGTCTTGCCCACCCATGGCCAACTAGTATAACTTTAAAATGAATGAAAAATAAGACATATTATATGAAGACACTGAGATCTAGGATTATTTAGTATAACAATTCACCTATCCTGATTACTGTAATACTATCTAGACTATAATAAACTTGGAAGAAAATACCCACAAATGACAAATCATCTGCTTCTTTATAAATACCCCAATCAGTTGTTTTGTCCTTACTGATTTTTTTTCATTTAAAGTTTATTAACTGTTTATTTTTGTTGACAAAATTTTCTAAGCAACTTCATATACTTATGGAATGGGCAATATCTTAATCTTCCTATAAAAAACGTGTTTAGTGGGGAAATTGCTTAAGAAATTTGACATAGTCAACAACCATCGACATGTATTGTTCATTAATATATTTATTGGAGAAATAGTAAATGTATTTATCTAATTTTGCCTGTGAATATGTAACAAACTTTGACAGAGAAATTAGAGAATATTGAGTTTAGAATCATACAGATGGGGCCTTAAATTATTACTCAATCTAGTACAATCGATTTCTGCTCTGAATTTTTTTAGCAATGTCATCATTATTATTCCTTTTTAAAACTTATTTTAAAAGTTACTTGAGAAATCTAAAGCAGTATTTGGTGCTTGTAATCTTTTCCTCACTCCCTGTCCAGATTTTTGTTTCCCTGGTTTTTTATTTAACAGTTTTCTTCTTCTTTATTTTATTCATGTTTTTCTCTCCTTCATCTTTAAATGTTTATCCTCTTCAGCATTCTGCCACAATCCTTCGCCTGCTTCCCACTTTCAACTATAACCCATAAGTTAATTATTTAAAATGTGTATTTCCAGTATAACCTCTATGGAAAACAGTATGGATACTATTAGTATAACCTCCATGGAAAACAGTGTAGATACTTTTGAAGAACTAAAAGCAGATTTACCATTCTATTTGGCATTCCTATTACTGGTTATCTCCTCAAAGGAATAAAAGAAAAAGTCATTAGTCATTATATTAAAAAGACATCTACATTCATATGCTTCTCGCAGCATAATTTACAATAGCAAAGTCATGGAATCAACTTAAGTGCCCGTCAAACAAATAAATGTGACATATACGTGGAGAGACTAAAAATAAAACAAAAAACCCCAGAATTTTTAAAGTAAAATTGTGTTAACTTCCGTCACCTTCAAAGTACTTTCCATTTGATTCAAAACAACCAGCGAAAAGCTTTTTCCGTTGCTCGAAACAACGTCTAAACTTGACAATTTTGATGCCTTTTAGTGTTGCTGCCGTTTTTTGTTTCACCTCTTTTACCTAGTCAAAACGTTTCCCTTTGAGGACCTTTTTCATCTGAGGAAACAAAAATGTCACTTGGGATGAGATCAGGTGCATAAAGAAGGTGGGGCACGGTAATCATGCTGTTTTTGATCAAAAACTGCTGAATACACAGTGCGGTGGAGGCAGATGCACTCATAGATCACTCATCATGAAAGGACAAACTCATGAAAGAATCTCAAAAAAAAAAAAAAAAATCGCAGAAGTTGAACACAGTCACTCATAACATTAGCTGGGATGTTGATGCCAATGGGTCCCTTGAACACTTCACCTAGCAAAGGAAGCCTGTACTACAAGTGGCCTGCCCTCCTAAAAATAATCCAAAATTTTTTGGGTCCCCCTCTCATATACACGCGTGCATGCACGGACACACACACACACACACACACACACACACACACACACACACACCATGTAATATTACACAATTGCAAAAATGAACGAAATACTGTTTTTCAATGCAACTTGATTGGACTGGAAGCCATTATCCTAGGTGAAGTAACTCAGGAATGAAAAACCAAATACTGCATATTCTTACCTATAACCTGAGCTATGAATATGCAAGGACATACAGAATGGTATAGCAGGTTCTCAGAAAGGGAGTGTGAGAGGAGTTTGAGGAATGAAAAAGGACTAACTGTGTACAATGTATGCTATCCAGGTTGCAGGTACACTGATACTCCAGTCTTTACCACTACTTATACAACTCATCCATGTAACCAAAAACTACTTGTGCCCCTAAATCTATTAAAAGTATTAGAAAAGAATTTGACCAATTTAGAAAAGAAAAATACATATTATGATACATATATACACATTTCCACCTCATACTTCTGTCATAATATACCAAACCATATTTATAGCTGCCTATTTATATATTTTTACAGATGAAACCAGAAAACTTACTCAGTACATACAAAACTGGGTTTCACATGCTGTCCTACCTGACCTCTTCACTTACCCTAAATGTTTCAATGAAAGGTATACATATCTATGACACATATGACACCATTCACTTGGAAATTTCTGTTTTAGGATATGATAAATTTATGAATGTTTCTGCTTTCTGAAAAATATATTTTGATTGATACATTACAACTGAGAAGAAAAATTTGTACACAGAAAATTTTTACAAAAACTGTGCTCAAATTATAAAGTATAAGTATTTCTTACACAATCTTCATTCCATACAGAGGTGTTAATGTTTGGTAGTAAAAAACTTATTATTATTTTTTTTCTTTTTTAGCCAGGCATGGTGGCGCATGCCTGTAGTTCCAGCTATTTGGAAGGCTGAAACAGAAGAATCGCCTGATCCCAGCAGGTCGAGGCTGTGGTGGCCATGAGCGTGCTACTGCACTCTAGTACACTCCAGCCTGGGCGACAGAGTGAGACTCCAACTCCCCCCAAAAAGTTATTTTTTTTTTCTGAAATTGCCTTTTTTTTCTTGCTGCTGAGAGCAAAGGATAGATGCCTATGCTTAAAGCCAACACTATGAAAGATAAACAAGACCTGTTTATGAAATACTGAAAATCAGTTACAAAAATCATTTGTCATATTTTCTATAAGAAGATTCTTGTTTTTCACTAGTGATGTAAATGAGTAGATGTTATTTATTTCCCTCTGCTTATTCATGAGCTATTTTACTAGAAAGAATGCTGTGGTCTTGAAATGCAAACCTGTAAGATATTAAACTTTTCCTTCAGAAGCTAAAAAAAGGTCATGTAGTTGTACTAAGAGAATTTTGTCTTGCTCTGTTAAACATGAGGTTATTTGTAGGTATAGGGATGTCTTTTATTATTTTGAGGAATTTACTTCTATTTGTAGTCTAATGAGAGGTTTTAGTTTTTGCATGTGTGTGTGTGTGTGTGTGTGTGTGTGTGTGTGTGTGTGTGTGTGTGTGTGTCTTGTTATTTTGTTTTTCCTGAATGGGAATAGAATTTTGTTTTAGAATCCTGAAAATGCTGACCTCAAAAAGGGAATTTGAAGTGCCCTATCCTCTGTTTTCTGGGAAAATGATTGGTAAGATTGGTGTTATTTTTCTTTTTAAAAGTTTAATAGAATATTCCAGTTAAGACAAGGAGTGTGAAATGAAAAGAGTTTAAATTTCAAAGATAATTTCTTTAAAATGATACAGGGATTTTCTGGTTTTCTATTTTCAGCCATTTTTGCTAATGTATACATTCAAGTAATTTGTCTGTTTTATTTAGGTGTACAGTAATCTGTCATAAAAATGTAACAGTTGTAATTCTTATTACACATTTAAAATACTACATTCATCTGTAGTATTGTGCCTGTTCTCATATCTAACATTGGTTATTTGTTCTTTTTGTTTTCTTTATCAGTCCAGCTAGAAGCTTATCAATTTTAATGGTATTCTACAAAACATTTTCAATGATTTTTTTCTCTATTGCTTGTCAGCTGATCAATAAGTTGAATTCCTTCTTTATCTGTAATATTTCACTTATTTTACTTACATTGGGTTTAATTTTCTTTTTTTCTAGATTCTTAAGATGAACATTTAGATAATTTATTTTAAACTTTTATTGTATTAGTATTAAAGACATAAACTTCCCCTTTATGCTGTTTAACTTTTAATGCAGATTATTTTTATATGTCCTGTTATTTTCATTTATCATAAAACATTCACTAATTTACCTTGTGATTTCTTCTTTGACCCATGAATTATTATAAAAATATTGAATATTTGCATATATTTGAAAAAATTCAAGATACCTTTCTGTAAGTGATTATTAATATATACTAAGATCTGAGAATACATTCGATGTTTTCTAATCCCTATATAATTATTGAGTCTTAGCATGTGATGTATTCAGTGATAATTCCATGGATACCTGAGAATGTGTATACTCCTATTTTCAGTTGTAGTATTCCACAAATGTTCATTTCATTAGGTAGTTTGGTTGGTGTTGTTTAAGTTTTTTATATCCCTATTATTTTTTTCTGCCTTCTTTGAGAATATAAATTTTGGGGGGATTTTATTGTATTTTCTTCATACGCTTATCAGATATACTTTTTAAAGGATGTTTAGTGGTTATTGTAGAGTTTATAACATGCATTATTAACTTATGAATTCTATCTTTTAAATTATCATAACAATTTACATATAACATATGAAACTAACAAAAGTACAATTTTGTTACCTCCTCCTCATTTTTGTACTATAATTATCCCAGATATTGCTGCTACATATGTTATATGTGATTTTGCTTCAAATATTTAATTTTTTAAAGTAACTTTTAAGTAAGAGTAAAATTAATTTATATCCACCCACATAGTTTATATTTCCAATACTTTTCCTTTTGTAAATTTAAATTTATGTCTTTTTTTGTCTAAAATTTTTCTTTAACATTTTTTATAATGCTATTTCACTAGTGAAATTATATTACTTTTGTCTTTTATTGTGAAAAAAATCTCTATTTTGTATTTTATTTAGAAAGATATTTTTCCAGGGTACGAAATTCTAGGTTGGCAGATTTTTTTCTTTCATTTTAGAAATGTAATTCCATTGTCTTCTGGCTTATAGACTTTTTTAAAAAATTAACATGCTATTCTTATTGAGCTCTTCTCAATAGTATTTCTCTTTATCTATAGTTTTTAACAATTTTATTATTATATGCACTGTTGTGGTTTTTTTGTATTTAATCAGGTTTTATGTTCATGGAGCTTATTGAGTCTGCGGCTTTACTGTTTCAAACAAATATGGAAAATTCCCAGACATTATTGCTTTAAATATTTTTTTTTTTCTTCTCTTTTCTCTCCTGGATTTCTAATTGAGAATGTACAAAAAAAGTTGATATTTTCCTCACAAGTCAGTGAGGTTTTACTTATATATGCTTTCAATATTTTGTTCTCTAAGCTTCATTTTTTATTGTTTTCATCATTTTATCTATAAGTTCAGCAATCTACTGCAGTGCCTAAATATGCTGTTTATCTCATTTTATAAAATGTTTCCTTTAGATAGTATTTTTCAATTCCAAAAAAGTTTCATTCCAATTCTTGAAATGTTCATTTTGACAGTCTCCTATTTATTTACTGATTTGATCAAGTAATCTTTTCTACATAATTGAGCTTATTGAACACATTTTCAGTAATTATAAACGTATCTGCCAATTTCATTACGTCTATTTTTGAGTTTTTATTTTAAGCTGCATTTTCCTGTACATTCATATGTCTACGAATTTTAATTTGAATGCCAAGTATTATAAAGTTTATATTAATGAATTCTAGATTTTTAGTACTTTTAGAAAAGTGTATAAGTTTAATATCAGAGAACTAAATTAATTTTGAATAAGCTTAATCCCTTAAGGCTTGTTTTTGAGAGTATAGAATATTTTTAGATTAGCCTTCACTTTAGGCTTACCTAAAAGTGACCAAGGCCTATTTCTGGGATACCTACTGCGTGTCCCATGTATTCAAAGAGTCTTTTTAAATGTGGATATTGGAAACACAAATATTCCCAGCCTTATGTGCGCTATGGAAAATCTATTTTTGTTTCTTATTCTCTGACATTTATGTTTTTCTAATAATTTGTTTGTAGCTGAACCACATGGGTTTTAATTTCAAGCTTTCTGATATTTATTCAGTACCAAATTAATTCCATATAAGATTTACAGAGCTCTTTTTTTGCTTTCACTCTCTGCAAATCTTACCCATAAATTCTAGATAGTCCAAATATTCCAAACTCTAAAAACTCTTGCCTTCCCAACCAAGTGAGACTTCTAGGTTTTGGCCATGTTCTTCTCCCAGCTCCGTGTTCTAAATATTACTTTTAGTCAGACAGTCAGAGTGAGTCATATGACTTATTTCATTATTTTCCTTCTTTCAGAAATCACAATTCTGCCTTGTCTATTGGTTTGTGTAGGAAAATAGTTGTTTTGTATGCTGTGCCTGGAATGCTAATTGTTTACAGTGGGATGGTAACAACAGACCCTGCTACTAATTTCATGGCCCCAGTAACATTTTAAATTGATTTCTTCTATATAATTTATGAAAATTTGTAATCGATATTGTAAGATGCTTATGATATCATTCATTTTTCCATTTAAGAATTTGCCCATCCAGGCTCCGTGGCTCAGCCTGAAATCTTGCTCTTTGGGAGGCTGAGGTGAGTGGATTGCCTGAGCCACCAGGTTCCAGACACACCTGGGCAACTTGGCAAGATCTCATCTCTAAAATAAATCCAAAAAATCAGCCAGGCGCGGTAGCGCATGCCTGTAATTCCGGCTACTCGGAAGGCTGAGGCGGAAGGATCGCCACAGCCCGGCAGGTCGAGGCTGCGGTGGCCGGGAGCGGCCACTGTACTCCAGTCTGGGCGACAGAGTGAGACTCCAACTCAAAAAAAAAAAAAAAAAAGAAAAGAATTTACCCAAATTTTTGTCCTTATCCAAAATTTGTAATTCATTCATGCTTACAATAATATTTCTTCAGACTACTTCTACTTCAACTTTTCATAAATTTGTCACTCGTACCTGTTATAGCATTTTAAGTAAGTCATGCATTACTTCATCTTTGGTGTCATGTATGCTTATTTTAGGTCTGTGTTTTAACTACCCTTTACTATCCACGTTCAAATATCTAACTCTTATTAAACTTCCATGTTTCCACTTAAAGTTTCATCACTGTAGAACGTCCCATATTACAGGAGAACTTTAGAGCAGTAGAGTGCTGGCAAATATTGAGCAAACAGTTCCCTGGAGGGGAAAGAAGAGGGGACTGAATGTTTGTATTTATTGTAGATATACCCACCGATGATTTTAAGCTATCAGTGTGAAGCAACTGAATGCAAATTTGGCAAAGTATATACACAATCAAATCTTACGAGTCAGTATGAGGTAGCTCCAACATACCATTGCACTGATACCTCTGTCCATATAATAAACTTCAATAAATGTTGGGAAGAATAATGTCTACTTTAGTGTACAAAATATTAAAATTATTGGCATCGCAAATTCCATAATTGCTAGTGACAAACAACTGAGACCAAAATATTTATGAAGGGTAGAGCACTTTTATCAGGAAGACAAATGCAGTGTTCATTCAAGATGCATTTTCAGTATGTCACCTTTGTGATGACTGATTTGGAAAAATATTAAGACTCTAAAGCCCTGTCTTCACTGAATGACAGGAAGTGTACTTCATTTTAATGGTCACAATATGACACGGATCAAATTTAATGAATAAATTATATAGCAAAAAGTCACAGAAGATGCTAATGGCTATTCTATTGATAAACAGATAGGAATTACTGTGACAAACGTGGTGATTTTCTATCCTCAATCACTCATTTTACTGGAGTTCATCAAATGTGTTCGATTATAAAGAAAAAAATAACAAAAATATAGAAAATATACAATGTTTCATCACAGAAACTACCTGAAGAGGCAAAATATTGAAAAGAGAAAAATTTTGTTTAAAATTAGCTTCAGCATCTCCTTTAAAGAAAGATTTTGAAAAGATTTTGAGATAATAGCAATGAAAATTGCATATTTTTAATATTATAATTAAAAATATCTTCAGACATAGAAAATTGAAAATACATGACAATATTTCTGGATACACTTTATTTTCCTGTCATATAAATATATATATATATAAGCACAAATAGATATATTTCTGGTCACATAAATATACACAATAGCATATACATATCCAGTATATGCACATGTATATTCATATATACATACATTAATATAGAAATAATCCATGTAACTCTATGTTATCTGTTACTCCAAAAATCCAGAAAAAATATATAAAAATAATTTTTAAGTTTGTACCAAATATACACAAAACTTTAAAAAAATCCTAAAGAACAAAAGTTATAGACAAAAAGTAAGATACATTGTGGAAGATTAGACTATTAAAATTAAATAGAAAAATAAGACAAATTGATATCAAACATAGCAATATATGTCTTCAGCCAGTCCATTAAACAAAAAAGATCAAAATGAAAGGATCAGAAAAGTATAACAGACAGATGCAAATATATTTTAAAAAGCAAAGTTCACAGTTTCCTATTTGACTAAGTATAATTCACACAAAAATGATTTAAATATAAATAATAAAGCAAAAACTTTTATAAAACAGAAAGTAAAGAAGATTCTAGAGAAATAGATATGTAGTAATAGGAAGAAAGTAAGTAAATATGAGGTCTAAGCAGCGTAACTGGTAAGAAAGATCTTACATATAAAATGCTGAATTTTTCCCAGGAAAAAATTCTGAATTCTTGTAATAAATATTAATTTTGCTGAAAAGCATAATACATTTAATAAGTTAATCATATATTAAACCAAAAACCTCAATAAATTTTAAATAATAGTAATATTCCAAATAGCATTTCCATTATAATGGAGTAAAAATATAAGTTGATAACACAATTCAAAGCTCTAATGAAAATGTGACATAAAAAGGACATTTATTTGTCTTTTTTTTTTTTTTTTTGAGTTGAAGTCTCACTCTGTCGCTCAGACTGGAGTGCAGTGGCCGCTCCGGCCACCGCAGCCTTGACCTGCTGGGCTCTGGCGATCCTTCCGCCTCAGCCTTCCGAGTAGCAGGAATTACAGGCGCGTGCTACCACGCCCGGCTGATTTTTTGATTTACTGTAGAGATGAGGTCTGGCTGCCCATGCGGGTCTCGAACCCGCGGGCTTAGGCAATCCACTCACCTCAGCCTCCCAGAGGCGCAGGATTACAGGCTGAGCCACCGAACCAGGCTTATTAGTCATTTTAACTTTTAGTATCCATATCAGTAAAAGTAATTAAACATTTAGCTCAAGAATATGGAAAAGAACATTATAGAAAGTCAAAAGGCAACAGAGGAAGTTAATTTATATAAAAATGTATGAAACATCTAGGACAATAAATCAGAAAAGCACGGTGGCTCAGCCTGTATTCCCAGCACTTTGGGAAGCTGAGGTGAGTAGATTGAGTTCGAGACCCGCCTGGGCATCTTGGTGAGCCCTCATCTCTACAACAAATCAAAAAATTAGCTGGGTGTGGTCGCGCGCGTCTGTAGTTCCAACCACTCGGAAGGCTGAGGCGGAAGGATCGCAGGAGCCCAGCAGGCGAGGCTGCGGTGGCCGGGAGCGGCCACTGCACTCCAGTCTGGGTGACAGAGTGAGACTCCAACTCAAACAAAAAAAAGAAAAAAAGAAATAGGATTATCAGATTTGGCAAACTAAAATATAGAATGTCCAATGAAATCTGAATTTAAGGTAACAACAGGTAATTTTAATATCAGTATGCCCTATATAATATTTTAGACAAAATTATATTTTAAAAAATTATGGCCAGGCTCGGTGGCTTAGCCTGTAATCCCAGCACTTTGGGAGGCCGAGGTGAGTGGATTGCCTGAGCCCACGGGTTCGAGACCCGCCTAGGCAACTTGGCGAGACCTCATCTCTACAATAAAAATCAAAAATTAGCTGAGCGTAGTAGCGCGGGCCTGTAGTTCCAGCTACTCGGAAGGCTGAGGCGGAAGGATCGCCGGAGCCGAGCAGGTCGAGGCTGCAGTGGCCGGGAACGGCCACTGCACTCCAGTCTGCGATACAGAGTGAGACTCCAACTCAAAAAAAAAAAAAAAAAAAGAAAAGAAAAGAAAACTATCCACTATTTACATCAATAGAAACAGAAAATCTAGACCGGGCTCGGTGGCTCAGCCTGTAATCCCAGCACTTTGGGAGGCCGAGGTGAGTGGATTGCCTGAGCCCACAAGTTGGAGACCTACCTGGCAACTTGGCGAGACCACATCCCTACAATAAATCAAAAAATCAGCCGGGCGGGGTAGCGTGCGCCTGTAATTCCGGCTACTCAAAAGGCTGAGGTGGAAGGATCGCCGGAGCCCAGCAGGTTGAGGCTGCAGTGGCCGGGAGCGGCCACTGCACCCCAGTCTGGGTGACAGAGTGAGACTCCAACTCAAAAAAAAATTTAAAAAATAAAAAATAAATAAAAATAAAAATAAAGAAAAATCTAAACAGATCAAATACCATACAAAAAGGGAGAATATAAAATAAATAACAAATCTTAATAAATGCAGTACTGTTGTAGAATTTTAGTTTTAAAACAGCAGACCCAACAGAAAGTATTAGTTAATTTCAAAGTAGAATTCCATCAAATTTAAAGAATAAGAAAATTATAAAGCGAATTAAATTATTTCGAAGATAGAAATGCAATAAAACCTTCCTGGCTCATGTGTGTAATCCCAGGACTTTGGGGGAGGGGGTGAGAGGATTACATGAGGCCAGAGGTTTGAGAACAGCATGGGCAACATGGTAAAACATAGTCTCTGCAAAAAAATCAAAAGATTACTTGGGCATGTGGCATGTACCTGTAGTTCCAGCTACTTGGAAGGCTGAGGCAGAAGGATCACCTGAGCCCAGCAGGTCGAGTCAGCAGTAGCTGTGAGATTGTCACTGCACTCCAGATTGGGTGACAGATTGAGACTGTGACTCAAATAAATAAATAAATAAATAAGTTAATTAATTAAAATAGACATAAAACTTCCTTATTTGTTTTATTAAGCTACCACATATTGCTCCTAAAACAGCGAAATATTTTACCATAAAAGAAAAAAAGCAAACTCACTTATGATTATTGATGCAAAATCTCATGTAAAATGTTTGCAAACATACCAAGAGTATACACACACACACACACACACAACACATACACATACACACACAAACAGCACACACCATGATTAAATTACTAAACAGGGTTTATTCCAGGAAATGAAGTATGGGTCAATATAAGAAAACATATTAATATGTTCCATACCATTATTAAAGCTAAAGAAAAAATCACATGGTAATCTTCAGTTAAATAAGTGGAATTATACTTGCTCAACTTCCATAAATATTACAACATTTCACAAAATAAAAATTGATAGAATTTCCTTACTACATATCAACACATGCATACAGACATACGTGTATACATAAATACACACATGAATGCCTATATATAAAGTGATAGCAGCCCAAGAACCAGCACTAGAGATTTTTCTCTAAAACAGACATATGTTGGATTCTATCTTTAATTTTAATAACATTATATTGAGAAAAATAATCAATGCTATTAGATGATAGGAACAACCCATCCAATAACTCTGAACCTTCAATGTTTATTGTTTAAAGAAACATATTGCCAGCCGGGCTCAGTGGCTCAGCCTGTAATCCCGCGCCTTTAGGAGGCTGAGGTGAGTGGATTGCCTGAGCCCGTGGGTTCGAGACCCGCCTGGACAGCGAGACCTCATCTCTACAATAAATCAAAAAAAAAAAAACAGCCGGGCGTGGTAGCGCATGCCTGTAATTCCGGCTACTCGGAAGGCTGAGGAGGAAGGATCGCTGGAGCCCAGCCGGTGGAGGCTGCAGTGGCTGGGAGCGGCCACTGCACTCCAGTCTGGGCAACAGAGTGAGACTCCAACTCAAAAAAAAAAAAAAAACATATTGCCACCAGGCATGTTAAAAATAACCATTATCTGCCTCTGACTTACTAACATTTCTAGCCAACTGTTCTATTTCTTTCTCTCATCATCCCCAAACAGTGATTTTGAGCAACCTGAACATTTGTCTATTTTTCTACCTTTGTTCATATCACTTCCTCTCTCTAAACTGCTTTTTCATCTATTTGATGAAATTCTTCTGAAAGGACTTAAGATGGAGTCAATATAGCCAAAGAGCAGCCATTTCGACATTACATAATTTTGTCATATTTTTCAATAAATTCACTTTATTTTACCCTTTAATCACTAGCCAAGGACTAAACCTGGTTTTCAGAGGTAGTTATGGACAACCCCTTCCCAGGTTTTTTTGTATTAATTCGCTTTCTAGTCCAAGTATTTGCCTTCAGGCATGGGAAACAAGTTAACCTAATCAACCATTTGTGACCTTCATTACACAGACAGACCACAACATCATGGCAGCCATCATGTGACTAACCTATCCATCTGGCCTGCTGTCCAACTCATGATGGCAGTACTTGTGTTTGCCTGCCCCTTTGTGATGATGTGAAAAAGACCAGCACTCAATCACCTTAATGAACTGCTCCCATCAAAAGGAAGGTATAAAAGCATTCGACTTCAAGTAGCCATTTGTCATTGATTGCTTAACTCTGACCTGGCCATGTGGTACTTTGAGCTATGACTGCCATGTATGTTTTCCTAAGCTTTGATCCCTTCCTCTACCTGAGGGAGATGGATCTCCTGTTTCTCTCTCTCTCTCTCTCTCTCTCTCTCTGTCTCATTTACTTCCTAAACAAACTATATTTTCTAATCTAACAGGTGTGCAGTTCTTTGCATCTTATAGCTGCATGCACCAGATTGCAGAAGTCCCTCTGATCTGACCTAAAACCTCTGAAAGTGTTAAGATACAATTTGTATGTCAGAGAGAAGGACTCTTTCTTTTGTGAAACACCACAGTCATCCTCTTTGCCTTTCTTTATATTTTCATCGCTTCCTGTTCTGAGATTCAGTTTGTCTTTCTGTTTTTCTTTTTTTCTTTTTTCCTCACTAGATTTAAAGCTCACTAAAGGTATGATGGAATTTTGGGTTTTCCTAAGAAGTTTGTTGTTTAGTTTCCAATTTTTCTGAGAAGGCAATCACCCTTAATGTTGTCTTCTAAAAACAGCATTTTGACTCTGTTCAGCTATACAATAATCTATTGCTAAAAAGTAGAGTGGGGAGAAATCCGCCCTGCTATTTATGGAAAGTTAGAGCAAATGGCCATATTTGCAAAGTTTACATCAATGCAGCCATAACTCCTTAAGATTCAAGACACTTAGTACCATTCAAAGACCAAAATATCTGAGTACATATAAAATAATAATTTGTGATAAAAATGCATGATTATTAATAGCAAACATTGACGAAGTGCAGATAGATACAGAGATGGAAAACTCTGCAGAAATTTTTTCACAAAGATGTGAGCAATCATCTGTGCATCCAGCTATGATCAAAAAAGAATCAGAAGAAAACTTTTAAAGATCCAGTAAAATGATATTTTCTTGATCATGACATAATAATTTTTCTTATAGGCATATTTTACCCATATCTTATTGAGAAGGTATTAGAAACTTATAATCATATTCCCCTTATACTTTTCTGTATAGTATGTATCATTTTATTTATATGTTTGACTTAGATAGGGCTCAGACTGTGAATATTTTTATATTCCTAAAAGTACCACCTCTCCCCTTAGCTCAAAGCCATTCAAAGATTTTCATCTCACTTAGAATAAGTTCAAACTTTTGATAATGGTCTGTACGATACTATGTGATCTGGCACCCCACTCTCTGTGATTCCATCTTCTTTCACTCTTTCCCTGATTCATATACTCTAGCCACAATGGTAACCTGATTGTTTCTTGACAGAAAAGCAAATTACCACCCCAGAGTTTTTGCCCATGCATTGCTCTGCAAAACTCTTCTTCCATTAAAAACATTTTTTAAACCAAGTAAATTTTCTTTTTGCACATTATATGCTACTGAAATCAGACATATTTACTTGTCCATATGTTAACATTATTTAAAATAAATAAAACTAACAAAGCTGCTTATTCTAGGAAATATTTGTTTACAGAATTTAAACTGAACTAATCAATAAACGTAATCATCAAGAAAGCTTGTTCATCATGATACGCTTCAAGTTACCTTGCCTCACTTTGCCCACCATCTAAAGCCATATGTTGTAACGTCTGCACAAATCTAACCAGTTACCTGACGTGCAAGCCTCACCTTCGAATCACATTGGCCAGGCTCTAGAAAACAATTTCTGACTCCCTCATCATAATATACTTTAAGAAACCATAAATGTGATATTTATTCTTCTTTAAATAGGCTTAATAAGCTCACTTTTGCTTGTTCAACCAGTTTCCTAAAAATCTCTCTGGGAAAACTTTGGCATTCCAAGTATTTACATGACTGAATCCTTTCTTTAAATATTCTCTTAATTACTGATTTCTCAGAAAAGCTTTCCTTGACCACGTTTTAATTGGTGCATCTCCACTCTTCCTTACCCCTCACTCTTTTTACCATTCTTCCATACTCCTCATCTTGATTTATTTTTCTTACTCACAGTTAGGGGACATATTAGCATCTATTTGTTTCTCTCTGAGACCATCTGGGTATTCTGCCTGACAATCACAGCCCCTACTAAAATGTAAGCTTCATGAGAGCAGGAGCTGTGAATGTTTTGTTTGCTGATCTACATTTACTTCCTGGAACAGAGCTCAGCATTTAGAAAGTACTGAATTACTTTTTAGAATTGCCATGTTCTCATACATAAATCAACTCTGACAGCTAATTACAAACTAGTTAGAAATGTGTACTGAACTAGACTAGTCAAAAGTTATTTCCTCAGGTCTTTTAACATGGAAGCTAGAGGAACTAAAACCAGTTTCTTGCCAGTCATATAACACGGACAAAGAAGAAAAGAGGTGCAGGAGAATGAAAACAATTTACAAGAACAGTAAAGCTCATTGCCTGAGTTCCCTGGGTTTGTTTGTTCCTCAAATCTATTTGCATGTAAGTGTGTTTCTCACCATTCTACAAGTTGGTTCAACACTTTCTTGAATTTGTGAGTAAATGCATTTTCCTTTATTTTCAAAATTGTAAAGGTTGTGATTCTGTCATTTACAACTATTCTATGCATCTATAAAACCGCAATTTAAAGTAACTCCTCAATATTTGTTAAATCATATGCAGACCAGGTATAGTTAATTAAACATTTTGGTTAAGAATCTGGCCCCAAACTGGCAGGTCATGATACAGAAATTAAAAGAACAGCATGTGATTCACCATGGTAAATCAAATCAGTGTCCCAACTCAGAGCATTTTGTGAATATCTGTTGGATGAGCCTAGCTGAAATCAACTTTCCTTAGAAAGGAAATGTAGTCAAGTCTTACATATGTTAATATATTTTTTAATACTCATATTTTAAGTTAGTTGGTTTGAAAATATTTACATAAGATTTTAATAATAATTTTGACCTTTAATTTTAAGAGTTTATGAGGGGCAGTCCCCCTTGGGTTCCCTCCCACTGTGGCAGATTTTCTCTCTTCTCAATAAATTCTACTTTCAAAAAACAAAAGGATGTTATGTGGTTTACATTATGAATAATGAAATAGACAACTAAGACACTCACTCTTTCACTTTAACACCCAGACAGTCATCTACAGTTGATGTAAAAGTAGGTGCTAGACAGGGACCTTGAATGCTGGCATTATCTTCTATGACAGGTCTCGGTAATCAAGAATGACAGGAGATATCCATGCCCAGTTACATCTTATCCTGCTTCACTTCAGCTGTATAATTGTCAGATAACATGCAAGATACCCAGTCAAGTTTTAATATCAAATTAAAATGAATATTTTTAGTATACATATAGCCCAAAATATTGCATGGGATGTGCATGTACTAAATAAATGTTTATCTGATATTCCCATATAACTGGGCATCCTGTATTTCTAGTGCTAATTTTGGTAATCTTACTTGAAGACAGCTGAGTTCACTTGCTCTAGAGTGTTCTTAACAAGCCAAGAAAGTTCTGAATTTGAGGGTAATTTTTTTTAACACAAAATATCAAGTAGAAACAAACATATGTATATGTGGAAGATTGGGAGATATCAACAAAAACAAAAGAATGAAAGTATGGCATGACATGTTTATATGTCTTTGTAATTCTCTAAGCATTTAATATGTACTTACTCTTTCTATAGGGTGACAAAATATGAGTGGCTGTGTTACAGACCGAGCATTCCTCCTTGGGAAAATGGCATCTACAGTTTTTCCTGATCAGACATTATTAAGCTTAATATTTACAGTACTTAGGAATTCACCATTGTGATTAAATCTCACTCAATGTTGAATGATTTCAACTAAAAATCATTACTTGTGTCTGTTGAGCTAACTTTTTTCCTCCTGTACTTCTGCCCAATGGTTCTAGAATTTTCTCTGAAAGAATGGAGAACAAGTGTATTTACCCTACTCTCATTCTATTATTGGCAAAATTGGTTTCTAGATACTTAAGTATAATTTGTATTTTGAATATAGAATTAAATATATTAATAATTACTATATTTAACTATTTTGTTTTTTTATTTCTTTTGTAGATAGGAGACCTTGCTATGTTGCCTAGGCTTGAACTTCTGGGTTCAAGCAATCCTTCTGCCTTGGCCTCCTTGAACTTTATATGTAAAATGGGTGCCTTTTATTATTTGTAATTTATGCCTCAAAGAAGTTGACTTAAAATACATCAAAGTATTTTACCCTGTTTTTATTCTTGAAGATAAAGAATTGTTGCAATAAAATAATTAGTAATTCAAAGTTACTTTTAAAGCAGCTCTTTTAAGATTTAAAAAAAAAACCTGCCTCAAATTATATAAAATATTTAACTTTAAATTATATGAAAGATATATGAGACTTAAAGTTTTATGTGTTAAGGCAGAAAAAAAGCCTAGGTTTATATCTAAAGTATAATCAATTAGCGTAAAGTGGCTTTTCTTAAATTGGTTAATAAAGAATCTTTATTTTCAAAGCTATCTTTCTTACAAAAACATAGTTATAAACTCAGCATTGTTGAGGTATTCTTAAAATCATTCGATTTATGAAATGCCATGTCTTTCATATGGCTTTTTTAGAATTATTTTAAAGTCATTTCAGTATATCATTTTAATAAATATATTGCTTTGTTGGTGGGCAACAGAAACTGTCCTTAGAATAACACAATTATCATTTTCCAGTTTATTGTATTTATATTCTTCTAAATATTTAAGAAATGCATCTGTTTTTTCAGTAATAAAGCCCAGTGGGTAGTAAGTTTTCAGGTGATTATATTAGGCATTGGCTTCAATCTTAATGTGGGGTAATTTTACCTCTCAGAAAACATAACGATCATCCCTAAATTATACTACCTAGGGTACAGTAGGCTTTCAAGAATAAAATACTTCAAAGAAGAATAAGGAAAACAATTTTCAAGTAAGTCAAATGAGGTGGATATTATATTTACTGGATATTAAGGTAGGGTGATAAATGCCAAAGTCATCTAAAACCATTTTATAATTTGATAAAATAACTAACAGGTGGTTCTACTGCTGTGCAAATTTGGGAAATGAGAAATTATGACCAAAATGAAAACAAATCATTTTTATTACAAAAATAAGAAGTTTTGCTAAATTGGGTTAGATCCAATTTTAGCATTCGTTTATAAGCATTTTTTAAAAATTTACATTTATATACTATCTAATATAGCAGCTAGTATTTGGGGATTTGCCATAGAAACCAATTTATGAAGATGATTAAACATACTACTTGTCTGTAAATACCTGCGATAAATGTAGAGGAAGTGTTCTTTTTCTGCAAACACAATAAACATAAAAATCTTTAATGCGAAATATGTGATAATAAAATATCTAAAATAGGAGAAATTTAATATTCCAAATACTGGTCAAGAAAAATTTGTGGGGAGCTCTGTTTCTGGCAATGGTGAACTAGACACTTCAAATTAACACTTTTTTAAAGAAAATAAATAGAACAGATGGACAAAAGATTAAGCCACCAGAAAGCTAACAAACAGCATATTTTGAAGGAGAGGGAGTTAGCTTAAAATAAGACAGGTCAGAATAACATTGCACACCATGTTTCCGCTATAAAGTAGCACCAACTTTGAAAGTCCTGTTGAGAAACTGAGACCTTTAGCAAATATTTCTGCACTTGTCACACAGCTGGGGAGAAAAGATGTGAAGTAGAAGACCTGCCAAGGAGCCCATAAACATGTTGCATTTTCAGTAAGATTTCAGAAGAGAAATGCTCTAGAGAAGTGTAATATATATAGATCATTTCTCACAAGAACTGAAAACCAGCATATTATTATTTCAATCACTGATTGTTTAAAGGTAATTTTTATCTAGTCTAATGGCACAACAAAATTTGTTTTTCTTTAGATCATTCTGAGAAAGAAAAAGAAAAAAAAAACTTTTATCTGAGAAATGATAAACTCTAAATTATCTGACCAAGAGAGGCATGGGAATGAGACAGCAATAATGTCCCATTTCCTGCCTTGAGCTATGGTGCCATATCTTAAAGTTGCTTGTTATGTGGATTCCAGACTGATTGTTGCCACAAATGGCTGTAAATCAACCTAACAATGCTACACACTGGACACCATAACTCTTACCCTAGAGTTAAAAAAGGAATAACCAACCACTAATCGATGTCATTTCTGTAAACCAATGAGAATTTTTGTCACATAACACTGCTACTACTTCTCTGTTTTGCCTTTAAAAACCTGTTTGTGACAAAGGTCAAGTGGAACTCATATTCAAGTTTACTTGGGTCTGAGTCTCTGGGGCAGATGAACTAATGTTGGCTCAAGTAAACTATTTAATATATATTTTTTGCCTCAGTTTATTCCTGTAAGTTGACATTTTCATGACCTAAAACGATGTGTACAATTATTTATCAATTATATTTAGTAATCAATTAAAAACCCTGAACCATTCAAAAGGACTTAGAAATCAAAAGAATAATAGACAAAGCAAGAGAATAATAATTAGAAGATGACTCAAAGGAAATAAAGCTAATTGAATTATGGGTTATGGACCTTAAAATAATTGTGATTAACTTGTTCAAGAAATGAAAACATAAATGGAGAAATTTAAGAGTAAAGTAAAAACTAAAAATAAATCAAATGGAAATTTAAGAATTAAAACATAACTTAAAATAAATAAAATGTGTTTAATAGCTTATTAGGCACAGTTGAAGAAAGATATTTTCTTGGAAAAATATTTCAGAAGAAACTATTAGTATTAAAGCAAAGAGATTCAAAAAGATAAATAGAGCCGGGTTGGGTGGCTCAGCCTGTAATCCCGCGCCTTTGGGAGGCTGAGGTGAGTGAATTGCCTGAGCCCGCGGGTTCCAGACTTGCGTGGGCAACTTGGCGAGACATCATCTCTACAATAAATCAAAATGAGCCGAGCGTGGTAGCACGCGCCTGTAGTTCCAGCTACTTGGAAGGCTGAGGCGGAAGGATTGCCGGAGCCCAGCAGGGCGAGGCTGCGGTGGCGGGAGCAGCCACTGCACTCCAGTCTAGGTGACAGAGTGAGACTCCAACTCAAAAAAATTTAAAAAATAAGAAGATAAATACAAAAAATAATGTAAGAAAAATATTTAGCATGTGTTTTTATGCTCTCTTCTTTCGAAATAAGTTAACAAAAGGCAGCCAAATCTACAATTCTAGCCTTAACTGCTTTCAAATTCCAGAATATTTGCATAACAAATGCTTTCATCCTGTCATTCATTACTATCCACTAACAGAAAGTGTCTCATCAGTTATAATGTGACAGCATGTTAGGTGTTGTGATCACTCTATTTATTGCCAGCAAGGTGTCTTTTGTTACCATCCCACCATCAAGATTTTAGAATCAACCTCTGAGGTCCTCTTTCCAAGATGACTTCTGGAGATAACTACTTTAGTTTTGGTTTCCCACAAACTTTTCGCAAAGATAAGAACTTGGGTGAGGTGGGTCACTTGTGTAGTACAAATGAAAAACCGGTGAAATTGAGGCAGGGATGAAAATGGGCAACTGGAGCCCATTCTTCTGGGTACGTATGTGTAATACAGCTCAGAATTGTCCAGTAGAAAGATAAAAAGAAAAAACAAAACAAAACAAAAAAGGGCATTTATTCCCTAGCTTTATTCCTCATGGTTTGAGAGTTGCTCCTAGAAATACAAATTTCCTCATATTCTGTTCTGGGTTGTGCCTGCACATAACTATGAAAAATTCCTCAGTGTCAAAGAAAACTTGGTAGAGAAGAGATGAACATTGCAGGACCTCAAGTTTACGGAGTCTTCAGTAGTGAAGGGACTGTTCGCAAGCAAACTCGGGAAATAGAGTAGCCGTCTGCTGCTCAACAACTCAAATGGTTGTCAATTTTAATAAAACATATCTTATGAAGCACTCATACAATGGAAAACTATTTAGGAATGAAAATAAACAGTCTACTACTGCTTGCAAGATAATTGATGAATCTCACAAACATAATATTGGTCAACAGAAGCCAAACACCAAATACTATATATTTCCTTTTCAATTTGTATGAAGTTCCAAAATAGGCAAAACAAACCAATGGTATTAAAAATCAGGGTAGTGGTTAACTTTTGAGAGGAAAGACTGATAAGGATTAGAAGGACACAGAAGGGTCTATCTGGTTGTATTGGTAACATTAAAATTCTTTAACTGGTTTATTGATTCATGTGTGTTCATATTGGAATAAATCTCTGAGCTGTACATATAATTTGTGCAATTTCTGTATGTATGTTATAATTCAATAAAAAAGGTTTTCTTGTAAAAATATTAGTATTATTTTTCAGTGTCATCAATCTGTTTCTATTTAGTATTTAACTTGTCAGAATAAAGATATTATTCTCCTGAAGTTAATGAGCAGTCTAAAAATTGATAAATTCATTGTAATTTTCTCAATGTAAATTTCATCCTCTTATCTCTTGTACTGCATTTTCAAATGTCCTTTCTTCTTAACATTTCCTCTTCCCCTGTTTTCTTTCATGTTATATTTTACTGATTACCTCTTATCGCTTTTTACATTTCTGATTAAAGTATTTATTTTTAAACCCTTCCACAAAGATAAACGTATTCATGTTTTCCATAAAAACATGACCTCTTGATTTCTCCAGAGGTTAATCTTTATTCTTTCCTATTGTAAAATGGTTTTTTAGATGGACTTTGACAAAGAAAAAAGAAAAATGGATAAATTCTTAAGGAATAAAGATGTATCTGCATATAAATGGCATACATAGTTTTCAAGACACATAACCATGTATTTATAATCACTATCCCATAATGCTATATAACACATATATTTTAACCTTAATCATGTACTCCCAAGAAGAGTTGTTTAAGCTGAAATAACACCTTAATGTTAATAGACAATTTTGTTCCATTACCTCCATAAGGGAGATTTTTGTGTCCTATGAAATTCATAAAATTACTAAATCATCAAATAAAACTTTAATTCTATAATGAATGACTTTTATGTAGCTAATGTTTTTAATGTCCCTCCACGTTTGTTGACAATACTACCATTTTATAATGCAATAAAAATTCTGCAATTTTGCAATACTTATCACAAATTTTTTACAGATTTTGATAATCATAACTATGGGGACAAAGTAACATATAATTTTAAGATTGCTGATTTATTTTATACATTCAAATATTAATTAAATTTCAACAATTACTTTTATAATAAATATGTAATTGCATTTTTAATATATAGTACAGTCATTTACTACATAAAGACATTTCAGTTAGCAGCAGACAACATATAAGACAGTGGTCTCATAAGAATAAAATACTGTATTTTTACTGTATTTGTTCTATGTTTAGATATGTTTAAATACATGAATACTTGCTATTGTGGTACAATTGCCTGCAATATTCAATATGGTAGCATGCTGTACAGGTTTGTAGTCTAGGAGCAACAGACTATACCATATAGTTCAGATGGGTAGTAGGTTATACCATTTAGATTTGTATAAGTACATAACTATTTTGTATTTATAATCACTATCCGATAATGATATAATGCATACATTTCAATCTTAATATATTTCCAAGAAGAGTTGTTCAAGTTCAAACACCACCTTAATGTTAATAGAAGATTTTGTTCAATTACCCTGATGAGGGAGATATTTGTACCCTACAAAATTCATAAAATTACTAAATCAAGTCGGGCTCGGTGGCTCAGCCTGTAATCCCGCGCCTTTGGAAGGATGAGGTGAGTGGATTGCCTGAACCGTGGGTTCGAGACCCGCCTGGGCAGCAAGACCTCATCTCTACAATAAACCAAAAAATCAACTGGGCGTGATAGCGCATGCCTGTAATTCTGGCTACTTGGAAGGCTGAGGCGGAAGTATCGCCGGAGCCCAGCAGGTCGAGGCTGCGGTGTTCGGGAGCGGCCACTGCACTCCAGTCTGGGTGACTGAGTGAGACTCCAACTCAAAAAAAAAATTACTAAATCACAAAATAAAACTTTAATTCTATAATGAATGACCTAAATCTAGCCAATAATTTTAATGTCACTGCATATTTGCTGACAATTCACACAATGATGAAATCACCTAACTATGCATTTCTCAGAACATATTTCCATCATAAGCAATGTATTGCTGCATATATATAACATAGATTACATTATGCCATTCAATTTAAATTATAGAACCTCCAAACAATAATATATTAAAATATCAATAGATACACATAAGCAAAAAAATACAAGTGTTTCACATCTCTGATAGTCTATTAAAAATCAAGTCAAAACTACTACAGTGAATTATCAGTTTTCATTTTTCAAACTGTGAAAATATTGATAATAGCTAAAGTTGTCAATATTGTGAAGAAAAATTAGGCAATTAGTAGGAATATAAATGTCTTAAGCCATTTTGTGAATATTGGGCAATCTATCTAAATTTAATTACATTTACTTTTTTTTTATTTACTAACTGTATGACTTTCAGATGTCCATTACTAATTTCTAAGAGCCTGGTGTCTCCAGATGCCATACATATGAAGAAGAGGGAAATGTCAATGACCCTCTTTTGGCTGAAAAAACAAAATTGCAACTAATGATACGTTTGTGTCAAATTAAATATTATTACCATGCAAAAAACTAGTAGAAATTAAAGGCTTTTAAAACTTATGAGTCATTTTTACATAACATAATAATCTTTTAAAGTCTGAATGTCTTTTAGTTTACTGAGGTTCCACTTGTCTATCTTATCTCTTATGGCCTGTGGGTTTTGGGTTTTGTTCAGGAATTGGATGCCAGTTCCAATTTCCATGAGGGTATGTCCTTCATTTTCTAGGGTTTTTATGGTTTGAGTTTTTACATTTAGGTCTCTGATCCATTTGGAGTTAATTTTTGTGTATGGGGATAGATAGGGGTCCTGTTTCAATCTTCTGCATGTGGTCAGTCAGTTTTCCCAGCACCATTTACTGAATAGGTTCTCCTCTCCCCAGGGTTAGGTGGTGCAAGCTTTGTCGAAGATGAGTTGGTTGAGAAATTGAGGTTTCGTTTCTGGAATCTCAATTCTATTCCATTGATCGATATACCTGTTCCTATACCAGTGCCAAGCTGTTTTGATGATTGTAGCTTTATAGTAAAGTTTGAAGTCTGGTAATGTGATACTGCCTGCTTTGTTTTTTTTTTTTTTGCTGAGGATTGTTCTTGCTATTCTTGGTTGTTTGTGTTTTCTTTTTTTTTTTTGAGTTGGAGTCTCACTCTGTCGCCCAGACTGGAGTGCAGTGGCCGCTCCCGGCCACCGCAGCCTCGGCCTGCTGGGCTCCAGCGATCCTTCCGCCTCAGCGGAATTCCGAGTAGCCAGAATTACAGGCATGCACCACCACGCCTGGCTGATTTTTTGATTTATTGTAGAGATGAGGTCTCGCTACCCAGGCGGGTCTCAAACCCGCGAGCTCAGGCAATTCACTCACCTCAGCCTCCCAAAGGCGCGAGAGTACAGGCTGAGCCACCGAGCCCGGCTTATTTGTGTTTTCATATGAATTCCTGTGTTGTTTTTTCTAGGTCTGAGAAGAATGTTGCTGGCAATTTGATGGGTATTGCATTGAATCTATAGATTATACCCTGAAGAACTCAAATCACTCTATCAAAAAGATACCTGCACACAAATCTTTATCGCAGCATTGTTCACAATAGCAAGAACCTGGAACCAACCATGCTGTCCATCAAAAGAGGACAGGAATAAAAAAATGTGGTACATATACATGATGGAATACTATGCAGTCATAAAAAAAGAACAAAATCATGAATTTCGCAGCAACCTGAATGGAACTAGTGTCAATAATACTGAGTGATCTCTCACAGAAACAAAGATCTTGGTATCACATGTTCTCACTCATATAGTGGACCTTGAACATCCGCCGTAATACTATTAAAAAAAAAAAGACTGACAGTGGTGGGAAACTATGGGGGGAGGGGAAGGGAGGTGGGATTAACAGTAGTCAATATCTGTCTGGGAACGGGGAGACACCCCTTATCAACAAGGGTGCCTGAACGAAGCATATTTGTATACCTAACCCTAAAGTGTCCCCCACAATATCAAAATAAAAAATATTGATAAAAAAGTCTGAATGTCTTATAATACTCCCTTTTAATAATTGATTTTCTGAAAAGTGGTATATTTTCAGAAATTAAAATTCATTTAAATAAGTACCTGCAATTTTAAAGTATATATTAAGACCACCTTACTTAGAAAAAGAAGCAGGCTTGGGAAGCTCAAAGTTTCAGTTCAGAAAATGAAGGGGAGAAATAAAACTTGAAGAAATAGAATGACTCATTTATACTTCCTATAACATTCATATAGGTACAAACATGAGTAATTATAGATATAGATATAAGCATAAGAAAATATACACAGTAGTTCATTTGAATTTAGATTAATTATATCTAAATGTCCATCAATAAGAGAATTGCTGTTAAAATTACGTTTTGCCGATATTCAATCAAAACCACTGAAAAGGCTTTTGTGTATGAAAAAGAAAATTTGTAGAAAAAAGTTATAAAACAATGTGAGCATTTTGCTTCATTCAACATATTAAGCTTCTGCCAATAAAGTCCATTGAGTTTCTATACTGTCAATGCAATATTTCAAACATACCTCAACACAGTTGTTTCCTCCACTCCAAACATTTTTGCATCTACTAGAATCCTAGTTTACAGACTTAATTTAACAATTTTCGAATTGATCTCCTTGTTTCCCAATTTTCCAGCTAATTGTCAGAGTCATGACATAAGATACGTGACTAAAGATATGGAAAGAGAAAGTCTGTAAAACTATGCACTATAGGTTTATCTCATGATATTATTGCTTTGACTGGTGGGGAAAAAGAAGGTTATATATTTTCAGAAAAGAAAACCTGAAAACAAAAAGAGAGAGAATGAGTGAGAGAGAGAGAGAGAGAGAGAGAGAGAGAGATGAAATAAATAAACCTGAACCATTGCTCCTTAAATAAAATAGAGAACTATTGTAGATGAAATGACAATATCTTTCTGGAACAGGCAAAATTAGCATATTAATTAGAAGAAATTGATGAAAAATGTTTGAAAGTATAGATCTGCAGAGATGCCCCTGATGCACACCTGATACACACCATTTTTAAACTGATGATGATTTATAACTGGTACCAATTTACATTTAATCATTATATTTCTGTTTTGTCAATAAAATGTATAAGTATTTAATATCAAATTTAAAAGAATTGAAAGTATCCAAACTCTACTTAATGGCTTAAACATTCCAATATTTTTCAGTTTTAGTCTTTTTTCATGAGACAGATTATTTTAAATTTTGCATTATTTTGAGTAAATTATATAATAGCATTATTCAATATTCTTCTTAGGCACTTGAATTACAAGAAATTGCAAAAACTTCTCCCTAGATCATTAAGAACCATGATTTTTCCACTTCAGTTCTTTATTTATCAGCAAAAATTAATTTTCATGAGATTTGATTTGACCATCTTTAGGAAATATGAAACTCGTGGTTGACTTAGCTGTCATGGCAAGTTCATGTCAAACGAAATATGGACATTAGGCAGTAAGTCCTGGAGGCTGTGTAGGTTCATATGCAAGGGAGTTACGGGTGATAAACAACTTACATAGCTCTTGTGCCCTAGATTTAACTCTATTCTTAATAGCTATTTTTTTTTTCAATTGAAACAGGATTTTACAGAGAGAAGAAATAATGAAATATTTTAGGACTATCATTTCATTATTTCTTCTTTAAAACAATTAAACAGAAGGGACTGAGGGCTGAAGACAAATGCTTTCCACCTTATAAATCATACTGTATTTTATAAAATAATTATTGTATCTGCATGACTTTACATTTATATTTGTAAGAATATAACTTCTACATCTTCCGAAGATTCACTTTAGCAGTTAGGGGAAATAAAGTAGGCCAACACAATACTTTTAGAAATGAAGAACAGGTACAAGTAGATGAACATGAATCATTGCTTCTTTCAGAATAGTCTATAAGAGGTGTTCAGCTACTGTCAATTGATTGATCAAGAGGTTATATTTTAGTGTGGTAATTCTCAACAAGTGTAGTAGAAAACATAAATTAGCTGAAAACATTTTTTGAATAACTGATAGCTTTAGCTATTTTGAAAGTTGATGTTTAAAAAACATATTTAATAGTTACTGTATCAACTTCTTTACAATGTGATGTTAGAGTCTAGTCAGATAGAGTATATTTCTAATGGAATAAGATAAAGTTCAACCAAACTGGAATTCTGTGGCGCATTAATATAGAACTTTAAGAAGAGTCCTCTGAATATGTATACATTATTTTTTTTAAAGAAGAGATTATGAGAGAATGCTTTTCTAAAACAAGAGGTCAAAAATGTGACTGCTTGAGGCAACGAGACACATTTTTTTTTTAAATCAGTATTTGAAAATATAAAAAGCAGGGGTTTTAGGAGAGAAAAAATTCTGGAAGATAGAATATTATTTATTCCATTTCATAGAGTTTTAGTTGTGTATCACTTCCAAGCATTGACAATCATTTCAAAGTTTTCTAAACCTCCTCACACAAAATTGAAACCTGTCCTCTCCCACTTACATCTGGTAGTAAGAAGGAATGTGGTAATAAGGAAATGATACATGGTTGAAGCTGTAGAGGAAGACATCATTCTAAGACATCCATGGTCTCTATGGTTCAAATTTGTAGTATAGAGGAGTCTAAGAAAGCAAAATCATGGCGGTATATGCACAGAAATGAAAAATTAGCAATCAGAAGTACAGCCATTCTGAGAAAGATTACAGGTGCAGGAACTGACAAAAACATCCATTTGAGGAATAAAGTTCTGTATCTCCAAATATTATTTTATGACAGCAAATCTTATCAAAATGCTAGCATTATAATTTGAAAATAAAATGTTTTTCATTAAGTTAAAAGGTTAAATATACATACCAGGACATACCCTATGGTAGATTTCAGAAGTTAAATAATATGGCCAATCAGGATTTGAGCCCAGACCTGCAAGACTCCTTGGTATCCTATGTATTTTCCTCATTCCTTTAACAGTAGATAAAAATATGTCTCCTAATACACAATGACTGGAGTATAGTACTCTAAACTCTAATTCCTTATTAATGACACATTACAGAGCCTGTTTTAATGTTGTAGCTTAGCTTTCCTTTAATTTGTCAGGATTTGACTAGGTTTACCTCAGTCATACTAAGAGTACTGAGGTAGGAGTTTTGAGATCCACCGTCAGCTTAAATCAGCAACCTTGGGTTCTTCTCCCATGACCAAAAAAATTAAGGAATGTGGACATCCAAAGGATGAACAAAAGGAGTTTATTAAGCAACAAAACTCTCCAGAAAAAGAGAGGGGACACGAAATGGGTAACCAGTGCTAGGAGTTTGTGGTCTTTATCTTATCTCTTCTGGGGGTGTTTCTCTCATTTACATCTCATCTGCCCCTTACTTTCTGAGTCCCAATTTTTAGAGTGCTTGCAGGTCCTTGACCAAGGTTACTCCATCTTGAATATTACCCATAAGCATCACAGAAAAGCCCACTGGGGCAGTAAAACTGCAATGCAAATGCTATGTTCATTATATTATAATAAGTCAAGATCAAGTTAGGACATTTAGTTAAGTTACTGTGCCTTCATTTAAGCAGCAAAAAGTCCTTGTTAGTAGTACATCCTGTGTTGAGAAGATGTTCTTAACCACATTTAACCACACTTTCAGTCAACAATTATATAATGGGAGTGGTGCAGGGGGCATTCTCTCAGGTATTAAGTTTCCTCAAGACCGTCCCTCTTTGCCTGCCTGACCAGTTTCTGACTATCTCCTCTCTCAGTACCTAACTAGTCAAATGAATAATGAAGTCTTTAAAAAAAAAGTTATTCTGCTTTCCCTCTCCCTTTGCAAGTTCCATCTGGTAACCACATTTCTTAAAGATAAATACAGTTTAAATGTTGGTATGTATCATCTTAGACCCTTTCTCTGGCATAATCTAACATATATATTATATAATTATATCATTATAAAATATGTTTTATGAGGCAAAAATCTAGTTTGACTGAAATACCCAATAGTTCTCCTTCACATACTAAATTCCTTATGTACATACGTGGGGTTCCTATACTCTGACATAATATTTCAAATGTATCAGATTGTGCTAACAATGTAATCTTTGTTGGCTAATGAATACCTATGTTTGATATAAAATTTATTTCCAAAGAGATATAATCCTTCGTGCAGTATTTACTTGTTAATTTTTTTTCTCTTGTATTAGATTTCAGTGTGTGTCTTGACAATTTGCCTCAAATTTCACAGCCTGAACAACACACATCTGTTATCTTGCAGTTTCCTTAAGTCAGGAGCTTATGTAAAAATAAGTTAATTGGTACTCTTCATAGAAACTAACCAGGTTAAAACTAAGGTGTCAACTGGAGCTGATAATAACATTTAAGATTGGGGCTCTTCAAATTTCACTGGTAGTGTCAGAATTCAGTTTTGTTTTTTTTTAAATCAATATTTTTTATTATGATATTGTGGGGTACAGTTAAGGGTTAGGTATACAAATATGTTTCAGAATTCAGTTTCTAGAGGTCTCATATCTTTGTGACATTTATGAGAGATATTTGGTTATTTATTTGAAATATATCTACCTTAGAGTAGACTACTTGAAGAGTCATGTATTTCTTTCCTTTTGTAATCAATTTGACTAGGAATCATGCGAACTATTTGGATTTCAACTGGTTGCTTAGAAAGGGTAAGAATGCACTTGAGTTATCATTTAGTTTGCCAAGATTTAGAATAGAAAGAACTAATTGAAAAATTGAAAAATTTCATGTGCTAGACAAATGTTCTTTATATGTATTTTTGCTCCATTTTTCGGGTGAGGTAACACATTCCCATAAAGTTAAATATCTTCCCAAAATCTCAAAGCACAAACATTATGGACATGTATATTTCCAAAGATTCATAGTTGGACAGATTCATGCTAATCAAATGATAATGAATAAATACTAATGAATAAGTCATAAATGCTAATATATTAGTATATGTAGGACATCTATATCCTAGTTTTAAAGTAATCAAGAAATGAGTGGCTATCAGAAGAATTTTTTCCATTACTGTAAGTTAAGATTAGTATTATCTTTAAATATATAAAATCAAAAATAAAAGATTAAACAAAATAGAATGATATGTCTCTATCCTTAAAAAAAACATGCCAAAAACTAGTCAGTTCAGGTTAAAGGCAGCAAACAACTATTTTCAGCTTTTATATATGTCTTCAGTAAGGTAAAACATTTATCTTCAAGACTCTAACTTTCATATCTACATTTCAAATAGAAGAATGGAGAAAGGGGATAAGAACTCCCATCTTTAAAGTGTCTTACTGACTTCTCCAATAACTTATTTCTGCAAACATCACATTGGCCAGGACTTAGATATACATCCATATTTAACTACAAGAAAAGAAGAAAAAGATTTTTTTTTTAAACGAACATGTTGGTATACGCATAGAAGTAAATGGATAGAAAGACACAAGAGAATATCACTGTCGCCCACAACCAACCAACCAACTCATTTCTGCCACAATGAGTGTACCAATTAGGGAGCAATTGTCTACTCAAAACTTCAATTCAAATAGAATAAAATAGAAATAGAATTTTATAGCTCATACAGGTTGAAGTCCAAAGGAAATATGACCTATGAGCATCATAAAACCCTAGACATAATATTACATAAAAGAGAATGTAGATTTAGGTTTCTACCTTCTTGCCTTCAATGATTTTTCTTTCATCCATAAACTTAAATCCCTTTATAAACCATATCTTTCTTATTCACATTCAGCAGGAAGAGAAACAATAACCACCTGAAACTTGAAAACATGATAATTCCAATAGAATGATGAAGCAACTTTAGTACCACATCCACAGAAAGTTCAAGAAATTGTCCTTTGGTTTTTATAAAGTGATTAGTTTAAACTAAAGTTGTATAAGAGTGTTTGACAGTCAAACCTGTTTACTTTAGTAAGAAGAACAAAGAGAAACAGATGATCCTGATTAACATTTTATTCTGGTAATAACAAAGCTGGAAAATTTTTTTCGGTTCACAATAGAATACACTTCTCTAAGGAGAAACCGCAAAGCTTGTAGATACTGATATCTCATTTCTAACCATTACTTAAAATAAAAACTAATAAGATTCCCTCTTATCTAAACCTCTTGCTAAAAACTATTATGTTCATGTATTCCCAAAGATTTAATGATAAAATTTCTTACTTAGAAGTTTCTTTTACCTCAAACAGTTTTTAAAATACAAGTTTACTCTGTTTTAAGTATTTTTTTATTATCTACTTATTCTAATTTGTAAAATATATTCTGTTACTGACATGAATTGTAATCCATTAAGGTAAGTTTGTGAAATTCTTAGATTGATTTTGTAAATTTTTTTCCAACATATTAAATTTTACGTTCAAATTAGAGAGACTTTTTGTGCCACTTCCTAATCTCTCATCAATAAATGATTATATTTATTATTACCATTTTGTATCTTTTATTATTAAAAATAAGAGATATGCTTAAAAACAGCATTTTATGTTCAGTAGATTTAAGGATGAGAAGACAGGGACCCCATTTTGGGTAATTTATATTCAGACATTGATAATATTGATATTTATGTCTTTGAACACTATCATTATAAATTGTAATATTCCAAAATAGAATGATGATAATTATTAATTTAAAAATTGTTGCTACTACAGCTTTATCAACAGAGTACAGAAATGGTAATGTTTCTGAAAAAACTGAAGAAACAAGCAAAAGAGAAGAGAGAAAACAGAGCTTTTCAAGTTTCTTTGACAGCAATTAATTGGAGAAAATAATGCTGCTTCTTCATAGAACAAATTTTGTTACAAATAATGCTAATTTTTTTACACAGACCTATATTTTTGCTTATTTTCAGAGGCATTTTCTTCTGCATTTATCAGAATGTAAATGATCAGTTGTTTGTCTACAATGTTACCTAAAACAGCTTACATATTCTAATGTGCATTACTCATAAGTAAGGCTTTCCAATGACAGAAATATTACAAAATGCCTTATAGACAAACTATTTGAGAACACACATTCCTTTCTTTCGTTCTTACCAACTTAATTTTAAAAATGAGACTGGGAAAGACAAGGAATATTAAATTAATTCTATGATGACATAGTCAGCAAAGACATCTGCTACAATTTACTAGAAACAAAACGAAGACTGCTTAACTTGGCAAGAAAAAGTAATGTTTAGAGTAATCATATTCTTATATCAACTCACTTATATGCACCAGAGTTTTTCTCAGCATACATATTTTTTTTCAAAAAGTACATTTAAATTTTAACAGTGATTATTAAGTGCTGTCTCTCACTTTTTGTTTGCTTTTTGTAAAAATAAATATTCTAAGTGAGAGATGTCAGACACAAAATGCCAACGACTATATTATCCACTTATATGAAATACCGAAAAATATGCAAGCCCATAGCTATGTTTTTGGGGGGGTTTAGTGAAGGAGAGAATGGAAATGACCACTTAATGGGCATAGGTTTCTATTGGGTTGATAAAAAAGTTCTGAAAAGAGATAGCGGTGATGGCTGCACAACATTGTGAATATACTGAATGCCACTTAATAATGTGATTTAAAGTAGTTATAAAGCTAAACTTTGCATTATATGTGCTTTGCCATAGAAAGATAATAGATAGACGGTTAGGTGTGTGGATAGACAGAGAGATAAAGCTATAAAGAGATACAGATGTAAATACAGATTCTGCCAGTTGGTGGAGGAAGTATAAGTATACCCTCTAAACACTGTGCTGAAATGTTAAGGGGAAGGCAAAAAATAACATCTTTTAATATTGTCTTAAGAACTGAAAGAAGCTTTAAAAGTATGGATGGTTAATTTTGTTTACATAGTATTAAAAAGTAAGATATATTTGGTTATTCAATAACTGAAATATTTTGCATAACAGTTTTGAAAATTACATTGAAATGAAATCTGCCAAAGCTGGAACAATATCCTCAAAGGGCAACAATCTTCTAGAGCTGTAGATTAAGAATAAGTAAATGTTTTAAAATTGGTTTGCCGGCTGGGCTCGGTGGCTCAGCCTATAATCAGCGCTTTGGGAGGCCGAGGTGAGTGGACGGCCTGAGCCCACGGGTTCAAGACCCGCCTGGGCAACTTGGTGAGACCGCATCTCTACAATAAATCAAAAAATTAGCCGGGCATGGTAGCCCGCGCCTGTAGTTCCAGCTACTTAGAAGGCTGAGGCGGAAGGATCGCCGGAGCCCAGCAGGTTGAAGCTGCGGTGGCCAGGAGCAGCCACTGCACTCCAGTCTGGGCAACAGAGTGAGACTCCAACTCAAAAAAAAAAAAAAATTGTTTTGCCATTTTATAATTATATTAAACTTCAATATCATAACTGACAACTGTGATCAGAGTCCATTTCAACAAATTAGACCTCTGTGTTTTCTATCAATGGCATGAAATCTACAGTATCAGTCTGTAAAGGTAGACAACTGTACTTTGGAGGCATTCTTTAAAGTCATTCTAACAGATTGTATTTTTGTTTCTACTTTTTTCCCCACAAATTCTGGAATTTAAGATATAGGAAAGGATTACTAGCATTTAGTCAATCCATTCAAAGAATATAATTATTCAATGATTCTAAATGTTGCTCTATATAATTGCATGAATGTCTCCACATTGAAAATTTGTTAAACACTGTATACTAGAATGCTTAATTTACATGTATATTATACTATATGTGTATATATACACACATACACACACGCACACACATATATACATATATAAAACCAATTCCAAGGCAAATTAAAATTACTTCATGGAGAGTAAGACCAATAAATGGGCCAGATTAGAATATACTTTTTTTCCTGCAGTGAATAAGTGGAAGAGCCAAGCACAAATATCTATTTTTGTATTAAATCCCTGGAGAGTTAAATATGCAAACTTGTTTCTGCTTTCACCTTACTCCTTTGTCTTGGAAATCTGTAATACATATATACTGGAATTTATGCTTAGTTTTACTATTTTGGGATTTCCTCTCTTGCCAATTAAGGGAGTTTCCAACATTCATGGTTTTGTTATTTTGTTCTAGAAGTAGACAGATGTATCTATGCTGGGCCAATAATGTTTTCAGGAACACAGAAATTTAGACTGAGAAACAGATTGAAATATCCAAGAATATGCACTGCTGAAGACTTCAGGGGTAAATCAGTTCTAACGATAACTAAAATATGACTGTTCAATTTTCTGTTTAATGAAACATACCCACTAATCAAAAAAAGGGGGGGTTTTCTTAAACCTATTTCCCCTCAAACTTCTTCTATACTTCCTTTGAGTAGATACTATATCTAGATACTTCCCATTTATATTCCAAGAATAAAAGCAAAAATAATTACATGTCAATACACATTCAGGCACACGCATACGCACACACACACACACACACACACACACACACACACACGACACACACACACACACACGAACACACACACACACACACACACACACACACACACACACACACACACTCAAAGCAAAATTTGATTTGGGCTTTGAACCCAAGGGAAGTACATAAAAACAAAATAATTTAAATCAGCTTTAAAAATACCATAAATGCTCTACTATTTTAAATAAAATTTCAAGTGTTTTTATGTTCATTGGTAAATATATATCTAGTAATTCAAAATTTAAGTATAATTGTGTTTATATGCATATAATATTGGAAGATAGCTGAAATGATTTCAAGTTATATTTTTAATAATGTTTCCTGTCGAAATTATCAATGAATTTTTAAATTCAAAAATAGTAATAATCTAAGACAATTTTTATTATTGTATTTTATTATTTTTTAGTCAGTGAAGAAATGGTTTCTGTTGTTGGATTAAGGGAAGAATTGAATTTATATTATTTCATATTTTATTTAAATAAGAAAAAATCTTATTCCCACCTATCTTGGTCAGCTAATTCAAAAATAAAATTTGATAAACAACAAAAGCATTTTTTGATGGCTCAGACACAATTGAACAACATTAAAGAAAACATATATTTTGAAGATGGCCACCATGGATCAACAAATTGGCACCACTTTTTTGCCTTGCAAAATAAACAGTAAGAATTCCAATGCCATTAGACAGAGATACCCTGAGCACTTTTAGACAGATTAAACATTGTGAACCCAGTGTAGGTTTCTCTGAGCACATGGAGTTGAGAACATTACAGCAGGCACCCAATTCTAGGCATCCCATTCCTTGCCCTGTGCCAGGCATGCACAGAAAAAAATCTGTAAAAGGAGAAAAAGAGAGGTGAGTGATTATAAGATGCTTTGAATTGTACCACCTCCTCCTATCAGTGCAAAAAACATCAGTTTCACACAGAAGGAGGTCTTGTTGCATGTAGTGGTAGGCACCAGAGACCAGGTCTAATGAGGAGTGGACCTTCTGCAGGGACCTGTGGAATGAATCTGACTAACCACCACCTGCACATAGTGGAGCAAAAAACTGGTACCTCTCTTCCAGGACAGGGCAGAGAGTGGGAATCCAGCCTCCTACTAAAGAAGGGCTCCTGAACATATTTGAAAGGGGGATACTCAGTGAGGTATTTTTGAACACACAGAGAACAGAAAGCCAGCCACAGGAATCTGGGCAGCTCATTTCCGCACCATGAGCTAGGCATGTACAGGAGCTTAGATCATGGTGGGTAAAGGGGGAAATAAGAGATACTGGGATGAGCTGGGTTGGTTCACCTACTCCCAACCAGGGAAATTCATTAGCAACACACAGCAGGGGCTGAAAATTGACCCAACTAGTTTAGAAGTGGAATGGAAAATTTGCAGTAAGAAGAACCTGTCACATAATGGAGCTCCTCCATCTTCCACTGAGTATAAAGAGGTCTGACCCAATTGAGAAAGAATCAACAAAAACACACAGAATTTTAATGTGTCTGCACATGAAAAAGCAGCCATCAGAGCACAATGGAAATCCCCAGAATGACCTACCCCAGTTGATAGCCATAGAATTTAGAGAATGGATGGCACAAATGAACTGAAACCAAGAGAAACATGAAGCAAAACTCAAAAAAAGTCATACAGAAAGTAAAAGCTAAGTTGGACAATTCCAAAAACGTCTGTTCTGAAATAATGAAAGTAAAGGGCTCCATTCTCAAAATCAATAACAAAGTAACAAGTATTGGGATATTGGGAACAGGCTAAAACAATCAGATGGAAGAATTTCAGAGCTTGAAGACCAAAATATGGAATTAACACATTCTGTTAAAAACAGGAAAAAAGCTCTCTCGCTCTCTCTCGCTCTCTCTCTTCCCCGTCTCTCTCTCTCTCTCTCTCTCTCTCTCTCTCTCTCTCTCTCTCCTCTCTCCACTTTTCCTCGGTTACAGTCCCTTCCTGTAACTGCCCCTTTAATAAATCTCTTGGTTCCAGCAAAACAAACAAACAACAACAACAACAAAAAACAGGAAAAAAAAATATCAAAAGAAGGAGCAAAACCTTTGAGACCAAACCTACACCTGATTGGTATCCTGAAAGCAGAAAGGGAAAGAGAACCCTGTGAAACAAATGATCCATGAGGTAATTTAAGAGAACGTACCCCATCTTGCTAAAGAGATGACTATCCTAGTACAAGAGATTCATAAAATTCCTGCAAGGTATTATTTGAGAAGACCATCACCAAGACACACAGTAATCCACCTCCAAAAAGTAAACACAAAAGAAAAAAATCCTAAATGCGGCAAGAGAGAAAGGTCAGACTACTTACTGAGGAAAAGTTATCAGAATCACTCTAGACTTACTGAAGAAACACTACACACCAGAAGGGCATGGAGTTCAGTTTTTAATGTTCTTAAAAATAAGCAATTCCAACCAATAATTTCCGACCCAGCCAAACTATGCTTCATCAGTGATGGAGAATTAAAATCCAAAAAGAGAGAGAAAACCCATATAAACACAATTAGAAACACAACAGGCAAAGTCACAATAGGTGGAGTCACAACTGACCCTGAAGAAATGCAAAAGATTATCAGAGATTAATTACTATAACAACCTGTAGGCAACCAATCCCTAACAGAATATACCACCTCTAGCTTGTCAGGAGACACTTAAGATGTCGAGCACAGGGAAAAACAAAACAAAACAAAAAACTGGCTATGAACATCAAAAAAAGTGCGGACAAACACAGAGTTAACAGAGTATATGGAGCACCCACAAAAATGAAAACACAAATATAAATGCAAAAGGTAAAAGGAAATAAAGCAACTCCTAAGAGCCCTATGACAGTGATAAACTCTCACATGTCAATAATCAACTTTAATATAAATCACTAAATGCATCACTGGCAAGACATGGAATGACAAACTGAAAAAATAAAACAAAACAAAAATATGATTCAACAATCTGCTGCCTCCAGGAAACTCATCTTACCACAAATGACACCCACAGACTCAAGGTTGAAAGCTGGGAAATGAACTTTCAGGTTAATGGAAAACAGAAAAAAGGAGGTATAACTATACTAATGTCAGACAAAGTAGTCTTCAAGTCATTGAAAGTTCAAACATAATGATAAAAGGCTCAATCCCAGCAAAAAATATCCATCCTGAGTAGATACACACCCAACACAGGAGTACCAGTTTTTGCAAGAAAACTACTAGGCAAACTGAAGGAGAACATTAACTCTCACACAGTCATAGCCGGAGACCTAAATACTCCACTTTAGATAGATCATGGAGGCAAAAAACCAACAAGGAGATCTGGAATCTCAACTTGATGTCAATAAAAAAGACTTAATAGACACCTACAGAATATTTCACCCAATGACTAGCAAGAATATTATCTAATTATCAGCACATGGGATATACTCCAAGATAGATCACTTTCTTAGACATAAATCAAGCATAAGCACATTTCAAAAGATTAAAATAATACCATGTATCTTCTCAGATTATAGTGGAATAAAAATAAATATTGTCACCAACAAGATCCCTTCAAAAAACAGAAAGACAAGGACACTAAACAACAAGGTGTTGAGTGACTTCTTGGTCAACACTGAAATAAAGACAGAATTTTAAAAGATTCCTGGAAACAGGTGAAAACAAAGATGCATCTTATCAGAATGTCTGGAATGTTGTGAAATCAGTGTTAAGAGGAAAATTCATAGCATTTTACATATAAATCAAATAAACAGAAAGATTATAAGTCTTCTGCCTAACATCACACTTAAAAGAACTGGGAAGGCAAGACCATTTAAATCCTAACTTTAGCAGAAGAATCCTGATCAGCAAGATAAAACCACAGTTGAAAAATGTAGACAACAAAAATATCATAGAAAGAACCAACAAGAGCTGAAGTTGTCTGGTTCTTTGAAAGGATAAATAAGGTTGAGTATTCCCGCCCCCCCAGGCCTGATTCATTTAAACAAAAAGAGAGAGAAAACCCAGATAAACACAATTAGAAACACAACAGGCAAAGTCATAGTAGGTGAAGTCACACTGACCCTGAAGAAATGCAAAAAATTATCAGAGATTAATTACTATAACAACCTGTATGCAAATAAACTAGAAATTCCACTCCCCCTCAAAAAAGAAAGAAACTGGAGGACTTTCTGATATCACACACTGAGGTGTGACACATGGTTGACACAAGAAGAAACCAAAACTCTAAACAGACCAACTGAGAAAATCAACTCAATCATAACAAATCTCAGTCATAAAAAAGTCTTGGGCCCGATGACTTCCAGCTGAATTCCACAAGACATACAAGAAGAAGCTGTTACTACTCCTATTGAAAGTATTCCAGGTAATTGAGAAAGATGGAATGCTCCCCAACTCATTTTGTGAAGCCAACATTATACTGATACTTAAACCTGGCAAGGTCCCAACAAAGAAAGAGAACTGTAGACCAAATACCCTTGACGAATGTAGACGCAAAAATTCTAAACAAGATTCTACCAAATTGGATCCAACAACACATCACAAGGATCATCCACTAAGACCAGGTGGGCTTCATTCCTAAGATGCAGGGCTGGTTCAACATTCACAAGATTATAAACGTAAATCAGCACTTGAACAGATGTAAAACCATGATTATATCATTATACACAGAAAAAAAAATTTGACAAAATCCAGTATCTCCTCTTGGTTAAAAACTCTTGAGCACCCAGGCATAGGAAGATCATTCCTCAAAATAGTAAAAGCCACCTACGATAAACCCACAGCGATCATTGTGGTCGACGGGCAGAAATTGGAAACCTTCCTGATAAGAATGGGATCAAGACAAAGATGCCCATTCTCATTCCTCCTGTTCAACATTATGTTGGAAGTTCTAGCTGGAGCAAACACCAAGAGAAGAAAATCAAGATTATCTAAATAGGAAAAGAGGAAGTGAAGTTATCATTCTCTGTGTATGCTTTTTAGAACACAGCCTGTACAACGGTTACCCTGGAGTTGACGTTTGAAGTCCATTGGTTGTCCAATCACATAGTTTAGCAGATTGGCCCAGATAGGGACTTGAAGAACATTTTTTCCTGGCACTGTCTCTGCAGATCATTGGTATCCTTCAGCTATCAAAGAAATCTCAGCTGGACAGTTATCAAAGAAATCTCATCCGGGCTCGGTGGCTCAGCTTGTAATCCCGCGCTTTGGGAGGCCGAGGTGAGTGGATTGCCTTAGCCCGAGGGTCCGAGACCCCCTGGGCAAGTGGTGAGCCCTCATCTCTACACTAAATCAAAAAAATTAGCCGAGCATGCTAGTGCGCGCCTGTAGCTCCAGCTACTTGGAAAGCTGAGGCGGAAGGATCGCCGGAGCCCAGTTAGAGCGACAAAGTGAGACTCCAACTCAAAAAAAGAAGAAAAAAAAAAAAAAAAAAGAAATCTCAGCGGGGAAAATAATTTTCTCTGAATCTCATTTAGCATAGTTATAAAATGGAGAAATAGAAGGAAATAAAATAATGTTATTTAGTTTCTCTATCTTCCCTTTTGACTGTCTACTGTCTCAGATTTAAAGAAAAATAAAATATCTTCTCACGCCACCTGCCTACTAAACTATCAAGTGTTTTGGTCTTTTTTGTCCATTATGTTTGCTATAATAGATCTTGTTCATTTATTTTAGAGTTTTTGATAATAGACCTTGCTTTTCCATGAAATGAAAAAAACCTCTTGCAAAGTCCATAATACAAATCTCCAAACAAAGCAAAAATGTTAAACAAAATTTATCTTTGATTCCTCTCCACTTCATGTTTTTCTTATTTCTTAAAAGACTGCAAAATACTTTTTAAATGGACTATTGTTAGAGATTGGTCCTCCTTTTAGTAGGACACAAGGTTTTCCTATCTTTATTCTTCTACCTAATAGTCATCATCCAGATTATTTCAGTTTTACAATTTATGAAATATTTTTACCTACAGTGTCTACTCAAGACCTATTAAAATTATGATAGTCACTATAGATAATATTTATTTTTATTTAATAAAAAGAGGAAAGTGAAAGTCTAAAGCACACAACATAGGAAATTAATTACATGTATGTAAATTATACTCACAGCCTAGAGAATTTAACTGTTGTGTTTGCATATGTATGACATTATCTAATGTGAGGGGTTTTGGAATAAAAAGTTAAAATAAAATACAAAGAAAAAATAGCTTTTTTCCCTTTATAAATATATGCAGTATAAGGAATTTCTTTGTGTTTGTGGGTTTGAGATTTAAAAAGTTAAATCATGTGCTTGAAGGAAAAAAAATAATAATACTTTTTTACCCTTGTAAATGTAGAAATATTTGCTTATTGTAACATGCTTAAGAATCAGAACATGAATAGATTTGTATCATAAAAAGAGTAAATATATTGTCTATTAATTGTGAAAATTGACTGAAAGACTATTCTGATGTTTTGACATTACCTTGGTATTATTGAGGGTACATAACACTGGCTACAGTGACACATAACCCACAGATCTTAGTGGCTTAACATAACAAAACGATATATTTTGTTCATATCAGAGTATGGTGTGGCTTCACAGAGATCCTTCCTATATGCATTCATTTAGGGACTCAGGCTTCTTTCACAGAAGACTGCAGGGACATCAGCATCCCTGAGTTGGTGAATGGGGAGGGAAACGGAGAACACAGACATATGTTCTCTTAACTATATGCCTCAACACAATTTACCTCTCACTCTCCATTGAATGCAATAATCACACAGCATCACTCAGATGCAACAAGTCTGACCAATGTAATTTAGTTGTTTGTCCATAAAAAAAAATAAAATAAATAAAGGTATAATAAACCCAGAGCATTATCTATACCACAATATGTCGTTTTGTTGCCAAATGAGCTCTGCACTCTTATTCCCACAAAGGCCTTATTATAACTTGTGTGAGTTTTGTAAAAGCTAAGTTTTCATTAAAACCCATAAAATGCTGCCATCAGGGACATTTTTATTACCAAAATTATTAAAAATTATATTTTACAACTTTATTAGTATAAAGGTAAATATATTAAAAGATGTATTAAAATAGTGTTTTGTTTTGTTTTTTTACCTAAAAATGTATTTCCTGTTTAGATTTTAAAAGGCAATGAAACATTTTTGTAGCCAGGCTCGGTGGCTCAGCCTGTAATCCCAGCACTTTGGGAGGCTGAGGTGAGTGGATTGCCTGAGCCTGCGGGTTCGAGACCCGCCTGGGCAACTTGGTGAGACCTCATCTCTACAATAAATCAAAAAATTAGCCGAGCGTGGTAGTGCACGCCTGTAGTTCCAGCTACTTGGAAGGCTGAGGTGGAAGGATCGCTGGAGCCCAGCAGGTCAAGGCTGCAGTGGCCAGGAGTGGCCACTGCACTCCAGTCTGGGTGACAGAGTAAGACTCCAACTCAAGAAAAAAAAAAAAAAAGCATTTTTGTTAGATCCTAAAAGCATTGTGGGCGCTAGGTCTTATGACTATTGGGCTTAATGAATAAATTGGCCCTGTTTCCTACATGTAAAATCCTACCACCTACTTTAAAGGAGATGACCTGAAGCACTGTACAATCACTGCATCAAGGCCAAGGTCAAGAAGCTTCAGAATGCATAGTCCTCTCCAACAGGTACAAATATGACTATTCTTCCCAGAGAAACAATGAAATGATGAGAATATTTCTACACATTCCAAACACAGTATGCAGTATTGAACGGAGGACAAATTATTCTCTATGAAATTTCTACTGTACTTGAAAAAAGTAAACAAGTCCAATCATTGTTGATTCATAGAATGTTAGAATTCTAATGATATTAGAATACCGTGGGACAAAAGTTGTGTGGTTTCTCAGACTTAACAGAAGAATATGTTTATATTTTAGACTCTGGTTTTGTTTTTACAATTTATCTCTCCATCCCATACCTAGCCTTCAGCATAGTCCTTGGCTCTGCTTTTAAGAGATTTGCTAATTATCCTTGATAGAAACATTTTTAGGAGCATTTGCTAGTGTTTTCTTTGGGGGTTGTACAATATTCACAGTTCAATTTCTGTTAATATGACAAATTGTTTTAAACCTTTAAGGTAAGAATTAACATGCCCAAAATTGATACTTTGCAAGCTAGCCTCCAAAGAGGAAATAAGTCTTCCAAAGAAAAGGATTATTTGAGAACTTAACCTTGCTTAATGGAAATGAGTTAGAGATAAGTCCTTGAAACTGTAATCCTTGTTAATGCTAACGTGGCATATCAAGGCTGTATATCTCTGGTTTGACAAGTGCTAGAGTTACAATTGCAAAGCTTTGACCCTCAGTTCCAATCACTCAAGACAAGGGACTGATACTTCAAATATGAATGCTGAAGAGAAGGAATAAATCTGGAGAACAAAACTTGTCTCATGTAACAGCAGAAACTGGAAACAGTTTTAAAATCCGGTTTGTGATCACATTAAGAAATGAATAGAGTTTTCAAACTCATGCATTTTGTCAACTCCATAGCCCAGAATTAAGGGGTTATCTCTTGGAGTCTGACATTCAGTTCTGCTAAATTTTTCTATCATGCTTGCCTACAGTGGTAATTGGCAATGATTCTCTTCCTACTGTTCCCGTTTTGAATATTTTTCCCAGTAGATGGTTTCAACTGTTTTTCTTGCTTTTTGGAGTTTTCTATATATTCAAAACCTAAAATTTCTCAAGTCTAAGATTCACTTTTATATCTATTTACAAACTAACCATTCTTCTTCTGAGCTCATTTCTTTTTTTGAATTCTGTTAAATGACTTAAAATCATTCATACACATGAAAACTTTGTACTAGTCATTTACCAGGGAAGTAGATCTAAAATACTGAGGTTTGATTTTTAGATTATTCGTCTTTTTAAAATGCTTGTGACATAAAGACATGTATAATCAACTTTCTAGCCTGTAATTTAAGTGTTTGTTTGCTTGTTATTTGTCCACTGCCTTACTTCTAATCCAAAGTCACATATTTAATTTTTTTTTTTTTTAGGTCATAACTCTAATACCTTGTACAAACTTCTAGATTAGTTTAGGTATTTAATGCTAGCTGTTGAAACACATAAACTCAAATCTCAGTAGCACAACTAAAACAAAATAGTTTTTAGTCCTTTTACCATGTAATGTAGGACAATAACTGTTGTAGAATCACAGGAGTGAAAAGGGGTCTCCTGAAAACAATGACTCAGGGACCTAGGTTCTCTCAAACTTTAACCTTCAAATTTCAGGTCAACCTGAAATTAGATGGCCAGATAATAAGGACAGAGAAGATAGAATATGTGTGTCTACTTTTGACTGTTTACTCTGGAAGTGACACATTATTTTTATTCTTATTCCATGGTAACATTTTGTCTCTTAAAACAACATAGAAGGAGAGGTTGAAGACATGGTATGACTCTTGACTAAGAGGGAAAAGAATGAGGTTTACTAGTATATTCCAAGGTCTCGCCTTTCTTGTTTACTAAAGGAGTTGATAGTAATTAGATGCCCTACAGTGCTGATTATTTCCACAGTAGAAAATAAATCAGTTCTAGTTTAGTCTTCCTACTTCTAATGTGATGTGGTCTTGATATTAAGTGACAGAAGTGGTAAATACCGTAGAAATTACTTCTTCCACCTCTAATGTACACACACTGTCAGAGAAGTGTAGTAATGCCACCATCCAATAAGATTTAATAAGACTGAATCTATCAATTGTTTTTATCTTAAAAGGAAAGGATTTCACATAATGACTTAGTTGTCTACCTAGTGCCCATTATAAGATAATAACGTGAAGCAAGTGGTGAAAATAGCAGAAATTTTCACACACTCTACTCAAATAGCAATGGTGGTCTTGTTGATACACTTACAGCAAAGCTACAAGATGTAATTGGCTTTGTCCAGGATCAATAATACTTGAATTGAGGATAAATACAGTACTGAAAAAAATTCAACAATGTAGTAAGCAAGGAACAGTGTAGTTAAAATTTCATTACTAGACAGTTCATTTTAGACATTCATCCTACACAGTTTCAAAGTTTCAAAGACAGTTCTCCAGTGTTCCGTGACTCTTTACTTGGGATACATGAGGTTATGAGACATGAAACAGGATGAACAGAAACTACATTGGTATCTTCCAACTCTGAGTCCAATGTATCTCCATTATATCTCACTGTAGTAGCAATGTGTAAATTCCTAATGTCTCTTAACACATTTTTTCATTTACCTGAAAATAAGAGATACTAAATTTTGATTCTTAATGAATACTGATTTAATTAAAATCACCCAAAATAATTACAGTTGTTTGATTATATCATTTTAGTGGAATAAGAATTGGGTTTAAGGATTCTGTAGGACTTTAGTATCACTAGGAATATATGGGCACAACAAAACCCATCAATTCTCACTGTAATCTCACATTTCCATGCTCTGGTACATGTGTTTACTTAAATAGTTAGTGATTTATGGACCTGTGACAAGAGCAAACTTAAGACACATTTTGTGTCCTCATTACTACTATATGCAAAACAACCAGCATAAACTTGATTGCTATTGCAAGTTCTCTTCCCAGAGCAGAATTCATCAAGTCTATGATTTCTATAATGTTCATTAGAAAGATCTTTTATGTTCAACCAGTTAAGTAAGTGTGTGACATCCATTTTGAACTGAAGAATCTCTGGTTTTTCAAAACCTGATTAGTTCTTTCATGAATATCACTACAGAAGCTAGTTTCTAATAACCATTAGTTGCAATTACTACCTTCTCTATAGTAACAAATTACTCTTCTGTGGCAAATACCAAAGAACAAAGCTAAAGCATTCATCTATTCAACTTCTTACTCTATTATTTGACATAATCAGCTTTGTATGACTGATCTCTAAGGTCCTCAATTTTGTTTAAAGTTTACATTTAATTAACTCGCACTTGATTTCTCATATCCCCTTCTTACAAATTGTGTTGGTGGGGGCTGTTTGGACATTAACCTGAGAACAAACACAAAAATTGATGCTACTTCCAATCATCCAACCTCTACAATTACACATGCTCAACCACAAGAGCCACTACCCTTGACATTCCTATGAAAGTTTTATTGATGGTTCATTGTGTGGTGGAGATCAGAGGCAGGTCTTTCTTTTTTTTTTTTTTTTAATTTCTTGAAAAGATCTAGATTTTATTGTTTTGTTCTTTCAATTTTTTTATTTCACAAACATTTTCCAGGACATTCATCTTGGGTCAGACTTGGTACGACATATTGAGAAGTTAATGCTGAACAAGGTAGATATTATCTTTCCCTTTTTGGTGCGTTTGTGATGGCACCAGAGCAGGTTTGGTCCAAGTAAACCTGCTCAACCTCATTAATCATCAGGGAGATGCAAATCAAAACCACACTGAGATACCACCTAACCCCAGTCAGAATGGCAATTATCAACAAGTCAAAAAATAACAGCTGCTGGAGAGGGTGTGGCAAAAAGGGAACACTTCTACACTGTTGGTGGGAGTGTAAACTAGTGCAACCTCTGTGGAAAGCAGTGTGGTGATTCCTAAAAGCTCTAAATACCAGCCTCCCATATGACCCCGCAATCCCCCTACTGGGAATATATCCTGAAGAACACAAATCACTCTATAAAAAAGATACCTGCACACGCATGTTTATCGCAGCATTGTTCACAATAGCAAGAACCTGGAAACAACCATGCTGCCCGTCAAAAGAGGACTGGATTAAAAAAATGTGGTACATATACACAATGGAATACTACACAGCCATAAAAAAGAACAAAATCATGAATTTCGCAGCAACTTGGATGGAACTAGAGTCTATAATACTGAGTGACCGCTCACAGAAACAAAGATCTGAGTATCACATGTTCTCACTCATATAATGGACCTTAAACATCCAATGCAATACTATAAGAAAATGACTGACAGTACTGGGAAACTATGGGGGGGAGGGAGATGGGATTAACAGTAGCAAATATCTGTCTGGGAACGGGGAAACACCCCATATTGGCAGATCTTTCTTTTAGTTCACTTGTCTTCACCAGTAAAGATTTAGTCTTCAGTACTGAAACTTTGTGATTTCCATCCTAAATGTTAGGGACAGAAAAGAGAGTTAATCAATTTTTAAAAAAATATATTATAGTCCTGTATATAATGTTACCCAATTCACTTGAATGTTGGATTTAAGTTGATATTTGTTCTCTCTTACCAGGTTTTCCCAGGTTATATATGAGGAAATCACCAAAAAATGCAAGTCTATACAGGTTATTTTAAAATATCCACCTCATATAATATGTCAAAAAAGAAGGCAAAACGAGTCTTAAGATGATTTTTAACATTTTATTTCATGTTCTTACAGGTTGAAATTGTCTTACCTCTGTTCAAGCATCCTTCATCTGATCATCTTTATTTTTTCAGAAAGTACAAATATATTTCCAAATAACTACCTATAATACTTTTCCATATATTGTCAGTATTGCATATGATTTATGGTTAACTTTCTAAATTACTACTTTGCATTTTTAAATAAAATCTGAAAGTAATTTATGAAGTAATTTAGCCATTTACAGCAATTTATTTTTCTTTTTTCAATTTTTTATAATTTAGCATTTTTTAAACTTTTGAGCCTTTATTTTTATGCTGTCAAAATACATATTTTCTTTATTTTTATTTTTATTTTTTTGAGTTGGTGTCTCATTCTGTCACCCAGACTGGAGTGCAGTGGCCGCTCCCAGCCACTGCAGCCTCAAGCTGCTGGGCTCCGGTGATCCTTCCACCTCAGCCTTCCAAGTAGCTGGAACTACAGGTGCATGTTACCACACTCGGGTAATTTTTGATTTATTGTAGAGATGAGGTCTCACCAAGTTGCCCAGGTGGGTCTTGAGCCCACGGGCTCAGGCAATCCACTCACCTCAGCCTCCCAAAGCGCAGGATTACAGGCTGAGCCACTGAGCCTGGCTAAAATGCATATTTTCCTAAAATAAATCTATATTTTTCTTAATAAAGAGAGCATCAATAGTCATATATTTTATTTTGAATATTATCTGGGCCATTGGATGTTAAGGTTTTGGATTGCACGGAATTCTCTATTTCTTGATGAGCTAGTTATTATACAGAAGATCTTTTCAAATTCCCTGTGTTTATTATATATTTTATTGCTGAATTAAGATAGTAGAACAACTATGCTCTGTTGATTTTAAAAAAGCAAAACAGTGGTGACAGGTAATATGGACTTTGGAGTTGACTAGACAAGGTGCTCCCAACCCTGCCTCTGATATCTTCAGGGAGTTGCACAAGTTTCTATAAAACAATAAAAATGGCATTCTCACCCTTGCTAAAATGATGAAAGGATACATGAAATTTACCTCTGTGCCTGGCAAATAATCTGTATAAGATAAATGGGAGATTTTATTATTATTTTAGGAGTTTCTACTGTCTATAAAAGTTACATACTTTGAAAAAATCATTTTTAAAAGTTTTCTATGTTATTTTAGGTTAATTTATTTTATAATGTGTTAATCTTATCTCATAATTAGTGTAATGTAACATTACCTTGCTATTTTCTCTGACATTAGCTGCTAGTTAGACTTACTATGTTTGTATTTAATAATACATTTATCGACTTTATTTCATTTTATATTAATTTTTTGTTTAATTTAAATTTCGCAACTATTATTTTTAGAGTATCTGTAGTAAATACCACTAGGTTAAACTATATATACAGTATAATGACTGTTTTCTACTTTAGGTAGTTTCATCTGCAGTCTCTTTAATCGCAAGATAAAATTATGTCTTTTTTTTAACACTTAAATTGTATTGTGCATTTTAATTCAGCTTTTCATTCTTGGTGATTGTGTGTTTATTTTGGTCACTTTGAATAATTTTATTTTAATTTTTTAATTTTTAAACTTCTGTATTTATTTAACACATTTATTGTACCCTGTACTATGTCATATACTATCCTAGGCAATGGGGATACAGCAGTAAATCACAAACACATAAAAATTTCTGTCCCAGGAAGATTTTCCTACCAATAGGAAATAGATATCAAGCAAACAAAATAAATAAAATCTGATGAATACTTAAACAAAACAGGACAGAAGAATATGGAGTATAATATGAGTGCAATTTTTTGAAATTTATTGATATACTTTGCAGATTTTGAAATTCACTTAAAGTGTACAACTCAAAAGCATTATACAGTTACAAAAACATTGAATTCTGTAATTTGATTATGAATTATTGTCAAATCATGATCCAATTTTAGAACACTTAATTCACCCCAGAAAAGACATTTTACCCAACAGCAAACACTCTACGTTTCCTCCATCCCAGCTCTAGACAATGACTAATCAACTCTCTGTGTCTATAGCTTTCCTTATTGTGGACATTTCACATAAATGTAATAAAAAATATGTAGTCTTTTGTGACTGACTTCTTTCACTTAGTGTAATTTCAAAATCCATCTATCTTGTGTCAGCATTTGATTCCTTTTCATGGCAGAATAGTATGCATGTCCATCAGTAGCACAGTAAAGAAATGATTTTTATTCTTTATGAGTAGCCACATGATTTCTAGAGCTAACATCTTTTGGTTTTATGTTATGATTATTTGGTGATCTCTATTAATAGAATAATAGATGGTAGAAACCTTGTCTTTTGAGTAAAAGAGAACAGAATATCTGATTTGTTAAACTTTTATGTTTGTTTATTTTAATCTTAATAGTGAGGAATTTCATACTCTTGAGAAGTGAATAATTGGACTGGCAAGTTTTATATTTATACTGTGAAATTCTAGTTTATACTTGAACCATAGGTGATCTATAGCTGGAATTTTAGCTTTGAAGCTATAAGCTTTCTCTGTAAATTTTTTTGTTTGTTTAAATGTCACAGTTCAAAGGTCTTTACCTCTCATTGTCTGAGTGCTAATTCTGGATGCTATTACCAAATTAGATAACATCTCTTAAAGGAGTTCTATTATAATTGGCTCAGTGTTAACTAAGTGCTCATATCAGTTGAAATGATTTGTAAAATTTCCAAAAAATAGCAAATTGAAATTCTGCACATTTTCAATGGGAAAAAAAAAAAAAAAATTTCAAAGTAGTAGTATAGAAACTAACTCAAAAACATTTTACAAATTTGAGTTTTCTTAATTTAGGTAATTTTGTAGCAAACAGAACAACTGAATAATTTTGGCTGAACGAGAACAGTTATACAGACAGGTATGTGGACAGTTCAAGAGGTGGTTTATTCTTTCCTCTCCAGGGTCTACAAGTCCTTTGGTTACTAGTGCAATCTAAGTAATATGTTCCTTAACCTGCTTCATTATAGATGGCAATGAGATTGTAACAAGGAAAAGGTTGAGTAGGTAAAGAAACCTCAAAAGGGATTAACTTTTTCATTTACTCTTCTCTCCCAGGGATGATAGTAAAGTATACAGGAGACTGTGTGGCATAAAAAAACCATTTTTTCAAGTTTTCTAGAAGACTCATGACTTAACCAACAGTCTTCTAGTGGTTCACTTTATAGCAATAGTTTGGAAAAAGTTAAGAATAGCATTTTGTTCCCATTCCCTATTTTCAAAGAATGGGGCAAAGCATACAGAAAGGTGATACAACAGAAAAGAATATACATTCCTGAATCTAGGTATTTGATGTCTTCAATCATCGTGGACTGGTTTCCCTTAAGGAGGAGTTTCAGGTCATCCATCGGTTTACAGAAATAGGAAGACTGGTTAGCTCTCGTAGCCTCCTCAACCTGTGGAGTCTCAGGAGGCATAGGTTTAATTCTAGATATATGTACCCAATTACTGATTCCCTGTGGTTTTACAGCTGTGGGTGTGCTAAGGAGAACCTGGTATGGATGGCCCTTTCCACTCTGGCAGGAGATGTCCTGTGAGGAGCCCTCCTTTCATGTTTTAAACAGGGCTGGATCTCTGGGTTGAACTGGTGATGTAAAAGGAGTTTTGTCAAGAGCTGGGAGAATTTGGCTAGCATATTCCTGAATAGCCTCTTGGACTTGTCCCAAATTAATAACATGCTGGGTTATTCTCAAAGATTCCCTGTCTTGTAAAAGATTGGAGTCCAAGAAGAGACATCCATACAACATTTCAAAAAGACTTACATGGTGTTAATTTTTAGGTATGATTCCAGTCCTGAGCAAAGCTATGGACTTTACCCATAACTCAGATGTGTCCTGGCATAATTTACTAAGTGTTTTCTTTAAAGTTATTATCCTTTTCTATCTTTTCTAATGACTGAGGTCTCCAGGAGGAATGTAAATGATACTCAATTCCTAAAGCTATTGCTACTCTTTGCATAATTTTAGCTACAGTGTATGGTCCATTGTTACTTTGAAGATTTTTAGGAAGTTCAAAATGAGGGATGATCTCTTTTAACAAAGCCGTTGCTAATTTGATGGCCTTTTCAGTCCTACAAGGATAAACCTCAATCCCACCAGTGAAGGTGTCAATATACCAGTAAGCCTTGGGATGGTGTCATTTGTGTAATATCTATTTGCCAGTCCTCCCCTGGACAGGAGTCCCTCCTTTGTACGGTTGTGAATAAGACTGGTTTTCCTAAATGTCCCCCTGGCTCATTTACAGAGCAAAAAGAACATGACCAGTTTATCTCCCTCCCTGTTATGTGTAGTGCTTTTCCTGTGAAAGATTGTCTTATTAAGTTCTCTAAGGCATCTCTGCCCAGATGGGTGGAATAATGTAATCCCTTAACAATTTTCCAAAGATAATTTTAAGACAGAAGAGTTTCATTTCCGCTTTCCATCATATTTGGCTATTTAAGTTAAAGCCTCATTGCTTTGCCCAAAGTATTTCTTCCTCTGTGTACTGAGGCTTAACAGAGGTGTTTAGTTATTGTGGGATAAGTGGCATCATGGCCTTTTCCTCAGTGCTTCTAGCTGCTTGTTTCACTGCACGGTCAGCAAAAGCATTTCCCTATGTGATGAAAGTGTATCCTTTTCCCCCTTCTTACAGTAAATTACAGTTATCTCCAAAGGCTCTCGTATGGCTTCTAAAACAGTTGAAATTTTAGTCTTGTATTTTACAGGGGAGTTCTTTCCTGTTAACATTTCTCATTCTTTCCATATAGCAGCATGAGAAGGAATCACTAAGAAGGCATACGTGGAATCTGTATAAATGTTCATTCTCTTCCCTTTCCCAGTTGAAGTGCTCCAGTTAGGACTATAAGTTCTGTCTTTTGAGCTGAAGTATTAAGAGAAAGTGCTTGGACTTCTGTGACCTTATGTAAGCTTTCCACTGCATGGCCAGTCTTCTGGTTCCTTATTCCACAAAACTGCTTCCATCTGTAAGCTATTCCTCATCTGGGTTAGTTAAGGGTTAATTCTGGAAGTCAGGCCTGCTAGAGTATACTTCTATGGATTCCACAGAGAGTGAGTTAATTCACAGGTCTCTGAAACTGGCTTTAAAGTAACTTGGTTTAAAGGCTGACAAACTTAAGTGTAAATTCTTGGATGTCTAGGAGAAGGGCATGATATATCGTTAAATTTTATCCCTGTTATCCACTGATAGCCTTTAGCTTCTAATACACTTTGAACTTGGCGGTTGGTGAGAACCTCCATAGGGTGCAAAAGGCTAATTTTGTAGCTTCTTCCACATGTAAAACAGTTGCTGCTACTGCCCAGAGACAGGCTGGCAATCTGTTGCTAACCATGTTCTATTGTTTAGGGAAGTAAGAAAGTGGTCAGGGAGTTTTCCTTAACTTTTTAACAAGACTCCTTGTAGCTGTTCAATTTTTGGAGGGGGCTACAACAAGGTAAAAATGTTTTTTCTAAATTAGGCAAGTCAAGTACTGAGTCAAGGTTAAAGCCTTTTTTAAGTCCTGGAAGGCTCTTTAGCATTCTAATGTCCATTCAAAGGGCTCCATAGCTGAGTCATTTGTGGCCTCATAGAGGTTTAGCAATAATGCCAAAATTTGGCATTCATATTCTACAAAAGCCAGCTATTCTCCAAAAGGTTCTTAACTGCTTGTGAGTGTTGAAAGTCTACAGATTTAGGATAGTCATTTTTTCTTTCTTTTGTTAAACTCTTTTGTCCAGGACTTAAAATGTAGCCCAAATATTTTACTTATTGTAAATTAATCTGGGCCTTTTTAGGAGAAACACAGTATCCACTTTCTCCTAAAAAGTTCAAAGTTAAGATAGTGTGTTATTTAAAGAGTTTTTCTTAGGGCTACACATTAACAAGTCATCAACACGCTGCAAAATAGTAAATTCTAATTTGCAGATTCTAAATGTAAATCTTTTAAATCATGGGCTAAGTCATTACCAAACAGGTGGAGGCTGTCCCAGAAACCCTGAGGAAGGACTGTCCAGATAAGCTGCTTAGTCTGAGCCTCTTCAGGACTTGTCCATTCAAATGCAAATTCAAACAGATTCTTGAGCAAATGCAATACAGAAAAATGAGTTTTTTGAGTCAAAGACTATAAACCAAGCAGTGCCTTCAGGTATCTGAGTTAGAAGAGCACATGGGTTAGGAACTATAAGATAAATTGTTATTATTTCTTCATTAGCTGCTCTTAAATCCCAGACTAAATGATAGGAGCTATCTGGCTTCTGAACAGAGAGTATGGGTGTATTACAAGATGCCTGGCAAGGAATCAAGCCAAGCTGTAACAACTTGTTGATTAGAAGTTGTAAATCGGCCGGGCTCGGTGGCTCAGCCTGTAATCCCAGCGCTTTGGAAGGCCGAGGTGAGTGGATTGCCTGAGCCCGCGGGTTTGAGACCCGCCTGGGCAACTTGACAAGACCTCATCTCTACAATAATCAAGGAATCAGCCGGGTGTGGCAGCGCGCGCCTGTAATTCCGGCTACTCGGAGGGCTGAGGCGGAGGGATCGCCGGAGCCCAGCAGGTGGGGGCTGTGGTGGCCGGGAGCAGCCACTGCACTCCAGTCTGGGCTACGGAGTGAGACTCCAACTCAAAAAAAAAAGAAGAAGTTGTAAATCATGTGTTGCCTCAGGTCATATGGGATATTCTCATCTAAGGGGGCAGGCTACATTTTCTTTTAATTTAATAAGAATAGGAAGGGCAGGTTTTGCCCTTTCAGGTAAGCCCGTCCTATAACTGTTTACCTGAGGCCAAACTTTTTTCAGAAATGATGTTAGACTTGGACTGACGTTGCAAGTATAAAACATATATAAACCTCTTCTTCCTCATTGGGATGGAAAGAGATACTACTTTTGAATAAACTCGTTATGTCTTGTCCTAATAAAGGGGTAGGACATGCAGGGACAATGAAAAACTGATGAGACACCATGATGTTGTCAATTCTACAATTTAAAGGGTAAGTCAAACATCTAATTATTAGAATACCATCGACTTCCACTAGAGAGCAAGTATCAGAAGAAAGAGATCCAGCACGGGCAGTCAGGGCCGAATATCAGGAACCAGTATCAATTAAGATATAAATTTGGATTCTGGAAATTTCACTTTGCACACTAGGATCCGTTAGAGTGATGGTAAAGATGGTGCTGGACTCTTTTGAGATCCCTGGACCTCATCAATCAGTGGATATCATTTGTGAGCTGGATGTTCCCCTTACCTCTGAGAGGGGGTTCACTTACCTTTCCCATGGCCTTGTCCACAAAGTGGGGTCCTGGAGACTTTGGTCTCTAGGAGCAATTACACTTTAAGTATCAAGGTTAACGCGTGTGTTACAGCAAGTACCATTTTCCTTAGCCAGTTTGTTCTTTCCAGGTTTCTGCTGAGAGGCTGGAGATTTGCTAATGGTGGCTTCCAATAGGTTTGCTTGTCTTTGGTCTTGCCACTGCTCATGCTAATGTCTCAATTTTTAAAAACTTTAAAAGCCTCCTGTACGAATTGGAAGCTTGGCATTTGTGGTCCCAACCCTAATTATTGAAGCTTTCCCTGATGTCTGGTGCTGATTGGTTGATAAAATAACTTTGTTCCTAGAAAGACATGTCCTCCTAGTGTATTAGGGTCTAAATTAATATACTTTTTTTTATAGTCTCAGTTAACGTTCCCTGGAAGACAGCAGGATTTTCATCTGCACCCAGTGTGATTTCCTCTATTTTGCCACAGTTAACAGACTTGATGATACATTTATTTATGTCTTCCTTGTTACATATAAGCATATAATCCCTCCTTATTTAGGCAGCCTTTCCCCATTGGAATATCATCACCACCATCACTTGAGAGCAATTGTCTGGAGAAAGAGGTCCTGCATGGGCAATCAGGGTCAAATATCAGGAATCTGTATAAATTAAAATATCAGTTTAGATTTTGTGTCTTCATTTCACACCCAAGGATCTGCTGGAGTGATGGTAAGGCTGGTGCTGGCCTCTTGAGATCCCCAGGTCTCATCAGTTAGTGACTATCATTTCTGAGCTGGGTGTTCCCCCTTTCCTCTGGAAGGGAAGGAAGGTCCATATGGAGGGGGTAGGGTTGATGTTAGGAATATATACCTGTCTGCTTGTTGCCCAGACATTATGTAAGCATGTGCCTTTGCTGTCCTAAAAATAAGCTCTTTTTCCTCTGGGGCGCAGCAGGTAGAGAAGACAGCATTAATATCACATCTCAGATTAGATCGAAAATGAGTATTAGAGCCTGGAATTTTTTTAAAAACTGAGAGGGATTTCTGACTATCTTTCTAATTTTTGTTGGCATTGTGCCAGATCTATCATGGAGAAAGGAACATGCACCTGTATAATCTGCACACTTCCTTTCTGCCACCTCCCACAAATGGGTACTTTGGTTTAGGACGGTGGAAAGCAGTTCCACTGCGGGTAGTTCCCATGGAGCTAGGTTCCTCTGAAAGTGGAGGGTAAATGGGCTTACAGGGTGGAGGGGTGTCAGCTCAGGCAGAATCAGCAGGGGTCCCATGCTTATGTGTATCGAGGAAGACATAAATAAATGTATCTTTCTCCTCATCTGCCATCCCTCTGCTTGTTGGCAGGTGCTAGAAGGCAGCTTGTTATCCTCTGAGATAAGAAGATCACTGAAGATGTCCCACATTTCCTTCTCAAATTGGGTATTTTCTTCTTCACTGGGAGGCTCAGCTTCATTTGATTTTTCTACCTGCCAACACAATTCAACACAGTGGTGCCCAGGGAAGGATGTGGAGAGTTGAGGAAAGTGAATCCCCTTCATGGGTCAAGAAACTTCCCAGGAGAATGAAACAAAGGATTCCAGCCTCATCCAAAGGAAATATATTTCCTTTCTCATGGGGAACCCTAGGGCCTCTTTGCCATGGAGCACTGTCATGAGGGCCCACATTAAGTCTTATCATAGATGAGAAAATGTTCAAAAGAGTATGTGCTCCTACTGGGGTCCTATTTCTAAGGAAGTTAAAAGAAAACTACTGCCTATCTATGCCAAATAAAATGGCATTTATCCAAGACTTGGAAAAGCATGAGCTATTCTTTGCATAGAAAAAGCCCAAGCCGGGCTCGGTGGCTCAGCCTGTAATCCCAGCGTTTTGGGAGGCTAAGGTGAGTGGATTGCCTGAGCCTGTGGGTTCGAGACCCGCCTGGGCAGCAAGACCTCATCTCTACAATAAATCAAAATTAGCCGGGCGTGGTAGCGCGTGCCTGTAGTTCCAGCTACTTGGAAGGCTGAGGCGGAAGAATAGCCGGAGCCCAGCAGGTCGAGGCTGCGGTGGCCGGGAGCGGCCACTGCACTCCAGTCTGGGCAACAGAGTGAGACTCCAACTCAAAAAAAAAAGAAAAGAAAAAGCCCAAATGTTAAGACAATGCACTTTCATAACCCTTAGTTATGAAACATGTACATTTAAACATGTATCTGTTTATAATAGTATTTATTCTAGATTTAAGTGGATGTTTGAATTAATACTAGCAGAATTGAGTGTTTAGCACCATGGGCAGGATTTCCATATCATGAAGCCACTTTGAGAAATATCACTGCAACTTTATTTATTAATTTTTAAAATAATTCATTAATTTATTATAGAGTTGTGGGATACAAGTGAGGTTTTACTACTAAGTAGGCTACATGCAGGTAAAATTTGGGCATCTAGGTGGCCCTCACTCTTCCTGGTAGTGGATCAGGCACCACTACCAGGTGTTGTTATATTTCCCCCCGTTATCCTCCCTACCTCACTCTCCTAGCAGTACCCAATGACTGCTGATCTCACTTTTGCGCTAATATAACCAGTGTTCAGTGTCCACTTATGAGTAAGAACATGCAGTATTCAGTTATTTGTTTCTCTCATAGTTTACTTAGAATGATGTTCTCCAACTGCATTCAAGTTCCTTCAAAGGCCATAATTTTGTTCTTTATGGCTGCTTAATATGTCATCATATATATGTACCACATTTTCTTTATCCAATCCAGTTTTAATGGGCAACAGTGTTGGTTCCATGTTTTTAGTATCGTGAAGAGTGTGGCAATAAACATGTGTGGGCAGGTCTTTTTTTTAGCAGAGTGATTTATCTTGCTCGAGGTATATTCCCAGGTTGGGGATTGCTGGTTTATATAGAAAATCAATTTTTAGTTCTTTGAGAAATTGCTGCATGGTTTTTCATAGAGGTTGAACTAGCTGACATTCCCACCAACAGTGCAGAACAGGTCCCATTTCTCCATAGTTATGCCAGCACCTGTTGCTTTTTGACTTATTAATGATAACCATCCTTACTGGAGCTAAGTGGTATCTCATTGCAGTTTTGATTTGCCATTTTCTGCTGATTAGTGAGGCTGAGCATGTTTTCATGTGTCTGTTGACTGCTTGTATGTCATCTTTAGAGAAGTGTTTGTTCATGACTTTTGCCCACTTTTTAATGGAATTGTTAGAATTTTTTTTTCCCCTCTTTCACTTCATTTGAGTTTCTTATAGATCCTGGATGTTAGGTCTTTGTCTGATACATAATTTGCAACTTTTTCCCCCCATTCTATGGCTTGTCTCTTTATTCTCTTGATTTTTTTTTTTTTTTTTTTTTGCTTTGCAAAAGCTTTTCAATTTGATGAGGTCCAACCTATGTATCTTAACTTTTATGGCATTCACTTTTGGGACTTGGTCAAGAATTTGTTTTAGGATACCCCTAATTTTTTGCTCTTATCTGATTGTTCTGGCTAGGACTTCCAGCACTGTGTTGAATGGGAGAGATGAGAGTGGGCATCCTTGTCTTGTTCCCACGTTTAGGGGGAATGTTTCCAGCTTCTGCGCATTGAACAAAATGTTGACTGTGGGTTTATCATTGATGGCTCTTATTGTTTTGAAGAATGTTCTTTCTGTGCCTAGGTGTTTGAAGTTTTTTATCAAGAAGGGATGCTGAATTTTGTCAAATGCTTTTCAGCATCTAATGAGATGGTTCTTGGTTTTACATCTATTAATGTGCTGAATTACATTTATGATCTTGCAAATGTTGAAATATCCCTGTATCCCAGGAATGAAACTCACTTGGTCATGGTGGATGCTCTATTAGGTCTGTGCTTACTTGTACTTTTTTGTTACGTATGACCTTTCTTTTGTTTCTATGTTCAACAGCTTCTTAAATATCTACAGAAGGGCTGGCTGGAGGTGGGATATTTTCTTAGGAATTACATGTTTTAGAAGAATTTTGCCTCTCCATTACTAATGAAGCTTAGCTTGGCAGGGCGGAAAATTTTTAGATGAAGTTGCTTATCTTTGAAAGTATTAAAAAGTGGGATTCTATTCCCTTCTGGCTTGTAGTGTTTCTGCAGATAAGTCTGGAGTAATTCTGATGGGTCTTCGCTGGTAGGTGGTCTGACTTATTTCTTTTGCTGCCTTTGAAATTTTAGTTTCATGCTTACTTTTGGAGGTGAATAAATATGTGTCTTGGGAATGGTCTTCTCATGTGATACCTTGTGGGGGGTTCTCTGAACCTCTAGTACTTGAAAGGTCACCTCTCTAATGAGATGTGGGAAGCTTTCTGAGATGACTTCATGGAATAAGCATTCCCTGGTATTTAGAGTATCCCTTTCAGGGATGCCAGTCAGGCACAGATATGGCTTCTTGACATAGTCCCACACCTCTGAGAGAATTTGCTCATTCATTTTTTTTTTTTTTTGAGCCTTGTTTATATTTTTTTACACACTGGGTCAGTTTCATATTTTGATCTTCAAGCTCTGAGATTGTTTTCTCCATCTGATTGATCCTACTCCCTATGCTTGTTACTGTGCTTTTACATTCCAAGAGGAAGTTCTTCATTTCCAGTATTTCATGGGGCTTTCTGATATTGGCTAACTCTGTTTTTACTTCCTCTATGACTTTGGTGAATTTCACTTCTAGTATCTCATGGTTCTTTTTATTCATTTTAGCCACCCAATCTCTGAATTCTGTGACTGCCATTCAGGATGGATTGTTCTAGGAGGCTTTCATTAAAGAGCTATCTCTTTAAGACTTTAGTATTCCCTGTGTTTTTTCAGTGATTCTTCCTTACTTGTGAAAAATAATTCTTCCCTCTTCATCTTTCTTCCTTTTTTTTTTTTTTTTTGAGTTGGAGTCTCACTCTGTCACCCAGACTCAAGTGCAGTGGCCGCTCCCGGCCACCGCAGCCTCCACTTGCTGGGCTCCTGCGATCCTTCCGCCTCAGCCTTCCAAGTAGCTGGAATTACAGGCATGCGCTACCACGCCCAGCTGATTTTTTGATTTATTGTAGAAATGAGGTCTCGCCAAGTTGCCCAGGCGGGTCTCAAACCCGCAGGCTCAAGCAATCCACTCACCTCAGCCTCCCAAAGGCATGGGATTATAGGCTGAGCCAGTGAGCCCGGCCTTCTTTCTTCCTTAATTTTGTTGTTTTGGAGCTAATTAATGTCTTTTTGTTCTAGGGTCTTTCTGTCATTCAATATAGATTATTCATAAGAGAGAGAGTGATATTCACTTCTGCTCCATGCTCTTCCAGAAAAAGACTTTTTTTTTTTTTTTTTTTGCTGCAGAGTTTTTTTCCTGTGGTTAGACCATTTGGGCTGGTTTTTGGCCTCTGTTGCAATTATTGCAGGGAATAGATAGGGAGCTGAGCTCCCTGTCTGCTGTTCATGGTTTGGAACCCCAAAATCCTTCCCACCAGGAAAGACTTCGGGTGTCTTTCATAAGGCTTCCTCCTGCTTCAGGTCTGTGCTCAGCACTTGAAAAACAGCAAGCTCCCGGCCATAAGGGATTTGCCCTGTGAGTGAGCAGTCCTGGCAAAAAGATCTGGGAAGAGGTCAGTTGGCCTCCAGTAGCTAGTGGTTGGTGCCAGCTGAGTATATTCTTCAGGCAAGATTTCCCAGCCTGGGAACCAGCCACCAGCAGAAAGCTAGCAGAAAGCTCACTCTCTGGGCATCAGAGCATGTGCTTGTCCCTGTTCCATTTGGTCTTCGGTTGTCTGTCTCTATGCCCAGACCAGGACTCCTCCTATTTGGGATCAATTGGGAACTGCTGGAGGGTGGGCAACTGATCCAGCAGAATCACTTATCCCCTCTTGCACACATGGCAGAGCTTCAGTTCCTATGTGAGTCTTGAACATGGAGGGGGATGGGGTGACCTGATTCCAGCTTCTGCCATCCTGGTACTCTGCTTTCTGGTCTCTATGGGTTCAAAAAATATTTGTGGGATGCAGGGTGCTTCATCCATTCAAAACTATTCAGGGTACCTGTATCTATCAGTGACTGGTACCTTACTCTCTGTTTTGCTTGGTGGGAAAGGAGCCAGTCTGCTGCTCACAGCAGCCATCTTGGATCTCACTGCAACTTTAGATATTTTGTCTTAATCTACTGATGATTCTTTGAAGGCTTTATCTAAATCTATTGACTATCTAGCTAATGTAATATTAGATAACGCTTTATCTCTAGACTACTTACTTGTGGCACATGGAAGAGTTTGTGCAGTCATTAATAAAACCTGCTACATTTATATAAATATCATTGGGCAAGTTGAAGAAGACATGAAGAAAATTTATAATAAAGTTTAATGGCTCCATGTGTTTGCACAAGGTGCCCCTGATGCCATTGCTATTGGGGCATTATTATGAACCCCATGCCTTCTTTTTGCCTGTATTATCCCTTTTGTTGGATCTAGTATAATGATTATACTCTTTCTAACTTTTGGTTCTTGTCTTTTTAACTGTCTGGTTAAACTTGTTTCTGTCAGAATCAAACAATTTCATGTTCACATGATGGTCATGCAGGGATCCCAACCAGTGCCCAAAATCAATGCCTCCATAGAAACTAATCTAGGTATGTTAGGTCGGTCAGGAAAAGACTTTTGATCCCAGATTAGGAAGGCCTCTGCTATATATACATATATACATATATACATATATTTGCACAGAGATTTTTTGCTTTAGAAGAAGATTGCTTAGCTATCATCTTTAAGAATATAAAGCACTAAACTGACAGAAACTCACTGTGTCCGTACTCTTAAGGCACCTACCTCAAACTCTCACTCTCTTAAATGTGTCATTTCTTCTAAACAAATTCCAGTTTAAAACTTTTACTCGGACTTACTCTGAAATTTTTTTGTGTGGCTATGTCAAGAACTCACAGAACAACTATAACCCCCACCACCCAGCATTAATTTCTAAGTAAAAGAATGCTGAAACATTAACTAATAACTATACTTTAAAGTTTATATATTTTGTTTCTTATGTTTTAATGCTAATTAAAAGTGATATATATTTAAATATTTCAACAAATGTGTAATTTTTTACCATTTCTACTCTAAGAGATATGTATGTATATATAAAATGTGGTAGAAGCTTTAGAGAAAGGGAATTGTGTTTGCCTTCACGAAAGTTGACTAAGGTTTGATGGACTTCTTTATAAAATTTTCAAAAATAATAGTATCAGTTGCTCATTGATTTAAAAAGTAGAATTTGGTATTCTATCTAGTAAGAAACTTTTTTTTGGATAATTGTTCTGTTCTTAATTTTAAAAAATGTAAAAATTTTATTTTTTACCTCTATGCACTACACCTAGATAGAAGTTTATGTTTTACCAAAATAGTTTTATGTTTGCTTTATTTTTGTCAATTATTAAGTATATAGTTTTCAGTTTGACATTTAGAAAAGAGCTAGTTTTTCACATTCATGTTATCTCCTATGTTTAATTTTAAAAGCATTCGCTGTCAATTGGTTAACTAGATAGCCATACATAGTTTGTAATTTATGATTGCATCTTAACTAAATGTTGAGATATCACAACTTTTGATATTTTGCCTTCTCAAAACCAAATTCTAAATAACATATTTTGCATATACTATTGTCTTTGAAATTTTTCATAAAGCCACTGGAAAACCACAAAGGATTTGTTCTTATACCTTTTAAAAAGAAATGTGCTAGAAATAACTAAGCACGGCAACCACCTTGGGTCCTCTCACACTGTGGGAGATTTTCTGTCCACTTAATATATCCAGAGGAGGTTGGGAAGATGATAACTGAGCCAGTTGGACTATGTGAGTCCTGGTGGGAGTGAGTGAGTGTATGGAAAATTTTGTGTACATGTCAGTGAGCAAGTGGGCATGTGAGTGACTGACTGAGTGAGGGCTAGGGAGCTAGCAACCAGGGCTCTCCTGGTGCAGCTGCTGGTGCCACAGCTGCTGGACTTGGACCATAGCAATTCCTGGGTCTTAGAAGTCAAGTGTCATTTTCTTTTCTTTAAATCATCAAACTCTTCCTGGGAAGAAAATGCTAGGAGAGACTATTTAAGTGGGGACTCATGAACATGTGGCCAGACCCCTAGTGCAACAGCCAGTACTACAGCTTCTTTGCTTTGTCCCTGGCTCCTCCCAGGTCACAGAAGTCGAGCGCCATTATTTTTTTCTAAAATGAACAAAAGTTTTCCTCTGAAAAAGCAGCGGGGAGAAACTATCACCCCAGGTTCTTCCTTACCATTGTAGCAAGACAGACTGTCAGCTCCAGGCTTTGTCTCACCACTTCAGCACCTGGCAGGGCACTGTCAGCAGGGACTGCAGAGGTAGTCCACAGGCAAGGTCTCACAGAAGAAGACAAGAGAGGCACCCCACTACAATCTTGAATGTGGGACAGGAAAGTGCTCTGACTTATTCCCCACAGAGCAATAGAAACGATCTCTGTGACTGGCAGATCAACTACTCAGGGACTGATCGTGACCCAAAGGGAATATCCTGACAAACTTCAGAGGGACCTGAGGAGTGCTGAGTTCCAGGTGCCCCACTCCTACCCTGATCCAGCTGTGGGACAAAGGGTATGACCAGAAAAGGATGAGGAAGGACTCCAAAGATATCAGTGGTGAATCTGGGGCTGACCTAAACCCCATCCTCTCCAGTAATCCTCTGAACATCAGACCTACATAACTGGGCCACAACTGAGAGGGACAAACCCAGGTGGAGCCTGGACGTCAGTTACAGTAGGAAAACTCCATTCCAGGATAAGCCTGGCTTGGCACTCCTCCATGAGTGCATACCTGGGGAAGAGGTAATCTCACACCTCCCCACTGGAGGAGATCTCCCTGACTATAAGAGAGTGGGAGGGGAGGACTGCAACCTCACCCACCTCCACTGAACCTCCTCATTCCCTGCTCTGGACACTGGGTAGAGAGTGAAAGAGGTAGCAGGAGAGACCTGATTAGAGGAACAATTACAGAGCCTGTCACAAGAAAGCAAGGTTTTCTTGTTTTTGTTTTTTAAATTCTCAATTAAAAAAAAATAATTTTTGACTGTTAATTCATCTATTTTTAAAATATTTTTCCTTTGTGCATGAATGTGTATGTGAGGGTTTGATCTGCATCCCCACCCTATTTTATTTCTTTTCTTTTTCTGTTTCTTCTCTTATTTGTCATTTTCTGTTTATGTGTGTATGTGAATGATTGAATGTGCGTCTTTCAATTTTGTTGTTGTTGTTTTGTTTTTGCTCTTTTGTTCTTCTGGGTTTTTTATTTTTATTTTTTATAATTTAAGGTGTGTGTCAATATATGTGTGAAAGTTCAACCTGAATTCCTTTTTTTTTTTGTCTTTTCCAGTCTTTCTGCTTTTCTTTCCTGTTTGCTTTGTGCTAGGCATGTGTGTGTGCTTAGTTTCCTTAGTTTTGTGTTATTGTTATTGTTTGTTTTTGTTTCACTTTGTTGTTATTCCAGTTTGTTTTGGTGTGTGTGTGTATGTCTGTGTGTATGTGTGTTCAATTGTTTTTTGCATTGGTTTCTGCTTTACATCATCATATAGATTGGTGGTGGGGAGTGGGTCTCAGGGAACACATAATACAATAAGTGAACATTGCAATTTGCAAGTAGTTTCTGAATCCTGAAGCTTAGTGCCCCATCTCTTACTTTATTCAGATTACAAGAACTACAAGGGACATCAAAGCATCCCATCCACCATCCTATTTCAAAATTGAACAAATCTAGAGCCTGGATCAGGGAAGAATAGAGGACTGAGTAAACATCAGAAGAGAAAGCATCTCCAACTGACACTGAATAACAGAACTAAAGAGGAAAACAAAAGATCTGTCACAAATGAGCAAAAAAGCCAAAGGAAGACCACAGGCAATTTCAAGTGTACCAAAGACAACACTCATGAAAAATCAGATGTTGGTGCCCAAACAATGGAAGTCACCAATGACTGGTCCCAGAATATGACAGGGATTAGGGAATGGATGAAAAGAGTGCATAAGACTCAAGAAAGACAAGATGCAAAACTGAAAAAAACTTGTGGCAGAGATTTAGGCAATACAAAATTTCATCCAGGAAATAAATAACAAGATGCCAAGAATGGAAAGCAGAGTGAATCTAGCTAAAGAAAGAATCTCAGAACTTGAAGACCAGAACATGGAATTAACTTGATCTGTAAAAATATACAAAGATGACTCAGAAAGAAAGAACAAAGCCTACAAGAAATGTGCAATTATATCAACAGGCTAACCCTACACCTGATTGGTATCCCAGAAGAAGAAAGGGAAATGGAAAATCATTTGGTGCAAGTATTCAGGAGGTAATCCAAGAAAACTTTCCCCATCTCACCAGAGATGTGATCAGCCAAGCACAAGAGATACAGAGAACCCCCACAAGACATCAAATGAGAAGATCAACCGCTAGACACATAGTAATTCGCTTACACAAAGCAGGCACAGAAGAAAAAAATTCTAAATGCAGCAAGAGAGAAAGGTCAGATTACCTACTGAGAAAACCAATAAGAATAGCAGCAGACCTATTGGCAGAAACACTACAAGCAAGAATGAATTGGATCCTTATATTCAAAGTTCTCAAAGATAACCAATTTAAACCAAGAATTTTCTATCCATCCAAGCTCAGCTTAATCAGTGATGGAGAATTAAAATCCTTCCCAGACATCCAATTCTTATGAGATTACGTAGCTTCCAGACAGGCTCTATAGGAGACAATTAAAAAGGTATGAAGCACAGGAGAAAGAAAAAAAAGAATTACCACAAACTTCCCAAGAGAACAGCAGATCACAGAATCAACAGAAAATACAGCACGACAAGAAACTTGCAAACAAAGAAAAAAACTTTATAAGAACCCTATGACAGGGATAAACAATCACATTTCAATAATCAGCCTGAATGTGAATGTACTAAATGCACCACAGAAAAGACACAGATGGCAAACTGGATAAGAAGACATGACCCAATTATTTCCTTCATCCAGGAGACTTATCTCACCACAAGGGATGCACAAAGACTAAAGGTTAACGGATGGACAATAAGCTTCCAGCTAAATGGATTACTAAAGCAGGCAGGAACTGTGATCTTAATATCAGACAAAACAACCTTTAATCTATCAAAAAATTTAAAAGATGCAAAAGTACACTGTGTATTGATAAAAGGTTCAATCTGTCAACAAGAAATATCCATCCTAAACATATATGCACTCAACACAGGAGCATTCACATATATAAAGCAACCACTAAGTCAAAGGAAAAAAAAGATATTGACTCTAACACTATTTTAGTAGGGAACTTGAATAACCTACTAACAGCCCTAGATAGATCATCATGGCAAAAAATCAACAAGGAGATCTGGAACCTAAACTTGACCCTCAACCAAATTGACTTAATAGATACCTACAGATTATTCTACCCACCAACCACAGAATGTACATTCTATTCATCACCACATGGAATGTACTCCAAGATGGATAACATCCTTGGCCATAAATCAAGCATAAACAAATTCCATAAGGTTGAAATGCTATAATGCACATTCTCAGACCACAGTGGAATAAAAATAAATATGAAAACCAACAAAATTTCCCCAATGCCCACAATGACATGGACACTAAACAGCATGATGCTGACCAACTAATGGTTCAACACTGAAATTAAAGCAGGAATTGAAAGATGCCTGGAAACAAATGAAAATGAAGAAACAACTTACAAACACCTCAGGGATGCCATGAAAACAGTTCTAAGAGAGGAAATATATCTCTATTAGCACACATCAAGAGAATGAAAAGAGCACAAGTGGACAGCATAACAAATCACCTAAGGGAGCTGGAAAGAGAAGACCACAAAAACCTCAACTTTAGCAGAAGAATCCAAATCACAAAAATAAGACCCAAATATGGGACATAGAAGACAAAAATAAGCCAGGCTCAGTGGCTCAGCCTGTAATCCCGCTCCTTTGGGAGGCTGAGGTGAGTGGATTGCCTGAGCCTGGGCAGGCGAGACCTCATCTCTACAATAAAAAAAAAAAATTAGCCGGGCATGGTAGCGTGTGCCTGTAGTTCCAGCTACTTGGAAGGCTGAGGCAGAAGGATCGCCGGAGCCCAGCAGGTCGAGGCTGCAGTGGTCGGGAGCGGCCACTGCACTCCAGTCTGGACAACAGTGAGATTCCAACTCAAAAAAATAAATAAATAAATAAATAAGAAGACAAAAATATCAGAAAACATCAACAAAACAAAAAGCTGGTACTTTGAAAGAATTAACAAGATTGATGGATCACTAGCCAGAATGACCGAGTAAAAGACCAAATAAACACAATCAGAAATACAAAAGATCAAATCCCAACTAACCCCGAAGAAATACAAAAGATTATGAGAGATTACTACGTACACCTATATGGAAAAAACTTGATAAGCTAAATGAAGTGGAGGACGTTCTCACATCACACAAACTCCCCACGTTGAAACCAGAAGATATTGAGACACTAGATAGACCAATAACAACCCAGGAAATAGACTCTGTCATACGAAAACTACCTACAAAAAAATCCAAAAAACCCAAAACAAACAAACAAACAAAAAAACCCTGGACTGGATGACTTTCCAACAGAATTCTGCAAAACATACAAGGAGGAGCTGATACCAATCCTATTGAAAGTATTACAGGCAATTGAATAAGATGGAATTCTCCCAAAATCATTTTAAGAAGCTGTCACACTAATATCCAAACCAGATAAAGAGTCAACAAAAAAAGAGAACTACATGCCAGTGTTCCTTATGAACATAGATGCAAAAATTCCATCAAGATTCTAGCAAATTGGATCCAAAAACACATCTCAAAAATTATCTACCATGACCATATAGGCTTCATCCCCAGGATGCAGGACTGTTTCAACATTTGCAAGACCATAAATGTAATTAAATACATCAACAGATGAAAAAACAAGAACCACATGATGATATCATTAGATGCAGAAAAAGCCTTTGACAAAAATCCAGCATCCCTTCTTGATAAAAACCCTCAAACACCTAAGTATAGAAGGAACATACTCAAAATAGTAAATTCTATCTACGATAAACCCACAGCTAACACATTGCTAAATGAACAGAAACTGGAAACATTTCTCCTGAAAACTGGAACAAGACAAGGCTGCCCACTCTCTCCCCTCTTGTCAACATTGTGTCGGAAGTCCTAGCTAAGGCAATTAGACAAGAGAAGGAAATCAGGGGTATCCAAATAGGAAGAGGAAGCCAAGTTATCCCTTTTGCTGATGATATGATCTAAACCTTGAAAATTCAAGAGAATCTGTAAAAAACCTCCTTGCACTGCTAAAGGACTTTGGCAAAGTCTCAGGGTACAAAATAAATGTGCAAAAGACAATTGCATTTAATACACCAACAACAAGCAGGCAGAGACCCAAATTAAAGGCACAATCCCATTCACAATAGCCACAAAAAAAAAAAAAAAAAAGGAAATACCTCGGCATAAAGCAGGAGGTATCACACTTCCAGACTTCAAGCTTGACAATACGACTACAGTAATCAAAACAGCCTGTTATTGATACAAGGACAGGCACATAGACCAGTGCATCAGGATAAAGATTCCAGAAGCAAAGCCTCAATTTCTCAGCCAACTCTTCTTTGACAAAGCCTCCAACAACAACCCCCGGGGAGAGGAAATCCCCCTATTCAGTAAATGGTGCTGGGAAAACTGGCTGATCACATACAGAAGATTAAAACAGGTCCCCTACCTATCACCATACACAAAAAATAACTCTAAATGGATCAAAGGCCTCAATGTAAAATCTCAATCTATAAAAATCTTAGAAAACGCAGGAGACACCGTTATGGAAATTGGAACTGGCAACCAATTCCTATTCAGTACCCTAAATGCCCATACCTTAAGAAATAAGAGACAAGTGGGACCTCATCACACTAATGAGCTTCTGCAAAGCAAAAGAAACCATCAAGATAAATAGTTGGCAAATATATTTTCCCATTGTGTGGGGAGACAGCCCACACAATGGGAAAATATATTTGCCAACTGTTTATCTGACAAAGGTCCATCATCTAGTATCTACAAGGAACTGAAATGTGCTGAAAGGAAAAAAAGCAAACAGTTCCATTAAAAAGTGGGCAAAAGACATGAAAAAACCCTTCTCAAAAGAAGATATACAGGCAGCCAATAGACAATGAAAAAGTGCTAAGCCTCACTCATCATCAGCGAAATGCTAGTCAAAACCACACTGAGAAACCACCTAACCCCTGTAAGAATGGCCATCATTAATAAAACAGACAATAACAGATGCTGGCAAGGATGTGGAGAAAATGGAATGCTTCTACACTGCTGGTGGGAATGCCGCCTAATGCAACCTCTTTGGAAGACAGTGTGGTGATTTTTGAAAGAACTAGAAATTTACCTTCCATATGACTTAGCAATTCCCTTATTGGGAATATACCCAAAGGAACTCAAACCATTCTACAAAAAAGATACCTGTACATGTATGTTTGTTGCAGCTCTATTCACAATAGCAAAAACATGGAACCAACCGTGTTGCCCATTGAAGCTGGACTGGATTTAAAAAATGTGGTACATATACACCATGGAATATTATGCAGCCAAAAAGAAGGACAAGCATATGGACTTCTCAGCAACTTGGATGAATTTAGAGTCGATCATACTCAGTGATCTATTACAACAACAAAGAACAGAGTACCATATGTTGTTATAAGTAGAACTTGAACAATTATAATACTATTAGAAAACAATTTACAGTAGTGGGAAACTGTCAGAGGATGGGGAGTGGGATTGGTAGTTGAAAGAAACTGCTGAGGGAGGGAGGGACATACCTCCTCAACAAGGGTACCAGCATAATCAACGTTTGTATTCCTAACCCTGAATTGTACCCCACATCTTTATAATAAAAAATAAATAGATCCTGCTTTGTCAAAAAAAAAAAGAAATAAATAAATAACTAAGCTTATTTGCTATCTTCCTATTAATGTTTTGTAGGAAGTGTCAAATCAAAAGAAATATTCACTTTCCTTAAGGTACACAGGTATAATTAAAAAATGTTTGTGTAAATGTTTTAGAAAACTTTATACTGTAAGGAATTTCCTGGACATTTATCAATGTCTTTGTTGTTTCTGATATGATTCTATTTGTCAAAATTCTAATGTTGTTTGGTCTGATATAAGACAACACAGAAATCAGTGTATTAGTCATAATTTCAGTTATTTTTAAATGTTAACTTGATTTCAATTTTACTTCCTTAATTTGAATCTATCATCATCTTGGCCAGTAGTATTCAATAAAAGATTCACACTGCCTACTAATGAAATTTTGTCAATATACAGGTCTTTAGACTTATCCCACACTTACGGACTCTTTTTGGTAGAGAGCACTGACAAATTATTAGTATATTCTAACTATACACTTAATATATTAATGGAATACTATATCAATTTTTTTTTTTTTTTGAGTTGGAGTCTCACTCTGTCGCCCAGACTGGAGTGCCAGTGGCCGCTCCCGGCCACCGCAGCCTCGACCTGCTTCCGCCTCAGCCTTCCAAGTAGCCGGAATTACAGGCATGCACTACCACACCCGGCTGATTTTTTGATTTATTGTAGAGATGAGGTATCGCAGCCCAGGCGGGTCTCGAACCCACAGGCTCAGGCAATCCACTCACCTCAGCCTCCCAAAGGCGTGGGATTACAGGCTGAGCCACCGAACCCGGCTTACTATATCAATATTGTTGTATAAAGGTTTTTTGTATAAAGGTAAATATTATGTTTAATTTTATAAATTACTTATTATATCTACTCTTCTTTGAATACAGTTTATTATTATTTTCATAAACATTTCATCTAGAACTTTTTTTGGTTTGACTTTGATTTTGTATTACATGCTACAGAAACAAGTTTTCTTATCAGTTGTGTTATTCTTGCGGGAAGTTTTCATCACATCTTTCATCGTAGAAAATTATCTATTTAACTACAGCCATTTTTATGTCTTTTGTCATTAAGTTTTATTTCATTCTGATGTTTCTCTAAAGCGCTTGAATTGGCTACATGTGAGACTGCTTTACTTCAACAGACAAAAATCAACTCAGAACCCTGTAGAAAAGGACTATATCAGGTATTTTAAATTTTGAGGTGCAGGTATATGAAAGTATGGTTCAAAAAACTTTGAGACCATACCAGTGGACTGAATTTCTAGATTTCTAGTAGAGAATGATGACTAAATTGAAATTTTTTCGTTTCATTTTCAAATTTCTAGTTTTTATTATGATTCATTCTCCATCCTGACTCTGGCAGATAAAGAATTTATTTTTAAAATAAAAGTATTTTAATGACCCTATAAAGCTTTTTCTTGGGGACTCTGGCATCTTTTAAAATAATTACCTGCTCTGTTTGAAGTCTACTACCACTCCTAAAACTTCATATACATATCAAGAAACTCTGCCCTTTTATTTTCCTCAAGCTGCCCAATTCCTTTGTTGCTTTTAAGTTTTCTTAGATAACCATGCTAACTGGCTGTCAATCAGAAAATATTTGAATCCATCTATAGCTTGTGGGTCCTTGCTTAAAAATATTCTACCTCCCTGGATTCAACCAGTATAAATCTCACACATATTAATTTAGGTTTGTTGTAACTTCTGCTCTCCTGAATTGTATATAGTCAAGTTACCATGCAACCACAGTGTGCACATGTTCTCAGGAAACCCTGTGACATAGGCCATAGGTCTAGGTCCTCAAGTTGGTCAGCCAAAATCCATTCTAAAATATTTCACAAATTTTGGCATTGTTTTCACCAGTCAGAAAAAAACGTTGACACATAAGAATGATAACCCAAGATCATTTGGAACAAGAATTAATTACACAGGACTGAATGAACTCATAAAAGATGATTGTGAGAATATTGCTGATGTTTTAATGTCTTGGAATAACAGCCCTGGTACCTGCTTATAGTGTCTTGAGATTTAGGGGTGAGTTAGGAAAATAATTATTTTTCACATTTTACGAACTTCAGAAAGAAAGGTATTTTTTTCAAATTCATAGCAACTAACAGATGTTGTACAGTGATAAATTCTTGACTTTTCTTCCTTGCCTCAATAGCCTTTTAAAAGTCAATTTTGAGATTTCTTATGATAATATCCAGGAAAATAAACTAGAAGAAATTCTGTATGATAAAAATATTGATTTGTTTTATGTGTAGACTTGGTCAGACTATAGTACTCAGTTATTCAGTCAAACATGATTCTCATTGTTGTGAAGAAATCTTATAGATGTGGTAAACATTTACAGTCAGTTGATCTTAAGTAACAGAAATTTCCTTTGCTATGTTGATGGGCCTCTTTTAATCACTTAAGAGGTCTTAGAGAGAAATTGAGTTTACCTGAGAAAAAAGAAATTTTGGTTCACTACTACATCAGCTTCTGACTGAAAATTCCCTTCCCTTCAAATTTTAGACTTGCCAATCCCTTCAATTATATAGGCTAATTATGTGAAATAAATTATATGTGTGTATATGTATATATTCTGTTTTTGTAGAAAGTTCTGACTTTTACTAAATTTGATACCAGATACCAGGGAGCAGCTTTATCAAATACCTAAAAATATAGAAATGGTTCTGAAATTGTGTAATGAGCAGAGACTAAAAAGTTTTAAGACATAATAAAAAACAGTCTAGATTGCCATGAGGAAATTATTGGTAGAAATATAAAATATTAAAGGCAATTATGATGAGGGCTCAAGCAGAAGTAAGTACTATATAAAATATTTTCATCATTATAAATATACATATATTGTCAAGAATAAAATGCTGCTAGAAATACAAATGTTAAATGTGCTTCTGGTGACGGTTCAAATGGAAATGAGGAACACAGTATTGGAAAATGAGAGAAAGAAGATTCTCAATATAAAGTGGCAAGAAACTTGTCCCAATTGTGTTCTAATTAATGTATGGAAAGTAAGTCTTGAAGTAATAAAGTTGGACATGTAGCTGAGTTCAGGGGGCCAGCCCCCAAAGAGAGATTTAGGAGGTCCCTTGGAAGGTGTGATGGCGTCGGCCATTATTTTGAAGGGATAGATATTAAAAGAAAGAAAGATGGAGGGATAGATATAAAGAGAAAGAAAGAGAAAGAAAGAAAGTGGACATCTGTTCAATGGATTGAGCAGAAGCCGTTTATTGGGGATTTACAGTGTGTATTTATCCCAAATTTTACACAGGCAGTCTTACAAGTCTTCCACGTGAACACAAGCCAGGTGCAGGAAGGGCTCCCCCCACCCATCAGGTGTTTCCTCAGGCATAAGGAAGAACAATCTCAATTAAATCACAAAATTTTTACATGAACACAAAACCAGGTGAATGAGGGGCATCCCTCACCCGCCAGATGTTTCATGGAGTAAGAGGAAGGGCAATCCCAATTAAATCACAAGACATTTACATGAACATAAAGCCAGGTGGATGAGGGGCGTCCCCCACCCACCAGGTGTTTCCTCAAGCATGAGGAATTGAGGATCCCAAAACTATCTCACTGTTCCTCATGCTTGGTTAATATTTCTCAAAAGCAATACAACAATTTTAATATCATAATATTCTAATAATCAATAACTTTTAAAACCTATGTATACGCAACACCTAATAACCAACCTAAATCCCAATTCCTCTCTATTTTACGCTAATTCTACCTACACTATGGAAACTCTTAATTATAGTCCAAACCAATTCCTAAGGAATGTGGCTCAGTTGAAAGATCATGTTGGGCCGTTTCTGGGAACAATTGATTACAATCTCTTAACAAAATGGCTGTTTTGAAATCCTATAAATCTATTTTAACTTTTATAAAAGTTTCTAATTCCAGCCGGGCTCAGTGGCTCAGCCTGTAATCCCACGCCTTTGGGAGGCTAAGGTGAGTGGATTGCCTGAGCCCGCGGGTTCGAGACCCGCCTGGGCAGCGAGACCTCATCTCTACAATAAATCAAAAAATCAGCCGGGCGTGGTAGCACATGCCTGTAATTCCGGCTACTTGGAAGGCTGAGGCGGAAGGATCGCAGGAGCCCTGCAGGTCGAGGCTGCGGTGGCTGGGAGCGGCCACTGCACTCCAGTCTGGGCAACAGAGTGAGACTCCAACTCAAAAAAAATAAAACTAAAAATAAAAACATAAAAATAAAATAAAACCCAAGTATAAACTGTAAATTGTATTAAAGCCAAAACCGCAAATGTAGAAGATGGAAACAATGTAATTTCTAAAGTTGTATTCTAAAGCTGTATTCTTATTAAACCTCAAAATATCATGTTTGATCATGCTTGAACTGACATAATTCACTGACGTAGCATAACCTATTCTACAATACTTTCTATGAACAAAATAAATTCAATTTCTATAATAAGTAGAAAAAACCCTATACTAACTGTAGCTAAAACCTGGTTTAAAAGAAAGCAGCCCAGTCCAAAGTACACACTGGGCCCTTAGGAATGTGACCCAGCCCAAGGTTCGTGCTGGGCCTTTTAGGAATGTGGCCCAGCTCAAAGTTTGTGCTGGGTCATTTCTGGTAGCTCTAGATATTTATCTATATTATTAAGGTTGAAACAGCACTTTGTATGTATATACTAATTCTACAAATATACTATTAAATCTTAAAAGAAGCTTGTACCATATTAAAGGCTCCCAAATGTGACCTGAGTTTGAATTATGTTAAGTTTAAAGCTGAAACCGCAGTCTGTGAGAAATGGGAAGAATGGACTCCTAAAGTAAGCCATACCTGTCATATTCTCAGAACTTCATGCTTAGATCATCAAAGCCCTGCTAGTGGATCATGTCAAACAGCAAAAAAAGGGAAGAGGGAATGGGCTTTCAGCTCCTGAACACATCCTAGTGGTCTCAGGGTCCGCAGCCTGCCTGGATCCCTAATGTTCAGGCAGGCCTCCACAACTGGTTCCCAACAGCTGAGGAGATTTCCAAGAATATTGTAGGAAGTGTAACCTTGTTTCCTCCTGTAGCTTATAGTGAAATACAAAAAGAATGAAAGAAATTGAGTAAGAAACTTGTAGCAAAAAACCAGAATTTGATAATTTAGAACATTTAAAAAATTTTTCCAGAGAGTAAAGATGAGGAAGTACACTCTTGGGTGAATACCAAGGGTATAGCTGGACAAATTTTGCTAAAAATAATATGTGTGTGATTCATATATTCAACCAACCATCTTAGCAAAAGTCAGGAATAGAGATGGGTTATCTAAAAAACCTCTTTGGAGGAGTTTCTTGTCTGATGACTTGTGCTCCCATAAGTTGCACAAGAGACCAACAAGGTTTTTGAAAATGCTGTATCAGCAGAAATACTGCTAGCCTGGCATGAAGGGGATTATAATATTTTACATCTGAATTCTGAACTTTATTCAGTGAAGTTTAATTCAGCCTTTATTTTATTTTTCTCCTTAATTTAGGTGCTAATTTTAACTACTGTGAGGTTTATTTGTTTGTTTGTTTTTTATTCTCTTTAGGAATACTTATTATCTATAGATGATTTTTGCTCTGTGGTTATCTTTTATGACAATTTGTCCTCTTCTGTCTTTTTTCCAATGGTTAACTTTGGAAAAACAGAAATTTATATATTAATAACAAAATATCTGCAATTTATTTATCAGTATTGTCATTCTATGGAAAATTAGTAATTTATTGTTAGTTTTGTAGGTAATTGCATGATTCTTTTTTAATTAGTTAGTAATGTTATTTAATTTAGTGCATGTCTATAATTTTATTTGCAGTATATTTCTAGTGTCCTATTAAATGTTCATAAAATCTTCTGTTTCCCCATTCTGTTCCAAGACTAATGTTCTTGGCTATTTGTTTCTGACTTTGTTGGGAAGGACGTAGCTGAGAATCAGTGTTAGATAATGTTTTCTAGATTCTTTAATTATATTCAAAACCTGCATGTTAATTCTAGTTACTCCCCTTTTGGTACTATTTCATTTTAGAAATTACTTTATTATTTTATATTTAGCTTAATATTTATTAGTTACCAGTGTTTCTCCTGTATTTTGTAATGCATTTAGAGGATGTTTTCAGTAACTTTAGTAACTCTGATTCATCAAGAGTTCCCAGTAAAATTGTGACAGTACCCATATTACTTTTTACAGAAGCAATGAAAAAGAGCTGAAATGCCCCCTGACCATTTTCCAAACTGATTTATCTAAAAGCCACACAAATGAACACATTTCCCAGAGAAATCAAGTTTCTTATAAGAGATCTGGCACTGACATATTATTCAATAAAACTAAATGCCTCCTAAGGCAACTTATCTAGAGAATTCCTCAAGAGGAGTACATTAGCAACAACAAAGAGTATCTTTCTCAAAGTAAACAAGTTCACAAAATGAAAAATGGCAATGGCAACATATCTATTGTTACTTTGTTATATGTCAGAATTAAATGCAAAGCATCATTTAAAATATGACAAGTATGTACTTATGTGTTTAGTGGCATATGATATTATATCTTTGTTCCAATCTTCTGTTACTAATTTGGATCATAGTTCTTGTATTTACTTTTCAACTTTTTTTCTGCTGGAAATGCATTCGTTTACATGATCATGCAGTTCAGTGTTAAATATTAACAATGCAATTTAAAATAATGCACTATGAAATACTTTAAGATATTATTTATTAGAAAACTGAAGTTGCTTTTTATTTAGATCATTAAAAATATGGAGTGATGTGCACTTTACTAATTGAAAAGAAACTGCAACAATAAATGCTAAGCAATGCTTAAATTCAATTAGAAAAATGAGTCTGTGCATATGCAATGTAGATAGAGAATGTGGACAGAAAAAAAAAATGCTTGCAAAGTGCGCTAGCTTTGGCTGCTATAACAACATGCCATATGCTGGGGAGCTTATAAACAACAGAAATTTATTTCTCACAGTTTTGGAGGTTGGAATCCAAAGATCAAAGTATCAGCATGGTTGGGTCCTGATGAGGGTCCTCTTCCAAGTTACATACTGCTGCTTTTTCATTGTGTTCTTACAGGGTGAAAAGAAAGCTAGAGAGCTCTCTAGGGTCTCTTTTATAAGATAATTAATTTTGTTTATGAATTCCACTTCCATGACCTAAATTTCCTCTCCAAAGCTCCACTTCTTAATTCTATTAAATTGGAGGTTATGATTTCCATATATGAGCTATGGAGAGAAATATTCAGTCCATAACATAGAACTTACAAATATCTGGTGTTATTTGATTGTTATTTTTGGTAGGAAAATTGTAAATACACTAAAATATAAAATGCTTTATTCATCTGCTATTGGATGAATTAAGTTTTTTCTAAAATATTCATTGCACACTGAGTGTTCTAACAAGAATCTATAATTACATATAATAGAAATGTGAATATTTATGTTTCTCATTTTTAATATGAAATTAATATTTGATTTTTGTGGACAACTTTTTAATATAAAACACAATATTGAAGATACTTTCTATTTTCCAGGAATTTCTGTTCACACTCTAAAACTTAAAAGTCATTAAAAACTCAGTTTTTTGAACATTGTTGAAGAAGAGATACACAAACACACACACATGGTGCTAAGAAATGTATACACATTAAGAAAGGAAAAAACTGTATTAAAATTGTAATGCTCAATATCTACTAATAACAAAAGATGAATACAAGTCATGTTTGACTTCTGCAATTACAAGAGGTAACCAAAATGGTCACCATCAGCATCCAGATGCTTCTGATTACAGCGAACTAAAAGTATACATAGATAACATCTCTTAAAATGTGTATACAGTTGTTTTGGCACGTCTGGTATATAACTATGATAGTTTCAGGATGTACTTGTATAGTTTTGTTACATTAATATATTGTACAATGATGAGGTTTGGTCTTGAAATATACCCATCACCCTAATAGTGAACATTGTACTACGTAAGTAAATTTTCAACTCTCACTCCCCTCCTTCCCTTTCTGACTTTGGAGTCCCCAGTGTATATTATTTCCACCTAGACGTCCATGTTTACCTTTTGTTTAGCTCCCTCTTATAAGTGAGAACGTGTATTTCATTTTCTGTTGAGCTATTTAGCTTAACTTAATGGCTTCCAGCTCTATCCATGTTGCTGCAAAAGACATGCTTTCTTTCTACGGCAGCATTCTGTTCTGTAGTATGAATATGTATGTTTTCTTTATCCTGGCATCTACCGATGGACATTTAGGTTAATTCCTTGACTATGCTATTGTAAGTAGTGCTATGATAAACATATGAGTACAGGTGTCTTTTTTGATATAATGGTTTCTGTTCCTTTGAGTATTATAGATATCCAGTACAGAGATTCCTGGGTCAAATGATAGAAATATCCATACTATTTTCCATACAGATTGCATCAATTTACATTCCCAGGAATAGCGTGAGTTCCTTTTTCTCCCCACATTCTCACCGACATCTGATGTTTTTTGACTTTTTAATAATAGCCATTTTGACTGGTGTAAGATGGTATGTAATGTGATTTTAATTTGCATTGATCTAATGATTAGTGATCTTGAGCATTTTTCACATATTTATTGGAGACTTCTGTGTTGTTTTTCTTTTTTTTTTTTTGAGAAAAGTCTGTTGATGTCTTTTGCTCACTTTTTGATGGAGTTATTAGTATTTTTCTTCTTGATTTGTTTGAGTTCCTTATAGATTATTTCTTTGTCAAATGCATAATTTGCAAATAATATTTTCTTTCTTTATTTAGATTGTGTGTTTACTCTGCCGATTGTTTTCTTTGCTTTGCAGGTTTTTGGTTTATTGAGGTCCCATTTGTCTATTTTTTGTTTTTGCTGAGTTTACTTCTGGGATCTTGGTCATAAATTATTTGCCTAGTCCTATGTTCAGAAGAATCTTCTGTAGACTTTCTTCTAGGATTTTTATAGTTTCAAATCTTACATTTAAATCTTTAATTAATCTTGAGTTAATGTTTGTATATGGTGAGAGTTAAGAGCCCACCTTCATCTTTCATGTGACTAGCCAATTTCTCCAGCACAATTTATTGAAATGAGTGTCCTTTCCCCCATTGTTTATCTTTGTGAATTCTGCCCAAAATAAATTTATTCTAGTTATGTGGCTTTATTTCTGGTTTCTCTTTTCTGTTCTTTTGGTCTATGTATCTAATTTTGTACCATTGTCATGCTGTTTTGGTCACTATAACCTTTCCTCATATTTTTTGTCTTCAAAAACAATCTGTAAAACAAATATATGTAGAGGTGATCCCAGCATTATTTATATAGACATATTGTGCTGGCAGAGCTCAATTCCTTCCAGTCAGGTTCACATCGCATTTGGTCAGACCAAGAACAAAGGAACCAGGTTCACAGGTTCCTAGCAACTCTTTTTTTTTTTTTTGAGTTGGAGTCTTACCCTGTTGCCCAGACTGGAGTGCAGTGGCCGCTCCCGGCCACCGCAGCCTCGACCTGCTGGGCTCTGGTGATCCTTCCACCTCAGCTTTCCAAGTAGCCGGAACTACAGGCGCGCGCTACCACACCCGGCTGATTTTTTGATTTATTGTAGAGATGAGGTCTTGCTGCCCAGGCAGGTCTCAAACCCACGGGCTCAGGCAATCCACTCACCTCAACCTCCCAAAGGTGCGGGATTACAGGCTGAGCCACTGAGCCTGGCTCTAGCAACTCTTTAATTGTAATATTGTAGCAGATGGAGATTATAAGGGGAAAGGGTCTCTTCATTGAGATTAGTCCCTGTCTGCTTTTAAGCAGACCTACACAACAGTGGTGTTAAGCCAGATTATAAGCACATAGTTAAACTTAACAAGTTATGTTAGTTTGCTTGGTGATAAGTTCTGGTGGGTCAAAGTCTAAGAGAGCGCTATCATCTTCTAGTAGACCAAGGTCTAAGGGAGCTCTGTCTTGTTCCAGCTAGGGGAGAAAGCCAGACTGACTTCATTTTCCTCACACATATAAAGTAACAAAAAGATTTGTCATTCAATTGCTATGGAACTCCTACTAATCTAGGAATTACACTTCATGACAAGCTATTTCTTAGTAGATCACTATTAGAAAACAAATTTTGAAATAATAACTTTCTGACTTTCTGGTTCTTTGACATTAACAGAATAAAAAATCAGCATCTTCTTACAGCCTATATTCTGTTCTTTTTTTCTGCAAATTGCAAACTGTGCATGCAGGCTTTGTCAGATTTTAAGATAGTAAAAGAATAAAAAGAAATTTCTCTTAATTATTAGTTTAAATAAGAAGTTAATTTTGCACAATAATATGCACATGATCTTTTACTTTCAAAGTTTCTATTTCTTCTCTCAATTATGGGACTATATATTATGTTATCTATATGCATTGCATAATGTGCAATAGAATAACTCATCGTGTATGAATTGTGTTTAATATGCTTTGACTTCAGTGAGGGATCTTGAGCTCTTCTCTGCATCTTGACTTTTCCATTTATACAATTTACAATTATGATTAACAATGACAGTAACAGGAGAAGTGACATGATCCTTATAGCATTTGTTGTTATTTTTTGTGGTGTTTTTCAATAAATTATCATTAAACCTGAGAAAAAGCTATGTTTTTCTTTACATTTTATTTAACTCTGAGAACACGTTGAGAACCCATCAGCTGATCGCTATTAACTCCTATAAATTGGAATCAGTCACAAGAAAATAAGTGGCTAAATAGGACCAGAAGCTGCCATAGTTGAAACTATGTACATTTCAGTTGACAATTAAAATCTATTAGATTCTAAAATTAAAACAAACTTAGGCCAAAATATATTGTACTATATAGCATCATATAGAGAACATTATCTCCAGCATCCCCTCCTATTTTACAAATCAGAAAAAGGAGGCCCAGAATTTTTTAAGTTTTTGCTTATATTAAGGCAGTCAGTTTCTCAGAGAGCTCTAAGATAGATTTCATTCACCTGCATGTTGGTCTAATGGTTTTTCATTTTCCATGCTCTCTCAAGTTTATAGAGATAAAACCTAAATGGAGAAGCAAAAAGAACTGTAACCTAGAATGTCTCGTAAATTGTGTTTTTATTCCAGAAAGAAGTTAAAATTTAGATACAAACAAATTTAATAAAGCTATCTTTTCCTCTAACTTTACAGAATAACAGAATCGCTGGATGAAAACTTTCACTTCACTGGATCATAACTGTATCTTCCATCTACAAATATATCTGCACTTCCATTTATTATTTTCTTCTTGCTTTTGGTTACAAGAGAATAGATTTTCTTGGACCTATTCAAAGAAACTGCCCTCACTCATGCTCTGTATCTCATCTACTAGACAGGAGCCTTTTCTGAATCCTCACTCTCTTTAACATACACTGGTCAACTTTTCCTCTGTGGAAAAATTCCTCCTGTAATTATTTACAATACATGCAAGCTTCTTGCACTATAAAGGATATATTTGAACACCTACCTTTTCCCAACCATCTGTGTGTCTTCACCACTCACTCACTTCTTAAATTATTAGAATCTGACATACAGCTATCAACTCAAATTGCTTGGAAAGCATCAGTTGCCTCTTCATTATTACAGCCAATAAACTTTTATAGGGAGTACTCTCACCTTGATCACTCCAGCATCTTATAATTTTCATCATATCTTTTTAAAACTTCCTTCTTTCCTGAGATACTTTATACTGTTATTCTGTTAATCCACTTTTTTCTTGTTTTTTGTCTTTTTAAGGGGCTCCACCTGTTAAGCATGTTGACTTTCCAAGTTCTATTTTTAATCTTACGTTTCACAGGTAAAGTCACTCATTACAATGGTGGCCTTAAATTTTTGTACAACCTGATGACTTCAAATCAAACAGCTGAAATATTACAAAACTGGGGGGGGGGGCGGGGATTGTGATGTCCAGCTGTTGGTTTTTGAAACTCCAAGAACTGTGATTACAAAAATGAATTTTTTTTTTTTGTTTTTTTTTTTTTTACACAAAGGGGCTTCTGTTACTGAGCACCATCTTTTTATCACCATGATTCCCACCAGGTCTTTCCATCACAACTTGTGTCAGTAAATTACAAAGTCTCATTATTCAACTCCCATATATATTTTCTAAAAATATAGGATACCCATTTAATCTCCTGGATTAACAGAACAACCTTCTAAATAATTCCACTGTCTCCAGTCTTTGCTTTGCTCTAATCCACACTTCACAGGGAGATCAGAGTAATCTTTTTAAATACAAATGTAACCATGTAGTTCTGCTCCTTAAAACTTTTCATTGACTCCCCACTGTGTTTAAGGTAAAATCCATAGATTATAGTGAAGTTTGTAAGGTACTCTCTATTCTTATCTTTCCAGTTAGCTTCTAATCACCATCTTCTACTAAGTAATGAAATCATACTAAATGTTCTTCAGATCTCTAAATACTTCATTCTTTCTCTCAAGTCTGTCCAAGTGCTTAAAGTTCTGTTTGGAATGCATTGTACTCCTCTGAATAAGCTTTAACCTCTAGTTGTTATCCTAGCACATGGTAGGCTCTCCTTTAGCTAGTAGTATAACATAGTGTAATTACTGATTTGTCTGTGGACTCTAAAACATATTATTAGCTCCATTATGCCAGGACCATTCTTTTCTTGTTTATTGCTTACCCAAAAGCTAGCATGGTACCTGGCAATAGTAACAGGTAAATAAATATTTGTGGAATAAGAGAATATCTGATCGTTGCAGCAACAGTCATGTAATTAAAATCCAACTTGTTTGTTTTTAGATTGTCAAATGTGTTATGGAATATATTTAGAAAATGAACCTATATGGTATTTGATAGTCACAATACCACCAAGTACTATTTTTCTTCTCATACAAAGTAGATTGTTCCTATTTGATTGTTCCTGATGTTTTTAAGACAAATATGCTGAGGTTTCCATGTCCAGCTAAAATATTTGCCTCTTTCTTATAGGTAATATGAATGATGTGTATCTGAAGGTCATAAATTAACAGTTAATTTTTATGTAACTCTTGTGTCATGACAAAAAAAAACCCTGTTTATTTCAAGTTTCTCTTTGAACATTTTACTAACTCACTTTTTTAATAGTAAATTAATTTTAAAAAACTGTATATTAGTATCTGAAAACATAACTAAGAATAGATGTGTGTGTGGGGAGTCAATGTCATCATGTGCTTTTAATTTACAATCAACATTAAACAATAACATATGTGAGGAATGAACCCTTAATCTAGTTTCCTATCACCAGCCCCTAATAAAGGTATCTGGGATCCCCTTATAAAGAAACAGACAAGACCTTCTCTCCTTTATTTTCATCATTGAGTAAATTGCCAAATCTGAAATCTTGGGTTGTTTATAAATATGTTTCCTATCTCAGGCAAAAGAATAAAAATTAAATAATATACAGGAGAGTCAAAACTTGACTAATATCATTCTCTTACTGTCTCACTATTTGTTTTATTGAGATTTTAAAACATTGAAATTTATTCAAATTCAGAGAAGGGAGAATTTTATCATGGCCCAGATGGATAATGCTGACCTTTTTGTTTGTTTCCAAGTCTTTACTTGTCATTCTTCTTTCAGTTCTGTTGTTGTTGTTGCTGTTGGTTTTTGGTCTTTTGTTCTTCTCTTTTTTTAGTTTAGCATGTGTGAATGTATGTGTGAGATTTCAACCTGAATAACAATTTCATTTTTCTTTCTTTCTCTTTTTCTTCTCCTTTTATTTTGTGCTGGGCATGTGTCTGTGTTTGGTTTTCATGATTTTGTTTTGTTTTGTTTCATTTTGCTTTGTTTCATTTTGCTTTGTTGTTATTCCAGTTTGTTTTGGTGTGTGTGTGTATGTCTGTGTATGTGTGTATGTGTATGCTATTGCTTTTTGCATGTTATACCATAGCATTTTTTCACAGATTATTTAATTAAGAACTGATAGGAAAGGGACTTTGTGGGGTTGGTTTTTTTGGTTTTTTACATTAATTATAAAGGTCATCTCCAAAACAATGTATCTTTTTTACTTCAGTTTTAACCAGGGAAAGCCCACCAAATGACAGATGCAATGAGTACACTAATAACATGCAAAGTCATCTCTTTGATATAGAACATCATTAGCAACTATTTATATAATGCCTACTAAATTCCAGATACGGTGCTAGATTCTTTATTTATGAAGATATTTGGTTACTGTTGTAAAGATTCTAGTCCAGAAGGAGAATATGATATGAAAACCAAATTAAATAATTGCAAAGATGTCAAGAAATGCTAAAATAATAATTGCAGTTAATATTTGTTGAATTCTTTCTCAACATTATTGAAAAGATGCAAAAGTGTGGTGCCAGGTTTCAATTTAAAGTCATGTCAACAAAAATGTGATATTTATTAAGGTATTGACTATATTACTCCATAATCACTTTAAATTTAAAGTCAGAGAAATGTGCTTAAAGGGGTTAAGTGATAGGGCCAATATTTTGTGGTTTTTGAATTGGGAAGCCATACTTGCTATTGAACTTTTATTTATCATTTAAATTACTGAATTACTTAATAATTTTCAATTATTATATTAATGTGCATTGGATCTTTTTGTTGTTAATAATATGGAAGTTTTATTTCAAGTTCTGAACTTTCTTTACTCTTTTATCATTAAATGTCTTTGACAGAGCAATAATGCTATTGTATTACGTTTGTCTACTAACAGCTAATGCCCATCTACATTTTGAGTTATTAGACAGTAAAAGTATATTTAATTCATATTGATATGGCAGTCTTAACATGGCACCTGGTATAAATGCATTGTGCAATAAATCTGTGGTGGAAAAGGAAAGTTTCATTAGAAATACCAACTTCAGCTTTGTTAAAGCCATTATTCCTTAGCCTCTTCCTTCTTGCTTAATGGCAGATAATATTGCAATAAAGGTAGTCATCTAAGTATAAAAATCATTTGATAATGTTTAGGAGGATATAGGGTTGTGAGAAAAAAAGAACTAAGAAAAATATTAAGAAAAAAAGTAGACACATTGAGGTAAAGGAATAATCAATTTATTATTTTGACTTTTGCATATTTTCAGTGAATGAATAAGAAATAAATACTTGTAAAAATTACTTACATCGGCTCTCTTTCTGTGTGTGTGTGTGTGTGTGTGTGTGTGTGTGTGTGTGTGTGCGCGTGCACTTAAAGGAATCTTTTTTTCCATTTCACTAGAAGGTAATATCTAAGAAAAAAATTATTAAACATAAAATTGGCTGGGCTCGGTGGCTCAGCCTGTAATCCCAACACTTTGGGAGGCCGAGGCAAGTGGATTGCCTGAGCCCATGGGTTCAAGACCCACCCAGGCAACTTGGCAAGAGTTTGTCTCTACAATAAATCAAAAAAACTAGCCGGGTATGGTAGTGCGTGCCTGTAGTTCCGGCTACTTGGATCGCCAGAGTCCAGCAGGTCCAGGCTGTGGTGGCCAGGAGCTGCCACTGCACTCCAGTCTGGGCGACAGAGTGAGACTCCAACTAAAAAAATAAATAAATAAAATAAAAATAAGATATTATTACATTTACATTTTAAAGCTTGTGGTATTTTCCATTAATTTTTTATCTGGATAGTTATTGGTGTTGAACACTGATCACAAAACCTACCCTCTCTTCACGGATAATAGCAAAAAAGTGTGAATGTCCTGTCTTCTTTTTCATCACATTGCTACAAACTTTCTCTCTCCCTAGTATCTAATAGTTTCTCAAAATTGAAGCTCTGCTTGTTAATTACTCCTAGACATTTAACAATCAGGTATTTCTTGACAAAATTGATAATGTCAAATGCAAATAGGAGAAACAAACTTAAGAAAATCTCCTTGTGAAACAGTTCATCTCCTTACCATCATTGAACCCATTATGTAGTTTTAATAATTCTATTTAGTTTATGTGTCATTTTCTCTTACTTCTGTTCTCTCTTTTCCAGAGTAGTGTCTTTTACAAATAAGAGCCCTGACTGACTATGGGCAATGATTGGTTTTCTGTGAGATCAAAAAAATGCATTTTGTTTTATTATTATTACATCAAAATAAGGGTTATTGCTTGATAACTTATCTAACAGGATGTTACTTGACAAAACAGAATGATTTCTTGGTCCTAGTCACACAAGCTAAAGTGAAGTAGAAAAGGTGGTGTGGAGATAAACATCTCCACAACTGAATTATATAAAATATTTAAAATATTATTTCATTTCACTAATTGCTACATTAGCCTATACCTTTCCAGAAATAGGAAAAAAAGTGTGGCCCCATTAAATATATAGAGTTCTTTGGCATGTTATCTTTTAGAAAATTTGAAGCTTTACTCTATCCATGTCACTCTGGAAATATTACAAAAATGTTCTTTATTTTACATCTCTGGTCATATTTTTTATATCGATCAATTGGGCTATGGATTTCAATTAATGGTAACATTTAAACATTAATTAATTGTAAATACATGCATTAAAATGTATCACATTTGTTAATTATCTCTTAATCTAAATGTAATTACCTGTAATGCAAAACATTAATTAGCTAGTGTTAATTTCATTGTATCATTTCCACCCAATTAGCATTTTTATAATAATTTTTTAGTAGTTTTATTTTTGAATTATTTATTTTTAGCATATAAATTTCAAACATGATGTAAAATTAGTTTGAATATTTTAGTAGGTAAAGAAAGTCTAAGATTGTGATTTAGCAATAATATTTTGGTGTAATTGCAACTTGTAACATATCATTCATGATTATTCATAGTTTTGAAGAGAACAGCATATGCTTATTAACAAATAAGTTAATTTAAGCAGATTATTTTTAAATGTATTTATGTTCTTGCTATAAAGAATCAAAGATACATTAGAACTGGGTTTCCTTCTGAATCAATGCATAGCTTACATTTTTTATCTAACATGCATTTGTAAGAAATTTCAACAGATGCAATTACTGAGTGTAGCAATTTTTAAAGTTGGTTCAATTATTCAATTAACTGTACTCTGAAGCTTTCCAATGCACTATATTGAAGATTTGAGGTCTTGTGTCTAAAAAATTAACTATGTGTTTTAACTAGAAGTTAGCAAAAGATGCATACCATTATAATATTAAAGAAATAATAGTAGAGAGTGAGAATATAATATAGTTTGAATTTTAAAGGAAACATAACTTAGTGTGAAAGAAAAAGAGATATGAATACATGTGGTCTTATTCTGAGCTATCACTAAAGAAAAGAAATTAAAATATATAGAAAATGGTTACCATTTATTTAAAAATAACTTTAGTAAAGGCTCCTCACAAAAGTTGAAATATCCATTAATGTACAAAGTAAAAATAACACAAGGAGATACATGATGTGGAATAGATGATTAATCAAGATTATGATGTGCATTAATGATTATATTAAATAACTCAGCTGTTGAAAAATTCATGTTCCAAGTTTAATACTAGGGTCATAATTAGAAAAGTTGACAAATGAACATATACATCATTTCTAACATAATTGGGATTGAATATATGATTGAAGTAACTGATTGTAAAAGTAATTGAAAGTAAAATAGAATGTACAGAATTTTAAGACAAGACAGTAGAGTCCAATGGCAGCGTACTGTTTTACAGAGAGTTAATAAATACACACATAAAAAAGGCCTAGAAAATCTTCAACAACATAAAATAAACAAAAAGGCACAATTTTATATAATAAATTTCTAAAATCGGCAAAGAAGAAAAACTGTTTGTTGGGTCAGCTTATAATCCTATCCTCACCTTCCTCCAAGACTCTCCCCCGCGAAAAAAGAAATTTTTAAAGTAGAAAAATCTTGAAAATTAATGTTGGTACATTCATATTTTAAAGAAGCAGACTAAGGGATAAGACTGCAGCTCAACATGTAAATAAATAAAAACCTCCAAAACTAGATTTCTCCACCAATTAGTTTAGTAGAGCTCAAGTTAATGCCATTTGACGAATTATAAACATAAGAAAAATTGACAAGAAAATCAAACTATCTCTAGCAGTAAAGAAAACCTTAGCACTACAAAGCAATATAAGAAGGGAAGGAAACATAAGAGATAATCTTAAAAGAAAATAGTTGCCGGGCTCGGTGGCTCAGCCTGTAATCCCGCGCCTTTGGGAGGCTGAGGTGAGTGGATTGCCTGAGCCTGCGGGTTTGAGACCCACCTGGGCAGCAAGACCTCATCTCTACAATAAATCGAAAAATGACCCGGGCGTGGTAGCGCATGCCTGTAACTCCGGCTACTGGGAAGGCTGAGGCGGAAGGATCGCCGGAGCCCAGCAGGTCGAGGCTGCGGTGGCCGGGAGCGGCCACAGCACTCCAGTCTGGGCGACAGAGTGAGACTGCGACTCAAAAAAAAAAAAAAAGAAAATAGTAATTTAGGAAACAGGAGGTACATTGAGATTGCCAGTGAAGATCTCTTTTCCCCCAGCCCTTCTACTCCAGTGGTAAACAAGTCAAGAACCTTGAACTACAGATACTAATTTTATGCTCTTCTTTTGAGTTTATTAATGAAAAAGACTGCTGGTGAAAGAAGATATTTAAACTTCAAAAACAATATTCAAAGTTGACTCTTTCAGGCTCCAAAATGTAATGAACCATCCTATAAAAATAAAAGTTATAATTCAGTTGAGTAAATCTTATATAGCTCATTTGATAAAGTCAAGAGTTTGAAGAATACTCCCTGGGTCCACCAACCAAGGTTGGTCACTGCCACTTAAAAATAAGTACAAGCCGGGCTTAGTGGCTCAGCCTGTAATCCCGCGCCTTTGGGAGGCTGAGGTGAGTGGATTGCCCAAGCCCGCGGGTTCGAGACCCGCCTGGGCAGGCAAGACCTCATCTCTACAATAAACTCAAAAAATTAGCCAGACGTGGTAGCGCGCGCCTGTAATTCCGGCTACTTGGAAGGCTGAGGCGGAAGGATCGCTGGAGTCCAGTAGGTCGAGGCTGCGGTGGCCGGGAGCGGCCACTGCACTCCAGTCTGGGCGACAGAGTGAGACTCCGACTCAAAAAAAAAAAAAAAAAAAAAAAAAGTACAACCTAAAAATACAGATTTAACCTTTAAACTGTAGTTCTATGAAGAAGATAAACCGTTTCTACAGTAGTGGGAAGGGAGACAAAGTCACACAAAATGACATACCATTTGACATAATTTACTTGTGTAAGTGAAATGGAGGGAAAAAAAGAAAAGAAACATGACAACATTAAAAGAGAAATTCTTTTAGAAACTCTAAAATAGAAAATTTACATATGGCTGCCCCATGCTACAGAAAACAACAAGAACATACACTTATTGGGTATATGTATCCCATCAGTGTAGATGAGCCAGTTTTTGCTAACAATCAAGCACACACAAACACACGTAAACACACAACATCCAGTCAGTGGCAAAACATAATAATCATGTATTTCTCAAGCACTGTCAGACTACCTGGGGTGACTTTCCTGATATAAACTGATATTGGATATGTGATTCTGGGCTATAGGTTGGATTCCAGTCTACTTCTCATGTCTCTTCTACACCTAGCCCGTGAGACAGAGAATGTGAATTTCATGGCAAAAGCTGAAGCACAAGAGAGGAAGTCCTAAAGTACAAGCACATCTCTAGTCCTATCTGAACATCATATGTACTAAAATTCCATTGAATAAAACAAGTTTCATGACTGAAATATATTAAGGGGCTCAAACTACATGTATGTCTGTGAGATGAACAGCATAGTTCTATATGTTAAAGGGCTTAAACACAGAAAAAGTTGAAGAATTGGAGCCAATAATTTAATCTACTGTAACATCAGAAACAAAATGTTTAACTGAGATTATTAGAACTACTGAAATAAATATAAGACAAAAACACCATTATACAACTAAAATAATACCTCTGAAATAGCACAGAATCAAATGGAGGACCAAAAACTAAGTTGTAGACATAGACGAATAGATTACGATATAGTGAAATCAAATTAAAAGAAGAATAAACTGATTAGGCAAGACAATATAGAGAACAAAAATTATCCAACATACCTATAAGTGATGTTCACAAAGAAGTAAAATCACCATGTAATATTAAAAATGTATCTATTAAAATATGCCCCCGGCCTATTGGCAAAATTGACTCCTAGTGACTAACTGAGGTGGTTAAAGTTAAAACAGGATCAGGCAGCCATAGCTGGTTGAGGAAGCTGTCAAATGCCCTGTTTTCTCAAAAAGGTGTTCGAAGTGTTACAGCACCTCCCTTTCTACAATCAAGCCAGATTTTTCTGTTTCAAGGTCAAGATAAACTGTGGCTGAAAGCTCCCCTCCCCACCCCCACAGGTCATTAGAAGAAAGCATCTGACAAAAAGATCTGATTTGGGGATTGGAAGTCATTCAATCATAGATCAATTATTTCAACAAAGAACTGAACAAGTTAGAATCCTTCATTGCATAAACAGACTTAATTGAGAATGGGATTAGAACTTTCTCTGTTTGAGCCACACATTCCCTTTGTTCTTCTGAGAGAACACTTTTACTTGCACTCAAGCTTGTGCCTTGCTGATCTGTAGATTGCTTTTTTTAAACAGAAAATAAAGCTTTCATATTTTCCTTCCCAGATCTCATAGTCTTTTGTTAACATATCATAGGTTATAATAAAAGAAAAATCCTATTATAAAAATAGAATAACAGATCCCACAGATTATAAAGTGCCATTGTAAAAAAATTAACATAAAATAATAAAATATAAATTCCATGCTGTTTTGATTACCATGGCTTTGTAGAATATATTAAAATCAAGTATTGTGATGCTTCCAGCTTTGTTTATTTTGCTTAAGCTTGCTTTGCTATTTGTGGTCACTAGGGATTCAATACTAATTTTGGGAATACTTTTTCTAGTTCTATGAAAAAATGTCATTGGAATGTAAATTGAGATTACATTGAATTGGTAGATTATCTTGGGTAATATGGACACTTTACCTATATAAATTCATTTGATCTATGAACACCGTATATCTTTCTGTTTATTTATAAACACTATGCATTTTTACACGTTGATTTTGTATTTGTAAACTTTGCTGAAGTTATTCATGCTAATGAACAATCTAATTGTTGAAGTTTTTAGAGTTTTCTGCCAGGTACTAATCAGGCTCAACCATGTTTAGCTTCCAAGATCAGAGATTTGGTGCATTCAGAGTGGTATGACTGTAGACAGAGTTTTCTATTTATAAAACCATGTCATCTGTAAACACATGCAATTTAGCTTAGATGCCTTTTACTTAATCCTTCTGCCTAATTGCTCTAGCTATGACTTCTATTACTATGGGTAAAAGAGGGTAAGCATAGACATCCTTGTTCTGTTTCTGATCTTAGTGTTAACCCAAAAATGAACAAGTGGACTAATAGAACAGAATAGAGAGCCCAGAAATGAATCCATGGATTTGCAGTCAGCTGATTATCAATAAAGATGCTAAGCATGTATTATGGGAAATGAACAGTGTCTTTAGTAAATAGTGCTGGAAAAACCAGCTAACTACAAGCATAAGATAAAATTAAATTCTTATTTTACACCATATACAAAAATCAACCCAAATAATTTAGAGCTTTTAAGACCTGAAACTCTAAAACAACAAAAAGAAAACCAAGGGGAACATGCTATGGTATTTGTGTGGCAGCAATATTTTGTATTTATTCATTTATTTTTGCCATGATTTCCAAAACACAGGCAACCAAAACAAAAGTAGATAAATGAGACTGTATCAGACTAAGCTTCTGCATAGTAAAGAAAACAACAGAATAAAGAGAAGACTTATGGAATGGGATAAAATATTTACAAGCCATGTATTTTATAAAAAGTTACTATTAAAAATATATAAGAAACTAAAATAACTAAATAGTAAAAAATAAAAATAAATAACCCATTGAAAATATGGGCAAAGTACCTGAATACACTTTTCTCAAAAGATCTCAAAAGATCACCAGGAATATGAAAAAATGTTCGACATCATTAATTATCAAGGATATACAATGAAAACCACAGTAGCATATTAAATCACAGTTGTTGAAGGCTATTATTATAATTACAAAAGATAAGTGGTGATGAGGATATAGAAAAAAATAAGGGAATCCTTGTTGGTGGAAATGTTAATTAGTACAGCCATCATGGAAAACAGTATGGAGCGTCCTCAAAAAAACTAAAAACTGAACTACCGTATGACCCATGAGGCCCATTTCTGGATATATATGCAAAGGAACTGAAATCAATATGTCGAAACACATTTGTACTCTCATTTTGTTTGCGTTAGTATTGCCAATAGCCAAGATAGAAAATCAACCATCAACAGATAATTTATCCATCAACAGATCAAATAACTTTTTAAAATTGTGATATATATGTATAAATATAAAACTTATATAATGGAATTCAACATATATAATGAGATACTCTTCAGTCTTAAAAATAAAAAAGATTCCTTCACCTTCGTTTGTGATAACACAGATGAACCAGGAGGAACAATACATTAAATGAAATAAGTCAGCCATCTACACAAATACAACATGATTTCACTTGCTTATAGAATCTAAAAGAACTTATTCTTTTTTTTTTTTTTTTTTTTTGAGTTGGAGTCTCACTCTGTCACCCAGACTGGAGTGCAGTGGCCGCTCCCGGCCACCGCAGCCTCGGCCTGCTGGGCTCCAGCGATCCTTCCTCCTCAGCCTTCTGAGTAACCGGAATTACAGGCATGCGCTACCACGCCCGGCTGACTTTTTGATTTATTGTAGAGATGAGGTCTAGAAGCAGAGAGTAGAAAAATGGCTATCAAGGGCTTAGCTGAGGGGAAAATGTTGGTCAAAGAATACAAAACAACTGACAGGAGGAATAATTTCAAGACACACTATTGTACAGCATGATGATTATAGTTAATAAAAATATAATGTATACGTGAAAATTGCAAAAATAGTAGATTTTAAACATTCTTACTACACCAAAAACATGCATATGTTAATTAACTTGATTTAGGCATTCTACCATATGTGCATATTTTATTTTGTACACCATAATTCTATAACATTTTTTATTTATAAATTAAAAATAAATAACAAATGATGACATATTATTATAAGTTAGCTATTAGCCTTTAAAGTAACAAAATGTTTGAAGAGATAAAACAAATTTACAATGAAGTCAACAAGTGATACTTGTATCAAATATCTCAAAACATGAAATTCCAGAATATAAATAAATAACATTGACAATTTATGCCTATTGCAATATTCATATTTCTCAACATGTGATTAGGTTTTTCTAATAAGAAATGAACTAGAATTTTAATTTCTATGACAAGATAGTGCTCACCAGATTAACCATTTCAATGCAAACAAGAGTACAATCTGAATAAGCCTTCATTTTCTAGGTAGAATAAAGATAGGATCAAGGGACTGTCATTCCCAGCCTAACAAGAGCAGTTTGCATAAGCAACAAATAATAGTTTAGAAATTAGACCCATCAGAGAGCTGAGGAAACAAAGAAACCTAAGTAAATAAAATTCCAAAATGGGAGGAAATTCTGTATTTTCTCTGTTGAGGGCGAGAAAAACTAGTAGCAAAAGACCAGAACTTGATAGAACACTGAAATTCTATGATGCATAACATTTTCACTTCTTAAAATAAAAATTTGGCTGGGCTCGGTGGCTCAGTCTGTAATTCCAGCATTTTGGGATGCTGAGGATAGTGAATTGCCTGAACCCATGGGTTAGAGAACAACCCGGGGAACTTGGCAAAACTTCGTCTCTACAGTTTAAAAATAAATAAATAAATAAATTAGCCAAGCATGGAAGAAGAAAATTATTCCAGCTACTTGGAAGACTGAGGAGGAAGGATCGCCGGAGACTAGGAGGTCTACACTGGGGTGGCTGTGAGGGTGCCATTGCTTTCCAGCCCGAGTGAAGCATTGAGACCCCAACAGAAAAAAATAAATAAATGAAAAATTTAAAAAATGAAAAATAGACTGTGTTGGCTCTCTAAAACCTTTAAAAATTATTTGCACAGTTAGCAAAAAAAAAAAAAATCTTTCTTTCTTTACTATATCCACCAAATATGCACTATGATGTATTTTCTTATAAGCTATACTGTAAATAATAAATGCTGATGATAGCACAAAACTTCATATTTTGACAAATGTATTTTATATTTTATTGCTACCAGTTGAATCATTTTAAAAGCATAATATTATAGAACAGAAAATAATATAAGACTGCAAAAACCACCAATTAAGTTATAAAATTTTCACTTCAATAAAGTAAAAAAACCCAGAAATTTAAGAAAGAAAGTTGGGCTCAATAAAATTTCAATAAAGTGTATTTTCTTATAAAGCGTCATTACTCTTGTCAAAAGAAAAAGAATTAACTCAGTGAATTTGTTCTCCAATGCTGTAACTCAAAATGAATTACTACATTGAAGTCATTTAAGGTAATAATTTGCTGTGTGTTTTGGCTCATAATAGAATATTATTTCATCTAGTTCCATCATATCTCATAAAATTAGGAAAACATTAGGTACTTAATGGAATAGACACCTTTGTCAAGTTTAAAGATCATTAACTTTTGGGTTAAACTACAATTTGAATGATAGAGACATTAGCTCATCTATCATTAAATGACATTTCAACAAGTTCATTACATCTAAATGTCACTACCTATGTATTTTTTTGAAGACTTATTCACTACTTTCCACTTAAAATCCTACTTTTTGGCCGGGATCAGTGACTCAACCTGTGATCCCAGCACTTTGGGAGGTCGAGGCCAGTGGCTTGCCTGAACTGGTTGGTTCGAGACCAGTCAGGGCAATTTGGCAAGACCTCGTCTCTACAATAAATAAAAAATTAGCTGGACATGGTAACGTACTCCTGTAGTTCCAGTTACTTGTAAGAATCCTTGGAGTACAACAAGTTGTCGCTGGGATAGCTGTGAGTGTGCCTCTGCACTCCAACCTAGGCGACAGAGTGAGATTCCAACTCAAAGATACAATTCTTGTTTTTTTAAATATCTTTGGCATAAAAAGTTGCTGATTTCTAAAGAGTCTTAGGGAATTTTCATTTCTTTTGTTTCCAAGCATATTGATAGTAAATGTGTACATAGGTACTTATATATTTCAAAAAATTTAGCTAATTAAGGAAAATTTGTAGAAGCACATTCATTAATTTGTTTATTAAATAATTTTGAAAACAATGTGAAAATAATCTCAGTAACATTGTTCATAAAATAATATAAATAATTAAAAGCTAATTTAATGATTACTACCCCATATGTCTTAAATAGAATATTACAGAGTCAAGTATAAATAGTTACAATTTCAGATTGACAGAAAGTATTTTACTCTTTTAAAAAAATTTGTTCTTATTTCATATGAAATGACTATTCTTACAATTCAGAAATTCTGAAAATGAATATTGTCTTATGATCCAGCCTGCTACCATGCACTGTATCAATTCTCATGCTACAAAAGACAAATAATATATAAAAATTGCCAGGCTTGGTGGCTCAGCCTGTAATCCCGCGCTTTGGGAGGCTGAGGTGAGTGGGTTGCTTGAGCCCGTGGGTTCGAGACCGGCCTGGGCAACTTAGTGAGACCTCATCTCTACAGTAAATCAAAAATCAGCCGGGCATGGTAGCGCATGCCTGTAATTCCAGCTACTAGGAAGGCTGAGGCCTAAGGATCACCGGAGCCCAGCAAGTCGAGGCTGCGGTGGCTGGGAGCGGCCACTGCACTCTAGTCTGGGCAACAGAGTGAGACTCCAACTCAAAATATATATATATATTTTAGCTATATATATATAGCTAAAAAAATGAAAAGGAAATAGAAAAAAATATTAACAATTGAGCAATTGAGCATCTTTTGAAATTTTGCTTTTAATTTACATTTATGAACTGAACAGATATAAATCAGAATATTGCAATGTTTTATTTGTCAAGCATATTGACTATGAAGAAAGTAATATAAAGTTTCACGAGTTTTCCCCTCAGTTATTGTGGACTTTGAATATACAATTATTCCAGAACTCAGCATACACTTGATAATATATTGTTTAGAATTTTGTATACATCTATTTCACCACATATTTCTAAAGTTGACTTCGTTCTCTGAGCTATTTACTTTCACCATTGGAGTAGATTCTGCTATTCATCAAGAAACCATATGTCTTTTACATCCTGAGCAAGAATATGTATGGACTACAATTCCCAGTCTCATAGCCAGATATGATGATGGGAACTGAGTTCCAGCTAAGGGGACATTAGTGAAAGTGATGCCGATTGTTACAAGGCTTTTAAGATGTGCATTCACTGCCTTGACATTACATTTCTCTGTCAACTGGACACCCTATATGATGATGAAACACTAAGCGATAGTGAAGTCTCAGTAAATGAATCGGCACTTAGAAAAAAGCCACCTGCCAATGAGGAACACCTGACTCAGACTCTTATCTGAGGGAAATAACAAACTTCTGTTATATTGGTATAATTGTTATGACAGCCTAGTCTATCCTTTCTAATACAACAATTAACACAATATATATTGGGTAAGGAAGATATATATGTATTCAGAAAAAGTCAATTGTGAACTGGTAAAAGGTGCAAGATATTTTTTGAAGCATTTGAAAAAAAATATAATAAGTTACATAACCATAAATGATACATCTTCTGGATTAGTAAATGTGCTTCGCTATGGATATTATTGTTTCCTCCTGGGAGACTTTTGCTACTTCACGGAACAGCATAATTCTCAATTTCAAACCTATCAAAAAATTGCAATTAATTAAATCATCAAATACAAGGATATAGATCTTTGTATCTTTCCAATAATTACTTTGCTGCATCTATTTTTCTCTACATTTATCTCTCTGCTATATGACTCCACGTTGTTCACCTCTCTACCAATTTGTGTGACTTTAAATCAACTTTCCTTGTGATTCTGTTTGTGAGAATGATGAAGCAGTTTGGGACTGACCAAAACATTTATTATAAAATATCCAAAATAACAAAAATACAAAATGTTTGAATATCATGTAAAGGTATGGAAACAGTTGAGGCACTAAGGCTTAAGGAAACACAACTCAAGAAAAGGGGATTGTCAAGGAGAAAAAAGCGACATTCTGAAGCTATATTATCTTCTCTACTCCCTCCCCACTCAAACATCAGTTTTAGAATAAGAACAAAAGACTGAAGATTCCAGCAAAAGACTTAGCAGAGGGAAACGACTAAGACGTAGAGATTTGCACAGATTTCACAAGTTCATGGGTGTAAAGGACATAAGAGATTCAAGAGGCTTGATACCCTGTAAGAATGAAGACACAGAGAATGGACTCTATACAGGGCACAAGGTTAAGGATCAGATTTTAGGACTTGACAAGAAGCTCTGTGATTGATTATTCCAGTCTCTAAGCTGAAAAACTAAGAAGACTTTGCCATAGGTGCAAACTAAATGGAGACAGGTCATAAATAAAATTTGCAACACAGACTTGAGTAGCAAGTAAACAAATATACATACGTGTGTTGCCAAAATAGGTAAAACAATATTGTTATAGCTCTTCAAACTAAATAAAAGGATTGGTAAACATTTTTGTATACATTATTGACTGATATTTTAACACAGTATAGATCTATACATTTTGTTTGTTTTTAGGGCTTTATACATCTTTTGCATAGGAGTTTATTGGTTTCATTTAATTGTTATATTTATACATTGGATATTATAAATCACTGAGAATAAATTATTTAGATTGCAGTAACCATAATGAAAGTCACAAGTGTAAGGCTCAGTAAATGAAACTGAACACCCTAGGGTACACACTGTACAATTTCACTTATATTTACGTTTTTCTTCGATAAACAGACAAAGGGTATGAAAGTAATGAAAGGAAGAAGGTATACTGAGGATTTTAGGATTCTGGTAAAACTTATCTTATTATCTCTGAATATGTAGGTAAGTTTACTTTGTAAAAATTCATTTTACAAAGTCTTCTGCTTAAATACTGTGCTCTTATCTCTATGTAAAAGATATAAAGTACACTTAATGATTTTTTTTATTATTATAAAGATATGGTGTACAGTTCAGGATTAGGTCTACAAACATTGATTATGCAGGTATCATTGTTGATGAGGTATGCCCCTCCCTCCCCTAGCAGTTTCCCTCAACTGCCAATCCCATCCCCTTCCCTGACAGTTTCCCATTACTACCAAATGCTTTCTTATAGTATTATAATCATATAAGGTCCACTATTAAGTGAGAACATATGGTACTCTGTTCTTTGTTTCTGTGATAGATCACTGAGTATGATCGACTCCAAATCCATCCAAGTTGCTGCAAAATTCATATATTTGTCCTTGTTTATGGCTGCATAATATTCCATTGTGTATATGTACGACATTTTCTCTAAAGTTCAGCTTCGATGGACAACATGGTTGGTTCCATGTTTTTGCTTTTGTGAATAAAGCTGCAACAAACATACATGTGCAGGTATCTCTTTTGTAGAATGTTTTTTGAATTCCTCTGGGTATATTCCCAATAGGGGAATTGCTGGGTCATATGGGAGGTCAATTTCTAGTTCTTTTAGAAATCACCACACTGTCTTCCAGAGAGGTTGCACTAGTTTACATTCCTACCAGCAGTGTAGAAGCGTTCCTTTTTCTCCACATCCTCTCCTTTTATTAAAGATGACCATTCTTACTGGAGTTAGGTGGTATCTCAATGTGGTTTTGATTGGCATTTCTCTTATGAGTGAGGTTGAGCACTTTTTCATTTCTGTTGGCTGCCCGTATATAGCCTTCAGAGAAGTGTCTATTCGTGTCTTTTGCCCACTTTTTTTTTTTTTTTTTGGAGTCAGAGTCTCACTCTGTCGCCCAGACTGGAGTGCAGTGGCTGCTACCGGCCACTGCAGGCCTCGAGCCGCTGGGCTCCCACGATCCTTCCGCCTCAGCCTTCCAAGTAGCTGGAACTACAGGCATGTGCTACCATGCCTGGCTAATTTTTTGGTTTATTATAGAGATGAGGTCTCACCAAGTTGCCCAGGCGGGTCTTGAACCCGCAGGCTCAGGCAATCCACTCACCTCAGCCTCCCAAAGGCACGGGATTACAGGCTGAGCCACTGAGCCTGGCTTTTTGTCCACTTTTTAAAGGGGTTGTTTGTATTTTTCCTTTTGGCGCATTTGAGTTCCTTGTATATCCTAGATTTTAGGCCTTTGTCAGATATACAGTTGGCAAATATATTTTTCCATTCTGTGGGCTGTCTCCCTGCTCTCTTGTTGATTTCTTTTGCTTTGCAGAAGTTCGTTAGTTTGATGAGGTTCCACTTGTCTATCTTATGTCTTAAGGTATTGGCATTTAGGGTTCTGAATAGGAATTGGTTCCTTTTCATAAGGGTGTCTCCTGCATTTTCTAAGATTCTTATACTCTGAGGTTTTACATTTAGGTCTTTGATCCATTTAGAGTTCATTTTTGGTATGTGATAGGTAGGGTTCCTGATTCAGTCTTCTGTATGTGATCATCCAGTTTTCCCAGCATCATTTACTGAATAGGTTCTCCTCTCCCTGGTGGTTGTTGTTGGAGACTTTGTCAAAGATGAGTTGGTTGAGGAATTGAGACATTGCTTTGGAAATCTCTACCCTGTTCCCTTGGTCTTTGTGCCTGTTCTTGTACCAATACTAGGCTGTTTTGATTACTGTAGACTTATAGTAAAGTTTAAAGTCTGGAAGTGTGATATCCCCTGCTTTTTATTTTGTTTTGTTTTGTTTTTGCTAAGGATTGTTTAGACTATTCGTGGTCATTTATGTTTCCATATGAATTTCTGTATTGTCATTTCCAGGTCTGAGAAGAATGATGTTGGTAACTTAATGGGTATTGCGTTGAATCTGTAAATTGCCTTTGGTAGGATAGACATCTTAATAATGTTGATTCTTCCTATCCATGATCATGGAATATTTTTTCATTTATTTGTATCTTCTTGGATTTCTTTGAGCAGCATTTTGTAGTTCTAATTTTAAAGGTCTTTCACTTATCTGGTTAGGAAGATGCCGAGGTATTGCATTTTGTGTGTGTGTGGCTATTATGAATGGAATTGTGATTTTATTTGGGTCTCCACCTGCTTGTGATTGGTGTATAGGAATGCAACTGTCTTTTGCACATTTATTTTATACCCTGAGACTTTTCCAAAGTCCTTTATCAGTGCACGCATGTTTTTTGACAGATTCTGATGGATTTTCAAGGTATAGGATCATATCATCAGCAAAGAGGGATAACTTGACTTCCTCTTTTCCTATTTGGATACCCCTGATTTCCTTCTCTTGTCTAATTGCCCGAGCTAGGATTTCCAATACAATATTGAACAAGAAGGAAGAGAGTGGACAGCCTTGTCTTGTTCCAGTTTTCAGGGGATATGTTTCCAGTTTCTGTCCATTTTGTAATATGTTACCTGTGGGTTTATTGTAGATGGCACTTACTATTTTGAGGTATGTTCCTTCTATACCTAGGTGTTTGAAGGTTTTTACCAAGAAGGTATACTGGATTTTATCAAAAGTTTTTCCTGCATCTAATGAGATAATCATGTAGCTCTTGTTTTTACATCTGTTGATGTATTTAATGACATTTATGGTCTTGTGAATGTTGAACCAGCCCTGCTTCCTGGGGATGAAGCCTACTTGGTTATGGTGGATGATTTTTGAGATGTGTTTTAGATCCGATTTGCTAGTATCGTCTTGAGGATTTTTGCATCTATGTTCATAAGGGATATATGCATGTAGTTCTCTTTTTTTGTTGGATCTTTACCCAGTTTGGGTATCAGTGTGATGTTAGCTTTGGGGAGAATTCCATCTTTCTCAGTTGCATGGAATATTTTCAGTAGGATTGGTATCAGCTCCTCCTTGTACACTTTGTTGAATTCTGATGGAAAGCCATCTGGTTCAGGACTTTTTTTGGTAGGTAGTTTTCGTATGACAGAGTCAATTTCCTGGGTTGTTATTGGTCCATTTAGTGTCTCAATGTTTTTTTGTTTCAACATGGGTAGGTTGTGTGATGTCAGAAAATTCTCCATTTCATTTAGGTTATCAAGTTTGTTTCCATATAGGTGTACATTGCAATCTCTGATAATCTTTTGTATTTCTACAGGGTCAGCTGTGATTTGATCTTTTCTATTTCTGAATGTGTTTATTTGGACTTTTTCTCTCTTTTCTTGGTCATTCTGGCTAGGGGCCTATCAAACTTGTTAATTCTTTCAAAGAACCAGCTTTTTGTTTTGTTGATGCTTTCTATGATATTTTTGTCTTCTGTGTCCCATATTTGGGCTCTTAATGTGTGATTTGGATTCTTCTTCTAAAGTTGGGGTTTTGTGGTCTTCTCTTTCCAGCTCCCTTAGGTGAATTGTTAGGCTTTCCCCATGTGATCTTTCTGTGTTCTTGATGTGTGCTCGTAAAGATATCAGTTCCCCTCTGAGATCAGCTTTCAGGGCATTTCAGAGGTTTTGGTAAGATGTTTCTTCATTTTCACTCATTTCCATGAATCTTTCAATTTCTACTTTGATTTCAGTGTTCACCCAGTAGTTGTTCAGCATCATGCTATTTAGTGTCCATGTCTCTGTGGGCTTTGGGGAAATGTTATTGGTTTTGATATTTATTTTTATTCCACTGGGGTCTGAGAATGTGCATGGTAAGCATTCAACCTTATGGAATTTGTTTATACTTGTTATGTGGACAAGCATGTGATCAATTTTGGAGTATGTTCCATGTGGTGACGAGTAAAATGTATATTCTGTTGTTGTTTGGTGGAATAATCTGTAGGTATCTATTAAATCAATTTGGTTGTGTGTCAGCTTTAGGTTCTGGATCTCCTTGTTGATTTTTTTGCCTTGATGATCTATCTTGGACTATCAGTGGACTATTCAAACCCCTTGTTATAATAGTGTTAGAGTCAATATCTTTTTTTAGTTTCCTTAGTAGTTGCTTTATAAATGCTGTTGCTCCTGTGTTGGGTGCATATATGTTTAGGATGAATATTCTTTATTGGTGGATTTAATCTTTTACCATTATGTAGTGTCCTTTTGCTTTTTTAAAAATTTTTGATAGCTTAAAGATTGGTTTGTCTGATATTAAGATTGCAACTCCTGCCTTCCTTTGTGATACATTTGCCTTGAAACTCGTTTTTCAACCTTTAACTTTAATTCTGTGTGTGTCTCCTGAAGTGAGATGAGTCTCCTGGATACAGTGAATAATTGGATCATGGTTTCTTATCCAGTCCACCATTCTGTGTCTTTTCAGTGGTGCATTTAATACATTCACATTCAGGCTGATTATTGAAATGTGATTGTTTATTCCTGTCATGAGATTCTTATAGTTTTTCCTTTGTTTGTTTGTGTTCTTTTGATTGTGGGGTTAATGTATGTGTGTTTTCAAGTTTCTTGTTGCATTGTATTCTCCACTGATTTTGTGCTCTGCTCTTCCTTGGGAAGTGTGTGATCAGTCTTTTTCTTCTTTCTTCTGTGCTTAATACCTTTTTAAGTGTCTCCTGTAGAGCTGGTCTGGAAGCTACATAATCTCTTAGGTGTTGGATGTCTAGGAAGAATTTTAATTCCAAGTTGAGCTTGGCTTGATAGGAAATTCTTGGTTTAAATTGTTTATGCTTGAGGACTTTGATATAGGGCTCCAGTCCCTTCTTGCTTGCAGTGTTTCTGCTCATATGTCTGCTGCTATTCTGATTGATTTGCCCCAGTAGGTAGTCTGACCTTTCTTTCTTGCTGCTTTTAGAATTTTTTTCTTTTGTGCCTACTTTTTGTAGGCAAATTGCTATGTGTCTAGGGGTTGGTGTTCTCATTTGATGTCTTGTGGGGGTTCACTGTATCTCTTGTGCTTGACTAGTCACATCAATGGTGCAATGGGGAAAGTTTTCTTTGATTACTTCCTGGAATACTTGCACCAAGTTGTTCTCCATTTCCCTTTCTTCTTTTGGGATACCAATCAGGTGTAGATTTGGCCTCTTGATATAATTGCACATCTCTCGTAGGCTTTGTTCTTTCTTTCTGAGTCTTCTTTGTATATTTTTTAAAGATTGAGTTAGTTCCATGCTCTGGTCTTCAGTTTCTGAGATTCTTTCTTCAGCTAGATTAATTCTGCTTTTTGTGCTTGTCATCTTGTTATTTATTTCCTGGATGAAATTTGTTATTGCCAAAATCTCTGTTACAAGTTCTTTCAGTGTTGCATCTTGTATTTCTTGAGTTCTGTTCACTCTTTCCATCCATTCCCCAATCCCTGTCATATGCTGGGGACAGTCTTTGGTGATTTCCACTGTTTGGGCACCAAGGTCTGATTTTTCAGGAGTTTTGTCTTTGGTATACTTGGAATTGCCTGAGGTCTTCCTTTGACTTTTCCTCATTTGTGATGGATGTCTTGTTTTTCTCTTTAGTTCTGTTATTCAGTGTCAGTGGGAGAGGTTTTCCCTTCTGACATTTGCTCAGATCTCTATTCTTCCCTGATCTGGGCTCTGGATTTGTTCTATTTTAAAATAGGATGGTGGATGGGATACTTTCATGTCCCTTGTAGTCCTTGTAATTTGAATAAAGTGGGAGATGGGGCACTAGGAATCAGATACTACTTGCAAATTATTTATTTATTTATTTATTTATTTGAGTTGGAGTCTCACTCTGTCACCCAGACTGGAGTGCAGTGGCCGCTCCCAGTCACTGCAGCCTCGACCTGCTGGGCTCCGGCGATCCTTCCGCCTCAGCCTTCCAAGTAGCCGGAATTACAGGCATGCGCTACCACGCCCGGCTGATTTTTTGATTTATTGTAGAGATGAGGTCTCACTGCCCAGGTGGGTCTCGTACCCACGGGCTCAGGCAATCCACTCACCTCAGCCTCCCAAAGACGCGGGATTGCAGGCTGAGCCACCGAGCCCGGCTGCAAATTAAAATGTTCACGTATTGTGGCATGTGTTCCCTGAGATCCACTCCCCACTACCACTCTATTTGACAATTAAAAACAGAAACCAATGCAAAAGCAATTAAAACATACACACACACTCCAAAACAAACTGGAATAAATAACAGCAAAGTGAAACAAAACAATCAACAGCAAAAAGGCCCCCAAGAAAACTAAACACAAACACACACACACACACACACACACACACACACACATGCCTAGCACAAAGTGAATAGAGAGAAAAAAACAAAGAGACCAAAGCAGGGGGGGGAGGAGAATTCAGGTCGAACCCTCATACATCTATTGATGACATACTCCTTAAACTATAAAAAAATGAATACAAAAACAACAAAGAAGAAGAAAAGAACAAATTCCAACAACACAACAAAATTGAAAGATGAGTACTCAATCATTCACATTCATAAACAGAAAATGACAAAAGAAGAAAGAAACAGAAAAAGAAAAGAAAAGGAAAAAAATTTGGGGGGGGGTGATGCAGATCAAACCCTCACATACACATTCATGCACAAAGAAACATATCTTAAAAATAGATGAACTAACAAACAGTCAAAAAAAAAAATTTAAATTAAAAAATAATTGAAAATTTAAAAAACAAACAAAAAACCCTGTCCTCTTGTGGCAGACTCTGTAATTGTTCCTCTAATCAGGTCTCACCTGCAGAGCCACCCCCTTCACTCTCTCCTCAGGGAATGAAGCAGGGAAGGAGGAGGCGCAGTGGAGGTTGGTAGGGCTGCAGGCCTCCCCTCCCATTCTCTTATGGTCAGGAAGATCAGTGGTGGAGAGGTATGGAGCTGTCTCTTTCCCAGGTATGTACTCTCACTGGGGTGCCACAGCCAGGCCTATCCTGGACTGGAGCTCTCCTATTGCAACTGATGTTCAGGCTCCTCCTGGGTTTGTCCCTCTCAGTCCTGGCCCAGTTGTGTGGTCTGACATTCAGAGGATTTCTGGGAAGGAGGGTGTTTGAGTCAGCCCTGGACTCACCACTGATCTCTTTGGAATTCTTCCTCCTCCTTTTCTGGCCATACCCTTCGTCCCATGACTGGATCAGGGTACGAGATGGGGCGCTTGGAATTGCTGAACTCATCAGGTCTCTCTGAAGATTGTGCTCTCAGGATATTCCCTTTAGACCATGATCAAACCTTGAGTAGTTGATCTGCCAGTCCCAGAGATCAGATCTGTTGGTCCATGGTGAGCAAGCCGGAGCACTTTCCTATCCTGCCTTCAATATGGTGGTGGGGTGCCTCGCTTGTCCTCTTCCATGGGAACTTGCCTCTGAACTCTGTCTGCAACCCCTTCCAGCACCCTGCAAGGTACTGAAGTGATGAGGCAAAGCCGGGAGCAGTCTCTCTCCTGCTTCAATGTTGAGGGAGTACCTGGGGCAATAGTGTCTCTCTTCCACCTTTCCAAAGGAAAACTTCTGCTCGTTAAAAAAAAAAAATGGTGCTCCACTCCTGTGACTTGAGAAGAACCAGGGACGAAGTAGAGAAGCTGCAGCACCAGCTGTTGCATCAGAGACCTGACCACCCATTTACAAGCCCCACTTAGACAGTCTCTCCCAGCGTTTTCTTACCAGGGAGGGTTTGTTGATTAAAAAAAGAAGAAGAAAAGAAAAGAAAGAGAAAATGGCACTCAACTTCTGCATCCTGGGAATTGCTAGGGTCCAAGCCCAGATGCTGGGGCACCAGCCACTGCACCAGGAGAGCCGTGGCCACTAGCTCCCTAGCCCTCACTCAGTCAGGCACTCACATGCCCACTCATTCACCAGCACATATACAAAATTTTCCGTACACTCACTCACTCACATGGGGGCTCACATAGTCTGACTGGCTTGGCCACCATCTTCCCCACCTCCCAATGACTGTTATTATTGGCATATAAACATTATGCCAGTATTCAGTTGTGGAGAAATTTATTAAAATTATTTTGTACTTTGTGCTTATTTGCTGTGACTATTATAAAATCAATGTTCTATGTGTGAAAATCCCTTCTATATATGGATTCAATTATTTTATTTGCTCTCAAACCATTCCTTCTGTTTCATTTCTTCTTGCCTTGATAGTAAAGTAATTGTAAAACATTCTTAGTAAGGCATTACTGTTGTTTAAATGTCTCATCTTGTCTAAACTCTAATAGGCTAAAATGGGAAAAGCATGAGTAGAAATTAATCAGAGTCCTTTTAGAGAAAACATGCATACTACAAGTAACCTTATAGTATGGTTACTTATATTAGCTACATTTAATGGCATTTATGTTAAATAAATTATTTCTGTATTAAGTACATTTAGAGAAATAGCTGTTGGATTAAAATGAATATACATATACAGCTTTTTGTTCTTAGGAATTTAAAAAATTCTTAGCCATTCTTAAGACTTTTCATAATGTTGACATAATAATTGGAAACTTCATAATATATATTTTAAATCCATAGGTAAAAATCACCACCATATTTAATTTCATATTATATTTGGAATTTAAAAGCATATTGATTCTTATACTTTTGTTCAAAGGCTACAGAAAGGCTAAATGAGAATACATTGTCAAAGTAATTAAGGGATCCTATTTCCCTCAATAATTAAAGATGAGAATCAGAATTTCAATTGAACCTCAAATTGAGCTAGACCACAGCGTTGAGAATAAGAAAATAAAGGTGAAATTAGTTTTGCAAACTATTCTACCCTGTAAATCAACACTGAATGGGGATTCATTGCCATTAATCTCCAGTATATTTATCTAGGTAACTGTATGTTTTAATAAAGAAGGCAACTGATCAAATGCAAAGCAGGATAGCAGAAAACCAGTTATGTACCATATATTATCTCAAATAATGATTATAGCAATCCTATAACCTAGACTTTATTCATCTAATTTTGTTCATAAAGAAATAGTGTACTGAAGGTGTCAAAGGTTAAAAAAATTAACAAGTGCCCAAGTTGTCATACAAACTCAGACTTACCAAATGTGTGCTGTCAAACTCCAGGGCCAGGTGCTGGCTGCTACAGTAAACATACAAGAAAATGTTGCATCAACCCTTTCACTTCAAAACATCAGTAATGTTCTGACCTAATCATATTTCTTTGTGAAAATATAAAGATGTCTTTCTCAAGTGTATTTATTACTTTCTTGGGGCTGTCATAACAGATTACAACAAATAGGTAGATTGAAACAAAATATTTATTCTTTCACATTTATGGAGGCCAGAAGTCCAAAGTCAAGTTGTCAGTGGGGCAAAGCTGTTTTGAAATTTCTTGAAAAGATCTTTCCTTAACTCTTCTAGTTTCTGTGTGTTGCTGGCAATCCTTGGCATTTCATGTTTACAGCCATCTTTCTGTTTTCACATGACAGTCTTCCTGTTGTATCTGTGTCTTTGCACCTACTTCTCCTTAAAAGAACACTAGTCAATAGATTTGAGGTCCACACTAATCTTTCATGATCTCATCTTAACTTGATTACCTCTGCAAAGACCTTATTTCTGCATAAGATCACTTTCACAGGTGCTGAGTATTAGTACTTCAACACATCTTTCTGGACACAATGTACTCAAGACTGAGTCTTCTTTGGGTTTTTGATATTTCTTGGGGAAAAAAAAGGCAATAAGCATATTTTGTGGAGATTTCTCAATATCATCCTTATTTAAACTGCAATCTATGACACACAGCAGAGGCAAGATTTCTAGTTATATATAATGGTACAACAGATTCCTAAAACGGGGTGATCTTGATAATAAAATATACATTCATGTCCTAGAAATAAAGAAAATTCTGAACTGAGTGACTAACATGTTATGTGCTGCCCAGCAGACTAGAACTTCAGAGTTGACTTTTTTAGATTCTTGTGTTCATAGGGAATTGTGTAGTGGTTCCTAAGGACTCTTAGAGCCTATTTGACTTTTCATTTTCAGAAAAGTATATTTAGAATAGTGACCTTTATTTGATTAGTTGCTAGTCAACCATATTTTATTTTCCATTTGATACATAATATTAAATGGATTTCCATTTGATACACTAGATCCATGTAGTCTGCAAACCTTTCTCTAAAGTAGTTAAAACTCACTTTTAGCACCACATTTTTCCTTAGGTGTATGTTTTCCCCTTTATTTGATATCCTGAATTGTGACAGGGCATTTTCATGTACCTATTGCTGCTATAGCTTTCTTTAATCCAACAATTTTGCAAGATTTTTTTATTTTTCCTCCTGAGTCAGAGGGCTGGAGTGCATTGGCATGTTTATGGTTTTAACATACTCAACTAATTTTTTTCATTTTTTGTAGCGACAAGGTCTTACTATACTGCCCAGGCTGGACTCAAACTCCTGAGCTCAAGCAATTCTCTTACCTCAGCCCCACAAAGTGCTGGAATTACAGGCATGAGCCACCATGCCAAGTTGTGAAAATTTTTAATTACATATTTTGCATATCCAAATGTATTCCAACTTATACATTTCAAAATAACCTCTAATGCATGTGATTTTTCAAATATTATGTTATTTATTAATATTGGTGCTTAAATTTAGCTGCAAGAAAATATCTTGAGAATTTCACCATTATATTTAATTAAAGTTTAAAGTAGTTTTAAGATATTAGTACCAGTACTTGATGTTCTATTTGTTTTTGAACTTTCAAATAAAATTAAGAAGTATATTTGCAAGCATTTGGTTAATCATTCATTTTAGTAGTCTAAAATTCTTATAGTGCCATTAATCTTACTTTCATATTCACTTTCCCTGCAGCTGAATGTTTGTTGTAATTATAAATGTTTCACTGACCTCTTTATTTAATTTTATTTCTAGAAGTGGAAAAAAAGTTGTGCAAATTTTCTTCTAACCTCTTTGCTCATTATGGATGGTCTTAGATCTGAATAAACTAATTTCCCTAGCTTTATAGTATTCTTAGTGTTCATATGCTCATTTTATGTACAAAAAATTAGTATTAATAATTTAAATATCTATAATATGTTATTCATAACTTCTGAGTGCGGTATTCTGATGTGTACACTGGTATTTATATATTCAGAGTATCATAGCAGTTTGTAGATGGTAAGAGGCATTGATGGTAAGCAGGTAGTAATTTAGGGAAGACCATTTTACCTATTTATATGTTCTATGTCAGAAAGAAAGGGTAAGGTAAAAATAAACGTACAAATAAACAGTAAAGTTTGTCATTAAGAGATCCAAACCCACGACACAGTAATAAACAGCAGTTGACCCTGGAAAAAAAAGGATTTAAGTTAAACATAAATAAGGTCAACTATCATCACAATGCAAGAGATCAAAACAATTAAAGGTTTAGAATAGGACACAAAAAAATGGGACTGATAGACTAAAGCATTTTATACACTTGTAGCTCAACAGGGAAAAAGCAAGATTATGCCTATGATCACAAAAATATTCAGATAAATTATTTCTGCATTAATCTTAAAATACCTTATGTGAAGACAGTCTTGTTTTAACAATGTTGGACCTGAAGGAAAGGTTTACTGGATGGTTCAGCATGTGGTTAGAAAAGTTATCAAGGCACAGGAATAGAGTTGGCTTCAGGGACTATCGCAGCATCGCTGTAGCTTGCAAAGCCCATCACTATGGACTCTTTATGGAACATTCTGTTCCACTTTGTTTATATGTTTTAGATTCTGTTCTTTCATTCTAGCCATATTAATTATCCTTCAGCAAAGAAGGGTAACAAATAGAAAACAGTAATAAATGTGGCAGATATTTATCTGACTACACCAATAATCCCTTAATGTCTGTGATATCAGAATACCAATTAAAAGACAGAGATTGTAAGAGTGGGTCAAAAAATAAGGCCCAAGTATATGTTGTCTACAAGAAACCCCTTTAAAGATACATATAGCCAGGCTCAGTGGCTCAGCCTGTAATCCCATGCCTTGGGAGGCTGAGGTGAGTAGGACTGCCTGAGCCTGCGGGTTCGAGACCTGCCCGAGCAACTTGGCTAGACCTGATCTCTACAATAAATCAAAAATCAGCCAGGCATGGTAGTGTGTGCCTGTAGTTCCAGCTACTTGGAAGGCTGAGGCAGAAGGATCGCTGGAGCCCAGCAGGTAGAGGCGGCAGTGACTGGGAGCGGCCACTGCACTCCAGTCTGGGCGACAGAGTGAGAGACTCCAACTCAAAAACAACAACAACAACAACAACAACAAAATCCAAAGATACATATAGATTAAAAACAAATGAATGAAGAAAAATATGACATGTTAATATTAATAAAAAGAAAGCAGGAGTAGCTATAGTAACTTCAGGCAGAGCAAACTTCAAAGCTAGAAAAGTCATCTGGCTCAAATTAGTATATGACATAATCATAAAGTGGTCAACTCTATGAAAAAACATAGTAAGCCTTAACATGCCTGTGCCTAATAATAGAGTGTCAAAATACATACAGCAAAAATTTATAAGACTGTGAGGAGAAATTGATAAATCCACTTTTATAATAAGAGATTCCAACATCCCTCTATCAGAAATGGACACATCCAACAAGCAGAAAATTAATAAGGATGCAGTTGAACTCAACAACACCATCAAGCAACTGGAAGCAACTGACGTTTATAGACTATACAACAACAGCATATTATACATTCTTCTCAAACTCACATGAAACATTAACCAAAATAAACCATATTCAGGGCATAAAACACACATATTTAAAAAGTAGAAATTATTCAATATTGGCTTTCAGTCTACAATTGAGTTAAGCAAGAAGTCAGTAACAAACAGTTAACTAGAATATCTCAAAATGCGTGGAGATTAGCAAACATTTCTAAATAACACATGGGTTCAAGGAGAATTCTCAAGAAAAATTTTTAAAAACTTGAATTTCATTTTCATTAAAAATCTATCAAAATTTGTTGGATGCAGCAAAAGCAACACTTATAGGAAAATTTATAGCCCTAGTCATCTTCCATTGCATTTGGAGGCTCTATTTATGTACCAACTGTCAACTTCCCTAAAACTCATTTATCCTCAACTCATCAGTGGAGTTAGTATTCTGTTATATTGAGTGTAGCATGGTTCAAAACTCTATTTAAAGGAAAAGTTGTAAGGTTTTTCTCAAACCCACTTTCTTTTCGTTATTTTTTTCGAAGTAACTGCCCCACTTTGGAAAATATGGTATCTGATTTTTATCTTCCTCGCATTCCTTTTCTACACAATTTGGGAAAGACACACATGCAAACCTGACTTTACACTTCTGTGACATGCTTACTTACCAGGACTTTTATCCTCTTATCACATCAGCAACTGACTTCAATGGTTCAACCTAATGGCTCACCATGGTCTTTTTCCTCATTAGAAACTGCTTCCTGTTTGAAACATTAAAATATAGTTTAATCCACAGAAGAAGGTATGATAGGCAGTGGATAAGAGCTCTGACTCTGGAACCAGAATGCTGGGTGTAAATCACAGTCTTGTTCCCAATACCTTTGTGAGCAAAATATATTGTCTTTAACATCCTCGTACTCAATTTTGTTTTGTTTCTGTAAAACTTTTAATCTGAAAAATAAAAATATTGATATATATCTTAAAGTATTCTGGAAAGGATCAACACTTTTAACACATAAAATAATTTGAAATTATGTGTGCTACATTGCAAACACCCAGTAATTGTTAACTCCATTTTTTCTTACTACTTGATCCGCAAAATCTTCCTTTCATGGTTTTACTTTCTTTTTTACCTAAGAGTAAACTTTACCCTAGCTCTTTTCATTTCTCTCAGCCCTTGGTAAAAATTTGAGCCATAACTCACACTGTCTTCTGAATACCTGATGGACAGGGCCAAAGTCATTCTCGGATGTGTTTTTCTTTCCATTTAGCTTTAAACATTTTCTAATATACTTTTAATGTTTTTTTAGCCCATAGAGTATGTGAATCTAAATTATTTATTCTCTAAAATGTTATAAATTTTCCATATGTTTTTATGCAATTTCTTTATAATTTGCTTGTGGTTGCAGACATGCTCTATAGCTCTGTGTGAATTTACTATAAGTGGGTCTAGCACTGTGCATTTGAAAAGCACTATAGGCCGAGCATGGTAGCTCATGCCTATAATCCCAGCACTTTGGGAGGCTGAGGTGAGAGGATTGCCTGAGCCCAGATGTTCGAGACCAGCCTGGGCAACTTGGGGAGACCTCATCTCTACATTAAATTACAAAATTAGCCAGACATGGTCTTGCGTGCCTGTAGTTTCAGCTACTTGGAAGTCTGAGGTGGAAGGATCATCTGAGCCCAGCAGGTCAAGGGTGCACTGGTCATGAGCATACTACTGCATTCCAGTCTGTGTGACAGAGTGAAACATCAACTCAAAAAACAAAAAAGCACTACAGAGTCTAGTGATATTGGGTGAAGTGTTTTATAAATGTCGCCTAGGTCCCTTTGAGAGTGTTGTTCAACTTTTCTACAGGATTACCTATTTTTTTCTATTTTTATTTTTTATCAATTAGAGAGGAGTGTTGAAATCTTCTACTGTAATTATGAATAAGTTTATAAAGTTTATATATTATTTTCCTATTTTGATTGGTTTGGATTAATTTATTTTGAAGTTCTGTTATTGTATACACATATTTAGAATGGCTATATCTCCTTGATTACAACAGTTATTTATTATTATATAATTTACCATTTTATCCTTAATACTTCTGATAATAGCATAGCTACTACTTTTGTCTTATGTTATTTTTACATGACATATTATGTTTTATGCTTATAGCTTTTTACCTATCATTATATTTAAATTGTGTTTCTTGTATATATCTTATACATAGTTGAATTTTTAACCTTTAAATTGAAGTGTCCTAAATTATAATTTACATATAACAAATATCATTTTTGTATGTGTACAGTTCATTGAGCTTTGATAAATTATACAGTCATGTAATCAGCAGCACAATTAGATATCAAATATTTCCATCACCTTAAAAATCTCCAATACTCTTTTGTAGTTAATCACTGTCACTACACCCAATCTCTGGCAAGCACTGATCTAATTTTCATCCCTATGGTTTTATGTTTTCTTAAATTCCGCAGAAGAGAAATCTCAGACTATGTAACCATTTGTGTTTGGCTCCCTTCACTTAACATAACTTTTTGGATATTTATTCATTGTGTTGCAGGTTCCAGTAGTCTGTATTGTTGGAGTGGTAGCATTACTTTTTAATCTAGTCTCACAATCACCATCTTTTAATTGAAATTCTTGTACCATACATTTCTAATGTGTGTGTTAATATGGTTGGGTTACATCTACCATCTTCTATTTTTTTCTTTATTCATCCATTGATTTTTTTTCTTTGCAGCTCTTTTAGATTGGGCATATTTTTTATTAAATTTTCTCTCCACTGTTGATTCCTTAATTATCCATCTTTGGTTTATCTTTGAACTGGTTTCCCTAGCTAAATGATGCATTTTTAATTTAACGTAGTCTACCATCTGTTGATACTATATTGCCTCGTATGTAAACCACTTACAACAGTATAATTCTAATTTGTACTGCTCACCCTGCACCATCATGTGTGCTATTGCTGTAATACATTATACGTATACCTATGTTATAAATTCCACAGTAGTTTGCAATATTTTTTGCTGTAAATATATAACAAAGTATTAAATTAACTTTTTTTTAAATTTATTTATTTTTTTGAGTTGGAGTCTCACTCTGTCACCCAGACTGGAGTGCAGTGGCCGCTCCCAGCCACCGCAGCCTCGACCTGCTGGGCTCCGGTGATCCTTCCTCCTCAGCCTTCTGAGTAGCCAGAATTTCAGGCATGCGCTACCATGCCTGGCTGATTTTTTTATTTATTATAGAGATGAGGTCTCGCTGCCCAGGCGGGTCTCGAACCTGCGGGCTCAGGCAATCCACTCACCTCAGCCTCCCAAAGGCGTAGGATTACAGGCTGAGCCACCGAGCCCGGCTAAATTAACTTTTAAAGACACAAAATAAATAAATAAATTTGTATATGATCACAATTTTCTCCTGACTATACCCCTTATTTCTGTGTAGATCCAAGTTTCCATGAAGTTTTTTCAAATGAAGAATTTATACTAGCATTTCTGAAGTCAAATTTTTATCATTATTCATTTTTGTTTTTGAAGGATATTTTGTTATATGCAGAATTCCAGGTTGGATCTTACTTTTCTTTCTTTTTTTATAATTTTTTTATTATAGAGTTGTAGCATACAAGTGAAGTTTTACTATATAAGCAGACTGCATGCAAGTGAAGTTTGAGTTTCTATTTTACCATCACTCCCACTGGTAGTGGACCAATTATCTGCTGTGTTGTCACATGCCACTCACCCTTCCTCTCCTTCCCTCCCTTAGCAGTGCCCAGTGACTGTGGATCCCACCCAGGGTTCACTTATGAGTGAGAACATACAGTATTGAGTTCTTTGTTTCTATGATAGCTCACTTTGTATGATGGTTGCTCACCAACTGCATGCAAGTTATCACAAAGTCCATGATTTTTTTATTCTTTATGGGTACATAATACTTCATTGTGTACAGGTACCCATTTTCTTTGTCCAGTCCATTTGGGCATTGGCGTTTTTCCCACATTTTTGCTGTTGTGAAGAGTGTGACAATAAACAGAAATAGGCACATAGACCAATAAAAGAAGACAGAGATTCTGAAAGTAAAAACATGGTCTCTCAACCAACTCATCTTCAACAAAGACACTAATAACAATCAAAAGGGAAAGGAGACCATATTTAGCAAATGGTGCTTGGAAAACTGACTAGCCACACACAGAAGAATGAAACTGCACCCATGCCTAACACTATTCACAAAAATCAACCCTAAATGAATCAATGACCTAAACGTAAAATCTCAAACTATAAGAATCCTAGAAGAAAATGTAGGAAACATCCTGCTGGATTTCAGTGTTAGTGATGAATTTATGACCAAGACCCCAAAATGAATGCTTCAAAAGCTAAAATAGATAGGTGGCACATCATCAAACTGAAAATCTTTCGCACAACAAAAGAAACCATCAAGAGAGTGAAGAGACAAGCCACAGAATGGGGAAAAAATATTTGCAAATTATGCATCTGAAAAAGGCCTAACATCCAGGATCTATAAGGAACTCAAATGAAATCAAAGGAAAAAAAACATTAAAAAGTGGTCAAAGGACATTTCTCAAAGGATGATATAGAAGAATCCAACAGACACGAAAAAATGCTGGGTGTCACTAATCATCAGATAAATGCAAATAAAAACTGCGAGAATATACCACCTAATTCTGGTGAGGATGGTTATCATTAATGAGTAAAACAAAGCAAAACTAAAAAAGGTGCTGGAATAACTGTGGGAAAAGGGAACATTTCTACACTGTGGGTGGGAATGTAAGCTATTTCAACCTGTGTAGAGATTGTAAAATAACTAAATATTGATCTTTCATATGATCCAGCAATTGTCCTCCTGGGAATATACCCTGAGGAACATACATTGCTCTACAAAAAAAAAAAAAAAAAAACCTGCACGTACGTGTTTATTACCATATTATTTGTCTCGACTTTTTCAAGATGTTCTGTCTTGCATATTTTCTGAGGCAAAGTTATCTTTATTCTTTGCTCTTGTGTATATGATGTGGCTGATTTTTGTCTTTCTTTTTCTTGGTTAGTTTTAGATTTCCGATTTATAATTTCTTGGTATAATTTTCTTTATGTTATTTGATTTATATTTGTTAAAATTATTAGAGCTGTGTAGTAACATTTTTACTAATGTGATTTTTTCCCATTTTCCAACTTATTTTGTATTCTGGGACATTTAGAATTCTACATTAATATGATTCTGAAATACGTTCTCTACCTTTAGAAAGTACTTGACTTCATTATGGAAGGAAATTTAGTTACTGCATCCCTCAAAGACTTGTATTTATGCTTTTTAAAATTTTATTTTAAAGATGTGGGGTACAATTCAGAGTTAAGTATACAAGTGGTCATTATCTAGGTAAAGTTTGGACCACACTTTGGTCCCCACTTTACCTGGTTTGAGATCAGGTACTCTTATGGATGAAGTGTGTCCCCCCTCCTCTGACCCTCTGACAGTTTCCCACAATTGCCAATCCCTTTCCTACAGTATTATGATAATTGCTCAAGGTCAGCTTTTGAATGAGAATATGTGGTACTCAGGTTGTTTCTGTGATAGAACATTGAGTTTTATAGAATCTAAGTCCATCCAAGTTGCTACAAAGTTCATCATTTTGTCCTTTTTAAAAATTTTTTATTTTAAAAATGTGATGTAAAAACAGGGTTAGATATACAAATGTTCATTATGCAGGTACCTTTCTTGATAAGATGTGCCCCCACTCCCCTATATTCTTGTATGTGTACCACATTATTTTTATCTAGTCCACTCTCTATGGGCAGCACAGTTGGTTCCATGTTTTTACTATTGTGAATAATGCTGCAATAAGCATGTGTGTATAGGTATCTTTTTCATAGAATGATTTGAGTTCTTCTGGGAATATACCTGGAGGAAATCAGATCACTCTTGTTTTTATACTTTGTAAGGATGAGTTCATAGTAGTTTTATACTACAATTTATATTTACTACATTTACTATATATACTACAATAATACAATTTATACTACATAGTAGTTTTATCCTACTAATAAGGCATGACTCTCCTTGAGTCTCTACTAGGTGTCCCAAGCATTCAACAGATTTTCTATTCTGGTAGTCGGAATTCAACATGTCCTCTCTGGCATCTATGAGCTGTGGAAACTCTTCTGGAGTAAGGATCCTGCAAACATTACTAGCATAGACTAGAGGAATTAATCCTATCTGTGAGCTGCTTGGGATACATCCAAATATACAAGAGAACACCTATGCAGATTCTATAGCTCATTAACTACATAGTTTTTTTTCTTTGCCCTTAGAATGTTACCTATTTTGGTCTCATCAAACATTCATATTTGTCTTCTCAACAAGACTGCCATGTTCTGTTTGGGTTTTTCTTCACTGTGTCATAATCTAAAAAGTACTCAAGGCACAAGATCAGGTGATTGTGGAGTTCACCAATTTTTTGTTTTATATTGGACATATTTAATATTATATATTCAAAATTTGATATTTGAGATATCAATATTAAATACTAAGATTCTTATTGTCAGCTATTTAAAAATAACTGCTTCATAAATTTTGTTAAATTTCTAGTTGTTTGTGTTAAGAGGGCAAGTCAAATATAAGATACTATGTCATGTCTGAGGTGATCTACAATTGTGCTTTTGTTTGTTCTGAACTTCTAGGTCATTGGCTTTAGCATGTGTTTCTGGATAGACATATAATGATATGCACATTTTTTTGAGAAGAGGGTCTATAGTTTGCTGTCATCTTTCTCAGAAAGCCTGAGTGTGCATATTTAGTTCATGATCTCTAACTTGTCACATATGGTGAGTATACAGAATATTAGTGAATAAAGTGCTTCAGTAGCATCTACAAAATATATTTTACAATTTTATGCTGTTAGACTACAAACTTTTAGAGTACAGTTGTATGTATAAGGAGCAATGGACGTGTTCATATTATTGACAAAATAGAAAATGCTCAATAAATACTTAGCAAATATATATTGAACTTTGACTAGGTGAAAGGTACTAAAAGAGAAGATTTTAAAAAAATGTTTGAATCATCAGATTTCACTTTTGTCTTCATTTTCAATGTAGATAACTAGTGGCACTTCCTCTCCAATGATTACAGGCTAGATATTATTGATTCGTGTTATTATTCACTCTAGTTTTGTAATCTGTGTACTGCTTTAGCTTGTTGTAATTTTCTTTCATTTGTTGTACATATTAATTTCTGTATCAGGTATATAACTCTTAGAATGATTTACATTAACCACAATTTTGAGTATTACACCTAAAATAAATTTTAAGTCACATTGGGAACACCCCTTCATAAGCTAAGCTTAACGATGAAAATAACTTAAGATTTGACTATATATTTATATGCTTACTGATAAATGAATAAAGAAGAGAGGATATGTGTAGTATTAAGAAAACACTTTGACCCCAAATTTTATAGACTCTCAGCAATTTAAATATTTTTCTTTAATTTAGAGTTTTAAGAAGTAGCTTTGTATGTCAGTCTTCTCAAAAATTAGGATATACTTTTGTATTTAAACATTTATTAGTCTCAACATCTAGATGTTTATGCACTGTATATCTTAACTTATAGTTATCTTAACTATATCATGAACATTTAAGTTTTGTCCACCAGAAATATCATTAATAATATTTTCAAGCCAGTAGCAAAAATGAAATCAGATCATTCAAATTTGTCAGTTTCTGAGTTTGAAACATTATATACCCACTTTCAAGTTAGTAGAAGCAATGTGTTAAGACCTAGAATTTTAAAATATTTGTTTTGTGAGAATCTGAAAACAATTTTCTCTTCTATTTTTAAGAAAACATAGCCAGGCTCGGTGTCTCAGCCTGTAACCCCACGCCTTTGGGAAGCTGAGGCGAGTGGATTGCCGGAGCCCGCGGGTTCGAGACCCGCCTTGGCAACTTGGCGAGACCTCATCTCTACAATAAATCAAAAATGATCCAGGCGTGGTAGCGCGCCCTGTAGTTCCAGCTACTCGGAAGGCTGAGGTGGAATGATCGCCGGAGCCCAGCAGGTCGAGGCTGCGGTGGCCGGGAGCAGCCACTGCACTCCAGTCTGGGTGACAGAGTGAGACTCCAACTCAAAAAAAAAAAAATGAAAGAAAACACTAGTAGCTGCAAAATTTTGCTTGTTCAAAACAAATACATTTAATTAAACGTTCCAAATTCCTAATTTTAACTATTGAGGTTTGTAATTTTAATTTTTTTAATAAAATATCAACTTAATTCAGCTAATATCTACCTCTTCCATCCTTTTTTTCATTAACAGAATACAGTGTTATGTATATCATTGTATGAAGACTCATACCAAATAAAAATATTTTAATCTGAGTATGTTCATGATGATCCATTGTGGCAATAGGAATTAACCACCGCAGATATGTCATATCAAATACAGTATCTTATAAGATTCAGAGCATCCAGTGCCATAGAAACTTCATTCATTTTAAGAATTATATCAACAGCAGTACAAGTTTCCTACAGAGAATCTTTCAACTATGGATTTTGCAGCTGCTCTACAATAGGGACTTGACATGCTCATTTCCGTATCTCTATAAGCTCTGCTGAAACAGTAAAATTTTGAAACAGGCCGTGAAATTAGATTGTTTCCATCATGAGCAATGAGAGCTGTCATCAGTCTAATTGCTAAACGGGGGAAAAAAGATGTTTTCATGGTATACTTGTATTTCTATCTCCTATGAATATTATCTCTGATCATAAAATGTAAAGGGTGGTGTACAAACTGATGTGTATTTAATGTTGTTTAGTAGTATTTGAGCTATAAAATTTCTTTTCTCTTACTACATTTTATGAAATGTATGCCTAATAAAAGTAGAGAAATGTTCCCAAATCTTAAAGTAAAAAATTACTTGTTTTGTCAAAGCAGCTTATATTTTCTCCCAAGGAATTTTAAATCTGTTATCGATAGAATTGAATATGATGGGGCTTTCTAGATTACTTGCATTTTCTGATTAACCAAAATAATAGTGTTTAGTATTGGTACAAACGTATCACTTACCAATGTAAATTAGAGTTTACATCTAGAAGTCACACAAAATTGGTTTATAAGTTCAGCTTGTGTCTCATAGCTTGTTACTGAGCACGTAATATAAATTACCAAATATGCTACATTACCACTTTTAAAACAGAAGTAATTATAGTCCTTTACTCTTAGAGTTGTTGAAAAAGTACTGAGTATTTGCTTTGTAGTTATTCATTGTTTTTAAATTTATTTTTATTTCATATGGTGAACTGAGGAAGGTCCATAAGCTATGACTGTTCAATGGACTATATATCTGAAGCCAAATCCTGACCTCAGTGACTGTATCTGGTTTACACTTAAGAAATAAACCTGGAAGATTACAGGATGGCAAGAACTTCAGAATAGAACTAATATCTTAGAAACAGTCCAATAGAGCCAAATGGTTTAAGAACTCCTGGGACAGAAATTATAATAGTTTTAAAGCAATTGACATTGGTTTTCTCAACTTCTTACTAAACTAACTAGACAGGCATAAATAAAACAGAGTAAAATTAGAGAAAACTACAGGAATACTAAAAGAAGTGACAGAATCTGGGCAAAAGATTCTCTATCTCATTATAAACATGATATAATCACTTTACAAACTGCAAACAGAAATTGTGAGAAAATCTACAAGGAAGTAGGAAAAAAGTCACATAGATCACTGTTATAATAAACTCCCTCTCTGTTTAGGAAACACAAGCTCAAAATCAATACAGAATGCAAGCAATGGGCACTCTACTACTGGTTGCTTGATTTGGTGAAGGAGCACAATGCTGCCCATTACCACCCATTAGTAACTTTCTTTCTAAATATGTACTGAGAAGCTACCAGAAACAATCAAGAGAAAAGGAAAATGCAGACTTAATATACACAATGTATTAATGGGAAAATCCATGAAAAAGGATTTACACCTTGTAAGAGCCTATACTCCGGAGAAATATTTTTAATTAAAAGTATGAATAAAATTCCCTACCTACAAACAGAAAAGAAGACAGGAGTTAACAATAGGAAGAAAAAAAAATCAGACACCACAGTAATCCTTGCAATACTAAATATCAGAAGAAAATAAATAAAGGTACTTATCCAATAATTTTCAGTGTGTCCTGCTTTGAATTTCTAAACAATGAAATTATGTTTTTCTACTTGAATTTGGAAAAAATAATTTTGTTATAATAAAGCTCTCAGGGGGACCATGGTCACTATATTTTGTGAGCTTATAGAAAAATTAAGTAATAGTTTCTATATAAATTTATTAGTATGCTAGCTTAATACCTTGATTTTGTCACAATTAATGTATTTCCAGTAGGTTACTTTTATGTAGAACAGATAATATAACAAGATTTCTTACCTAATTTGTGGTAATACTGATATCATTAATACTGATTATAAACTCTGAAGAGAGATGAGTGATAGGTGTTAACTGGGAAAAAAAACCCACACTATCTATAAATTTAGAAAAGGACACTTTATTTCTTGTAAAGTGTTACAGCCTGCAAGGTGGTCATCCTGCAGGTAGGGGAAACAGCCACCATCAGAGACCTGGAAAAGGCACTTTGGAGGAGGAGGGGTTTGAATAGGAGCTTTATGCTGCACAGGTTGACTAAACATGCATATTTCAGCAGAATAAAGGAGGATATATGCATATTCATGAAAATGGTCCTAATACATGCATCCTGGAAAAACATGCATGTAACATTCAACCCGTGTTCACTTTGGGCTGGACAATTAGCATGAACATGTATAACAATTAGTTTCCTTATGTCAAAAGCTCTTCTCAGGACTCAAAGGTACACAAGCTCACAGCTTCTGTAAACAGATCAGAACCAGTCCATGGTCAGTGGTTTTCTTACCAGGAGAAAGTTTGCTGCAATCAGTCTCTTGTCCAATCAAAGCTGTAGTTATGACTGATGGAAAAGGGGCTAGGGACCAATTAGCATCTGGTGGAGCTGCAAGTTGTTTTAATATTGCTTATGTCAAGGTCAGTGCTTGTTTAGTTGCTAGAGAAAGAAAACCCTTGTGGTATATAGTCTGTTCTTTATATGTAGGGGTGTATGACTTAACTCTTGCCTGGCACAGGCTTAGGTCTTATTTATAACTTGGTATCTTATTACTAGAGTCTGTTCTGTCAGTCCTGTGATCTCTATTTTAACATTAATGTTTTTATGTTGTGTCTAAACTCCAAAAGGGAGAAGGTATAACAAGATGAGTCTGACTTCATGGCTGGGAACTTGGTTTTTCTGAGATCTTATTGGCCAAGAGGGGCTTTGTCCATCAGTGGGGTTTTATTTTTAGTTTCCATAAGTTATTTAAGCAAGAAGGCTTCATTGACCACTGTTCTAGGTATTTACTTCATTTTTTGAATTCTGACATCATTTATTGTCTGAACCAACAGGGAAGTTAGATTCATGTTTAGATAATGTTAGTTTCCAAAGTATTTATCCAAAAAAGGAAAATAACAATAAAACAAACCATTTATTATTATTCATATAATAATAAGATGCATAACGTACCTGGATTCAGATCTATATTCACATTCAACAATTGTAAAACACTAGACAAAATGTGTATTATTTTCTGGACATTGCTTTTCTTTTCTGGAATGAGAGGAACAATTGTACTTACATCATAAAAATATTACAGTAAAGTGCTAGGAATAATGTCTAATACATAAGAAGCATGCAACTAATTATATACTAAGGAGGACCAAAACACACCAGAATTTTCTTTTGGAGAATGGGCCTCTTGTAGTACACTCAAAATTTATTTCTCCAGGTCAGATGGTCAACCACAGTTTTTATCTGGAAAGTTTTGAGAAAGTTGTCTCATGATCTACAGAAGAAGCATTACAAATTGTGGCAGACAGGTGAATTGTTCTTTCACCATGACAATGCACCAAAACACACTGTGCTGAGTGTTCAGCAGTTTTTGACCAAAAACAGTATTACCCCACGACCCACCCTCCTTATTCACCCAATCTCACCCCAAGCAACACTTTTTTTTTTTTTTTGTCTTCCCAGGCGGAAAAGTCTTCACAGGGAAATTTTTTGCCAATGTGAAATTGGTGAAAAAACAAAACAAAACAAAATGACAGAAGCACTAAAAGGCAACAAAATTGACTAGTTCCAAAACTTTTGAGCAGTGGAGAAAGCATCTTGGTAGGTGAATTACATCAAACAGAGATTATTTTGAAGGTGATAGAAGTTTAAACATGTCAGAATACATACACAAGTTTTTTAAATAAATAAATTCCATTTTGGGGGGGTCCCCCGTGTATCTTGTGTGTATGCATAGATGTATTAGCTATTAACAAAATACTCAGAAGAGAGTAAATGTTGAGTGAATAACTGTTTATTATTACTGTTTTTTATTGTTCCTTCATTTTATACTAAAGAGGGCTATATTCATTTGCATCTTATAGGACATATAAAATTTCTGTGACATAATACAGAGAAAGACCTGAAAAAAAGTCTTTATTTCTTTCTTTTTCTCGTTAATCTCAACACCTAACATAGTAAGTGGTCATTAAATCACGTGGTATGCTGAGCCACACTCTACAACCATCAGGGCTGATTGGGAACATATCTTTTCATCCTCAACTTCTTGTTCAGTAATAGCTAACTGGAAACTTGAAATCAATCATGAGAGTGTAGAACATAGAAAGTGAGAAATGCTACAAATCAGGGATATTCCACATCCCAAAGTACATGCTAATTATTTACAAGCAAGTTCCATATTAAATGTTTACAATATTTATACAAAATTAAGTCTCTATATCTGAAATAGTAACTCTCAACCTGTCTGAAGATTAGAATATCTGGAAGTTTTATTTTGCTTTTATCCATTTTTGGTGATTTTTTTTTTTTTGAGTTGGAATCTCACTCTGTCACCCAGGTTGGAGTGCAGTTTCATGCTCACAACCACCGCAGGCAATCCTCTTGCCTCAGCCTCCCAAAGTACTGGGATTACAGACTGAGTCACCATGCCTGGCCCATTTTTGGTGATTTTTTAAAAGAGTATGTGTGCCCCACTTTACTAGCAATGTATAATCATGATTGATACTCACTGAATTGAAGGAACCTCAAATTCAATCTCTCAGGAGATGCTACTGTGATGCAAAAAGTACACTGTTACATCAATGTAGGACACTGAGATTAAGCACATTCATAAACATGCGCATACATAAATATATACATCTGTTCTCACACATAAATGATATTAGATTATTGTGTTTTAATTTCTGCTCACACACTTATTAAGTTCCACTAAATTGATATTGTGTTGAGATCATTGACTCTCAGTGTAAAGTTAATAGAATGTTCTTAATCATTTTGGGATTGCACACTGAAATGCCTGCAACAGCACTTGTTCAATTACATTGGTTACAGATGTATCGCTTGGGATGTTTATTAAATAGAAAGTCCAGAACATCATCCTAGAGCTATTGAACCAGAGCTTCAAAAGGATGAATGAATATATTCACCTTCAGGCATTAGCCTAGATTTTTTTTTTAATCTGACAATTTTGAAAAACACTAGCTGATGTAAACTAAGTAGACAGTTTCAGTGTGTGAAGCAGACTGAATGAGGCATGCAATGGACTAGGAGAATATCTGTGACTGGAAGTTTTATTGCAAGTCATACTCCAAGTGCTCAAGATAATCTGTGAATATGAATTGTTACATAAAATATCTGATTCTTAAATATAGATAAACTACTCAATGTTTTGTTAGCATACAATTCAAATTAAACCTTTTAGCATACTTCTAATTGTAAAAGAATATTTCTTTACCTCCCCTCAAAATACTGTGAGTGGTAACAGTGCATCAGATAAATCAACTCTTATCATATGTACTCCTTCCCTATTTGTGCTCTGTCCCTGTCATACCCCTCAACGACTTTTTCTGTTCCCTCTTCATAGTAAGGCAATATTCTATAGCGAGAGAGAGAGAGAGAGAAGATTAACACACATATCTTTCCCTTATTACTGACATGTAGTAGGTACTCCAAAAAATATTTGGTGAATACCTCTGAAAGTTTAAAAAATCCTTGAATGTTTTCGAGAAGTTTTAGTATCTAACTATAAAACATGATTATATTATTGTTGTGTTTAAAGTGACTTGGGTGTAAAAATTTGACTGCATTATCTGAGCAGAAAAAGGAGTAGGAAATGAGGGTCACTTAAGAACAATGGCTCTCTTGATGGTTTCTTTTGCTTTGCAAAAGCTCATTAGTCTGATGAGGTCCCACTTGTCTATCTTATTTCTTAAGGTATTGGCCTGCAGGATTCTGAATAGGAATTGGTTACCAGTTCCAATTTCCACAAGGGTGTCTCCTGCCTTTTCTAAGATTCTTATGGTTTGAGGTTTTATGTTTAGATCTTTGATCCATGTAGGGTTAATTTTTATGTATGGTGATAGGGCTCCTGTTTCAATCTTCTGCATGTGGTCAGCCAGCTTTCCCAGCACCATTTACTCAATAGGTTCTCCTCTCCCCAGTGGTGGTTGTTGGAGGCTTTGTCAAAGATGAGTTGGTTGAGGAATTGAGACTTTGCTTCTGGAATCTCCATCCTATTCCACTGGTCTATGTGCCTGTTCTTGAACCAACCATGGTGCCCAACGAACCTGGACTGTATAATAAAAATGTTGTGCATGTACAAAATGGTATGTTATGCAGCCATAAAGAAAAACAAACATACAGACATCACAGCAACTTGGATGGACTTGGAGTCAATCATATTCAGTGATCTATCACAGAAAGGAAGAACAGAATTACCATAAGTTCTCACTCATAAGTGGGGTTGGAAGTAATGAGAAACTGTCAAGGGTGGGGAATGGAATTGACAATTGAGGGAAACTGCTAGGGGAGGGAGGGGCATACCTCATCAACAATGGTAACTGCATAATCAATGATTGTATACCCTGAATTGTACCCCACATCTTTATAATAAAAAATAAAAATAAAAAATAAAATATTAAAAAAAGAGAACAATGGCATTTTGGTGTGGAACAAAGAGTGTTCACACATATCCACTTCATTTTTCTTTTATTGTTGTGTTCCTTCCAAAAATATCATATAATAATAAAATCATGAATTACTTATGCCTGTATGCATGAGGTGAATTGTGAAATTTTAGAGGCAGGGACTATGTCCATCTTTGTTTTCACCATATTCCTAGCATCTAGAATAATTTCAGGACATATATTCCCTCCATGAGCATTTGTTTAATGGGATAGTAAATGAGTAATTAATGCATAAATAGAAAAAGCACTTGTCATATATATTAATGTTAATCATGTTGTAATCATGTCTAATTAATTAAACACACACACATGCCGGGGACCAGCTCCAGCCGGGTTCAGGTATCCCAAAGGTGAAGACAGCGTCAGCGACTAGGGGGAAGAAGAGAGAAAGAGAGAGAGAAGGAAAGAGACTGCATTCCAGTCTAGTGCAGAAGCGGTGTGTGTCTATTGGGAATTACAACGTGTCTTTTATACACAGTCAGATGTGGGAGGGGCATCAACCACCCACCAGAAACCTTAATCCATGAAAACTTAATCAATGATTGTCTTTAAACCCTTTTCATATGATAATCTTAAAATCCCATAACAAAGGATAACCTAATCTGTGACTGACATATTCTATAAACCTTTTTCACCCTAAGCTGATTGATTTATACCAAGTTAAACAATTCTATAGAAGCTTAAGTATTTACTTTACAAATGAAAGTGGCCCATCCCAGAATGTTTGGAATGTGGCCCAGTCCAAAGTTCACAGTGGACTACCTGCAAGTAACCCAGCTGCATTCTTTCAACAAAATGGCTGTCTTCTAAAACTGTATTCTACAATTTATACCTTCAATAAATCCTAAGATCATGACCCAGAAGTTTGTGACCAATACTAAGGCTCTTAGATGTGACACGAGTTTGAATTATAAGTTGTGTAAAAGCCAAAACTGCAGTTTGTGGAAGAATGGGAGCAATGAGCTTCTAAAGTTAGCTTGTGTTCATCCTGATCTCAGAGTTTCTATGTTTTGAGCTCACAGGAGCTTAATCTGGTTAGTGCTGAGTAGAAAGGGGGAGGAAATGGGGTCAATAGCTCCCGAACACATCCTAGTGGTCTCAGGGTCAAGGGCCCTTCCTGATCCCTAATGCTCAGTGGGCCTCCGTGGCCAGCTCCCAACACACACACACTTTCTCTGATAAATACCAGAATGCTTTATAGAGTTGTTATACCCCTTGTGATAGTCATAAAATAACCCTTAAAAAAGACACATGTAAACACATTTTCATTGAAATAGATTTAATCCTTACATCTCAGTCAGCATGAATAAATATTGGGCTTATAGGAAGCAACTGCTCTGTTAAGGAAAAAAAAAATACCTTATCTTTGTTATCTTTGTATTTAATCTCTAGAAAGAGAAATAGAAAAAAAGTATTAAGCTAGTGATTTCATGAGAGAAGTATATACTGTGTGAGGAAAGAGCCTTGCTAAAAAAGGTTTTGTGAAGCTTTCTAGGAGCAAACAACAGTTATGCTATTTGGTAAGAGACTGAGAGTAAAATTAGGGCTCTACATATGATACATATTTTTTTTACCCAAACACCTGGTTTCACCAATAATCCATCTACCTTTGCATATAATATTAAAATAAATAACACATATTTTAATATTTCTGGTTTAGTTCACAGATTGTGTCATCTATCATTTACAATGGACTATTATTTTTAAAGTGTAGAGTTGGTAACATTTTCTTTTTATAGGCATATCAAATCACTATAATTAGAGTTTTTCATGGTTCTGAATCACTTCTAAAACCAACAAATATAATAAGTAATTTAGTACACCCAAGAAGATATAGGGCAGAAAATATCAGCCATGCTATACAGGTTTAATATTTTAAGTTATTTCCACATTATCCCTTTTGAATGATATAATGCATATAAAATTACTTTCTAGGTGTTCTGACCTTTTCATTGATTTCTACTGTATCACTATAATAATGATGGCACAGTCTAGATTATAAACATCACATTTCTTGAGAGCTTTACTTCCCAAGAAAGTAACAGAAGGCCATGTGTTTAAACTACAGAACTGCAGAACACAATATAAAACAAATAGATTTGCTAAGAGAAAAAGTAAAATGGAATGGGTATACATAGAGAAACATGCCCATTTTATTCTACTAAAACAGATACATTTTTTCTCAAATAAAGTCACAATAAGTTGTTTTTAAAATAAAAACACGTTTTTCCCCTTCTACTGTGGGAGCGTTTCTGTTCTCTTAATAAGTCCTGCTTTCTCAGTTAGAAAAATAAAATAAAATTAAAATAAAAATATGTTTTTAAAATAAAGCTAAAAATAACATTGTGATAGTACATTCCGTGGAACTCTCAAGCATGTGTACATACCAAAATGGGCTTCAAAAGCAGTCTTAATATGGGATGGAAAGGAAAGCAGTAGGCAAAAGAAATCTGATCTGTGCAACTCAGCAGGTTTAGGATTGTGGAAATAAGTTCCAGCCTTTTTATATTAGTCCCTTTCTCACTGTTCTCTCATTTATTTGCATAATAATTTACCATGATTCCTATAAACTATTGAGCAAATTGGAAATTTCTCTAGCTTAGTAGAACTTTGTTTTAGTGCCTATAAAATACCCCTTGAATTTTCTCTTTGCTTAAACAAAAATTGTAGAAATGTCTAAATTTCAGCAAATAACTGTAAGTAGAAAATAGGAAAGCGGCCCTTTTATACGTTTGTTTGGAAATATGGTAATTTGCTTGGTTTCATAAATGGATCAGAGCTAAAACTTAGAGACATCATCTGATACATTTATTTAATGTTTGCACTTTATAATTTGCCTTTCTTATTTTCACTCTATTACTCAGTGTAGTACAGCAGTTAAGATTCTGGGCCAAAATAGTGCCTAAATTTCAAAATCAGGTTTGTCACTTACCAGTTATCCAACCTTGTTCAATCAATTAACTTTGTTGAGTCTATGTTTTTTTTCTACCTATATTCAAGTTTTCAAAATATGTAATAGCTGTATTTTGTTTAATTTCTATATTCTGAGTGGGACAAAACATATTATTTAGGACATATTATATACTGTTTTTCCAAAGAGCAGGCAATTTTTATCCTATCATTTCTAGTAAAAAATTTGTTATGATATTAATTGTTCTTGAGGAGTAATTAATTAATCTCTGACATTTACATAGCAAAGGAAACACTTTCTAAAATCAGACACTGATTTTCTGCTACCAGAGGAAAAAATAGAAGGGATGACATGAAACCAACTTCATTATCATTTCCTGTTATCAGGAAAATATTTTTATTATATTTTTAACATAACCAGCTGCCTAATTTAAAAATAATTTATAAAAAATGAAGGGGTCCCCAAAACGGAATTTATTTATTTAAGAATGTGTATTTATTCTTACATGTTTAAACTTTAGTTACCCTCAAAGTACTCTGTGATGCAATACACATATTGAGACATTTTTCTACTACACAAAACAGTTTTTGAACTCATCAAAACCGGTGCCTTTTTGTGCTTCTGTAGTTTTTTGGTTTCATCTGTTTTACATTGGCAAAAATTTCCCTCTGAGGACGTTTTTCATCTGGAGAAACAAACAAACAAAAAAGTTTCTCACAGTGACATCAGGTGATAGAGAGGTTGAGGCATGGGGTCATGCTGTCTTTCATCAGAAACTACTGAACACTCAGCACAGTATGGGCAGGTATGCTAGTAAATCATCCATTGTGAAATAGACAAAAGTGTTAAAATTTTCATCAAAAAAATTTCACTGAGGTCAAACACAGCCTTTCACAACAATGCTAGCTGATGCTCTGGTGCCAGTGGATTCCTAGAACACTTTCCTAGCCTGTGCTACAAAGGACCCACACTCTGAAAAAAAATTCTGGTTTTATCTTGGGGGGGTCCCCCTTGTATAAGTGGATGAAGGAAGGGGACCAGCTAGGTGAAATGACTGGTTTTCTTCACAAGACTGTTACTGACTGGTATCTAAATTCTGAAACAATGAAGAAAATGTATTTTAGAGCAATGAAACACATAAAAATGAATTAGAAATATTTTGTTAGCAAAGACACAAGTACATGTATGCCTAATCCATCCCCCAGCTGTACTTTTTAAGGACAATTACATAAAAGTATCAAAAATGTTAATTCTTTTATTTATGAGATATTTGTTTATTCATTTTGTTTATTTACTAATATTTACTGACTGCCTTGAATAACAGCAATTAACTCAAAGTACTTTTTGACTTACAGCATGACTCTAAGTCATCAGTCCATGGCATAAAACTGCAATTCTACTTTACTAAGTTTAATTCAAATGCTACTACTTAAAAATTTGAATGCAGATATATCAGTGTCTTATATTGTATTAGGATACTATAAAAAAAGTTCACAGAAAAGGTAATATTTTATATACATTTCTGAAGAAAAAATGTAGCTTTCCAGGTAGAAAAGAAAAGTTAAGGCAAGGTATTCCAGATGGTGAGAATAATAGAGGCCAAGGTCATCAAAGGACATGTTAAAATCAGAAAATGTTGATGAATTAGTTATGTAAGAGAGGCTGGAGATGAGTTTAGAGAAATAAATCAAAATGCATTTAGAATATAAAATACCTTCACCCCTCCCCATGCTTATTAATTCTTTCAGTAGCTCAATTATCCTGTCCTAGCCTTGGTAACCATCTTTTCATTTAGATTCTAACACATTCTGTGCAATACTCTCTCCCAACATCTTCATTTACTGTCTTCTGCTGCCATCAGTTTTATCACTTATGGCTTATATAAGTACTCCTATAAGGTGTGCACTTCTAATGAATTCAGTTCTTGAGAATGAATTAACAAGATTAACACATTTCTGAAATAAAGAAAAAGCAAAGAATGAATCTTCTATAGAACATTTCAGATTTGTTTTCACTTCAAATTCTAATCTAAATCATAATATTCAAAGATACGGAGTCTGGCAAGATGGTGAAGGGGCAGGTTGGTACATGAGATTCTCCATGAAAGTGTGGACCAATAGGGACTCTTGTTCTCCTCTGGTGACTCCTGCTCTTACCACTGCCAACCTGCTCTTCAGCCAGCTGCACAGGCTTGCAGGCTGGCAGAAATTGGCCCCATGCAGGCTGGAGGTCCTCAGTTCCATGCACTGAACTGCTGACTCAGCCATCACTGCCGCTTCTCCCTCCCACAGCTGCTCCCTCCCCACACCCAGGGTGGCCCTCAACTCCCAGCCCCATGGAGTTCCAGGCCCCCAAACCAGCTGCATTGCCCTGCCCAAGCTGCCCAGTGCCATTCAGACCTGCATCTCCCTGCTCTCTCACACTTTGTCTCCCTGAGCTCGACCCCTGGCTGGCAGTTCCAGAGAGCAACTGGAGCCTTGAGAACATGCAGAGACCTGTAATGACCCACACAGTTCCACCCAGCTCTGCCAGCCTCCAGCTTGGGACCTAAGGTAATGGCATCAAACTTGGAGAGACAGAAGGCCCTCCTCCATGCTAGTTCAGGCACAGGTCAGATCTGAGTGGCAGACTTCTCAGGCAGCAAGCTGACTGAGCCCAGATCAGATTGAACCTTCCCCTGCGGCAGGCTTGGGGCATCAGATCCTAACTGTGAACAATTCTATCAGTCTGTGATGAAAGCTAGAGATCAGAGTTGAAGGGACATTGGACTTAGAGGAAAGATCTAAAAGCGTGCTTGGTTCCCTTGTTTTTATTTTTATTCTTTGTTTTACTAACTGTTTTTTCTCTTTTCTCTCTCTTCTTGCTGTTATTGATAACATTTGCATACTTGTTTTGTCTCTGTTAGTTTACTGTGTTTTTTTTTCCCTATAGACTTCATGATTGTTTAGGGGAATAGTAACAATAAGGAGGTTGCTTTGCTTGTGTGTCTCTATGATTGTCTGTATGTTTTAGGTTTTTTATTTTTTTAATCTTTTCTGTCTTTGTGTCTCTTTTCATTTGTTAGTCAGTACGTTTGCCTGTTTTCCCTATTACTCTTCTCACTCTTCACCTTCTTCTTCCTCCCCTCCCCTGTGATATTCATTTCCTTTTTCTTACCCCATTTTGCTTTCAGGAAGTAAACCTATTACCCACTGCATGGACAGACTGCAAGGCAGTTGAAAGTGGGGTCCAGGGTATCCATATACCTGTTGGTAGATACTGAGGTCTGCAGACAGATTTTGAATCACAGCTTCTCCCTCAATTAATCTCAAAACTGCAAAAAAAGTACAGCACCCAACCCACAGTCCAGCTTTAGAAGTGAAAAAACCTTCCTTCACATAAGGAAGAATAGGAGATAGAACAAACAGAAGTAAAAGCAACCCCACCACCAACGAAAAACAGAATTAAAGAAGGGGGAGGGAAGGAAAAAGTAGGGAAGAAAATCTACACAAATGAAGAAAAACCAAAGGAAAAATATAGGTCTCATACAGAACACTGGGAGATCAGACACTGAGAAAACAAACATTGGAACACAAACAATGAAGAACCCCAAGAATGATTGGTTACTTTCTACAAACCCAGACATCAACATATTAATAGAGAGAATAAAAAGAATTGAGGAGAAACAAGAGGAAAATAGGAAGGAATTTATAACAGAGATAACAGCAGCAAAGAATACTGTGATTGAAATAAATAACAAAATAATAAGCCTGGAAAGCAGAATTAGCCATGCAGGAAAAAAAAAAATCTCAGAGCTTGAGGCCCAAAATATAGAACTAACCCAAACTATCACAATCATAGAAAGGAAGCTTAAAAAGACAGAACAAAACCTTCAAGAGATGAGCTATTACTTCAAGAGGCTGAACCTAAGAGTAATTGAACTTTCTGAGGCAGGAAAAGAGACAGAGATCACCCTGCAACAGACATTCCATGAAATTATTCAAGAAAACTTCCTTCATCTCATTAGTGATGCAAAAATTCAAACACAAGAGATTCAGAGAACCCCTGCAAGACAACAAATGAGAACAACTCCCACACACATAATAATTCACCTAAATAAAGTAGATATAAAAGAAAAAATTCTAAAGACAGCAAGAGAAAAAGGTCAGAATACCTATAGGAGAAGACCAATTAGAATAGCAGCAGGTTTATCTACAGAAACAATTCAGGCCAGGAAAGCATGGAGCCCAATCCTCAAAGTTCTCAAAGAGAATCAATTTCAACCAAGAATAACCTACCCAGTTTAACTAAGCTTCATCAGTGAGGGATAATTAAAATCATTCCCAGACATTCAATCCCTAAGATTTTATGCTGCCTCTAGACCAGCTCTACAAGAAACACTTAAGAAAGTATCAAACACAGAAGAAAGGGAAAAAAAATAACAACATTCTTCACAAGAGTGCAGGAAAAGGATTGAAAACATACATGAATCAATCCCAAATTCAAAAGAAACACAACAAACAAGCAAACTGTCACATTTCAATAAGTATGGACTAGATGCACAACTGAAAAGACATAGAATGGACTAGATGCACCACTGAAATGACATAGAATGGCAAAATGGATAAAATATCATGAGACAACAATATATTGTCTCCAAGAGATTCATCTCACCAGAAAGGACACTCACAGACTCAAAGTAAGAGGATGGGAAGCAAAATTTCAGGCAAATGGAACACAAAAGAAAGCTGAAGTTGCAATCTTAATCTTAGACAAAATACCCTTTAAGTTATCAAAAATTAAAAAAGATGCAGAAGGTCACTATATAATGATAAAAGTTTCAATCAATCAACAAGAAATATCCATCCTAAACATATATGCACCCAACAAAGGAGCACCAGCATTCTTAAAGCTGCTTCTAGGCAAACTATAAAAAAGATATTGACTCTAACACTATCATAGCTGGGGACTCTTATACTCCACTCAAAACCCTGGAGAGATCATCAAGAAGAAAAATCAGCAAGGAGATCCAGAACCTCAATGAGACTCTTGAACAAATGGGCCTAATTGAACACTACACCCAACGACCACAGAATATACATTCTACTCATCACCACATGGGAAGTAATCCAAGATCGACTACATCATTGACCATACATCAAACATAACAAATTTCATAAGACTGAAATTTTTCCATGCACCTTCTCAGACCACAGGGGAATAAAAATAAATATCAGCACCAACAGCATTCTCCCAAAACTAAACAGCATGATGCTGAACAACTCCTGGGGCAACAGTGAAATCAAAACAGATACTAAAAGGTACTTGGAATCAAATGAAAATGAAGAAACATCTTACCAAAACATCTGGGATGCCATGAAAGCAGTAGTAAGAGGGAAATTCATATTTTTACAAACACACATGAAGAAAATGGAAAGATCACAAGTTAACAGTCTAGCCAGTCACCTAAGGAAGCTGGTAAAGGAAGACCACCAAAACCCTAACTTCAGAAGAAGAATTCAGATCACCAAAACACAAGCCCAAATCCAGGACATAGAAGACAAAAAGATAATACCAAAACAAAACAAAACAAACAAACAAACAAACAAACAAAAACCCCCAAAAACAACAAAACAAAAAACTGGTACTTTGAAAGGACAAACAAGATCGAAGGTCACCTAGCCAGCCTGACCATGAGAGAAAAAAGTCCAAATAAATTCAGTCAGAAACACAAAAGATGAAATCACAACTGTCCCTGAAGAAATACAAAAGATTACCAGAAACTACTATATACACTTTTATGGAAGCAAACTTGAAAATCTAAAGGAAATGGAGGACTTTCTGATATCCCACAACCTCCCAGGTTGGAACAAGAAGAAATTGAGACCCTAAATAGACTGATAACAAACAAGAAAATTGACTATGTCATAAGAAAACTACCTATAAAAGAAAGTTCTGGACCACATGGCTTTCCAGCAGAATTCTACAAAACATACAAGGATGAAATGATACAAATCCTATTGAAAGTATTCCTTGCAATTGAGAAGGAAGGAACTCTCCCCAAAGCATTTTATGAAGCTAACATCACATTGATACCCAAGCCAGGTAAAGACCCCACAAAAAAGAAAACTCTAGGCCAATATCTTTGATGAACATAGATGCTAAAATTTTGAACAAGAGCCTAGCAAGCCAGATTCACCAACACATCTCAAAAATCATCCATTACGTCCAAGGAGGCTTCATCCCCAGGATGCAAGGCTGGTTCAACATTCATAAGAACATAAAGTTAATTAAATACATCAACAGATATAAAAACAAAAACCACATGATTATATCATCAGATGAAGAAAAAGCTTTGATAAAATCCAGCACCTCTTCTTGATTAAAAACCCTTGAACATTAGTTATAGGTGCAACATGCCTCAAAATAATAAGAGCCATCTAGGAGAAACCCGCAGCCAGCATACTCTTAAACAGACAAAAATTGGAACCATTTCCCCTGAAAACTGGAACAAGACAAGGATGCCCACTCTCACTCCTCCTGTTCAGCATAGTTTTGGAAGTCCTAGCTGCAGCATTCAGAGAAGAGAAGGGGATCAAGTGTATCCAAATAGGAAAAAAGGAAGTCAAGTTATCTTTCTTTGCAGATGACATGATTGTATACCTTGAAAACCCAAAGGAATCTGCCAAAAACCTCCTTGCACTGATATAGGATGTTGACAAATTCTCACGGTATAAAATACATGTCCAAAAGACAATCACATTTTTGTACACCAATAATAAACAAACAGAAACCCAAATAAAAAATATAATTCCATTCACAATAACCACACACAGAAAAGAAAGAAATACCTAGGCAGTTTCCTAACCAGAGATATGAAAGACCTTTACAATGAAAACTACAAAACAGTGCTCAAAGAAAATAAAGGTAAAAGATATGGTGAAGTCATCCAAGATGGCCACCGAGTAGTTGCTAGCCAGCATCTCCCTTGCAGAGAAGACCAAGAAGGAGAGGCCCAGCAGCCAGTGACCCCCAGCAACTTGAACAGGCCAAGATAGAGGATGCACCCCATATCCTGTAGATGACTTGGGACACACAGAGAGAAAAGAGGAAGACAGTGAGAGGGAAAAGAGTATGTGACCACCTTTGAAGATGGGAGACCTGATCCCTGCCAAGCATCAGGCACACATTGAAATTGCAGTCCTGCCTCATATGTGAGAAGAAATAAGTGCTACTGACAAAGTCTCTGATTGTTTCCCTTCCCCAGGCACACAAGATTTCAGTTTAATGTGGGAGGCAACCTGGATATAGCACACTAGTGAACTGCTGGAGCCCACATGAAGCTGAAAATCCATCCAAACTCAGAATGCTTATGGCCAATTAATCTGTGAGAGCTGGTATCCCATGTGCAGTGCTTGATGGCTAGCCCCCAGGCCAGGAAAGATCACCTAACCACCCTTCACTTGCCAGACGTACAGGTCCTGCTGCAGCGTGTGCTGGTTTTATGCAAACTATGGAAGATTCTGCTGCTTTTGAGTTCTGAACACAGATCAACCTCTAGTGGGGAAGAAAGAGTTAAGGGAAGCATCCAGTAGTCCCTATCTGACTGCAGAGTGGCTCCTGGGCAATGAATGTTGCCGCCATTTTGCAGTGATGTCAAAGTGGCTAGGGGGTCTTACTCTATCCTGATCCCTCAGAGAGCCCTTAACTGGGAATCAAAATGCACTCTGGCTGTCCTTGACATTGGGAAAAACTTTGTGGTGGAAAGTCACTTTTCATTCTGAGTTAGACATAGCAAGAGAAGTAGAGTTAGAGGTGGAAGGGTGAAGGTGCCTGTGGTCATGATGGTTGCTCTTTACCTGTGGAAACTCTTTCATATGACAGCTGGACCCAGAAAACCAGTAGGATCGACAGTGGTTGAGCCGTCATAGGCTACAATCCCCAAAGGAAGGAGTTCAACACAACATGGGAGCACTTTGTGGAATTAAGAAAAAAAATTCACAAAAGGTTACCCCAACAGTAGCAATCATATCTAACTACAAGGCCACAAAACAAAAAAATAACTTTAAAAAAAGAGAGAAGATATGGTCCTCACAGATGAGAAAGGATCAGCGAAGAAACACCGACAATCCCCAAAGCCTTAAAGAGGCATCACCTAACAAAGGTGCTCACAGACCCTAAGCAATGAAACCCATCCAGAACAACCGGTCCCTGATCCTGGTCAGGGACAAGATGAAAAAATCTCAGAGCTCTAGCATCAAAATATTGAACTAAACCAGTCTGACAAAAACAAGGAGAAAGTGCTCAAGAAAAATAAGTAAAGTGTATGAGAGGTTTGGTGTTATGTAAAGAGACTATATCTATGGTTCAGTGGCATTCCTGTGACAGAAGGGGAAACTGAGAACACACTGGAACAAGCCTTCCAAGAAAATTTCACTCATCTCATTAGACAGGCAACTATCCAAACACAAAAGACGCAGAGAACTCCTTTAAGGTATACATGATAAGACTATCCCCAAGACACATCATAATCCTTCTCCACAAGGTAAACATAAAAGAAAAAAATCCTAAAGGCAGCTAGAGAGGACAGACCACCTACCGGGATAGACCCATCAGAATTGCAACAGACTTTTCAGCAAAAACCCTACAAGCCAAAAGGGACCAGAGCCCCATTTTTAACATTCATAAAGAAAGACAATTCCATTCAAGAATTTCCTATCCTGCCAAGCTAAGCTTTACCAATTAAGGAGAAAAATTATTTCTAAGCCTTCAATACTAAAAGAATATATCATCTCCAGATCAGCCTTTCAGGAGATGCTTACAAAAATTCTGAGCACAGAAATGAAAGAAGAATTCCATGCATAACAAAAGCTCAGACAACCACAAACTATAACTTTAAACTATAAGAGTCTTAGAAGAAAATTTAGGGAACCCACTCCTGGACATCAGAGTAGGCAATGAATTCATGGTCAAGTCCTCAAAAGCAAATACAGCAAAAACTAAGGTTGACAGATGAGACTTTAACAAACTAAAATTTTTGCACAGAAAAAAAAAAAACCATCAGGAGAGTAAAGAGGCAACCCACTGAATGAGAAGACATATTTGCAAGCTATGCATCTGACAAAGGCCTAACATCATTGATCTACAAGGAACTCAAATTAATTGACAGAAAAAAAAATGGGCAAAATACGTGAAGAGATACTTCTAAAAGGAAGACATTCAAGCAACCAAGAAACATGAAAACATATTCAGCCTTACTAAAATCAGATAAATGCAATTCCAAACTACGTTGAGATGTTGCTGCCTATCATGTTAAAGATGGCTATCAGTAAGAAGTCAAAAAAGTAATAGGTGCTAGGGCTGTGGAGAAAAGGGAACATTTCTAAACTGTTGTTGGCAATGTAAGCTAGTACAACTTTTTGTGAAAAACAGTGTGGTGATTTTTCAAAGAACTAAAATTTGCGCTTCCATATGATCTAATAATCTCAGAGATTCAAATACTCAGAGATTTATATACTCTGGGAATATACAGAGAAACATAAATCTATGAAAAAGATACCTGCACATGTATATTCATTGCAGCACTATTCACAATGGGAAAAACATGGAACCAACCTAGATCCTCACTGAAAATTGGGTAAAGAAAATGTGGTATGTATATATATGGAATATTTTGCAACCATAAAGAAGAACAAAATCATGTTCTTTGCAGCAACATGAATACAGTTGGAGAACATCATACTATGTGAACTATCACAAAAACAATTAACTGAATTCTACATGTTCTCATTTTTAAGAGGGCCCTGATGACTGGCACATAAGCACAAGTGTGGGATTGGCAGATACTAGACCCCACCGTGGGGGAGGAGACCATGGAAGGGGGAGCATGGCAAACACTGGGTACCTGGTGTACTATCAGTGGGAGAGGGCCAGCTAGTAGCCCAATTTTCACCTACATGTAACTTATGTAGTAAATCCTCATTTATACCCCACAACTCTAAAATTAAATAAACCGTTTTTTAAAAGTCAGAAAAAATAAAAATAAAATAAAAGATTTGAACCGTACAACTTTCTGAAGAAGTACCTCTAGTTATATGACTGCATACGCTTGCTTGAAAATTAGAGCTGTCTCTTCTTGAACTGGAATACCTTTTGTTTGTTTTGTTTTGTTTTGTTTTTGTTTTTTCTCCATAATCAAATTTATATCCTTTGTTGATGGTAAGAGAAGCAAAATAGGGGAGAGTAAGAAACATGAATAGATGGTAGCCAGTTCCTTTGCTTTTTTTTTATTTATTAATATTTTTTATTATGGTTTCATGGGGTACAGTTAAGGGTTAGGTATACAATTACGTTTCATTCAGGCACCCTGTTGATAAGAGGTGTTTCCCCGTCCCCAGACAGATATTTGCTACTGTTAATCCCATCTCCCTCCCCTCCCCATAGTTTCCCAGTACCATCAGTCATTTTCTTATAGTATTACATTGGATGTTCAAGGTCCATTATATGAGTGAGAACATGTGATACTCGGATCTTTGTTTCTGTGAGAGGTCACTCAGTATTATAGACTCTAGTTCCATCCAGGTTGCTGCGAAATTCATGATTTTATTCTTTTTTTATGGCTGCGTAGTATTCCATCGTGTATATGTACCACATTTTTTTAATCCTGTCCTCTTTTGATGGGCAGTATGGTTGTTTCCAGGTTCTTGCTATTATGAACAACACTGCGATAAACATACGTGTGCAGGTATCTTTTTTATAGAGTGATTTGAGTTCTTCAGGGTATATTCCCAGCAGGGGGACTGCAGGGTCATATGGAAGGTCGATTTTTAGAGCTTTTAGGAATTGCCACACTGCTTTCCACAGAGGATGCACTAGTTTACACTCCCACCAACAGTGTAGAAATGTTCCCTTTTCACCACACCCTCTCCAGCAGCTGTTATTTTTTGAGTTGTTGATAATTGCCATTCTGACTGGGGTTAGGTGTATCTCAGTGTGGTTTTGATTTGCATCTCCCTGATGATTAGTGAGGTTGAGCATTTCTTCATGTGTTTGTTGGCTGCTTGGATGTCTTCTTTTGTGAAGTGTCTGTTCATATCTTTTGCCCATTTTATACTGGGGTTGTTTGTTTTTTTCTTTTCAGCACGTTTGAGTTCCTTGTAGATCCAGATGTTAAGCCTTTGTCAGACTTGGTGTTGGCAAATACTTTTTCCCAGTCTGTAGGCTGTCTCCCTGCTCTCTTGATGGTTTCTTTGGCTTTGCAGAAGCTTGTCAGTTTAGTAAGGTCCCACTTGTCTATCTTCTCTCTTATGACCTGTGGGTTTCAGGTTTTGTTCAGGAATTGGATGCCAGTTCCGATTTCCATGAGGGTATTTCCTTCCTTTTCTAAGGTTCTTATGGTTTGAGGTTTTACATTTAGGTCTCTGATCCATTTGGAGTTAACCTTTGTGCATGGGGATAGATAGGGGTCCTGTTACTCTTTATTCTAACCCTGTTGGTAATTTTTCAGATGGAAGGATAATTATTTAATTTAAAATAATTGACATAATCATTCAGTAAAGTTCTAAGCAACTAAGTTGAGTTAGACATGTTAAATATATAAAATAGAAGATACAGAGATATACAATATATAGAAGATGGATATAGTCTCTGCCCCAGTATATAATGATTGCTCTTTAGTAGCATGGGTGAGGTATATTGGTGATCTGACCAGAATGCAATCATTATAAAACCAGCCATAGATGAGTACTTCATTGTGAAACAAAATGCTTCACCAAAGGGGTAAATATTTATTGAACATTAGGTAGTTTTTCTTAAGTAATATTATTAAAGTTATAAAGTTAAAGTACTTGGTTACCTTTTCTGGAAAATCTGAAGAGTGTCAGAAACTTTTTTTTGGTCAAATAAGAGTTTATTTCAATGTAATCAAGAAAAATGCATTTGCTCTTAAATTTTCAGAAAGAAAAACAAAGTCAAAAATAAAACATCAAAAAGAATCTAGTAATTAATGAAGATGATGGTTTTGATTGTCAATACTGCATATTATATGGGTTTCAAAATAGATTTGCACCAGTAATTTCAAAAGAAAGAGCTACTCATCTAAATCAGTACATTTAAACCTTTGACAATGTCTGCATCTATTTGGAATTGATGTTCATCTAACATTTTTCTCGTATTGCTAATTCAAAATATGGTTTATTTCATTGCTTATTGTATATTACAGCTATAGTCAGTGCATATATCAATTTCACTTGAAGATGAGTGCTAACTTATTTATTCAGCTTTTTTATAAAAAAAACTATTTTTTTAGTATTATTGTCAAGATGCTTTTGACAAGTTTCAAAATGCCAGTACATATGCAATTTGTAGAAATAAAAGAAAAAAGTAAGTTGCAATGTAACTCTGGACCAATCCCCCCAATTCTCCTAGTAAATGATTAGGTTGGCATCTCAGAATTGCCTTAATTCTGAAAACTTCATAATAGCATCATTGTATGGACTAGAATTAAGTAGAGAAGTACAACAAATACAACTCTTAGAAAGTATTCAACTTATAAAAGTTTCAAATTTTTAAAAAATAAGAGAGCCCAATAGATTCATACTTCTGCATTTCAAAATTATGCCATAGGTGTGCAATTTTCAAATATTGCTATTTACTTGTAGGAATATTTTAATTTAGCTGCAGGAAATATAGTTTGCGTGTTAAATTGCTATATTTAATTAATATTTAAAGTAATTTTAAATTACTTGACTCATATTATTGTAATTTGCTGTTTTCAAACTTTCAAATAAAAGCATAATGTATCTAGAAAAATATAATGTCTGCATGCACAGTAATCATAAGATAGTGATGGAGATATGAGAGGAGGAGGAGGAGAAAAGAGAAGGAGAAAGGAAAAGTAGGGGAAGAAGGAGAAGGAGAAGGAGAAACAGAGGAGGAGGAGGAGGAGGAGGAGGAGGAGAAAGAAATGGAAGGAAGGAAGAAAGGAAGGGACAGACAGACAAATGTTAGATAATGAATTGCCTTATGAGATAGAGGAGCCTGGATAAGCAAATTCAAACTCTGTAGGGTAGTCATCAGGAAAAAAAGATTTTAATAAGGACGAAACTCCACGTGTACAGGTCAAATCTGTTGCATACAGGAAGAATTTCTTCTCTTTCTTTAACACTCTCAGCCAAAACATTAGCCTAAAATTTATATTTTCAAAAGAATATGGATATATATATATATGCATACATTTTCAACATTACGTGCTGATTTCAATTTCAGTATGTGTCTCACAACTGACAAATGGCAATTTATTTCTCTTTCCCTTCCTTTCCTCCTTCCTTTTTCAGTGTCATTATTTTCAAACTCATACCACTTTTATCTGCCATTCATCTTTACTTCCTTTTCATAATTTGCGTACACACAAATACACACACAAATGCATACCTACGTAGAAGAAAGAAAATATGAAAATAAATATTCTTATATATAATATCACACTGACTATGAAAAGTGTTGATTACTTGATATGCTACTACTGTGGCATCACCTTTACAGTTTAGCAGAAAAAGTACATTCCTGCTAAAATTATATGTTTTGAATAATAGCTTAGTATTGTATCAACTGGACGATCATTTTTACAGGGAGCATATTATTCATTTATTTGCCAATATTTGACAACAAAGGTAGGTTTATACTTTACTTCCCTGACTTTCATTATTATGTTTTAAAATACAAGATAAATAATTTTCTTACAATTAACATAGAAGTTCAAAATATATTAAGGAGAACAATTATTTGAACCATATAATTTTATAATTTGATAGCCCTGGAATAAGTTATACCTGACTTTAAATGCTTTTGAACATTTAAAAATTTGCCAACAATTTAATATTCTTTTTGTGAGGTTACTACAGAAATATTATTTATAAGGTACCATCTATATATGAGATGATGGGCCTGGGAACGCTCAGTGAAGGACAAATCCCAGAGATCCAGATAGAAAAAAGCAGATGATGAGATTGGAGTATATCACAATAGGACATCAAGTAAAGGTATTTTGTGAAAATAAAGATTAGTTGAAAGAAACTACCCAGTTGGTAATGGGTACCTTATGTCCTCAATCTGATACAAGTTAGTATCTCAATAAATATATGAACCTAGGGTTTTCATCTATATGGTCCACTGCATGGCTTCTGTCTGAAGGGGTGTAATGTTCTATTTTTTTTTAACAAGTTTAAAATTGAAAACAAAGACAACATACGGGATACCGATGACCCTGGGCAGGAGTTGTCAGAAGTCTCCAAGAATTTTCAAAAGATAGTTTTCTCGTTCATATATTAAGTTTTTCTTGGTAAAATTAGAAACCTATTTGTATTAATACCTCAAGAGTGAATTTATACACAGAGATAGACTCATATCAACCATGATTACAGGCAAACAAATTTTTACATAAATTGAATACAGAGACATATAGATGCGTAAGTACAGATATTTAGGAATACACATCAAATTCTCACAACTTTATAGTTCTTTATTTCTATACATGATGTTTCTACAACAAATAGCACTGGACTCAATTTATCCTTTATCCAAAGCAGAGTACTTCACACTTAGTAAGCACTCTGTAAATATTTTTGCATTCCTACTGAAGAATTTCTGGGAAAAATGTTATTTAACAGTATGTTTATACCTAAAAAGAATTCTGAACCTACGGCAAAATATTATAACTGACTTAAATATCTAATCTTAATTACAGAGTCAATTGTGCACATGATTTTGAAAATTATACTGGAATCTTTTCTCCCATAACATTTTTTTAAGAGAGAAAAAAAGGAAAAAAAAGGGCAGACGCAACATATTTTTGTCACTGTATTTGTAATCTTTCAAAGGCAAAAATTGTGGAAAAATTACTTAATATAGAAATAAGATAATTGGAAATATGATTAGGCACTGTCAGTGTATAATCTACTGTTTGGTTCATTTGCAATAAATTAGACTTGGAGAGAAAAAGTTCAGTGGGTAAGATTGCAAAAAGTCCAGCTCAATATAGAAACTATAAGGAAGGTATTCAGTGGCCCCATATCTAGGTTTCCTATTTCCAGCAGACACATCTTTTCCCGGCCTTCTCAGGCGTTGCTTAAGTGCACAAAACTGAGCATTCTTACTGGCATGTGTTCCTTGTCATAGCAGAGAGCAATTATAAAATTTTTCTCTAGTCTCATTTGACTGGGTCTTTATTATTTTTTTTTAAATGTGCCTGAGATAAATTATGAGAAAAAATATATTTAAAATCATTTTAATTAAAATTTAGCCTTTATTTACTGCACGAATATAATAAAAAAAGGAAAACAAATGTCTGCTATATTCATAGTAAGCATATTTTAATGGCAGCAGAAACAAATCTATTCAATGCTTATAATATGGGAGAAATTATTTTAAATTAAATCCCAGTGGACCTAAAGGATCTCTATGCCATTGATTCAGTGACATTCATAACTTGAAGTGGCATAGCTACTTAAAGCAATTATGTCTTCAAGTTGCTATAGCCACATAGCAATGCTTACTGATGGTCTTTCAAATAAATGCATAACACAAGCAAGCCTTGTAAGTTCCCCCAATCAGAAAACAAAACAAATTAGCAAAACAAATAGCCATTATCAAAATACCAAATTAATAACCATCACCAACATGTTCTAGTGAGTATGGAAGCAATTTAATCAATTAAATCATTTTTCTTAATTTTGATCTTGTATTTTTGCTTTGTCAGTCTCATTTAGTCCAATGACTTTATTCCTAGTATAATGATGACTTCCAAATTAAAATCTGAAGTCAGGACTGTATACATAATTTGTGCAACCAGTACAAAATTTGAAAGTAGAGTTCCTTGTTTGCACATTATTGAAAGTTTTAAGAAAGCAAGAGCAGAGCATGGTGCACGGGGCCTTGTGCATCTGCTGTGAAACTGGTTCTATCTCCAGAATAGATTTCTCCCCTAAGCTCAAGATTTAAATGGAAGACTATATACTTGATGCTTATAGTTAGATGACTTCATAGTAGATGACCAGAAATGTATCTGAAAACAGAACTTAGATTTTCTCTGTTATATGAAGTCCTTTTGGACTTGGGTTGTTGTTTGGTTTCATGCTGCTTTTAGTAGATAGTATTATAATTTTTCCTCTCACCCCACTAAGACCTTAATAGAATCTTGAATTTTACCTTTATGCCATTAATCCAATTAGTTGTCTCCTCAATTAAAATTTCAAATTATCTCTGCAATATTTTTGATTTATTAATATATACCGGTCTTTATCTCCTAGTATAATGACTTCCTTTCTCTTTCTCTGGTCTATCCCTATTCTAAAGTTTCTTTTGGCCTCCGTTATGAGACTATAACATTTTCCCTGTAAGCCAGATAAAATTAATTTATTATCACACAACTTAAAAATCTGTGGTAGTGCTCCACATTTCCAAAGGAAAAAACCGGTATTTAGCAGATTATTTAATTACCTATGTACAATAACGTGGCACAAACTCACATTTTTTTCCAAAGTAATTCCCCTATGTTTCTCTCCATATTCAACTTCCTTCAGCAATACCATCTTTGACTAAAAATGCTGCATATATTTCCAACAATTCACATATAAACTTCTTATTTTTGTCTTTCTTTCTATGATATTCTCTCTACCATTGTATATTTATCTATCATCTACCATCTATTACCTATCTATCTATCTATCTATCTATCTATCTATCTATCTATCTATATCTCTATCATCTATCTATAATCTTTATTTGTTTGTAGGAATCTCAGTCTATTGCTCAGGCTTGAGTGCAGTGAAACTAGCACGGTACCGCAGCCTTGGCCTTCAAGTCTCAGATGATCCTTCCACATCAGCCTTTCAAGTACTTGAGACTATGCCCCACACCACTACATCCTGCTAATTTTTTTATTTATCTTAGAGACAAGGTCTTGCCATGTTGTCAACCTGGTTTCAAACTCCTGGACTCAGACAATCCTCTTGCTTCAAGTCTCAGATGATCCTTCCACATCAGCCTTTCAAGTACTTGAGACTACGGTTCATACCACAACATCCTGCTAATTTTTGATTTATCATAGACATGAGGTCTTGCCATGTTGCTAACCTGGTTTCAAACCCCTGGGCTCAGACAATCCTCTTGCTTCAGCCTTCCAAAGTGCTGGGATTACAGGTGTGAGCCACCACACTGGCCATATTTGCATGCTGTAACAGCCAAGAACCAGTTCAAGTAGTGTGTCCATGCCACGTTGCTGCCTTTCCTTGTCTAGTCAGAAAGAGCACTTCTCTTTTCCTTATTCAAACTCTACTGGGAGACGATTCTCTATAGGTTTCTCACATTTCTGAGTGTCCTGTAAACGGTGATACAAACTGTCTTTGGTCTGTATTATTTTGGTAAGGACATGTGCATAATAACCAGCCCTCTTACAATAAGAAAGTTTCTTCTTTTGGAGCAAAGGGCAGGCATATTTACTGCTCATTATAAAAGATTCATGTTACCTAAGCTCAGGTTTCCTCTCCTGCATTGAAGCCCATTACACATACATCTGTCATATGGTTCACTTGTGTTACTCTGGGAGTATTAAGACTTGGGCAATCAATGCAAGAAAATCTGCATATTCTGTATACTGCTATTGTTATAAGTAATCAACTATTTTATTAGTTGTGTCCAACTAGCATCAATAAAATTGTGGCAGGTTATCATATTGCTTAGAACTAGAATAAAAATATCAAAACATTTATTCAGTGTATGTTTCTGCTCTCTCAGACTAAAGGAAACACAGCAAATCCAATTTTGTTTCACAATTTTCAAATTTACTGTGTTTAAGGGGCTACCGAGCCAGACACAACACTCAATAATGTTTGTTGAACAAATAGGTAAATAATTTAATTGCAATATGATTATAATTTTCAAAGCAACCATTCAGTTCTTATAGATGGATAGACAGACTTTTTCGTTTTTTTACCACACTGTTTCAATGGAAAAGAAATATGCATTAGCAATACTCTTTATCAAAAATCACTTTGTTTATTTAATAAAATGTCCTTTTCTGTCTATGTATTTTAATCCTGGTGTTTCTTCTACTTCTATTGTCATTTTCAACATTTAAAATTTCTATCTTTCACAATTTTGTCTTAGAAATTATGTCTTCAGTAAATTATTCCCAAGTCATTCAATCTCTACATGCAATCTCTACTATCCCTTTGCTTAATTTACTCTTTGCTTATAGCTCAGTTACAGAGCTTATTAGAAATGACCTTGTCTTATATACTTTTTCTTATTTCCCTCAGTAGACTGTTAGTTCTGACATCACAACTGTAATATCCAGTTGATCTTTATAGCACTCACTGTGCCAAGCACAGTATGTAATATGAGATCTATAAATATCAATCTGATAGAGTAAAATATTATACATTTAACCACTAATTGGTTCTTATTTCTTTTGACACTGTATTCCTGAGTCTTTCCTGTTTACTTGTCTTTAATTCCATTATTCCTGAGGTGAGTTGAAGCCACATAATTATTTCCAGAAAATGATTTATCTCAAGAGTCCAGACAGCTGGGATATCACATTTCTTGTATTTGAGAAGAAAAAACAAGAGAAAAGAAAACACAACTTAATGGCATTTGATTATCAGTGAGGACAGTGCCATCCAACAACTTTCCAACCAGCATATGATTTTTTCAAAAGTTAAAGCCAAATTTTGGGGGCTTTCACAGATGGAAACACTATCTGTGGAAAATACTAAGGGTAGGTATTTAAATCTCTTCATGGAAAGTGAGAAAGACAGAAAATATAAATCTTTATCCACTGAAATTGTTTTAGATGATTACAAGGCATAATGATATCTATTATAAGATGTGACTTTTTAAGTGACAGAATGATTGATTTTGCTCATTGCCATTCAAGGAGTGCTAGGTAGTCCCGACTATAAATGGAACACGTTATCATAGGAATTCATCTCAAATGTCTTATTTTCTTCAATAAATGTCTTGATTTATCTGAAATGCCTTGTTTTCTTATAACTAAGAGGCTAACATTTCAATATGTTGACTGATTAGAATGGCAGCTGTCAAATCAAGTGTAATTTTAGATTACATTTTTAGAAAGCAATTATTGAAAAGGTTTTGTTTAAAATAGTGTACAGATGATTTACAAATTACTTCAGTGATCATTATTTCCTCCCTTTCTATTTATAAAATCAACTAATTTTTGCAATATTTTAAGAAAACTCTGTGTTAATTTGGCACCCATTAGTTAAGGAGGGCTAACAACAAAAACTGGGGATTTTAGTTTTCAGGAAAAGAAATATATCCATACCTAATTTGCTGGCCTACAATCAGGGAAGTTCCTTGCTCATATTCTCAGTAAGTCTGTCCATATTTGGACAGAATATTATTCCAAGTAATTTTATGTTATTCTCTATTTTCAGATGTAATAAATGCTACTGTCTTATGTAATTTATAATATAAAATAATTTACTCCATGTTTATGAACTCTAATAGGAAATGACCACATCAATATTTTGGGTCATTCTGAATAAACTATTTTTTAAACTACTTTTAAAAATCTAAAAGATAGAAATAAATTACTTTCTACAAAATTTTAAGAAAAGAAAACAATCAAATATCCACTCGTTGTAAAGTGATAATTAATATGAACAAGTTTTTTTCATTCTTAAAACTCTTAAATATGCTAAAGGTGTCTCAGGCCAGTTGTGCAAAAGATATATTGCTTTGATGGTTTTTAAAATTATTTTTAAGCTAATAGACTTTATTACTTAGAGCAGTTTAGTATTGTAGAAAAAGATGAAAAATACAGACTTCTCATATACCTCCTACTCCCACTACTGCACGTTTTCTCTATTGTTGTTGTCATATTAATGTGGTACATTTATTATAATTGATATGCTATGCTTTGAGTTTTAATTAGAAAAATTTAAGAAATTCTAGTTCTATATCCAATAGATGGCATTATGCTCAAATAATATAATTATAAATACAGCAACAAGGTAGTATAATTCTAGATAATATCTAGAAAATGAATTATCTAGAAAATGAATTATCTAGAAAATGAATCTTGATAACCATATTTTTATGTTTGGTTTTGTTTTTATCATAAAAGGAAATCTTTTACCACTTCAGACTTTAGCTGATATTATAATGCTGTCTCTCCATTTTTCATACTCTGTTACCTCACTGATATAGAAAATGGTATCAAAACACAGGAAAAATCATAAAATAACAGTTTTGAATGGAACAGAGATATACAGTGGAGTAATAACAAAACAAAAATTTCATGTGCTATAAGTGATAAAAAAAAATATAAGGTATAATATAAGGTATAAAAATAAAGCCTACTTTGGAGCACTATCACCATTCATGTAATTTGAACAAATGCATATTGGGAAAATCTTGTATAATTAGTTATAAAGACCTCATAAAAGACATATGACCTGTTGAATACAGGTGAGGAAGAAAGTTGCAAGACAAATTATAACTGAACCAGAAAACATACAATTCCATATTGCATCATAGTTCAGGGTTATAATCAGTTCCTAGAATTAAAGAACTGTAAGCTTTAAAAAAAAGCATACATGCTATTACTTATAGATTTATATGTACAATTATGAATAGCAACTACATAGTAAGCATATATAGCTATTATTCTGTAGTGTTTATTTGCTCATTTTCAATGAATTTATCCATTTATCTTTATAAATTTCTAAAACAATGACTGTAGGTTGGCATAATCGTGATTGGACATTAAGTACAAGTAGAACCCTATTGGTCCTTACAGATAAGAGTCTGTTTTTCTGAGTAAAAACTATGTAAAAGTCTTGACAAATCTTATGCTTATAGTTCAATTTACATGTGTGTCATGAATCACATTACTGGTCTCTGAATGTTCTAATCCCATAATTGAAAAAGAGTATAATGTCTAAACAATAGTAATTTCTCAATAAATAGCTAATTCTTATGATTCCCAATATTCTACTCTTGGTGTAAACTAAGATCTCATTTTATTTGTAAATGTTATTAATGCCCATTAGGAGTTTGGGATTAAGATTGTCTTGTTATTGTAATGGCTTTTTTCTTCACCGAATTCAATTTATATTGACTTTACCCTTCTAAAAGTCCCATCTTCAGAGTTTATACAATCCAATTGAATGCAAATAATTAACAAAAGACATTATTCAGCATTTAAATATGCTTGGTAATGGGATTTTTTTATTATAATGTATATTCCAAGAAGAATTACAATTACCCTATACTCATACACTTTTTTTCTTGTTTGAAACATTAACAATATTTATTAGACCTATAATTGAACTTAAAATTCCAATTACTTTAGGGACTGGTTGGCTTGGAGATTTTGATGGCAAACTTTACTTTGTAAGTGTTCCCTGCTCAATTTCCTTTACTTATTCTTGTATGAACATATATGTTTAAGAGCAAATAATTATGCTTTTGATTATGTCCTACTGGTAAAGTTGCTAGGAAAACAGTTTCCTAATCTGTAAAAATTCATATTCCTGAAATATTTTACATAAAGTAATTTTGTAAAAAAAAAAATTGTGAGCATTTATTTAGCAAGCTGAGGATTAGCAATGACTATGGAGAGGAGTCAGGACTCAGGAAGTTCACCTTTAATTTACTAGTAGTGATGATTTTCCTGTATGAATGAACAGATCATTGTTAAGTCAGATTCTAGGTCATCAGGTTAATTAGTGAATGCTTCACTCTGGTTACTAAGATGTTATATTAGTAATACATTAATTAAAAATTGACCAGGTAGAGTCTAGATAAGATATTACACTGTAATTTGCATAGGGATCCCACATCTACTGCTTACTATATGTGTGATAATAGACCTCTGAGTATTTATATCCTAATATATTAGCAATAAACAACAATAATATTGATATGTTCTTTCCCTACTTGAGTTACCGGAAGAAAGGTATAATTTTCTTGAAACACCTAAGCAGTATGGATGATAAAATGATTATTAAAGGCCAATCAACTGATTTAATTGTTTGCAAATTAGTTTGATAGGCAGAAATTAGATATTTGTGATGTTATACTGATTTACTATCTGACAACTAATCCGGAATATTTAATTTGGACTAATGTTAACCTTTTTAGAGATACCTATTTTTCAAAGTTTTATTCATTATGTGGGATTGTACCAATATCTGCTGAAGCTACTGTTCTAACACTGAAAAAACCACATTCTTTTTTTTTGCTGGCAGTGATTTTCTTTATCCTCTTTTGGATGTAGTCTGCTCTAGGCAACCAGGGTGGACATCTGTGGGTACAGAGAACAACTCTTTTTGCTAATGTATAACAATGCCTTCATGACAAACAGATGATATTTGCAGATGGTAGGTATCTCCAAAACAATTGGAGTTGTTCAATTCTCTCAGATTTCCATGCAAATATATTCTATTCTAACTTATATGCCAATACAAATTTATTCATATTTCTAGAAAATCTCACCTGAAATTTCTTTTTTCTTAATCATTTCCAAAAGCCTTTGTTTTAACATTTACCCTGACAGAGTTGTAATTAGACAGTATGCTTGTATGTGTATTTGTGTGTGCTGCTGTTGAACACACTAATCATAATTAATGCATTTTAGTACCATTTCTTTCTAAGATTATATTCTATACAGTCATCCTTTTATAATATACCAGTATAGATATGACAAAAATAAATAAAAATGAGGACAGTTTTGTACCTTTCACAAGAACCTGATGGGGTCCCAAGAAAAGTTCACAAGTATATGTTTTTAAAAAATGATTCAGAAATTCTAATAAATTATTACAACTAGAACAGAGAAAACGTCTCTTCTGCATTTCAGAATTTTTGTTACCTTTTAAGAAATACAGGTATATTTCAGTAGTGAAAATACTAATTTATTGAACTGTTTTTTAACTGGGTTAATTTTTGTTTCTTCCTCATATTAAAAGAGATTGTAAATAATAGTAAGTAGACTGACACTTTTAAATGGTTATTGAAAAACATGGCATTGTCCATAGTTTTATATTTCAAGCTGATCTGAGGTACAACATTTGCTTCCCAACAAGCTGAGTGTGTCTAACATATTTGTAGTATTACTGCCTTTGAAACTCAATATCTTGGATCATCCTTAAACAAAAAGTTAACTTCGTGTCTATCTCTTGTTTTTCCTGTTTGACATACATAAAAGCTTATTAGTCAATAACAGATATGCAGTTCTTTGGCAATCTGCAGTGGGATTTGAAAAGAAGAAAGGGAAAAGTATCTCAGGGAAGTTAAGTGGAGGTTAAATGAACTGCTCTTTGTAGTGTCTGGCATTCTGACTCTGGGTGTGAAGAATGTAACAGTTAATGACATTGACAGAGATGCAGTGATCAACCAGTGTTCTACAGTGGTCAACAATGCCAGCTAAAATAATTATTCATTTTTGAAGTTCTACATGCACATTGACAATTACCCTTATCTTTTGGGTAGATTCCTAGAATCCATAATTTAAAAAAAATAAGAAAAATTGACCTCAGAATTCAAAAGGAAAAAAAAGGCAAAGAATAAACATTACAGTCTTTTCTTTCTTTTAGAGAACTTGTTTCAGAATTTAAACAATAAATAAATAATAAAGCTAGCTGTTATCCTGGTTAAACTTCATTATACTTTCAACATGCAGGTTTACTTGCTTTTGAAAGCAGGCTAATGTATTCTACTGCTTGTGATTGAATATAGAAGCTCTCAATTTCTCTGCTTAAGTTTTCCCTGACTCTTAGGTTAGGTTGAATCTAGTCCTCCAAAATGTTTGTAGTTTCTGCAGTGCTTTTAGCTCATGGTCAGGAAGCTTCATTCCAAACAACAACAGCAACAACAACAACAACGAACAAATAAGTAACTGGAGTCACTCCCTCTCTTCTAGTTTTACTGTCAACCTTTTGTAGAAGGAATTTTTCTTCAGTCATGGAAATTTTTAAAGAGGTTATTTTCTTTTTCAAATACAATAGTCTCATTCTAAAACCTAAATTGAGCCTAAACTTTTGCTGCAGATCCAAGCAAATGATGCTACTTCACTTTAATGCTTAGAATTTATTCCAAAACATAAGCAACAAAACTTCTCTTCATCTTGAACTTGCATTTATAATAGACTGTATTCACAACATCAATGCTCAGAAGGCCTTGTTTAGAATGTTCCAACTGAAATTTATAAAAATACAAATAAGGAAACAAACAAACAACCTCTTGGTGGATTTTGGTAGAGTTCCCAACATAATCTTATTACGTTACAAATTTTAACTTATTTCAATTATTTTAGAATAGGTATTTTAGGAAGGTAAAAGTCTGGGCTGAAAATATAAGTTGAATAGTTTTCGACTTATGTGATGTATTAAAAATCATGAAACGAGAGAATGTGAGCAAAGAGTAAATATAGATTGAAAGAGGGTCTAACACATGAGGCTTTGGAATACCTGATGAATCAGCATTTATCACACTTATCAGTAGATAAATGACCATTCAATCTCCTAATCATTTTAATTTAGATATTTAAAAATATATACTACAACCTAATTTTTTTAGAAATAAATAATGTATTGTTTTGCCAGATAGAAAATGACTCAGAAGAAAATATGAAGTTGATTATTGGATGAAGAATAAAATTCTGTAAAATGAACAAATGAGCTCAAATCCCTTGAATATTTTGTTAGTGTTTCTGATGCTAAGTTGGCATTTAGCACTATATACAATTGATTAAAATGTCTTTTTACATTTTTTTTTATTTTTAAGATGTAGGGTACAATTCAGATTTAGGTATACAAGTGGTCATTGTACAGGTAAAGTTTGGGCCTCTCTTTGGGCCCCACTTCGGTTTGTGATCAGGTATTCCTACTGATGTTATGTGACCGCGCTCCCTCCCCTGGCAGTGTCCCACTACTGCCAATTCCTTTCTTATTTATTATGGTAAATGTTCCCGCTTCACTTATGAGTGAGAACATGTGGTACTCAATTCTTTGTTTCTGTGATAGATCATTGAGTATGATAGATTCTAAATCCATCTAAGTTGTTGTGAAGTCCATAATTTTGTTCTTCTTTATGACTGTGTAGTATTTCATAGTGTATATGTACCACTTTTTTAAAAATTCAGTCCGGCTTTGATGGGCAGTGAGGACAGTTCCATGTTTTTGCTATTGTGAACAGTGCTGCAATAAACATGCCTGTGTAGGTCTTTATTGTTAAGTAATTTAAGTTCCTCTGGGTATATACCCAGAAGGAGAATTGCTGAGTTGTATGGAAGATCAATATCTATTTTTTTAAGAATCACCTAGGATGAACTAGTTTGCATTCCTACCAACAGTGTAGAAGTGTTTCCTTTCCCTTTTCCCCACATCTTTGCCATCAGCATCTGTGTTTTTTTTTTTTTTTTTAATTAATGATGACAGTGCTTAGTGGAGTTAAGTGGTATCTCAGTGTGGTTTTGATTTCCATTTCTCTGATGATTAGTGGGGTTGAGCATATTTTCATGTGTCTATTGGCTACCTGTATGTCTTCTTTTGCAACTTGTCTATTCATGTCTTTTGTCCACTTTTTAATGGTGCTGTTTGTTTTTGTCCTTTTCAGCATGTTTGAGTTCTTTGTAGAACCTTGATGTTAGGCCTTTTTCATATATGCAGTTGGCAAATATTTCTTTTCCCATTCTGTGGGCTATGTCTCCACTCTCTTATGGTTTGTTTTGCTTTGCAGAAGTTTTACAGTTTGATGAGATCCCACTTGTCTATCTTATCTCTTATGGCATGGACTTTGGGGTTTTGATCAGGGGTTGGTGCCAGTTTCCAGGAGGGTGTCTCCTGTGTTTCCTAAGAGTTTTAATTGTTCTTACCCGAATCTAGTATTTTTAAAACACTTATCTCCAGCTATAATACATAATTTACTTATATATTGCACACAATACTTATTTGTATCAATACTTAATAAAATTTAAGCTTCAAATGTACAAGTATTTATACAATTCATACGATAAATACTTATCCACTCTTTGTTGATTGAATAAATAAATTAATCATTTGATCCAAATATTAAAGGATATTTGGTTTGGTTTTGTGAGCCATTCGTCTGCTAACCATTTGTCTAACATTTTATCAAACTGATCTATACTAGACATCTATAAATTAAGTCATGGCGTAATTATCATGAAAGGTATGGTCAAACTAGTTCTCAGAAAATGATAACAATGATCCAAGGAAATGTACTCTGATAATGGTAGAATGTAGGAAATGATAAGAAAACTTTGTAGTGAAATTAGACAGATCTATATTTAAATTTTCAAATTTATTGTCAAGTAAATATTTCTTCAAATGGCCCAATGGCTACCTTAAATGTGTTAGGCAGTAGAGTAAATATACTGAATGTCTTTTAATAGTAACATAAAAGGTTGAACTTCACAATTTTCAGATATTTCTATGAGGTAGTATAATACATTCATTAAATGATATTATTTCTTAAATTATTTTTGATGTATGTATAGTTTAACTCTTCATTGAATAACTAGGAAAAATAAACTTTTAAAGTTAAATGAATTCAGTTAATCTAGAAAACTTATAGTGAACATATGCAAATTGGTTATTTGGTATAGTTCACAAAAGCAGTGCTAAATACATTTTTATATAATTCAAATTAGCTAAAATTTTTAAATATAACATGAAGTTTTATTACTTAAAAACATGAATTAGTCCCTCTTGTCAGATGAGACTTTTAAAAGAAAAAACCTGAATTAAGTCTATAACATTTTTATTAATAGAAAGGATTAATCATGAAAAGACACAAACCACTTGAACAATATTACTCTTTTGGTTTAAAGCATTGTTTTCTGATAACAATACAGCAAGTTTTCAAAATATAAAATATTGAACATAGATTTCTTTAATTTTATTCAAATTTATTTAGTATGGCAAGTAAAACAAAATTTTGCTTTATTTTTATGTATTAAGTACATAATATTATATATTTAATTATTTTTAAAAGCAGGATTTATTGAGAGGACAGGAAAGTTCTCACAATGGGAGGGGACCTGTGGGGGTTGTCCTATATATTTATTTTTTTAAGTACTAAAATATAACTTTATTTACTTATTTTAAAACATAAAATAACACGTATATTTAAAGTTTTAATATTACTTACTTTACATGATATATATTTTTGACTTGTAACATGAAAAAAAGACATTTTCAGTATAACTATTATGAAAGAAAAGTAAAATATGTATTTAACTATAAATATGTGATAGACATTATAAATTATCTAGACCAATAAACTAAGGTTGTTAATAAGTACTTAAAATCCAGGGAATTTATCAAAATTAAAATAATAATATACTGGAACACTATATTCTACTATTTTAAACAAAAATGCTAATGGTACTGGGTGCTGTGGCTCATGCCCCTAATCCCAAAACTTGGGGAGACTGAGATGAGAGGATTGTTCCAACCCAGAAGGTTTCAACCAGTCTGGTCAATATGGTGATACTTTGTTTCTGTAAAATATCAAAAAATTAGCCAGATGTGATGACATGAGCTTGTTGACCAAACTTCTGAGGAGGCTGAGTCAGAAGAATTGCCTGAGCCCAGAAGGTTGAGATTGTGGTGAGTCATTTACTCTGTACTCCAGCCTGGGTAACAGAGTGAAACTCTAACTTAAAAAAAAAAAAAATTCTGATGATAATAGCTATATGCTTATGCAAATTAAATGAATCTTGATTCTGTTATTCGAGAAATTTTCTACTTTTTAAAATTTCTAACAATCTGTATAAACTTAAGAGATACTGTGCAATTTCATTACATGGATATATTTAGTGATAGAAGTCTCAGCTTTTAGTGTACCACTTACCTGAATAACATACATTGTACTCATTAAGTCATTTCTAATCCCTCCCTCCCTCTTTCTCACCCTTCTTAGCCTCCAGTGACTATTATTTCACTTTCTATATCCATATGTAGACATTATTTAACTCTTATTTATAAGTGAGAACATGTGATATTTAACTTTGTTGCTAAATTATGTCACTTAAGATAATAGCCTCCTACTACCGGGTATATCCCTACAGGAAAGGAAATCATTATATAGAAATCTGACTTCTTTAAAAGCGCATAGTACATATAGTACATACTTGCCTCTTTGATTAAAACAATGCATTATTTAATTAAAAGAGTCAAATTTGTTTTTTATATAACCTATGATACTGTTCTTTAACTCACTTTGCTTCCACATTTTAAAAGTTGTTTTATACATGCCTCTACCTTGAAGCATCTAATAAAATTGTAATTGCAAGTACACAAACAACAGCTGCCACATCAACACCAACAATAGCAATAAATAAAACTCATGTGATAGCGGTGTGAATAAAGTGCAAAAGGAAAATAATAGATGAAAGAAACATTGTACAACTGACAACTAATCACTGCCAAAAAATATATCAGAGGTTACCGGAATCTAAACATGGTGAAGTGAGGTCTGGATTAAGAAAATGTGGAGCCGGGTTTGGTGGCTCAGCCTGTAATCCCACGCCTTTGGGAGGCTGAGGTGAGTGGATTGACTGAGCCTACGGGTTCGAGACCCGCCTGGGCAGCAAGACCTCATCTCTACAATAAATCAAAAAAGCATCCGGGAGTGGTAGTGCACGCCTGTAGTTCCGTCTACTTGGAAGTCTGAGGCAGAGGGATCGCCGGAACCCAGCAGGTCGAGGCTTCGGTGGCCGGAAGCGGCCGCTGCACTCCAGTCTGGGCGACAGAGTGAGACTCCAACTCAAAAAAAAAAAAAAAAAGAAAAGAAAGAAAAGAAAATGTAGTATATTTGAATATTACAGGATTGGTTCCGTGTTTTCACTAATGTGAACGGTGTGGCAATGAACATGTGTGAGCAGGTATCCTTTTTGAAGAAATATTTGTTTTCCTCTGGGTATATTTCCAGGAGGGGGATTCCTGAGTCACATGGAAGGTGGATTTTCAGATACATTAAAAATCACCACACTGTTTTCTATAGAGGTTTTACTACTTTGCATTTTCACCAACAGTGTAGAAGTATTCCCTTTCTCCACAGTCACAACAACATCAGTTGTTTTTTGATTTATTGATGATGGCCATCCTTACATGTCAGGTGGTATCTCATTGTGGTTTTGATTTGCATTTCTCTGATGGTTAGTGATAGTTCACTTAGTATGAGGTTCTCCAACTCCATCCAGTTTACTGTGGTCCATGATTCTGTTCTTCTTTATGACTGCATAGTACTCCACTGTTTATATGTATCACATTTTCTTTATCTAGTTGATGGGCAATAGGGTTGGTTCCATGTTTTTGCTATTGTGAATAGTGTGACAATAAACATGTGTGTATCAGACATTTTTGCTAGAGCCATTTATGTTCCAAGATCAGATAATTATTTTTATTTTGATGTCATCATTTCATTTGCTTTCTCTGTCCATTATCTTTCGTTCTTTGTCAAAATATCCCCATAAAATTTCAAATTTTATTGTTATTTTTGCCTCAGAACCTGGAACACCATAAGGTATATTTAAATTTTTTTAAGTTTTCCTTTCAAAAATTATGATTTCACAAGTTGAATAAATACTCAAAATGACTGAACATAAATCAATACACACTGATTAATAAAAATATAATATGTTTAAAGTCTCTAAAGTTCTCAATAATAAAACAAGTGTTAATATTTTTCCTTTCTTTCTTCTTCTTTTCCTTCTTTTCAAGTAACCTGCTTTCAAGGATACACAGGTACTGGATATTATACACACACATATTTTTAGCCTGTATTTTTATTTTACAATGAGTCTGATTTGCTCCAGGGGAAAAAAAATATCCAATTATAAAACCATCTGGTATTTTGTTTTTTTAGTTGTAAATTTAAGATTTAAATTCCTTACCTCTACATGCAGTTAAGCAAATTAAAAAAAAAGTTGTTGGATGAAGCTACAGTCTTTTTATTTTTATTTTCAATAAACTACATAAACAGAAAGAGCAAACATCTGCCCATGCCAGCTGCTAGAATGTTGTGGAGGTAATAGAATGCCTATGTATTGATATCCTTTCATTCTTCCAGTGAGACTGTGGCATGCTGAAGTGTTCTCTTTAGGATACATGTGCTTCTCTAATTGAGAGAATTAAAGCCAGTAGTTGATAGTAGGGCTGTCAACTCTATATTAACACGTCTCTGAGCGCTTCTTATGAATATATCTTATTTTATGGAAGTGTCTCTACACTGTTTTATAATTTACATTTTAAATGTTGGAGAAAAAAATAGAAAACTAAATAAAAGAGATGTATATTATCCTAATGTTATCATAATTTATATTAATGTAGTAAAAAATAGATATATAAATAAATTTACAGTACAATTATCTTCATGCTGTAATGTTGAGAAAAATCTCAGGGCCCTGAGTAGTAACAATCCAACACTTGTTGAATTACAAAAAAATCTCTATTTCATTTTTTTCATGATGGAAATAGTCACTATCTTGAATTTATTAAAAAACAATAAAATGTACTGTTTGAAAACATGACAAAACTATGATTGCATAATTTGGAATATTGTTTAGCAAAGGAGTGCCACCTATAAATAAAATTAATGTTTTTTTCTTTATCAATGATACAATTCATTATTACATAATATAACACTGCAATGAAAACTATCTTAAAGCAAATCTTCCTTCTTTAAAAATCACTGCATGAGAATTTTTTCATTGTTCTGAGAAAAGAATGTTAAAATATATTTTGAGTTATTTCAAATCATCTCAAAGTATCTTACCTCCTTTTGCATGAATAAATTTTATTAAAGAACAAAAGGAGAATACAAGTTTCTGGTTTCAGTAATTCTGGGTCTTTCAGGGAATGAATTTTGCTAGCAAGTGTCTCTTACCATTAAAAAATGACAACTTTTTATGTGGAATCAAGAATATTAGGACACAAACCCTTTGAAGTGAGCTAAATATTGAGGGATAGCTTTCAGTTAAAATAGTATCTCCCTTCTTGATTCCACAATTGTAATCTAAACAAAAGACTCAACCATCCACTATTGACTACTAGAACTGAAATTAGGGAATAATTTCCTAGTATAAATGAATTCTTAGACGTCACTTCATTGCAGAAAGTTATAATATACACTACAAAAAATCAATACTTTGCCTTAGAATAGTCAGGTATGTTAAATAAGATATCATCATCAAGAAAATATCTGTAAAATTAAAAGCTGAAAAACAGCAAACCTATCAAAAACATTAGTTAAGTAAGAAGTAACAATGCCAAATTATTGCAAGAAATGATTATTTTCTCAGTAATATATTTATTAAAAAGATAAAAATATTTTATTTGGAATTACTGATCAAGCTTTCAGTGGAATGAAGAATATATCATGTTTATGAAACTGGAAACATGAGGATAAATGCCAAATAATTTGTTTAAAAACAGAATGCTACTGAGCACACAATTCTACTGGAGGCAATACAAATACCTCAAATATTTTGTAAAGTAGAAGCCAAACTTGGATACTGAATGTAGGAGACCAAAACAAAACAAAATACACCAAAGTGTACAAACAGAAAACAATAGAGATATATTATAAAATACACAGGGACAGCTACCATAAATGTAATTTTTAAAAATGGTATTTAGTGCTTCCTCAAAGTTATTAATACTTTGAACAAAAATATACAGAACAATAAAAAGAAAACAACTAATCACTAACCCAGCATAATGGCAAGTCACAGAATGCCCAAATATTGAAATAATTAAGAGTAAGTAAAGATAATAATACCAGATGCTACTATTCCCATGGTAAGAGTGCCTTGTAAAAAACTGAAAGATTAAGGGAAGTGGATGACTAACAACAGATTAGAGTTCCTAGATCCACGGTGAATTTATAAATATTAAATGTGTAGAATGCTAAATAAGAACATGAATTGCAGGAAAATACAATCAAAGTAACTATGATTCAAAGTCTAGGGCACAGAAAGCAATAGAGGAAGCAGCCTTTGGCAATTTGATGTTTAAGAGGAAGAAAAGGGGGAAAAGGAGATAGTCAGTGTTCTATAAGACAGAAAAGAAACAAAAAATATGTGGACACATAACCCCTCTACCCAGTACAAAAAAATTACACAATCCAGTTCAAGAATGTGGACACTGAAAGAAGAGGGCTTTCTTGAACTAGAAATCTTGTAAACTTCCATTAAACTACTAACTTCAAAATGTCTTTTTTGGGTTATCATTAAAAATCAGGAAATGATTTAAACATATCAACACATGAACTCTCTCACCACTCCCTTCAGTGTAAAGTAAAAGAAAACCCTAAAACTATGCTCTAAGCCTTTGAAGATATGAAAACCACTTGAAATATGAACTAATAATTAGATAAGATATAAACAAAAAATGAAAATATAAAAGGATAGTTTAAAAATTAAGAAATAGAAAACTAATCTCAGTAGTTATGATTAAATTACAACATGCTCAATGGGACAAACTCTAATGAAAATGTAGTAAGGGATTGAATTGAAGACCTCAGAAAACAAGCAGAGAATAAAGATGGGATAAAGAAAGAAGCATATGGAATAAAACAGAACATCTTGAACACTAGATAGTTGACAAAGAAGGGAAACTTTTTTGTATAATTGGGGACCTTGGGACAGCAAAACAAAGCACAATAGATATCATTAGTATTTAAAATTGTACTCAAGAACACTTTTCAGAAATAAAAACTTAAGGAAAACTAAGCCTACATCGAAAGATTTCATCAGGTAACTAGGTAAATTAAGACTAAACAATTAACTCTGAGACATAGCCTAGTGAAAGTATTTAAATTCAATGATTAAAAAAAAGTATTTTGTTTTTATTCTTGACGCCTTGATTTATTTTTCCCAGGAGTTGGGGTAGAGATGAAGATAATTTACTAAGGCAAAAGAATCACAATGGTGTCAGACATTTCAAATCACTATATAAAACAAGACAACAATGGAGCAACATTTTCAAAAACAATAAATGAAAGATTTAAATTGTCATCCAAAAATTTTTATATTTGTCCTAAATCTCCTTCAAGTATCAGTTCAATATAGCAACTGTTAAACATACATGAACATATACTCTTCTACACACCCTTACTCAGAAATGTTTAGAGGTTAAGCATCATCCAGCCAAACATGAATAGACAAATTTCAGTGGAAGGATTGATAGTGAACGTTTAAACATATATCATGATAGATATAAATTTAAGAGGAAAAGTGAAGATAAAAGTGGAAGAATGGCCGGGCTCGGTGGCTCAGCCTGTAATCCCGTGCCTTTGGGAGGCTGAGGTGAGTGGATTGCCTGAGCCCGCGGGTTCGAGACCCGCCTGGACAGCGAGACCTCATCTCTACAATAAATCAAAAAATCAGCCGGGCGTGGTAGCGCATGCCTGTAATTCCAGCTACTTGGAAGGCTGAGGCGGAAGGATCGCCGGAGCCCAGCAGGTCGAGGCTGCGGTCGCCAGGAGCGGCCACTGTACTCCAGTCTGGGTGACAGAGTGAGACTCCAACTCAAAAAAAAAAAAAAAAAGTGGAAGAATGATATATCAACATTATGCTGTTAAAAATAAAAATAATACAAGTAAACAATGGAAGAAGAGAGGAAAGTAAAAGGAAAAATTGTAAAAATACATTGTTGCATAGATAATGTGTAGAAGTTAAATAATACATTTAAACACCAGATAGTAAAATGTGAAATAAGATGACAAATGTCTAAGGACATTTACACGTATGTATAAATAGCCATGCAAACGAATATTAAACCTTCCTAAACAATATTTTTTAAAAATGCAATAGTCATATAAGCTCATGGAGACAGAAACTTTGCCCATAAAAATATTATATTATAAAATAACAGAGCTAAGACCAAAAATGTTTGACCCTTGAATAACGAGAGGATTAGAAGTGCTGACACTTCAGCAAAAAATTCACGTATAACTTTTGACTAAAAAAAAAATCTTACTAATAAATGGTTGTGAAACTGGAATCCTTACCAATAGCATAAACAATTAACATACATTTTGTATGTTATATGTACTCTATCTTGCTTGTATTCTTACTTTAAAGTAAGTTAGAATGAAAACACTGTAAAAAATCTTAAGGGAAATATATTTACAATTCATCAACTGGAAGTACATCATCATAATAGTCTTCAATCTCATTGTTGAGTAGGCAGAGGAGAAAATGGGAAAAAAAGGTTAGTTTTGCAGTTTCAAGGATGGCAGAAACAGAAGAAAATCTGCATATAAGTGGATCTACACAGTTCCAGTCTGTGTTGTTCACCTGTAATTCAGTCATACTAATCTGAATGGGTTTAACTCACTTATTAAAAGAAAAATTATTCAGTTTGTTACACACATTATGGACAAAATATATTTTGCATTCAAGGGATACATCTAAACTTAAGTGACTCTTCAAAAGGCTAAAACCAAAGAAGTTGGCAAAATTATACCAGACACATAAAAATATTTTAAAAATTGGAAAAAAACTTTAGTGAAAAGATACCACTGCACAAAGTTAAAAAATCTAATGCACTGATATTATCAATTACTGGTTAGCATGCAAAGCAACAGGAAATCTTTGGTTATCAATAATTTAATATGTTGTTTATTAATAATATATTGCTTCTCTAGTTGTAATAAGTGTATCATATTTATGCAAAAGATTAACAATACTGGGTCTAGTGGACACAGAAATATTATCTACTATGTTTACAACCATTCCACATACGTGTATATTTAGTGTATATAACAATGAATTTGGAAATAAGTATATAATTGTGAAATCATTACCACAATGTGTTATATACATATTCATCACCTCCAAAAGTTTACTCCAATATCCTTTCTTATTGTTACCATTATTTTATAATAAATTCCACTAACATAAGGGCTACTGTTTTGTATATAAAACAGTATACCATTATAATACAATATTCATATTAATATCTCTATTGTCATGACATCATCTGTACTATTACTACAGTATCAACTATAGGCGCTACTCTATACCATAGATTCCTAGAACTTATTCATCTTGTTTAACTTAAACTTTGTATCCACTGTCTAATACTTCCCATTTCTTGCTCTCCCAGGAGCTGACAACAAGCATTCAACTGTGCTTCTAAGAGTTTGATTATTTTATGTTCTTAATATAAGAAGAGTCATGTATTTTTGTATTACTTAGGTCTAGCTCATTGCCAAGGCCAATTACAAGATTTTTCCTGTGTTTTATTCTAGGAGTATCATGGGTTCAGGTCTTGTATTTGAGCCTACTCCCATTACCTTTATTTAACTTATTACTGGGATCCTTAGAACAATAGGGTCAGAAAAATAATTCTGAAACATTCACATCAGAGAGAAAGAGATAACTATCTCAATTTGCAGATGTCATGATTTTGCATATGCAAAATTTAAGGATGCCATAAAAATCTGCCAGAATTAATAGAAAAATTCAGCAAAGTTGCATAATAAAAAATCAACACACACAATTTAATTTTGCTTCTATATACAAGCAATAAATAATTCAAAAAAGAAATTAAGATAGGTTAAGAAATTTAATTTTAAAAACGTCTTTAAAATACCATCAAAGCCGGGTTTGGTGGCTCAGCCTGTAATCCCGCACCTTTGGGAGGCTGAGGTGAGTAGATTGCCTGAGCCCGCGGGTTCGAGATCCGTCTGGGCAGCAAGACCTCATCTCTACAATAAATCAAAAAAATTAGCCGGGTGTGGTAGCGCACACCTGTAATTCCGGCTACTCGGAAGGCTGAGGTGGAAGGATCGCCGGAGCCCAGCAGGTCGAGGCTGCGGTGGCCGGGAGCGGCCACTGCACTCCAGTCTGGGTGACAGAGTGAGACTCCAGCTAAAAAAAAAAAAAAAAAAACCATCAAAAAGAATAAAATACTTATGAGCAAATGTAATCATGAAGGTGAAAGACTTGTATGCCTAAAAGCTATAAAAAATAATGAAAGAAACTAAAGCAGACACAGATCAATAAAAATACATCTCATTTTCCTAGATAGAAAGAACAATATTGTTAAAATTTCCATTTTGGCATTTTCTACAGAAACAGAGAAGAAAAACTAAAACTAAAGCTGATATGAAACCACAAAGGACTTGAATAGTTAAAGCAATGCTGAGCAAGAAGAACAAAACTAGAGCTATCACAGTTTCTGATTTCAAAGTTTATTATAAAGCAGCAGTAATCAAAGCAGTATGGTATGGCATAAAAACAGAAATATAGACCAACAGAACAGAAATAAACTCACTTGTATACTGACATCTTATCTTCAGAAAGAGAATCATGAATTCACAATGGGGAAATTTTAGTCTTTTTTAATAAATGGTGCTGGGAAAACCAGATATCTAAATGCAAAACAATGAAATTGGATCCTTATTTTGCACCGTGCACAAAAATCTACTATATTGAATTAAAGATTTTAAAATTTGATTTTAAAATATAAAAACCATAAAGGCTAATTTGTAGAAAGACATGAATAATAGAAGAGTCTAATACACTACTTTGAGCATCAGGGAGATCAGGTTGACCAAAAATACATAAGAATATAGAAGGTCTTTGCAACATTATCAATAAAACAACTTTGATGGGCAACCCTTTCAGATCCCTTCCCACTCTGGGAGTTTTTCTGTCCACTTAAAAAATCTTGCTTTAAAACAAACAAATTTGGTAGTTTATACTTGTAATCCCAGCACTTTAAGAGGCTGAGTAATAGAATAACTTGAGATTAGGGATCTAGACTAGCCTAGACAACATAGTGAGATCGTGTCTCCGTGAAACATTAAAAAAATAGCCAGTTGGGTTAATAATACCTTTAGTTCTAGCTACTCAAGTGGATCCTGAGGCTGCAGCAAGTTATGATTATGCCACTGTACTCTAGCATGGGTGACACAGACAGACTATGTCTCTAACAACAACAACAACAAAAATAAAACTTTGATCTTCTGATAATAGAGAATGCACTATAACATTTTTTGGTGCACTCATGGATCATTCACAAAATTTGATACAATTTATGTCACAAAAATGCAATAATTCTTATGACAGAAATAGTACAACCAATAGTGTTTGATTAAAAGGCTATAAAAATGACATTATTAACAAAAGTAAAGAATATATAATTCTTGCACATGCAAATTTAAAAAATCTATTGAAATCATTTCATTTAATGAAAGGGAACTATAAATTAAAATTAAACAACTTCTAAAAAAATAATGACTATAGAAAAACTACATATCAGAAGCTATGGATTACATTTAAAGTAGTGTATGGTAGTATTTTCCAGAGTCTACAGGGAAAATTGATGCTGAAGTAGGTATGAGAATCCAGCTCTCTTCTCAATGTAATTTATGAAATATTTCTCTTAGGAATAGAATGCTCCAAGTCTTATGCTGCCATGCATTGGAGACTAAGTTTCAAGTCTACACTTCTTTCCAGTTAAGGGAGAGATTATTTTATAGTGAATGGCTAATCAGCTTTGGCTTGAACACAAATTTTCAAAGAGATATTTTATTTGCAATTACTTTAAGAATCATTTATAGTAGCAGAAATTTAACTAGCTCAATAGTCTAAATTTGGGTATATTACATAAAATACTGTGATTCCATATCATAAAATACTAAATAGTGTTTTTAAATTATATTTTAATTAATGTCATCATATAACAAAAGAATCTCAATTTTATATAAAATAGCATAAAAATTGAACATACAGTAGTTAAGGTAAATAATAGGCACGTATCATGTATGCATACAGAGAAAAATACTGGAAATCAAAAAAGTTAATATTGATTGTTTTTGTACTGTGGATTGACATGAGTTTTACTTAGCCTTTATCACTTTCAGTTTATTCCACTTTTCTGTGATAAGTATATCTCACTTTTGTAAAAATATGGCAAAATTAAACCACTTCGTTGTATAATTATAGTTCTTATTTTATCTGGCAGAGATTGAATTATTCTTTCAATAATTTAAACAATTTGTGTACCTTCTATATTAAAATTTTATCTTAAATGCTACATAAAATAATAAACAACTTTAAAACCAGAATAAAATTCCTATTTCTTGCAAGGTTTATTCTAGCCAGAGTATGTAAACCAAAAGTCATATAATTAGGTATGCTGTCAAATGAACACTCAGGCAAATAATTTTATTGTTATGCCCATATAACCGAATATACAAATTATATATTGATATGTTTAATTATTTCTCTAGACTCATATATATACCAATAAAGTTGTCCTTTATCCCCCATTCAGAATAGCAATTTATTTTTTATTCATCCTCCTTTCAGGATAGGTATTTATTCTTATTTATTTATTTTATTATAAAGATGTGTGGTACAAGTGAAGGTTAATTACATAAGTATACTACATTCAACTGAAGTTTGGGCTTCTAACTGACCCTCACTTTCCCTAGTAGTAGATGGGAGTCCTTTCAGTTGTCAAGTACCCCAATCCTTTTTATTCTCCCCCACTCTTTTTTAAAAAGTAAATTAGAGAAAGAGAAGGGAGAGAGAAGATTCACCTCCCCAAGGTGGAGGAGAGGGCTCTTCCCTCCCTTTCCTAACAGCCCCAAGTGACTACCAATTCTTCCCTTGAGCTAATGTGAATAGAGTTCAGGGTCCACTTAGGAATGAGAATATGCAGTTTTCATTTTCTTGTTTCTGTGATAATTCACTTAGTAGGTTGTTCTTCAACTTCATTCAATTTGCTGCGAAGTTCATGATTTTGTTCTTCTTTATGACTGCATAATACTCTATAGTGTATATGTGCAACATTTTCTTTACCTAGTTTACTATTGATGGACAGCAAGACTGTGTCCGTGTTTTTGCTATTGTAAATAGTGTGGCAATAAACATGCACATACAAATGTATTTTTGGTAGAATGATTTATGTTCCTCCAGGTATATTCCTAGGAGAGGGATTGATGGAGCATATGGAAGATAAATTTTTGTTTTTTTAGGAATAAACACACTGTTTACCACAGAGGTTGAATTGTCTTGCACTCCCGCCATCAGTGTAGAAATGTTCCTTTGTCTCCATACATGCACCAGTATCCGTTATTTTTTGACTTATTAATGATAGCCATCTTTATCAAAGTTAGGTGGCATGTCACTGTAGTTTTGATTTGAATTTCTCTGATGATTAGTGAGGCTAAGCAATTTTTCATGTGTCTGTTGCTGCTTGTATGTCAATTTTGAGAAGTGTCTCTTCATGTCCTTTGCCCATTTTTTAATGGGATTGTTTTTTCTTTTTCTTTTCACTTCTTTTGAGTTCCTTATAGAGCATGTATTTTAGACCTTTGTCAGATGCATAATTTGCAAATTTCTTTTTCTTTGGATTGTCTTTTTACTTTTCTGATAGTAGTTTCTTTTGATGTGCAAAAGCTTTTCAGTTTGATGAGGTCCCATTTGTTCTTGGTTTTGCATTTGTTAATGTACTGAATTATGTTTATGGTCTTGTGAACGTTGAAGCAGCCCTCTATCCCAGAAATGAAGTCCACCTGGTTATGTCAAATGATCCTTGGAATGTGTCATTCATTGGATCCAATTTGCTGGAATCTTGTTGAAAATTTTTGCATCTATGTTCATCAAGGAGGTTGGCCTGTACATCACTTTCCTCTTTGGATCTTTGCCAGGTTGGGTATTAGTTTGATGTTCGCTACATAAAATGAATTAGGGAGAATTTTATCATTCTCAATTGCCTGGTATAGTTTCAATATAATTGATATAAGTTCCTTCTTCTAAGTCTTATTGAATTCATCTGGGAATTCATCTGATTTAGGGCATTTTTGGTGGAAAGTTTTCTTATGACTGAGTAGATTTCCTGGATTTTTATTGATCTATTTAGAGTTTCAATTTCTTGTTTTACCCTTGAAAGGTTGTGTGATGTCAGAAATCCTTCATTATCTTTAGATTTTTTAAATTTATTTGCATACACGTATTCAAAGTAATCTGTGATCATCTTTTTAATTTCTTCTGGGTCAGTTGTGACTGCACTTTTTTGTTTCTAATAATTTTTATTTAGACTTTCTCTCTCTCTCTCTCTCTCTCTCTCTCTCTCTCTCTCTCTCTCTCTTTCTCTCTCTCTCGCTCTCTCTCTGGTCGATCTTCCCAAGGATCTACCAATCTTATTTATCTTCTCAAAGAACCAGCTTTTTCTATTGTTGATTTTTCTATGATATTTTTGTCTTCTATATCCTGCAAATTTGATTTTATCTTATTAAACTGAATTTTTCCACTGAGATTAAGATTTAGATTAGTTTGCCTTTCCAACTCCCTTAGGTGTGACATGAGGCAGTTTACTTGTGATCTTTTTATTTTTCTGATGTGAATGCAATGCTATAAATTTTCCTCTTAACATTCCTCTTATGGTATGCCAGAGATTCTCATAAGATGTGTCTTTGTTATCATTTATTTTAGAAATATTTTTATTTCTATACTGATTTCTGTGTTGACTCAGAAATCATTGAGCACCAAGTTTTTTAGTACCCATGTCTTCATGTATTTGGTGGATCTGATGGAGGTGATATATATATTCCTAATGTGATCTGAAAAGATGCATGGTATTTGATCTTTTGAAATTTGTTCATGTTTGATTTATGTCCAAGGATCCAAGGATGTGATCACTTTTGGAGTATTGTTCCATGTGCTGATAAGTAAATATATACTCTGTAAATATTGGGTGAATTGTTCTGTAGTTCTATTAAATTCATTTGGTCAAGCATCAAGTTAAAGTTCTCGATCTCCTTGTTGTTATTTTTGCCTCGATGGCCTGTCTCAGGCTGTTAGTGGGGTACTTTGGTCCCCAAATTTGATGCTATGTTTATCAGTGTGCTCTCTTAGTTTACTTTAAGTGTTTTATAAAACCTGGTACTCGTATGTTGGGTGCATGTATGTTAAAGATGGATATTTCTTGCTGGTGGATTGAGCCTTTTATCATTAGTATAGTGTCCTCCTTTGTTCTTTTAAACTTTTGACAGTTTGATATTGATTTTGTCTGATATCAGAATAGCTACACCTGCTCTCTTCTGATTTTTATTTGCCTGAGAGATCATTTTCCAGCCTTTAACTTTGAGCCTTTAGGTGTCCTTTACGTGAGATAAGTTTTCTGGAGGCAGCAGACTTTTGAGTCATTTTTCTTTTTTTTTTTTTTTTGAGTTGGAGCCTCACTCTGTCGCCCAGGCTCGATCTGCTGGGCTTCGGTGATCCTTCCGCCTCAGCCTTCCAAGTAGCCGGGATTACAGGCATGCGCTACCACGCCCAGCTGATTTTTTTATTTTTATTTTTATTGTAGAGATGATGTCTCGCTGCCCAGGCGGGTCTCGAACCTGCGGGCTCAGGCAATCCACTCACCTCAGCTTACCAAAGGCGCAGGATTACAGGCTGAGCCACTGAGCCCAGTTTGAATCATTTTTCTTTATACAGTTTTCTACTGTATGTCTCTTCAGTGGTGCATCCAGTCCATTCATGTTCAAATTAATTGTTGAAATGTGAGAGTTTATACCTATTATAGTACTCTTAGAGAATTGTTTTCCTTCCTTTTTACTTGTATATTTGTATTTGTGTGTATTTTCATTTTGTGAGTGCTTTGTATGCCCTGTTAACTCTGTGCTTGCCTGTACTTTTTTGATGGGTATGATCATTTATTTTTTGATTGTTTGTTTTGTTTCTTGTTTTTCTGTGTAAACACTTGCAAGCATACCTTGAAGGGCTGGTTTTGTGGTGGCATATTATCTTAGGAATTGGCTGTCTGGGAAGGATCTTAATTCTTCATTGCTGATGAACTTGTTCGGATATAAAATTCTTGACTGGAATTGCTTATCTTTAAGAACATTAAATATTGGACTCCAGACCATTCTGGCTTGTAGTTTTTCTGCAGATTAGTGATTCTGATGGGTCTTCCCCAGGAGGTTGTCTGACCTTTCTCTCGTGCTACCTTTAGGATTTTTTATTTCATGTATACTTTGTGAAGGGAGATTACTATTTATCTTGGGGATTGTCTCATGTGATACCTTGCAGGGTTTCTTTTGTGCTTGAATGGTCACCTCTTTAGTGAGATGTGGGAAGTTTTCTTAAATGATCTCATGTCATATTTGTTCCGTGATGTTCTCAGTTTCCCTTTATGTTTCAGGGATGCTAATCAGGCATAGAAATGGCTTCTTGACGTGGTTCCAGATCTCTTAGAGGCTTTGATATTTCTTTTGAGCTTTTTTTTTCTATGTTTTGACAAATTAGGTTACTTCCATATTTTGATCTTCAAGCTCTGAGATTATTTTATCTGCCTGGTTTATTATTCTCTCTCTGTTTGTTACTGTATTTTTATTTTCTGGGACTACATTTCCATTATTTCCAAATGGGTCTTTCTGAAATTGTCCAACTCTGGCTTTACTTCCTGTATGACTTCAGTGAGATTTGCTACTAATTTCTCTTGGTTCTCTCTGTTCATTTTAGCCAGATCCTGATTTCTGTGCCTGTCATCTGGAGCAGGCTACTCTGGGCATGTTTCTATTGTTTATGCTCTTATAGTTGCTTTTTGGGGTGCCACCACTTTAGGACTTTGAGGATTGCTACATTTTGTTGTTAATTTTTTCTCATTTGTGACATGCCTCTCTTCACTCTACATACTTCCTCTTTGGTTTTATTGCTCTAATGCTAGCCAGTGACCTTCTGTCCAGGGCCTTTTCATTCATTCAGCATAGTTTATTCATTGAGAGGGAAAGGAACATGCCCCTCTTCTCCTTGTTCCACCCTGTGACAGACCTCTCTGCTGTAGATTTCTTCTCCTGCTATTAAACTAGTTGGGCTGGTTTTCAGCCCCTGTTGTAAGCACTCTGTGAAGAGTAGATGGAAGGGTGGGCCCCTGTGTGTGGTCTGGAGCCCAGAAGCCATCCTACCTGAGGAACCTTCAGTATCTTTGGTGCTGCTCCCTCTCTGCTTAATTCCCCACTCAGGTTTGGAAAAAAACAGCAAATTCTCTGCCACAGGGGTGGGGAATCCATCCTCTGGGTACACAGGACTAGAACTGGTGGGTGGGTTGGCCTTTATCTGCTGACCACAGGCGCCATCCAAGTTTAATCTGTAGTTGAGATTTCCTGGCCTGGGAGCCTGCTTCTGGGCCCTGCTGGTGAAAGGCTGCTTGCAGTAGCTAAGTGTGGGTTTTCTTCATCCTTTTTCTTGAGCTTGGTCACCTCCCACCATGCCCTCATCAAGACTCCTTTTGTGTGAGACAAATGACTTGCACTCAGCCAGGAGGGGGAGAACTGGCTCAAATAATCTTAGGACCACTTACCCCATCTCATTCACCAGGCACAGCTTCAGTTTTTGTGTGAGCATGATGCATGGTGGGGGAAGGGGGGCAAAGGAACCTGGATTCTAGTATCTGTTGTCACTTTCTGGTGTCTGTGTATTCTTTACTAGGTGCACGATGCTTTACTTAACCAAAATTATTCAGGATGGATGTCTTCCTCTATTGGTGGCTGTGTCCTTGCTCTCTGCCTCATTTGCTGAGAGTGGCACTTGTCTACTGCTCCAGGATGGCCATCTGCATTTCTCCTTAGATAGTAGATAGTAACTTAAATAAAAATGTTATTAGCAGAAATCTAGTTTAGTTTATTCGCATAAACAAAGTCTAGAGGAATGACAGGCTGTTTCTTTTTACTGCTGGGTGAATTGACTTGTGTGTTTAGATCTCCAGACTTTTTTTCTTCATCACTAGTGTGGGAATAACATTAATACCTAGAACTTGTGGAAGTTGTGAGGTGTATATGAGATTTTTTTTTATATTCTTATTTTTTTACAGTTTTAAACTTTTTTATTTTAAATTTGTATGGATACATAATAGTTATTCCTGTTTATGGGTTACAGAGAATATTTTGATTCAAGAATGCAGCATGTAATAATCAAATTTGAGTAATTAGAATATCCATCACCTCAAAATTTATTGTATGTGCCACAGTAGCTGGAAAAGATAGCATTAAAACACTACCTGGTAAAAGTTAATGCCTGACAATCAATGTTTGTTGCCTTCTTTTTTTTTTCCTAGAGATTCACAGGTCTCAATGTGGCAGGTTGAAGATGAAGATCATACCTTCTTTGTTGCCCAATATAATAAGTCTTCATGGAGATATTACAGTCACCAAATTGCAAATGAATGTTTTTTAATAGGGATATGAAAGTTTATATTTTAATATCATTGAAATAGTTTTTGTGAAAATAACACCCCAGTTATATAGAATTCAGTTAATTTTTACTGCAAAACCCTTTATTCATAGTAGGTGTAATGATATTTTTCTTCTGAAAATGATCTAATTCTTGTTGCCAACCTACCACTCACCATGTCATACTTTACCTTAGCAATATGTACTAGAAAATTAACAGACTGAAAAGTGATAGAAAATAATATTGAAATAAAATCAAATCTAGAAGATTATCACTGTAAGTCAATGTCAGGTCAATGGATAAAATGGAAAATAGTCACCAAAACTTAAGAACAGTAATCCAGAATTATCTGGAGTCTGGAGAGATTCAAGCAGACCATTACGTGGCTTCAGATATGCTAAGAACAGAAGATTGCCTTTTTAGTTTTAATTTTACAGTTGCCATGACTTTCTTCACTGATGCAAGCTTTTATCGAGAATTGCAAGAAAGGCGAGCATTAGCTGCTGACTAGCCTGATGCTTTCTATTGATTGTTTTCAATCTGTGAATCTTTCCTGTATTGAGCCAACAAGGAATGCGCCATTACGATGCCATGTTTACCAAAATTGCTTCTCAGCAGTTTAAGATTCTGGCTTGAAAACATCTGGTCAGAAAAACTGAACTTCTTTAGTCCAGCACTATCCAAAGTCTATCACAGGCAGTTCTTTAAAAGGAAAAGAAAACGAAGATTGATTCTCTTTTTTTGAAAAAAGAGTCTTTGCTATCTTAAATCCAACATGTTCCACATTTATGATACAAAAGTTTAAGTTCTGCTAGTTTTAACTTCATATAAAAAGTTAAATTATTTCTAAAATAAATTCCATTACATATTGTTTAATGTATCATGGAAAAGTTTAAGTTGTCTTAATTTAGCACACTAGAGCACCAGATTCAATAGTCTTGTCATAGGAAAAAAATAAAAAGAACTACTTTTTAGATTTTTTTAAAAAATGAACATATTTCTTCCATGGCCTCACAGAGTCCAGGAATTACTATGGGCTTGTTTAACATTTTCTGGCATATGTAGGAATAATTAAAATATGTATATTTTATTTTCATATTTGCAATCTAGATGATATTGAGATGTTATTTCCTTTCTCAAGTCTTAGTTTTCATCTGTGAAATTAAAATGTCCACACAGGTCTTCCAGTTTTGATGTAAAGATTGGATGTAATACTGAATATTTGACTAAATTGCTTTTTTTAGAAGTACTCAATATGTATTTGAGGGCTATTTATTGTAAAGTAATGAACAAATTTTCATGTTTTTATTGACATTTGTTAGTATTTGTCATTAGTTTGCTTTATAGCATCTATATGCTGTGAATCTATTATTGTATATCAAGTCTAAGTTTATTGATTTTTTGTACATTGATAATTACATGCTTTAAAATGTGGTATGCTGAAAGCTTGAAATCTAAGCATATTTCATTTACATTCCATGTAGTATTTATAACTTGTGAGACAGCTGATTAGATAATATCAGTAATTATAAAATATATTATTTAATTCAATTAGATCTCTGACGCCTAGAGAATGCATTGTATTGTAGAATCTGAACATCAATATTTATATTAAAACTTCTCTAAGTCTCAGTGTCTTTATCAATTAGTTGGAAATAACACCTGTCATATTTTCTTCGCAAGACTGTTGGTAAGATTAAATGTTATGTTGTATATCATAAGAAACAGTGGATTGCAAACGAATATACAAATGCTTAGGTTATTACCATCTGGTGGAATTTTAAAGCCTGTGTCAACATACAAGATTTTTCATGATGACAATTTATGGGATTGTTTTATATGTAGAATTCTCAGTAAAGAATTTCAACAGTGTACCTTGACTAAATAAAAATCAACATTTAAAATGATCCAAGAAAAGTGCTAACCATTGAGCCTGCAAAGAACATGCTATGAAAATAAAAATTTCAAGTTCTATATGAATGGTATTTAACACACAAACAGATAACACTTGACAAAAAAGATCAGAATTACTAAGAATTGTAAGTCTTTCTATTGCTGGAATTTGTTCCAAACATGCTAATATGTACATCAAGATTGCATTTCAGGGAAACATAAAACTTGCACTGTATTGATTGTATGCTAACAAAGGAGTGGCTCTCAAACTAGCCTTAGACAAGAATAAGACAAATAAAATATTAATGAAAAAAGGGCACAGGAATGGTAGCTAAAAGGAGTTGTAGAATCAATTGAGTATGGTTATTATTGTTGTTGTTGTGTACTAAGGGAGAGACGGAAGCATAATAGTATGTAGAACCAAAAATATCATCCATATGAACACTGAAGTTGCTCAAAGAAATTGCTCTGGACAGACAGGGGAAAGATGAGGGATACATAGACATCAGTGAGGGCCCAAGAGACCAATTATAAGAACAGTAAGAAAAGGCAGATGGTAGTCTTCCAAAACGTAATGATCTGGAAGTGGCAGTGTAGAAATATACCAAGTACAGAATCTGAACTCTGATCATGAAATGGGAGAGAAAGTATTTCTGATCCTTGCTGGCCACAGGGAAATAAAAGCCTGTGTCAAAGAAGGTAAGAAAGTTTACATACAATGGATTTGAGTTTATAGAAGGCACAGTACAAAAATATAAGGAAAAGAGAATAGATTAGTAAGCAGAGTGGAGCAGATATTTGATTGTGTTTTTGCTTTTCTTTTAGTGCTACATCACAGACATATACAGAATAAAGTTTGTATAAAGACTCAGAGGAGATGACCATCTACAAGATAAGGAGCAAGACCTCAGAAGAAATTCACCTTCCTGACATCTTGATCTTGGACTTCCAGCTTCTAGAATTGTTAGAAAATAAAATTTTATTGGTTAGCCATCTGGTCTGTGTTACATTGTTATTTCAACTGTAGCAAACTAAAACATCTGATCCCTTCTGTTTCAGCTTCTCCTATTATACATAGGTCATTATTGGTTATTTATTAAGGACAGAGATATTCCAAAGGCAAGTTATTGAACTGTGCAATAGTAACCAATTATTTTAATAGAATAATTAATGAATTGATAGATCTCCTGCTTTGGAAGCCATTAATCATCTGTGAATGAAACAGCATTTAATGGAATCTGTTATACTTGAGTGTAGTCTGCTAAAGTTCCATGTATTATGGACAGGAAAAGTGTACGATTTGTAAGGCAGAAAACCACTGAAATGTTCATAATCATCCTTCCAGTAAAAGGAGAAGACATATTGTGGAGAAGTAGAGAAAGAGAAGACAGGTTGTAGCACTGTTCTCTGAAGCTAAAATATTTTAAGAGTGCTTACTTTCCATAAACTGTAGAAGGGGATGGAATCTGATTTCTAAAATAATTATTACTGATGAATATTTTCATTAACATATTTTCATGTATTCCCTAAAGTAATAATGGCTAACTCAAAAATAATATTAAATAAATAACATTGATACAAAACATTTTAGTCTTAGGGACACAAATGTATCATAGTCCTAGAGACTTGAAAATGTTGACCATCTACTAAAATAATATATTCTCAGGTACATGTACAACGTTATATGTGTTTCATTAACATTTATATGATAAACAAGAAGATGACTGGTTCCAGCCAGTCATTATGGTCCCAACACTTAAACTAAAAAGTTCACAAGAAAATAATAAGTGTATAATATGGCTATAGTCAAGGTCTAGAGTTAATTATTTCTAATCATGATTTTTCATGTGAAGAAAGAGAGAAGCAAGAATTAAAATCTTTGTTTTTCAAATTTACCCAGAATTTAACAATGATGCTAGGACAAATGCCCAAAATATCATAATTTATACAGAATAATCGAAATTAAATTCTGTAAATGTCTCCAGCTCAGAATTGCCTATTGGAGCTATACTTTAATAATGAAAGCATAGAATTCATAAAGCCTATTATTAATTATGCAACTTATAAATTATATAATCTAACCATGGGCAAATGTGTGACCAGGGTGCTTTATACATAAGAAAACCTCTTCCTTTTTACTTATGTAGTGGAACACAGTAGACTTTCTCTAATTGAGATGCTACTGAGGAGTAAATGACAAAGTATCTGTAAGCACTAACAGAGGAACTACCATAACAAGTAGTTATTATTCGCTACTAAGACTTTCCAATTCTCTATGAATTATTATCTAATAATAATAATTATTATATGAGTTGAATATATTAGAGCATCAGCTGAGTACTCATACACAATACTATTTTATGAATGGAATGATGACAGCCCACAATACATTATCCAATAAAAAGAACAAAGTACACCTGGAACCTTCAGCATCATGCAAAACAATTGGTACTTATGGTATTCAAGATACAGTTGAGTTTGATTCAGTCTATAAATTCCTACTGCTTAAAAGGAAAAGACATGTACGTTTGATATGGCAGGTGCACTGTAGAACACCTAAAGTAAGTGTAGACAAAATTTATTTTAGTCAAACAGACGTAATTCACATTGTGGCTTTGTGACACTGAGCAAAGTGCTTAGACTTTTCTCAGCTGCTATTGTATGAGGTGGGCAGAATAACGCCTATTCCACAGGCTAGTTATGAAAACTAGCCTGACATCTTGATCTTAAACAAGATAAACATGTCATAAGTAGCATTATTATATCATAATCCACTATTATGGCTAGTATAAAAATCATTTTGTTGCAAAAAATTCCTAGCAAATTAAAATTCTATCATGATATTTTCCCCCAAATGATAGGCATTCCAGAATTATTTTTCTTACATATGTGGAGGTAGAAGGAAAAGGAGTAGAAAAATCTGCAATATACTGGACAGGTCAGACTTCTCATAGTTGGCACTAAAGTTTATTACTTGGCTGAGAAATGATGAGACTCTGCTTTTGTCTGTTTGTTTTATTTTTCAACTATTCTATAATGTACAGAAATTTCTTGAGTCATAAAGCATAATATTAGAGTCCCGGTCAAAATTGTGCTATATGCTTTTATGAAATGCATTTCAAACATAAAAATGACAAAAGCAGTTCTAAAATATATTAAAGGTGGTAATTGCACCCACCAAAACGGCAAACATCTCCATTGACTAGAAATAGACCAAAAATTATTAGAAAATATAAGAGATGAATGCCTTAGTCCTTAGGATTTTAGAAATAGAAATAGGTAGATGTAGTGAAGAATTCAGATCCCTCAGTATAAAGTAAAAAATATGCTTTTATTGGTGAGGTACTGGAGTCATTTTCAGACCATGGAACCATTGTGACTAGAAATTATAAAATTACTATGACTACTGTCTTTATCATTGGTATTACAGCCACCAAGACAAGAACCAAGTTACACCATGTCTTAGGAAACAGCTATATTCTTTCCTCAAAATTAGAGTGTCAAAATTCTAACAAGTATCCTGGTTCTTGAATTACATATTAGGTGACAACAAATATAGAACTTCCATATAGGGAAAGAAAGAAAAAAAATTACAATAGCCCTAAAAGGCCTAAGAAGATGAATTGATTCTGCATATTAAAATTCCTAAACAAACAAGAAGACACATTATAACAGATAAAAAGTTAATTCAACCAATAGAATGATTGATTCACCCCTGAGAAAATGAAATAAGTGGGAATCTTGAGGAGGGAGGTAAGATAAAATTGTAAAGAATTCTCATTGATAAATAAACCAGTGTCATCAACAAACAAAATATTTTATAAGCACAATTGTCAGATATGAAAAAGAAACAAGTAAAGGTATAAAAAATAAATTAAATAGAAATGCCTACACTGAACTCATGGAAAAAAGAAAATGCTGTAAAATTGATCCAGATCCCAAGACAGAATTATAAATAGGTGGATATATAAAGGAGAAATTAAGTGTATTTTCACTGGGAGTTCCAGGATTATGAAACAAAGGAACAAATGGACAACCATTTATTTAGAAAACTCTAGATAATGAATTTATTTAAATGAAGAAACACATAGAGACTTCATATCGGAAATCAGCAAGAAGTAATGGGAAAGAAAAATGCACAATACACATGAAATCACAACAGAAGCAGTATAGAAAAACTGTAGGATATCAATGTATTCATTTTCTATTTCTTTGTAACAATTGACCATGAATTTAGCCATGTAAATAAAAAGCTATTTATTTGTTCGCATTTCTCTAGGTCAGAAGTTGAGCACAGTATGTCTAAGTTTCTCAGGAAATCCTGAGTTTGAAATTAAGGTGTTATTCAAATAAGTTCTCATCTGGAAGTTCTTGGGAAAAATCTGCTTCCAAGATCTTTCCTGTTATTGGCAGAATTAAGTTCCTTGAGGTTATAAGACTGAGAGGGCTGTTTCCAGGCTGTCAGTCAGAGGCTGCACAAAGCCCTCAAAGGTTACCTGTTTTCCTTGTCAAACATCCCCCTGCATCTTTAATACAACAATGACACATCAAGTTCTTTTTCTTTTTTTTTTTTGAGTTGGAGTCTCACTTGGTTGCCCAGAATGGAGTGCAGTGGCCGCTCCCGGCCACCGCAGCCTCGCCTGCTGGGCTCCGGCGATCCTTCCGCCTCAGCCTTCCAAGTAGCCGGAATTACAGGCGCGCGCTACCACGCCCAGCTGATTTTTTGATTTATTGTAGAGATGAGGTCTCGCTGCCCAGGCGGGTCACAAACCCGCGGACTCAGGCAATCCACTCACCTCGGCCTCCCAAAGGCGCGGGATTACAGGCTGAGCCACCGAGCCCGGCTGACACATCAAGTTCTTATGGTACTTTGAATCTTTTGATATCCTTATCTCTGACTTCTAGACCTCTATAACAAGGGGTCATGTGATTAGGTCAGGCACATCCAGATAATTTCCCTATTTAAAATAGCTTTGGAACTTAATTATATTGGCAAAATTCCTTCACATAAATAGCTAGATTTGTTTCTGATTGCATAAGCAGGAGAAGGTATAAATATACCAAGTTCCATTCTACCTACCACAATTAGACAAAAACCAAAAATTTTAAGCTATATTTGTACACACACATACAATCTACAGCGTGAAAACAATGACAATTGGCTGCTAGAAAATGTCTCAATAGTAACTATAAATGTCAAAAATATATGAGTATGGGGAAGTAAAAACTGTTCATCCAAATTATATAGTCATTTTAATGATTATTAAAATTCCAGGGCAAATAAAGATGTATCATCCATATAACAATCAATAAAAGATTCAGATTTAACTGTGAATTTCATGTGGAAACATTCTTTTCACTAATTAACCTCAAATATATATATTTACACTATAGATCATAGCAAAATTAAATACAACATTTTTGTGTTGAAAAAAGTAGCTAAGTAAAAATGTCAAACTGAATGCTCACAAACACTTCTGTCCCTTTCTGAAAATCTAATATTTAAAAAGATGCATGTTTTGAGGCATCACCCCAAGGAAACAGTGAAAATGAGAGAATTAACAAAAGTAGTATTTTTGAAACTAGAAAGCAGACTGATTAAGAAGATCTATAGACTATATATCTTTAATTGGCAAAGAAGAAAAACAAAGAACCAGCATTATGCTTACAACAATAAGGACCTGGCATCTGGAGGTCCTGTCCTTTGAGGGTAGGAGGCCAAAAGCTAGAATAAGAAAGGATGCCTAATTCTCGTTTTTTAAAAAAGAACACGTGAGGGATCAGGTTCTCGACTAAAAGAAACTGAGACAGAAGATGCTTTTTATTTAGTAAGGAATCATAGCAGAATAAAGAAAATAATAGTATAAAACTATGTTTGTAGGTAAAAATGTAACATCAACTGCTTCACAGAATTATCCTATATTGAGACAAAGGTACACACCTTTTTGTCTTTGAAAACGATTATCCTAAGACATGTTTAAGAATAATCAAAAGAATAATCCACTCGAATAAATTTAAATAATAGACATTATTGGGCAAACAAATCTGGAGGAATGATCCAGATGGAAATAACCATCTGTGCAAAAGAGCAAAGATCAACAAATCCATGCATGAATTTGGAGACTGTGGAAATACACCAAATATGTTATGAAATAATATTCCATGCAAATTGCAGTTCTTGTTGGATAAGTGTTTACCTTTAATTGTACTGAGAAATTTTGCATACTTACATATTATGTTAAGGAAATATAAAGAGATTTAATGCAAAACTTTTGCTTTGCAAATATGTCTCTTAGAATCTTATTTTTGAGGAAACTGTAGAAAGCTTATAAAATAAAATGTTTATTTTTTGCCTAGTCTGCAATATTTAAGGACTAAGGCTTAATTGAAAAAGAGCAGAAAAAAATTACCTTAAAATATAGATATTTAAAGGTTAGTTGAAGGCCACTCTGACATATAGCATGTTCTTATTCTGCCATTTTCTGACTCCTAACTTTGGATTTTAATATCTTAGGAAGATATTTTTCACTTTAATGCTGATTTTTATAGGAATTAAATGAACCTTAGAAACCCCACTATATACCAATTCCTGAACTACATTTTAAACTTCTGATTATTCATTAATAGTTTCAATTGTCAACTAGACTTTTCCTAAAAATTATTCAGCATAAGTGTATATGTAGGCATTTGTGCGTTCTTTGAACAAAACAGCAACAGCAAAAAACTTATGCTCAATTTATTTAGGAAATTTTAATACTGTGTGATTGTCATGCCATTCAAAACTGAACTATAAAAATATGCTTTAAATAAAAACATTTTTAAGATTCTTTCCTCGTTTTCATTTTACATTTTGTGTCTTTTATGTGTACATTTATATATTTTCTGAAATAACTTCAGAATTATTTCATGAAAGTCCTAGCTAGCATTTATATTTTCTGAAAGTCCTATGTAATCAGTAATTGTATACTAGCTCAATCATACCATTTAAAATGAGAATATGAACTAAAACTTCTTGATAATTAGTGAGCTTCAAGTTGTTTTCTCTAGAACTCTTGAGTGCTCTAGAAAGATAACAAATAAGCTTGAAAATTAATGATGCAAAAGCACTTAAAGCATTTTTCAAAAAATTAACCAATAGAGGCATGAAAGAAAAGGCGAAAAAGTTTACTAAATCAGTGTACCACAAATTCTGAAATATTACCTGCCATGGACTGAAATTTTCACACCAAAATTCAAATGTTAAAGTCATAATAACCAAAAGGATGGTATTTGAAGATAGAGCCTTTGGGAGACAATCAAGTTTAGATGAGATAATGAGAACAAGGCCCTCTTGATGAGATTAACACCCTGATAAGAAAAGACACCAGAGAGCCTACTTTCTCCCCCTTTTCCTGCTATGTGAGGACACAGTGAGAAGAGGGTCACCTACAACCCAACAAGAGAGCCCTCACCCGAAACTGACCATGTTGGTAACTTGATCTCTGACTTCAAGTCTCCAAAATTGTGAACAAAATAAATAAATAAATAAAATTTCTGTTGTTCAAGTTACTTATTATTTGGTTATGGAAACCAAAATGATGAAGACAGTCATATTTAATGAGTTTTCCACAATTAGTGCATAATCTGACAAAACAGTTCTGGGAACTATGCAAGAACATTTACCCAACATTACATTTGTTCAAAAATAAAAATGATACATGCAATTTTTTTTTTTAAGTTCAAGCATATTAAACTTCAAGTTCTTTCCACTTAACTTGCTTTTATTGATATGTGTATAAATATAGAGTGTACAACATTTTTATTTGTAAAACACTTGACAAATAATCAGTAGGGAAATAAAGATATTCAATAGCCCATTTGAAAATATACTACAAAACAATGAAAGCAGTATGGTGACAGAACCAGAGGGAACGTGAAAGGCTCTGCAGTAGCATGTGTTTATAAAAGATGGCCTGTATGAGTGGGTGAGTGCAGCTGAATGTGTGAAAGCCCATCTGAGGGGAGACTCAGAATCAAGCACCTGGGGCTTCCCTCCAGAGGCAGCTACCACCCACCACTACCCTGAGATCAGAGTCCCAATGTGCAGGATTGTCAGCCATTTTTGTGAGTCTCTCAGGAGGAGGCAACAGAGGTCAGCGGCTCCTCAGCACCTGGTACCTGGCCCATGACACCACCTACTACAGCAAGATAGACATTGGCAGGTAGAACCAGGGAAAGGGTGCATAAGGAACAAGGCCCCACTACTAACAAGCTGCAGCTAAGCTCCACTGCCAACAAGCAGAAACCCACCACCACCATTTTCTTTGTCCCAGAATCAGGCATAGACCTGTGTTTGCCTGTCCGGCTCTGTTCAGCCTTCAACCTGGTACCCATAGATGCCCTATGCCCTTCTCTGGATCGACCATTGCTGACCAAAGAGGAAATTTCAGGAACAGACACAGAGAGATGGATGCCCCACCACCATGTTGGACCAAGCACAGACACATCAGATCTGCATGGGAGACTTGGTGACAGCAGGAGCATTGGATGAGTTCTGGGGCATACTTAAGTCCCCACAGCATGTACAGATTATAAGGTGATGGGATTTGGATTCCAGGAGGTCCATACACCTGTCAGCAGATACTGTAATCTGTAGTTAGCTTCTGAACCACATTCCCCATCATGCCTTAATTAAATTTCAAAAATGCAAAAAGCACAGCTCCCCATTCCCAGTCTAAGTTCAAAACTGAACAAATTCAAAGGATCTACATAAGGAAGAATAGGGTATTGAGCAAACAGAAGTGAAAGCTATCTTCTCTATCAATAAGCAATGAAATTAAAGAAGAAGGGAAAAACAGGGGAGGAACACCATAAAAAATGGAGAAGAATAGAAGGAGGACCAAAAGTCACACCCAGAGTACTGGAGAGACAGCACCTGAGAATACAGACTTCTGAACTCAAACAATGAAGAACCCCAAAATGATCTAAAACCACAAACCTGAGCCGGGCTCGGTGGCTCAGCCTGTAATCCCATGCCTTTGGGAGGCTGAGGTGAGTGGATTGCCTGAGCCCGCGGGTTCGAGACCCATCTGGGCAGCGAGACCTCATCTCTACAATAAATCAAAAAATCATACGGGCGTGGTAGCACATGCCTGTAATTCCGGCTACTCGGAAGGCTGAGGCGGAAGGATCACTGGAGCCCAGTAGGTCGAGGCTGTGGTGGCCGGGAGCGGCCACTGCACTCCAGTCTGGGCAACAGAGTGAGACTCCAACTCAAAAAAAACAAACAAAAAATAAATAAATAAATAAAATAAAATAAAATAAAACCACAAACCTGGATGGAGATCAAGATATTAATAGAGAGAATGAATAGAAGTGAAGAGAGACAAGAGGAAAGAATGAGGGAGTTGTTAACTGAGAAGATGACAATAAAATATACTGTAAACTAAATAAATAGCAAACTGACAAGCATGGGAAGCAGATTAACCAAGCAGAAGAAAGAATCTCAGAGCTTTAGTACTAAAATATGGAACTAACCCAGACTATTAAAAACATGGAAAAGAGCCCTAAAATGATGGAACACAGCCTAAGAGAGATATGTAATTATATAAAGAGGCTAAACCTATAATGAATTGGCATTCCTGAGGCAGTAGAGAAACAGAGACCACCCTGGAACAATCTTGCCTTTAAATTATCCAAGAAAATTTCCCTCATCTCATCAGAGATGTGACCACCAGACACAAGAGATTCAAAGAACTCCTGCAAGATATCAAATGAGGAGACCAACTCCTAGACACATAGTAATTTGCTTACACAAACTAGGTATAAAAGAAAAAAATCCTAAGGGCAGCAGAGAGAAAGGTCAGACTACTACTAAGGAAAACTAATTAGAATAGCATCAGGCTCATCTACAGAAACACTACAAGCTAGAAGATACAGGTCTCCAATCTTCAAAGTTCTCAAATATAAACAATTTCAACCAACAATTTCTTACCCAGCCAAGGTAAGCTTCATCAGCAATGGAGAATTAAAATTCTTCCAAGGCATTCAATCCCAAAGAGTTTATGCTGCCTCCAGACCAGCTGTGAAAGAAACCCTTAAGAAAGTATTCATAAGCTGGGCTCGGTGGCTCAGCCTGTAATCCCGCACCTTTGGGAGGCTGAGGTGAATGGATTACCTGAGCCCGCAGGTTTGAGACCCACCTGGGCAGTTGAGACCTCATCTCTACCATAAATCAAAAAATTAGCTGGGCGTGGTAGTGTGCGCCTGTAATTCCAGCTACTCAGAATGATGAGGCAGAAGGATCGCCGGAGCCCAGCAGATCGAGGCTGTGGTGGCCGGGAGCGGCCACTGCACTCCAGTCTGGGCGACAGAGTGAGACTCCAACTCAAAAAAAAAAAAAAAAGTATTCAACACAGACGAATGAAATAAAAGAATGGCCATGCTCTTCTCAACAATGCAGAAAAAGATTAAAAACACATACGCATATCCGCCCCCAAATCAAAAGAAAACCAACAGACAAGCAAACAGTAACAGCAACAAATCCTATAAGAACCTCATGAAAAGAATAATGTCTCACATCTCAATAATTAACCTGAACATGAATGGACTAAATGCACCACTGAAAAGACATGGAATGGCTGGATTAAAAAAACATGATGCAACAATATGCTTTCTCCTGGAGACTCATCTCACCAGAATGAACACTCACAGAATCAAAGTAAAGGGATGGAAAACAAATTTTCAGGCAAACAGAACACAAAAGAAAACAGGAATTATGGTGTTAATAATAGACAAAACAATCTTTAAGCTATCAAAAATTTTAAAATGTATGGACAGATGCTACATAATGATAAAAGTTTCAATTCATCAAGAAGAAATATCCAACGTAAACATATATGTACCCAACATAGGAGCACTAACCTTTACAAAGCATCTTCTTGGCAAACTGAAAAAAGATATTGACTATAACTCTATCATAGCTGAGGACTTAAACATCCCAGTAACAGCCCTAGATAGATCATCAAGGTAAAAAATCAACAAGGAGATAGATCTGAAACCTCAACTTAATGCTTGACCAAATGGACTTAATAGATACCTAAAGGACACTCCACCCAACAACCATGGACTATACATTCTATTTATTACCACATGGAACGTACTCCAAGATCAACACATCCTTGGTTATAAGTCAAGCCTAAATAAATTTCATAAGACTGAAATACTATCATGCACCTTCTCAGACAAAGTGGAATAAAAATAAATATCCACACCAAGAAATCTTCCCCCCAAATCCTCAAAGACATAGATACTAAACAGCATAATGCTGAACAATCCCTGGGTCAAAATGGAACTAAAAGCAGAAATTAAAACATTTCTGGAAAAAAATGAAAATTAAAACACATCTTGCCAAAACCTCTGGGATACCATGAAATCAGTACTGAGAGGGGAGTTCATTTATTTTTAAACACACATCAAGAAAATGGAAACATCACAAGTTAACAGCCTTAAATTTAACCTAAGGGAACTGGAAAGACAAGACCACAAAAACCCTAACTTCAGCAAAAGAATCCATATCACCAAAGTAGGAACTGATACAAGTACTTATATTTTTTAAAATTCCATTTGCTAAACATTTCTCAAAATATTACCTAGTTGAGCAAACCTTTTCAAATAACTTGTGTCTTTAACAAGCTGATAATGCCAGGTCACAATGTTAATATATGTATAAATTTAATAAACTTTCCACGTTAATTTTAAATGTGGAATAAAACTAAAATAATATGACTGTTTTAAAACATCAAAAAAATCAGAATTTTTAAATTGTTATTGTCAAACATTTCTTAATTTTATAAAGTTTTTTATCCCATTCTGTCACTTCTTGACAGGCCACAGAATTTATACATGCTAGTTAAGCCTGATTATATTCATTTATAAAATGAGACACTAATATGTGAGCTTCTCTTTAATTTTAATATATGTACATATGCATTTTTGTATATGTGTACCCATCTCCTAGATAAACATACACTAATCTCACCAACTGCAGGAGGCTTTTACTTGAAACTATTCATCTCCTATTACCATTAATTATATTAACCTGTTTTTGAACTTTCTGTAGATGTAATTATGCATCACGTATCCTTTTGCATCTACAGTCTTTCATTTATAGTAAATGTAAAATTTTCTAGGTTGTGTGAATCCATTTTTATTGCTGTCTAATGTTCCATTATATGAATATATTGCAATCTGTTTTTCCATTCTCATGTTGATTGAAATTTGAGTTATTTCCATATTTTGGCAATTACCAGTGAAACTTACGAATACTCATACGTCTTTCAGTAAACATGGGTACTTATTTCTTTGGTGTATTTATTTAGGATTGTGATTGCTATATTATGGGTAGGTATATGCTTCACATGAATAGTTGAATGGTTGGATCAATTTATACTCCCAAATAAAAAAAGCAATCTTATCTCAGGCTAAATTTGACTCGGAGTAAAGTTTTCACATATATTTTATTAGCACTAAAATTATAAAAACATCCTAGGTAATTTCCTACTAATTATAAAAGTTACACAAAATCAAATGTATTAATATCAGGTAGAATAAGGGCCTAGTGATAAATATTTTGTTTCTTGATAGACAGTTTACTGCTTCCACACTTACCCTTTGCATTGAGCAGTCTTTGATTTTAAATTTGTGTTTTCAGATATCATGGGATTCTAACACCCCAAATCTGAGAGGGCTTGCATGTAGTTTCACTGGTAATTGCCAAAAAAAGTCATCTGTAGGTCTAGCAAGGAAAGACATTGATTTACTAGAACTTATGGGAGGAAGGCACTCATGGCAAATGGTTGGTGAAAAATCCATGCCTTTCAGACAGTACAGCAAGCAGTTTTATAATCAAGTAAGTGTATTATTCAAATTGCTATAGGGTGTTTACAATTACTTTGATTAAGAGTGATGTCTACATTGCTTTCAGCAATCACCTGCACCTGCTGACTCAATGCTGGGAATATGTATAACCTTCAGAGGACAGCTTTGACCAGAGGCTGCTCTCTACTAGAAAAAAAAAAGGAAGAAAAACAAGACAAGTCAGATATGGAGGAAAATAAAACTATGAAGAAAGATATAAATGTGTGTGTGTGTGTGTGTGTGTGTGTGTGTGTGTGTGTGTGTATACACACGTATTTTTGTTGTTGTTGTTGTTGTTGTTGGATAAGGTGGGCCCTTTGGTATACTCATAATTTGTTCCTCTGGATCAAGTGGTAAACCAAAGTTTTTATTGATATATTTTGAAAAGTGTGTGTCATGATCTGTAGAAGAAACATCTCAAATTGTGGGAAACTGATGACTGGTTCTTCCACCATGGCAATGTACCTGCCCACACTGCACTGAGTGTCCAGCAGTTTTTGACCAAAAATGGCATGATGTTTATTTTCAACAACTCCTATTCACCCAACCTCATCCTGAATGGTGTCTTTTTGTTTCCCTGGATGAAAAAGGTCCTCAAAGGGAAATATTTCACTGATGTGGAAGAAGAAAAGCAAAAAAGACAGAATCACTATAAGGCATCAAAGTTGATGAGTTCAAAAATTGTTCTGAGCAGTGGAACAAGCATCTCAATAGGTGCATTGCATCAAATGGAGAGTACTTTGAAGGTGACAGAAGTTTAAACAGGAAAGAATAAATGCACATTTTTTAATAAGTAAATTCCAGGGGTTTTTTTGAGTCCTCCATTATAAGCGAAACAATAACTTACACAAGGTTATGTTTTTAAAAGTCTAGACTTTAGATTTTCTAGAGAAGATATCAGAAAACACTTATTCTTACTTCCTGACCATAAACTTTACTTTGTCCAAGTTTAGAAGACTATTTTTGATAACTAAGCTAAAATCTATTATGTTAACAAATGGTAATATTAAAGTTATCTTGCCTTTAAGCAGTCATTTGGATAAAAATACTCTATTTTGTTTGAATTCATGTTACTTCAGTATTGCATCTCTGAATGAGAAATATACTATTCTAGGTGTTTTGGTTAAGGATCAATGAACAATATATCTCTTTTGTAGTTTTCTATTTCACAATACTGTACAGCTATTTTTTCTTACCCTGTAACAGAATACTTACTGTCATTCTGCTTCATATAAGAGCTAGCCAGTAAAGACTTCATTATTGCTATTTTGAATAAATGATATCTGTTTCTTGAAAGCTGATATTGCTTTAACTTTTAAAACTATAACAAATTGTATCTTATTTTAAAATAATGTTTAATAATTTTATACCACTGGTCATAGCAATTTTATGCTAGTCTACCTATGATAATGTGGTCAATTTTCACTATATTAGAAAATCTTCTGGAGGTTTAAGTGAATAATTTCCAATAGAAAGGAAGAAATATTGAAATATATGCATAAAATTCAGTTCTAAATAAACTTGCAAGGCTTTTAATATCATGAATAAATAATATACTTAGAAATAGAATTTTATGGAAATAATAAAATGAAAGTCATCACAATACACATATTTAATACAGTGCTTAAAAAGCCTTTTATGGATAATTTGAAATCTTCAAATTTGTAATATTTCTTGGAAAAGTATAGATAAGTACCTGTCGAGAAATAAAGAATGAGTGCCTTGATATGATATAATATTAAGATTATCATATTATGATCTATACATAGTAGTAAGACATATCTAATTGGCAAAATCTAAAAAAGATGCAAGAAATGCTAAAGCCCAATATTTCTGTCTGATATTTGATATATGAGGCCTGACAATTAAGTTCTTGAACTTGCCACCGTGCTCTTATGTTGGCAACACTGTATAAACAACTTGATGAGGTTTCATAACCTTGGTATACCAGTGTGTCATAGCTCTGTTTGTTTTGATGTGTGGTAGTGCCTTGCTGAGTAGCATTCATTATTGTTGGTGCATATTTTTGTGTGCCATCATGAAGATGTCATAACGCGAATTATAGCAAAAAACAAACATTAGTTTTCTTGGTAAACTTGGCTGAGTAGAAGTGAAACCAGGGCCATGTTAGTCCAAGTATATGGGGATAATGCCATGAAGAAAATGACAGTGTACAAGTGGATTAAACGTTTTTCTGAGGGAAGAGAAATCATCACTAATGAAGAGAGGTCAGAATGGCAAGTAATGAGCAGAACTGACAAAAGCATTGCAAAAAATTTGTGAAATTTTGTGTCAAAATTATCAGCTGACTGTGAGAAGCATAGCAGACCAAATAAACACTGAGAGAGAAACTAGGAAAATCTTAACTGAAAAGCTTGGCATAGGAAAGGTGTATGCAAAAATGGACCCAAGGAAGCTCTTGCAACACAAAAATGTACAAGTTCACCCAGAACTGGCCCTGAGGGAGTTTTTAGCCAACAAACAAATAACTGTATTGGAGCTCCCTACTCACCTGCTCTGGCTCCCAATGACATTTTTCTTTACTCAAAGATAACAAATATACTGAAAGAAAGAAATTTTGATGACATTCAGGACATCAAGCATAATATAACAGCTCTGATGGTCATTCCAGACAAAGAGTTCCAAAATTGCTTTGATACGTGGACTAGGTGCTGACATTGGTACATAGCTTCTCAAGGGGAGTACTTCAAAGGAGACTATAATATTAAGCAATGAGGTAATATTCAGCAACAACACTTTTTTTTAGGAAGAAATTATGAACTTAATAATCAAACACTGAGGAAGCTTAAGATGGTGGTCAACAGGTTGGGCTATAAGAGTCTCCATGGAGGCAAGTGTCAATGGAGAACCTCTGTGTGAGTGGGTGGGTGCTAGTGGGAGTGTGAAAATTGATCAGAGGGGATACTTGTGTGCATGCACACAGGTGCCCTTTTCAGGGTGACTGCAGGCCCCCACTACCCTGAAATTGGAGTGCAGCCTGCAAGATCATACACAGAAACAACAGCTGCCTGAAATGGAATACACTAGAGAAAAGGCTGGTGAACTCAGCTGATTCCCAGCACTTGGTACCAAACCCACATCATCACCGGTCATAATAGAACAGCTGGAGCACTGGATTTTATCAGTGCAGAGAGAAGATCAGGAAAACGGATAGGAGTCCATGCCTGGTGAGGAGCCACCCATTGCAGGCATTTTGCAGACAGATTTGTATTGCCCCATCCATCTCCCCCACAGCCTCCAACTTGTTTCCTAAGGTTATCTGGTCAAACTTGCAGAGACAGAAGCCCCTCCCCCAAGCTGAATGAGACAATTCAGATCTGTGTGGCAGACCTAACAGACAGCAAATCCAGTAAACCCAGATCTGATTCATTCTCCTCCCAAAGTAGGCTTGTGACAACTGACCCAAGCTATAGATAACACTATTTGTCATGATGAGAGGGGTGGGGGGGCAAGAAATCAGAGTTGAAGGGATTTTAGACACACAGGAAGGACCACAGAGTCAGTCTGGTTTCTTGTTTTATTTTTGTTTTTTGATTGTTTGTTTTGCTCACTTTTGTTTGCTTTTAGTTTTAGTTTTGTTTTTTCTTACATTCTAGTTCTGATCACATTTTTGTACTTGTTTTGCTTTTGTTATTTTACTGATTTTTTTTCTTTCTATTCTTTAGATTCCCTGTTTATGTAGGGGAAGAATAAATCAATAGGCAGGATTTTATTGGACTGTATGTTTGTGTGATTGCCTGTATTATTTAGGGGGTTTTTGTTTGTTTGTTACTCTTTTCTGCTTTGTGTTTCTTTTCTTTTTGTTAGTTGGTATGTCTGTCTGTTTTCTCTCTTAATCTTCTCTCTCTCTCCATCTTCCTCTTGAACTTCCCCCCTTTCTTCTTCAATTATTATCATTTTTCTTACCTCATTTTGTTCCAAGGAGCAAACCTAAACCCCCACTTCATGGACAGATTGTAAGGCAGTGGAAAGTGGGTTCCATGGTGCCCATACTCCTATCAGTGGATAATAAGATCTGTAGATAGATTCTGAATTATAGCTCCCCCCTCAATTAGATCTCAAAACTGCAAAAAGTACAGCCCCCAACCACAGTCCAGCTTCAGAAGTGAACAAAGCCAGAGGATCCACATGAGGAAGAATAGGAGATTGAGCAAACAGAAATAAAAGCAATCCCACCATACCTGAAAAACAGAATTAAAGAAGAAAGAAAAAAAATGTGAGTGGGGGAGGGAGGAAAATCTACACAAATGAAGAAAACCCAAAAGAAGAATATAGGCCTCACACAGTCTTGGGAGCTCAGACACTGAGAAAACAGACTTCAGAATGCAAACAATGAAGAGGCCCCAGAATGACTGGTCACATACAACAAATCCAGACACCAAGATATTAATAGAGAGAATAAAATAAATTGAGGAGAGACAAAAGGAAAATAGGAAGGAGTTGATAACTGAGATAACAGCAGTAAAGAATACTGTGATTGAAATAAATAACAAACTAATAAGCATGGAAAGCTGAATTAGCCAAGCAGAAGAAAGAATCTCAGAGCTTGAGAACCAAAATATAGAACTAACCCAAACTGTCCAAACCATAGAAAAGAAACTTAAAAAGATGGAACAAAACCTTCAAGAGATGAGTGATTACTTCAAGAGACCGAACCTAAGAGTATTGGACTTCCTGAGGCACAAAAAGAGACAGAGACCACTCTGGAACAAATATTCCATGAAATTATTTAAGAAAACGTCCCTCATCTCAATAGGAATGCAAAAAATCAAACACAAGAGATTCAGAGACTCCCTGCAAGCCAACAAATGAAAAGTCCAACTCCAAGATACATAATAATTGGCCTAAACAAAGTAGGTAAGTAGCTATAAGAGAAAAAATCCTAAAGGCAGCAAGAGATAAAGGTCAGACTACCTACTGGGGAAGATAAATTAGAATAGCAACAGATTTATCTACAGAAACTCTTCAGGCTATTGGAGCTTGAAGCCTAATCTTCAAATTTTTCAAAGATAAACAATTTCAACCAAGAATAAGCTGTCCAGCCAAGCTAAGCTTCATCAGTGAGAGAGAATTAAAATCTTTTCCAGACATCCAATCCCTAAGAACTTAAGCTGCCTCCAGACCACCTCTACAAGAAACACTTAAGAAAGTATTAAACACAGATGAAAACAACAGCAATGTTCTTCACAAGAGTACAGGAAAGAGATTGAAAACACACAAGAATCAACCCAAAAACCAAAAGAAAAAACAACAAAGAACAGGAACAAGAACAAATCTATAAGAACCCCATTACAGGGATAAACTCTCACATTTCAATAATTAGCCTGAATATGAATGTGCTAAATGCACCACTGAAAAGACATAGAATGTCAAAATGGATAAAATATCAGCAGGCAACAATATATTGCCTCCAATAGACTCATCTCACTAGAAAGGACACTCACAGCCTCAAAGTAAGAGAATGGGAAGCCAAATATCAGGTGAACAGAACAAAAAAGAAGGAGGAATTGTGATATTAATCTCAGACAAAATGCCCTTTAAATTCTCAAAAATTAAAAAGGATACAGAAGGTCACCACATAATGATAAAAGTTTCAATCAATCAGCAAGAAATAACCATCCTAAACATATGTGCACCCAACATAAGAGCATCAATTTTCATAAAGCAGCTTCTAGGTAAACTCAAAAAATATATTGACTCTAACACTATCATAACTGGGGACTTTAATACCCCACACACAATCTTAGATATATCATCAAGACGAAAAATTAGCAAGGAGATCCAAAACCTCAATCTGACTCTTGACCAAATGGACTTAATTGATACCTACAGAACACTCCACCGAATGACCACAGAATATACATTCTACTAATCACCACATTGAACATACTCTAATGACCACATCCTTAGCCATAAATCAAGCATAAACAAATTTCAAAAGATTGAAATTTTGTCATGCACATTCTCAGACCACAGTGGAATGAAAATAAATATCAACACCAACAAGGTTCCCCCAAAACCCACAAAGATATGGACACTAAAGAACATGATCCTAAGGAACTCCTGACTCAACACGGAAATCAGAACAGAGATTAAAAGATACCTGGAAACAAATGAAAATGAACAAACATCTTATCAAAATCTCTGGAATGCCATGAAAACAGTAGTGAGAGGGGAATTCATATCTCTACAAACACACATGTTGAAAATGGAAGGATCACAAATTAACAGCCTAACAAGTCACCTAAGGAAGCTGGAAAGTAAGATCATCAAAACCTGAACTTCAGCAGTAGAATCCAGATCACAAAAATAAAAGCCCAAATATGGGACATAGAAGATAAACGGACAATACAAAAAAATAATGAAACAAAAAGCTGGTTCTTTGAAAGGGTTAACAAGATTGATGATCCCCTAGCTAGCCTGACTAAGAAAAAGCGAAAAAAAGCCCAAATAAACACAATCAGAAATGCAAAAAATGAAGTCATATATGATCCTGAAGAAATACTAAAGTTCATCAGAGACTACTATGTACAGTTTTATGGAAACAGACATGAAAACCTAAAGAAAATGGAGGACTTTCAGACATCACACAACCTCCCTAGGTTGAAAGAAGAAGAAATAAAGACCCTAAATAGACCAATACAATCAAGGAAATTGGCTATGTCATAAGAAAACTACCTACAAAAAAGCCCTGGACCAGATGGCTTTACAGCAGAATACTATAAGACATACAAGGAAGAACTGATATCAATGCTACTGAAAGTATTACAGACAATTGAGAAAGCTAGACCTCTCCTCAAATCATTTTATGAAGCTAACATCACATTGATACCCAAGCCAGGTAAAGACCCAACAAAGAAAGAACTACAGTCAATGTCTCTGATGAACATAGATGCTAAAACTCTCAACAAGATCCTAGCAAACCGGATTCAACAACACATCTCAAAAATCATCCATCATGACCAAGTAGGTTTCATTCCCAGGATGCAAGGCTGGTTCAACATTTGTAAGACCATAAATGCAACTAAATACATCAACAGACTTAAAAACAAAAACCACATGATTATATCATTGAATGCAGAAAAAGCTTTTGATAAGATCCAGTACCACTTCTTGATGAAAACCCTCAAACACCTAGGCATAGATGGAACATACCTTAAAATAGTAAGAGTCATCTACAAGAAACCCATAGTCAGCATACTGCAAAACAGACAGGAATTGGAAACATTTACCCTGAAAACTAGAATGAGACAAAGATGCCCACTCTCACCCCTCCTGTTCAATGTAATTTTGGAAGTCCTAGCTAAAGCAATCAGAGAAGAGAAGACAATCAGGGGTATCCAAATAGGAAAAGAGGAAGTCAGTTATCTCTCTTTGCAGATGACATGATTGTATACATTGAAAACCCAAGAGAATCTGTCAAAAACCTTCTTGAACTGATAAAAGACTTTGACAAAGTCTCAGGGTATAAAATAAATGTGCAAAAGACAATACTATTTCTATGCACCAATAATAAGCAAACAGAAACTCAAATAAAAAGCACAATTCCACTCATAATAGTCACACACACAAAAAATGAAATTCCTTGGCATCTTCCTAACCTGAAACGTGAAAGACCTTTATATAGAACACTACAAAACTCTGCTCAAAGAAATAAAAAATGGCACAAGTGGAAAAATATTCCATGCTCATGGATTGGAAGAATCAGCATTGTTAAGATGTCCATTCTACCTAAGGTAATCTACAAATTTAATGCAATACCCATCAAATTACCAGCAACATTCCTCTTGGATCTAGAAAAAACAATGCAGGAATTCATATGGAAACATAAATGAACAAGAATATTCAAAACAATCCTGAGCAAAAAAAAAAAAAAAAAAAAAAAAAAAGGTAGGAAGTATCACACTCTCAGACATTAAACTTTATTATAACGCTACAATAATAAAAAGAGCCTGGTGTTGGTGCAAGAACAGGCATAAAAACCAATGGACTAGAACTGAGATTCCAGAAGCAAAATCACAATTTCTCAACCAACTCATCTTCAACAAAACCTCCACCACCTACTAATGGGGAGACGAGAACCTATTCAGTAAGTGGTGCTGGGAAAACTGGCTATCCACATGCAGAAGATTCAGACAAGACCCCTATCTATCCCCATACACAAAAATTAACTCTAAATGGATCACAGACCTATATGTAAAACCTCAAAATGTAAGATCCTTAGAAAATGCAGGAGATACCCTTTGGCTCAGGAGACACCAATTCCTGAGCCAAACCCAAAATACACAGGCCATAAGAGATAAGATAGACAAGTGGAACCTCATTAAACTGATTAGCTTCTGCAAAGCCAAAGAAATCATTAAGAGAGCAGGGAGGCAGTCACAGACTGGGAAAATATGTGCCAACTCCTTGTCTGACAAAGGGCTAACATCAAGGATATACAAGGAACTCAAATGTGCTGAAAAGAAAAAAACAAACAGCCCCATTACAAAGTGGGCTAAAGATATGAATAGACACTTCTCAAAAGAAGACATTCAAGCAGCCAACAGATACATGAAAAAATGTTCAGCTTCACAAATCATCAAGGAGATGCAAATTAAAACTACACTGGGAGCGGCCACTGCACTCCAGTCTGGGCAACAGGGTGAGACTCCAACTCAAAAAAAAAAAAAAAAAAAAAAAAAAGCTACACTGGGATACCACCTAACTCTAGTCAGAATGGCTATCATCAATAACTCACAAAATAACATGCTGGAGAAGATGTGGTGAAAAGGAAACACTTCTACGCTGTTGGTGAGAGTGTAAACTAGTGCAGCCTCTGTGGAAAACAGTGTGGCAATTCCTAAAAGTTTTAAAAATCAGCCTTCCATATGACTCCGCAATCCCCCTACTGGGAACATACCCGGAAGAACTCAAAGCACTCTATAAAAAAGATACTTGCACACATATGTTTATCACAGCACTGTTCACAATAGCAAGAACATGGAACCAACCATGCTGCCCATCAAAAGAGAACTGGATAAAAAAAATACATGGTTCATATATACAATGGAATATTGTGCAGCCATAAAAAAGAACAAAATCATGAATTTCGCAGCAACCTGAATGGAATTAGAGTTTATAATACTGAGTGATCTTTCACAGAAACAAAGATCTGAGTACCACATGTTCTCACTCATAAGTGGACATTAAACAACTACCATAACACTATAAGAAAAGGATTGACAGTAGCAGGAAACTACGAGGGGTAGGGGGGCCAGGGAGGTGGGATTAACAGTAATCAATATCTGTCTGGGGAAGGGGGGGCCACATCTCGTCAACAAGAGTACCTGCACAATGAATATTTGTATACCTAACCCTTAATTGTACCCCGCAATTTTAAAATAAAATTTTAAAAAATAAAATAAAATAAAAAGGGGGAAAAACATTATAGTAAGATTGAGAAAAACTCCAGAAGTTCCATTTAATTCTTTAAAATGTATTCAAATTTCGTATACTTCTGCCTTTACTAGGTGATTTTTCCTGTCTTTGAGGGTTTTCCTTTATTTTGGGGAAAACATAAAAATAGGAAACAATGCATTCTCTTAATTTATAATAAAAGAAAACAAAATGTTTTAAACAGTGTATACTTTTTGTATATAATATGAAGTATTTAAAATTGAAAAGTTGAATTTCTTGGTATATTAAAACATTACAAGTGAGTTTAAAATAATATGTATTGGAACATTATAAATGATTGAAAAATAATATTAGATATTTGAGCTCTCACAGTTTCACTGACCATTATGCTATTTTGCTCAGTTAACCTGTTTCTTTTTTTTTTTTCCTGGAGAAATGGTATATGATTATATGATGGTCTTGTTCATTCTTTTTCCACATTTCTTAATTCCCACACACCCTCAAATTACACATGTATAACAAATATATATGCATATTTTCTATCATCTCATAATTTGTACATTGAGAGCATCTTCCATTCCAAATTTTTTCCCTTTTAGTTTTTTCTAAACATAGATTTCCTTCGGTGACATTAATAGCATAGTGAGATATTGAAAAAATTTGTTACAATTCTATTTCTTATAATATATTAAAGCTTAATATTAAAGTAATGTTTAAGTACAGAAAATTTAAAAATATTAAAGTGAAGAAAAAAGTTGAAGAAGATAGTAAATATAAGGTGAAAAGAAAAAAGTGTATAAAAGTATAATACAAGAATAATAAAGTCCAAGAGAAAATAGTAAGCTGAGTAGGAGAATAAGACTAAAATATTTTTTAAAATATAATCTTATAACATTATATACTTCATTGCATTGCATTATATAAAATCGTGCATTATATTAATACATATTGCATATATAGTATATGTATAATGTTTTTTAAACATTTTGTGTAAAACACTAAAAACATTTTTTTAAAATTCAGTAACACTTCTCTATTTCAAGAGAAGAGTTTGAAGTGAACTATATGAATTTTCATGTTGACTATCCTGATTTAGATTAAGATACTTGGGTAGATTAGTTTAAATCAAAATAGGCAATTGTAAGTTCTTTATTAATTACAAGTAATAGTAGTCTTTTGTCAATTTGCTTCAAAATTTATAAAGCATATTTGAGAAGTGAATGTAAATGAAAGAGCTGAGTTTATATAATTAAAGCATTAATCTGAAAAAAAATTTGAAATGATTGAGTAATTTTTATATGTATTTCCATTGAGAAAATTGACCCATTAAAAAAAAATGAAACCTGTGAGCATTCATCTGAAATAATGAAAGAAGAAATTTTATAGTTGAAATAGTTAAGCGTTAACAATGTTGGTAATAAACACAATTGAACGATTGTATAAGTAAGAATAATTTGTTACAATGTGTGTTTTAATATATATCAAACTTCATGAAGAAGTATTGTTTATTTTCTCCTGAGAAGATGTGAAGATTCAGCTATTGAATTTTTTTATTTTGAAAGTTGTCTACTGATGAATGTTGAACCTCTTTGTAAATAACAATTGCATAATAAAGCTAATATTTGTAAATAATTTGGTTTGACATTCAAAATATTTTTATAACACTTTCATTGAAATAATTTTCAGATATACAATGTGATTTATAGATGACATGGTGGATTCTGTTTATTTTGTTTTGTTTCTTTTTGAGTCAGGGTCTCACTCTGTTATCCAGGTCTGAGTGCAGTGGCACGCTCATGGCTCCCAAAGGCTAGACCTTCTGGGCTCAGGTATTCCTTCTGCCTCTGCTTCCTGAGTAGCTGGGACTACAGGCACTCACCACAATGCCTGGCTAATTGTTTTGATTTTTTGTAGTGATGCGGTCTTGCTAGGTTGTCCAGGCTGATCTCTAACTCCTGGGCTAAAGCAATCCTCCTGCTTTGGCTTCCCAAACTGCTGGGATTACAGGTGTGAGCCACTGCACCCAGACCATGGTGGTTTTGAAATATTCAGTTAGGTAATCTGATATTTACTTAATTTTACTTTTTAAAAGAGTCAATAGAGAAAAGCAACTGATTTCTAGTTTTTGTTTATTTTATTTATTTTGTTTTTAATTTTCGAGTTGGAGTCTCATTCCATGTCTCAGACTGGAGTGCAGTAGCATACTCCCATTGTCGACCTGCTGGGCTCCAGCGATCCGTTCACCGCAGCCTTCCAAGTAGCCAGAAATACAGTCACGTGCTACCATGCCCGGCTAATTTTTTATTTATTGTAGAGATGAGGTCTTGCCAAGTTGCCCAGGCTGGTCTTGAACATGCAGGCTCAGGCAATCCACTTGCCTAGACCTTGCAAAGTGCTGGGATTACAGGTTGATCCACCAAGCCTGGTTGTTTATTTTTTATCACTTATGAAACCCAAACTTTCTTCCATTACACACAAGCATATATATACACACACACATACAGAAACACAACCTCTGCCCCTAGAGTGTAAATATAGCTCTTGTACTAGAGATTAGAACAGTATCTCTGATACGTGTTATTGTCGAAGAGAAAATTATACTTTTAATAGCACATTGCTGTTTGGTAGTAGATAGATATTTCTTTTATTGTGACAACTCAACAGTTAGCATGAAACTAATCAGTCATGTCTGAAGTTTTTTGTTTTTTTTTTAATCTTTGTCTTTTATTTGCTTTATTGTGTCAACAATGCATACATTTCCCTACTGGTGGACACAAGTCAAAACAATAAGAATATAATTTTGTAGTTTCTGTTGAGATGTACCATTTTCTATTCTTGAAGTTCTTAAGATTTCCAGAAACTGTTTGTAAGCAGACAGCGACATGAACAGATGGTAGTCAGACAACAAAGCACATAAACGTTTTAAATGGTCAGCAAAGCATCTCTAGAATACCTTGCATGTATTTATAAGACACTTCACTAACTTCTCTGGCATACATCCTCTGGGAGATAATAAATTTTTAATAATTATGGTGATAAATTTACTTTTGGTGTGTATGTGTACTAAGAATTTACTACACACTACGCTATTTAGTTTCTTTTTATAGAATGGTCTCCTTGCCTTAGTGACTTCTGTAGAAATCTATGTACATTTATCTGTGGTAACTTCAAGAATAATTGCCCTTTAAAAAGTGAGTTAAAGCAGTTTCAAAGGTGTGGAAATGCTTAACATGAAATTTCTATCTAAGCAAATAATGACTTAGTGAAGCAGTTTCAAATTATTTCACCCAAAAAGCAAACAAAAACTTTGAGACGGTCTAACTGTCATTTAGATTTAGCTTGTATGAAGCAAGATGACAATCACATTTAAGTAAGTTCATCTCATTGGTTTCCTCTTGGTTGTGACATTTTCTCAGTCTTTCCTTGCTTTTGATGATCCTGACAGGTTGGGAGCGTACTGGTGATATATTTTGTAGAATGTTCCTCAACTGGAATATGTTTATTGTTTTCTGATGATTAGGCAAGTTGTATGTCTTTTTGGGAGGAGAACTCCAAAAGTCTAGTGCCATTTCCACCACATCATATCAATAATGCATCCGATTGACATAACTTATCACATTAATCACCTACCTAAAGTAATGTTTTCCAAGATTCTCCACTGCGAAGTCACCCTTTTTCATCTTTCCACACTGTAGACCTTGGTATATGCTCACCATGAACAGTTCATGTTTAAGGAACGGAGAGTTATGTCAAACATTTTGAGAGTGGTATATCTATGCAAATCATTTCTGCAGGAGAAAAGTGCCTGCTATAGCCACTCATTAATTTATTCAATCATGTATTAATATTGGTATGAAATCATGAATGCTTATTTTATACTTTGAGTTATAATTCAATAATACTATACTTTATTTCTAAAACTACTTCAATTTTAGCCATTGAGAATCTTTCAGTTAAATCTTGTATCTCTTCGTCATATTTTAATCATTGTGGAGTTTTTTGTAATTGTGAAATTTTTCCTCTTTACTAATCTGTCTTTTTATTATTAATTTTCACTTCATATTTTCCAACATTATTATTATTTGTATGTAGCTCACAAAATCATATGTCTAAATAAATAAACCTACTTTGATATATTTGTCATTTTTTAGTTTAGTTTCTTCTAAAGTTTAACTTTATTGTGATAAAGGCACTTAAAATTAGATCTACTCCATTAACAAATTTTTAAGTGTAAAAATATAATATTGTTAACTACAGGGATCTGTGAAACTTATTCATCTTGCACATTTTGAGACTTTAGGCCTATTAATTAGTAACTCTCCATTTCATTCTCCCCTCAAACTCTGGCAACCAACGTTTTACTCTCTTGCTCTATGACTTTAACTGTATGTTTCATACGAGTGGGATCATGCAATATTTATCTCCCTGTGAATGGCTTATTTTACTTTGTATAATGTTTTCAGGATTCACTGGCAATTGTTGCATATTGTAAGAGTTCCTTTTTTTTTTAATGCTGAATAATATTCCTTTTATATACATACCGCCATCAGTGAACATTTAAGTTGTTTCCACATATTGAGTATTGTTCATTGTGGTGTCAATGACCATGGTGTTGCCAATATCACTTGGGGATTATGATTTTAATTTTTTGGATAAATGGCCATGAAGTGGAATTGCTAGATCATGTAGAAGTTTTATTTCTTGATTTATTGAGAAATCTTCATACAGTTTTCCATAGTTGCCGCCAAATTTTTCATTCCCACCAACAATGAACAAGTGTTCCAGTTTTTACACAATTTTTTCAATACTTACCTTCTGCTTTCCTAAAGAGAGGCATCCTGACAGGTGTTAGGTAACATCTTATTTTGGTTTTGGTTTACATTTCTCTGATGATTAGTGAAATTGAGTATATTTTTATATACATGTTATATTCACATATCTTCTTCAAAAATATGTATTAAATTACTAAGCCCATATTTTGGGGTTGTTAGTTTATGTTGTAATTTAGTGTGGGATCTTCTTAGATATTTTGGAAATTAATCTCTTTTCTGATATATGCTCCGCAAATATTTTCACCCATTCTATAAGTTGTCTTTCCACTCTGTGATTATTTCCTTTGCCGTTCAGGAAGTGTTTAGTTTGGTGTTCTCCCATTTGTCTAATTTTCTTTTATTGTTATGCTTTTGGTGTTCTATCTACAAAGTCATTTCCAAGACCAATGTCAAGAAATTTTTTTTCTATTTTTCTTAAACTGAGAGTTTTATTTTAATTTTGGGTCTTTAATTCACTGAGTTTATAGTTATGCGTGTTATAAGGTAAGATCCAATTTTATTGTTTTTCATGTGGATACACAGTTTTTCAACATCATTTGTTGAGACTATCCTTTCCTTATTGTGTACTCTTGGCACCCTTGTCAAAGATAAGTTAGCGTGTGTGTGTGTGTGTGTGTGTGTGTGTGTGTGTGTGTGTGTGTGTGATTCCATATATATAAATTAATTTCTGTACTCTCTTTTCTATTCCATTGCTCTGTGTGTCTATTTCTCTGTTTTATGCCAGTCCACAATTGCTTTAATTATTATAGCTTTGCAATGCATTTTGAAATAAGGGGAATAAGGAGGTGTAATGCTTCCAGATTTCTTTCTAAAGATTGTTTTGATTATTCAAAGTCTTTTGCATTGTATGTTAATTTTAGTTTTTTTTTTATTTTTGTAAAAACTTTAGAGTGTATCATTGTGGAATTTTTATTTACTTTCTGGTAGTATACAAAATGCTCCAGATCCATTTGTATATTTCATGCCTTTCTTCTAGAATTGACCATTTTTCCCACCAATAATGAACAAGTGCTCCAAGAAACCTTGGTTCTTTTCATTGGAATATGATTTTAGAAACCAAGATCTCGGTGGAGATGTGCTTGTTTCTCCTTGTGTGATCTTGCTGGTAGATCTTCTCAGTGAAAGAGCAAGAAAATCTATGTACGTATATTAACTCATGGATACAAATATACCTATGATTATTTATCTGTGTAACTCTATATATCGAGATTAAGCTAAGCAAGAGATCATACTGATACCTCCAACGCATCCATTACTAGTGGATAATGTTGGCTTCCTTTCCTTGCTCATATGTAATTTTCCACTTCAAAAGTGATAAATTTGGTTCCCACTATCTGCCATTTGTTTACTTAGTTTTTGGTTCCAATATCTGTGTATACTAAACCAGAATTATTAGAGTGTATCCTCACAAGAAAAAAAAAATCAGCTACAGAACAGTGCCGTGTCCTGTTTGTTTTCCTTTTAGTCTTAGTCTACTCACTTTTAAAGTTCGTATGATCAGCCGAGCTAGGTGGCTCAGCCTGTAATCCCGCGCCTTTGGGAGGCTGAGGTGAGTGGATTGCCTGAGCCCGCGGGTTCGAGACCCGCCTGGGCAGCGAGACCTCATCTCTACAATAAATCAAAAATCAGCCGGGCGTGGTAGCGCGAGCCTGTAATTCCGGCTACTCGGACTGCTGAGGTGGAAGGATCGCCGGAGCCCAGCAGGTCGAGGTTGCGGTGGCCGGGAGCGGCCACTGCACTCCAGTCTGGGCGACTGAGTGAGATTCCAACTCAAAAAAAAAAAAAAAAGTTCCTATGATCAGCAGCACCTTTTCTCCTACCCCTTTAGTGAAGATATTTCATAGATTTATAAGACAGTTAGACTGACTTGCTACATTCTACACTCTCTCCTGGGATTCATCCAATATCTTACATTTTAATGTATCTATATTAACACTTAATACATACACACACACATAAGCTTCACTCTTATGTGCTCTTTAATTCTATGGGTTTTAATAAATGTATAAGGCCATGCACTTTCCATTACAGCATTATGCAGAATGACATCAACACTCTAAAATATCCCCTGTACTTTCTTCATTGATCATGTTGCTATCGCTGTATTTTTTCACTTTTCCAGATTGTCATGTAAATAAAATAATACATTATGTAGTATTTTCAAATTTGTTTGTTTTACTTGACAATATACTTGTTAACCTGATTATTTTTTTCACTGAAAACTATTCTATTGTAAAAATATACCATAATTTATCTATTCACTTACTAGTAAGTATATTGGTTACTTCCTTCTAGCTTTTGTTGATTGTGACTACATCTTCTATTAATAATTTTTTACAGGTTTTTGCCACACATATCAAATAAGTTACATAAATATATAGTCGAATGATTGGTGAATCACAAGGTGAGATTATGTTTAGATTTGTAAGAAATAGTCAAACTGTCTTCTAAAGTACTGTACATTTACATTCTCAGCGGTAGCAAATGAGAGTTCCTGTGGTTCCGTATCTTCGCCAGGAATTGCTATGCCAGATTTTTAGGTTTAGTCATTTTAATAGATATATAGTGGCACCTCATTGTCGTTCTTATTTGCATAATCATCTTTTTATGCATTAAAACACAAAACAAATTTACTTCCTAAAATGATTCTGGCTGTTTCCCTTTTTGTATTCAGTGATAAATTTTGATGCAAAGTGATTGGAACAGAAACCAGCATAATTCCCAGTCTTAATTTAGATGATATTTATATTGGGCACACATTTGTGTTCCTGTGCTTAACAACACTGAGAAAAAGTATTAGCTGTTTGGTCAAGGACTTACATACTTCCAAAATTTAGACTATTCATTTACTAATATTGCTTCCTTTGGAAAAATAACATATTGCACATGTGTCATTAAGACTCACTACAAGAGTCTAACCTTGTCTCTACCAATCCAAAGATATTATACCATAAACTCTGCCAATCTTAACTCAGTCCCCTCTCTACAAGACTTATTTTAGTCGAGTTTCCAAAATCCTGTAAATAATCTTCTTTCACTTTTCTTTTCTTAGATGATATTAAGACTCTCTCAGGTTATGTTATTGCTGATCCTAGTAGGAATAATAGCCCTACCTTTGATTTTTAGCTTGTTTTTCTGAGGATATTTTGGGAATTTAGTAGTCATAAATGATATGTTTCACTGAAGAGGTAACCTTTCTAAGCTTTTAAGAGTCAAAACAAAATACCAAACCAACCCTCATGTTGGCTGATATTAAAGTCAGAGGATTACTCTTAATTCATTTTTAACTTTTGACCTCATGATTCAATATCTATTAAATGTCTGGGAGGCAGAAAATCATGTTTGCAGAGACTTTCTAAGATTATGTGCTTTATTTATTCATCTAATGAATGCTAAAAGCTAAGCAGAGATAAACCTATAGCAGCTCTTGGTTGGGGTCATGATTGTCTATACAGTTGTACTTTGAACTGTACTTTGGTATTAGCTTATTAACCGAAACATGAGTTCCTTGTAAAGCACAGGCCTTTGAAACTCATCATTATATAATAAGAGATGTTGCTTATCACATTACAGTATTTTGTCTGTGAGGATGAGTATATAAAATAGCTCTCTGCTTCACTTGCAGAACAAATTTCATTTCTCAAATCTTATTTCTCAGTAATTGCTTTAATTTTTAATGTATGCATATTGAATTGCACAGCTAAATGCTTTGTTATTTTCATTGATAGACTGATAGTTCTTTTCCAAACAGGAAATGAAAAGGATGTCATACTCTAAATTCTGTGCTATCATTATAACCTGGATTTTACTTAATTTTCTAGCCTGAATCATACATTCTTTATTTTAAACCATGGTTTAATGTAGCTTATTTGGCAATATTGTATATATCTGTTGTACTTAACTGCTTAATAATACTCTATGATCTGTTCCTCCACACTTCCAGTGATGGCTAACTCTATTTACCCCCACCTCCATGAATAGTACTTCCATGAATAGTACTGCACAATAAATATGCTTATGCATATCCCCTTATAGAATGGTATACTTTATTTGTGCTGTGTATCCAAGCATGAGATTGTTGGTTCATAGTGTATTAATATACTTATTTAGACTTTGTTGTGTTAGTTTACTCTCCAGAGTTGCTGCCGTCAGTAGAATGTGAAAGCATGTATATTCCACAGTCATCAACACTTGGTATTATCTATTTTTTAAAATGTTTATCAATGGGTGTAAAATGATAGTTAGCTTTTCTTTTAGTTTTATTTATTTTATTATGACATAATTTGATCATCTTTTTATTTGCTTTTGATATTTCCTCTTTAAAAACCACTTGTTTATATACTATGTTAATTTATCTTTTGAGGTTACTGTTTTGTTATTGTGGATATATAGAAGTTGCTTGCATAATATTGATATTAATAACTCCTTTACTGTTTTCAGACACTGTAAATATCCTCTCTCATTCTCCAGTCTTCTTATTAACTTTTTCTATTATGTTCTCTATTAAAAAAATGAAAAAATGTTATTCTTCATGCTTGATTATTGATATAAATTCTTAAGTTACAGTCTGGTAATCTTTTACTTTTCTCTATCTTTTCACACAGTTTATGCTATACACCCTCATTTGCATAAGAAGTACAGTTTTATACTTTTTTCTCTACAATAAGTGAGTCATTTAATACTAAATACTAAAGAACTCATCACTTTCTTGTTAACTTATTGTGTCAATTTTATTTTTTATTAAATTTTTATGCATAAATTTACATTTCATGCTTCCTGAGTTTTTAGAAAGGTATATATGTCCAATTTTTGTGTTTGTTTCATTTCAACACTATTGTTATTGCTACGACTTTACATTGTATCTTGAAATCTGGTGTACAAGCCAGCTGGTATTCTAATACCTATTCTCATTTTATATTTTCTATTTAAGGTGAGCTTAGCTATTTGTCTTCTTTATGTCTTAATAAAAATTTAATAGTCATGTTTTGATAATGGTAAGGTTTATTTCAATGAATAGTATGAATGTCCCCATATGTATACTCTTTCCATATCATCATTAATTTTAGTTGTTTCTAAGCATGAATATACATACAGTTGACCCTTACACTGTGCATACACTCATATTCTTCTGTCACTGCCACCAATGAAAGCAAAATGAAACCCTCTTCCTCCTCCTCCTCAGGCTACTCACCATCAAGACAATAGGAAGGAAGATCTTCTTGATGATCCATTTCCACTTAATGAATAATAAATAATTTTCTCTTTGTTATGCTTTACTTAGTAACATTTTATTTTTCCTAACTTACTGTATTATAATAATAAATACATAATACATATAATATACAAAATATGCCTTAATCAGCTGTTTATGTTATTGGTAAGACTTTGGTCAACAGTAAGCTATTAGTAGTTAGGTTTCTGACGAGCCAAAAGTTATACATAGATTTTTGACTGAGTGAAGAGGTTGGCGCCCTTAACTTTTATGTAACACAAGGGTCAATTGTACATATATATGTACTTATTTAGTGCTATTTATGTGTGTTACATACACATATTATATATATACATACATGCTATATACATATGCACAAATGCTTATATTCAGTGCTAAATTAATATGGCATAGTAAAAATGATGTCATCATTCAGTCTGAACAGGGAAAGTTTAATATAAAAATGAACTCTACAAGGATCACTCTAGACTACAATTTAGTTATTATGGGGAGACAGTGAGGAACAGAATGCTCTAATGTTGCTTGTTTCTCAGTCCTTATTTTATCAATACTCTCACAAGGCTTTTGCTCTGCCTTCTTTAAAGGTATCAGTCCTGGTAGTGCCCGCAGTGAGTAAAGGCACTGAGTAATCCTAAGACACTAAGTAGAAAAGTAAAAATCTTCTTTCAGTTCTCACTATTGCCCTTTGCCCATCATCTTCCCCAAGCAGATATTACTAATTCACCCCATATACCAGGTCTATACAGCATTCAGACTTATGAGAAGCTTCTTAGAGTCTTTGCCAAATGTTCATGTGATGTTTTATTGTTTTGTTTTTTTGTTTTAATTTTACTTTCTTTTAACTTGATTGGTTTCAAAAATGGTTGTAAAATTCTTGATTCTACAGTTTACCCATGGTTGAAATTTCTAGACAACCATTCCTTGCTCATTGTGTCTTCTCAGGTTTCATTTGATGTCTATCAACCAAAAAGAAAGAAAGAAAGAAAGAAAGAAACATATACACGATGGAATATCATGCAGCCATAAAGAAGGACAAAATTATGAACTTTGCAGCAACTTGGACGAACTTAAAGGCTATAACACTGAACACTCTATCACAGAAACAAAGAACTGAGTATCACACGTTCTCACTCACAAGCAGACCTTGAACAACTATTATAATATTGTAAGAAGGGAATTGGCAGTAGTGGGAAACTGCCAGGGGAAGGGAGGGGGTCACAGCTCATTAACAAGGGTAACTGCATAACAAACATTTGTATGCCTAACCCTGAACTGTAACTCACATATTTATAATTGGAAATTTTAAAAAGAGAAAGCAGTAGAGAAAAAAGAAAAACATCTACTGTATTAAGTGTGATATTTATCATCAGTCACATCACCAAGCTGTAGATCATTTATTGAAACAATCTACTTTTAAAAAATGTACTTATTTATTTATTTTTGAAGTCTCACTATGTTGACCAAGCTGGTCTCAACTCCCTGGCTCAAATAATCCTCCTGCCTTGGCCTCCCAAAGTGCTAGGATTATAGGTGTGAGCCACTGCACCTGGCCTAAACAATGTACTTTTTATTTTGTTTTCATATCTTCAGGTAAAAAATATTATTTTTTGCTGAGTGACTTTTTGTTTTCTGTTTCTGAAAGAAAAATACATGATTTTTAAGTTTATTCTTCTCAGTGTCCTATGTTTAAATCCCATATGTCTTCTCTCATGGAGTCAAGCCTCCCAATTGCCAGGGAAAATTCTGTGGTCACACTCCTAAAATAATGAAGAAAATGGAGCCCACACACTAAAATAATGACTTGCAGGAGTTAAATCTAGTTTATTTTTCTTCCATCTGTGAAACAGCATATTTAATGTCAACAAAAGCGAAATTAGTCAATCACTTGTATTTATTGCGTGTTCAAAGATATCAGTGAAACAATAAACCTAGATAGATTGAAAATTCTTTATGTTCTCACTTTTTAAATCAAAGGTTCAGAATTTTAAAACATCTATAATTTTGAACAGGTAAAACTTCCCAAGTATATTTGCATTACCAATAAAAGAACAAATTTTTATGAAAATACAGAACTCTATTTCTAACCTTATATAAACATATAGCTGACATTCTGACAGATATTTGATTTTCGTCTGCATGTTACCAGTGAGTACATTCCTCATAATTAGAACTTCCTAGTGTTGCCAACGCAAAGAAGAAAAGCATTAAAGAGGTATGAACTTACCAAAATTATTAAAATAATAACAAACAATGAAATGTATAAAAGAGTGACAGACCTTTTAAAGAGGATATCGGGGACCTTCAAAAACCTTTAAATTTTTTATTCAATGTGTCCTTTTGGAAAAATTCAGGGAAGATAAACATACTAAGACACACATAAATAAATTATGAGTACCAAGACATTTTTTTCCTAGACTTTATCATAAGGAAATCCTGGCCATTTGAATTTTAAATCAGTAAATACATTTTCCAGTGACACATTTTAAATAGTATCATAGCACATTACATTCCTGTTCTTGTTAAGCCCGGGGACTTTAGACTTAACTGTTGACCTGTTCAAAAGACATTCATTATCTTCCACCAAATATTCCAACCTTTCTGTATTTAGACTTGCCTTCTGTTGTCACATGTATTTGGTAGGAACTTGCACTGCTGGGAAAGTCAGAGTGAATTTTACCTTAACAGATGGTTGCTGTTAAGGCAGATTGAAATCAGCAATATGCACTTGTTTTAACATATTATTTTCATTTAAACTGCACACCAGGAACCTGATAAACAAAAATCCCCTCCAGCTAATTTCATGCGTGTGTGTGTGTGTTGTGTGTGTGTGTGTGTGTGTGTGTGTATGTTTTCTCTAAGTTTTATGGTTCTACCAGCTCTGGGGACAAATACCAATATTAAGAAAGATAATAACATACCGTTATAAACTCTGCATGAGATCTCTCTGATACCACAAATAACTTTGAGTAAGAGGAAATGAGAAGCAGGAGAGAAGTGTAGGAAAGAAACCTGACAATACCATTTATAAGAGTTCTTGATAGGTTGGGCTTGGTGGCTCAGCCTATAATCCCAGCACTTTGGGAGGCCGAGGCAAATGGATTGCCTGAGCCCGTGGGTTTGAGACCAGTCTGAGCAACTTGTCTAGACCTGTCTCTACAATAAATAAAAAATTAGCCGGGCATGGTAGTGCACATCTGTACTTTAGGCTACTTGGACGGTTCATGCAGAAGGATTGCTATAGCCCAGCAGGTAGACACTGGGGTGGCTGTGAGTGTGCCACTGCATTCCTGGGTGACAGAGTGAGACTCCATCTCAAAAAAAAAAAAAAGAGTTCTTGATAACTTTTATGTAGGTGGGGAAATCAGATATCCATGCATGGGTACAAATATATAATAAGTAGCTAAAGAAGAAACGAGGAGATCATATCTCTAGTTATTGAAGTATTCCATTGTTTACTGACCCTGCAAACAGTAAAAAAATGTTGACAGTCAGTAGTATGTGATCTTCAGCTAAAGGAGACTGTAGAACCAATTTATGTTAAAGTTATATCTAATGTTCCATTCTTTTGTTACTACAACAAGAATGTATTTTCAGAAACATTAGGGAAAATATATATGAAATATATGTTTTAGATGGTCCAATTCAATATCTACTCTTTTGGGTTTATACTTGAGAATATGAATAGATCAACTTGCTAATAATTGAAAAAACTACAAATAGTTTTATTGATACCTGTTTGAGATATTATTTAAAAAGGAATAAGCATTTCAAAGCTGGAAGAAATCTAAGAGGGTTTTCTTTTTTTCCCTAGTTTTACAGCTGCACAAACAAGAATGAAAAAATTATGAACTGGGCTTTTAGACTGACCTTAGTTTAGTCCCAATTCTATTTTAAAATATGCATGTTGGCCGGGCTTGGTGGCTCAGCCTGTAATCCCGCGCCTTTGGGAGACTGAGGTGAGTGGATTGCCTGAGCCCGCAGGTTCGAGACCCGCCTGGGCAGGCGAGATCTCATCTCTACAATAAAATAAAAAAATTAGCCGAGCGTGGTAGTGCGCGCCTGTAATTCCGGCTACTCAGAAGGCTGAGGCAGAAGGATCGCTGGAGCCCAGCAGGTCGAGGCTGCGGTGGCCGGGAGCGGCCACTGCATTGCAGTCTGGGTGACAGAGTGAGACTCCAGCTCAAAAATAAATAAATTAAATTAAATTTAAATTAAATATGCATGTTGGAAATTAGGTAAAATAATTTTATTTATTTTATTTAAATTTTATATTCTTCGGCATAAATTAGCAGTAAAGATGACATGCCTCACAGTGTTGTTGTAATCAGTAAATGAAGCCAAAAACCTAGCTTAGAACTCAATATTGAATAGATAGTCTATACATATTAGATCTTTTTTCTGTCCCAAGCCTTATAAAATGGTAAGTAAATAAGTTGATTTTATATAATTGTTCTCAAGTTTATAAATTATTTTTATATTTAAAAAAATAGTAATCTCTTGACATCTAAAGCCCTTCCAATGTAGATATAATAACCATGAGGTTATCACATTTGGATTAAAAATTGTTTTTAAATTTAAAAAAACATAAAAGTAAGAGACTCATTTTAAGTAGGGTTTCACTTTTTCCTTATCTCTTATCTTTATGACAATGAAAGATAGCACTAGCACTATACTGTGTTCTCTTTTAAAATATCTAAACTGTAATAATAAATATATATAACATGTTTGTATTTAATATATATAAAAATATATGTTTTTTTCATGGCGAACACAGGAAGGAGGCTGCTTAAAACCTAATGCCAACAGCTATCTCAAACCAAATACTTCATGCTGTTAGAAGGTCAGAGAGTAATGCTTGAGACCACCATCATTTTTTCCTTCCTATTTTTTTGTTTATAAATTGATAATATATTCTGATATCAATTTGAACATTATTTTGATGTATTTTCTGATTTGATAAAGAAGAATCTTCCTATTCAAGTGGTTCAATACTGCCATCTTGTATATCTGACTGTCTTCCTCTTTCTCTCTTATAAGATAGATACATAAATGATTGATAAATTGATAAGAACAGATAGATATTAGATAGATGATAGATAGATAAATTGATTGACAGAGCAGACAAACATTTGTTAAACAGACCCTGCTCTGTTGTTTGTTTTTTGGTGGGGGTGGGAAGGATCACCTTAATTGTTTATTTCATCTTCTCCATATTAAATAAAAGATTTAAAACTATTCAAAGGAGACTCAGACTCATTTATGTCTGTTTTATAGTGGTGTTAGTACATTACTTTGTAAACATATGATCTCTTTTTTTTTTTTTTTTTTTTTTGAGTTGGAATCTCACTCTGTCGCCCAGACTGGAGTGCAGTGGCCGCTCCCGGCCACCTCAGCCTCGACCTGCTGGGCTCCGGCGATCCTTCCGCCTCAGCCTTCCAAGTAGCTGGAATTACAGGCATGCGCTACCACGCCCGGCTGATTTTTTGATTTAGAGATGAGGTCTTGCTGCCCAGGCGGGTCTCAAACCCACGGGCTCAGGCAATTCACTCACCTCAGCCTCCCAAAGGCGCGGGATTACAGGCTGAGCCACCGAGCCCGACTGATCTCTCTTTTTAAAAGGTGTTTCTTTTTATTTATTTTAAATTTGTGGGGTACAATTCAAAGTTAGATATACAAATGGTCATTATACAGGTAAAGTTTGGGTCTCAATTTGGTCTCCACTTCACCTGGTCTGAGATCAGGTACCCTTATTGATAAAGTGCACGTAAATTTCGATTTCTTAAAGACCTAGATATATTCATATGCTACTATCTATTGCTTACGCCTAGCATAGGGATTAACATACAATTTAGATTCAGTCAATAATCATTTAATGGAACTGAAGAATGACTTCTATAAATGACAGTAGGTATGTTGAATCTTGAGAAATCATTTAAAGTAATGTTTTTGGGGCAACCCCCTTGGGTCCTCTCCCACTGTGGAGGCTTTTCTGTCCTCTCAATAAATCCTGCTTTCTCAAAAATAAAATAAAATGAAGCTTTTGTAAATAAATTATACTTTTCGATTGTAAACCAAAATTAAAGCAATCTCTACTAAGAAAATTTGAGGAAATTAATTTCTATTCTGAGTCATGTAGCAAACCAGCTATATTTTGTCATATTGGTAGTATTATAGAGGCAGCTTTTATAGTTTTTATTTTTTTAAGGGCTATACATCTTATTCTGTTCCTGAGACAAAAATCAAATAATAAAGGCTCAACTACTTCAAGTGTCCATGAAACCATTTTCATTAAATTTACAGAGATCTTTAAACAGTGGTCATAAACTCAAATGCTACCAGATGCCAGACACATAATAAAAGGAATGAAATAATTAGATTTAAGTCATTTGAGAGTAGGTGGAAATGTGAGAAGCTGGTGTCCATATACTTATCATAAAGACATTTTTAAAAAGCTTATAACATTATTCACAAAAAAGGTCAGTAAAGCAAGTTCTTCAAGCAATCTGATTGTGAGTTTTCAATCCCTCTTTTATTTTTTAAGAACTAATATTCCATATAGTACACTCAAATCTTTTGTTTGGCAATGCCATCATTTTCCCTTTACATTTATTTATTTAAATTAAAACGTATTTAATATTTCATACAATCTTCATAGTTTTATTTTTCTAAAGATTTTCTGTCTAAATTGATTATCTATCAATTCTCAATTTGCACAAATGACTAAAAGTATGATTTCTAAATGTTAATTATGCACATTTCTGAATAGGAAATGTAAGATAATTACTTTCCATTATTTATTCACAGTTTTCTATATTGATTATTCTTTATCATATATGCTTTAATTTATTCACACACCACATGTTTACTGGTTGTTATTGGCAATGCTCTAGTCACTTAAGGTATAATAGTGAGCACAGCAGAAATCTCTATCTTGCTAAAGTTTAAATTCTAGTAGTAGGTGAAAAAATATTAATAAGTGGAAGAATACGGTTCTTTAATGGGCGATTATTAATATAAAGAGAAATAAAGTAGTGGAAATACAAACTATGTGAATTGAAGGTAACACAATTTTCATTAGATGGTTTATCAGCTCAGATTTGGTCAAAGGCATAACTAGACCAGTTATTATAAAAGAAAGAATTTACCATAAGAATTGTTTTTCTAGTTATTGAAGATCTGAAAAAGTCAGAAAGCATCACTCAGGTATAGCAAAAATTAAAAACTACAGAAAACTGCAATGTCTCTTGTTTTGTGGAAACAAAAGGAAGATGTGGAAACTATTAAAAACTACAATGCTTTTAGGAAGGAACTCCAAAAAACTGAAACAGTTCCATAAGAAGGAGATGTTTCTTAATAAAGGCACTTCATGAAATCAGAAAGTATATCATCTAGCTTGATTAAATATAGCTTCTTATGTTAATTAACTATATTATGACAATCATTTTCAAATGTATATGTATTTTAAAACATCAAGTTGTGCAGCTTAAATATATAGAATTTTTGTTTGCCAGTTTTGTCTCAATAAAGCTGTGAAAGAGGAATTAAATTTATTAAACAAAATGCATAGCCTTGAACAGCAAAAAAAATAGGCATTTGGGGAAAGAAATTAGAAAAGTTAGGGGAAAAAGTTGAAATGCAAGAGAAGGAAGGAGAGATATGTGATAAGAGGAAGGAGAAAAGGGATAATACAAAAATAGATGAAAGGGAGAAAAAAAATGGAAGGAAGAAAGGCAAAGAGAGAATGAGAGAAAAGAAGAAAGAAAAAGGAATAAAGGGATGGAGAAAGAGAGGAGAGGAAATATAATATTCCTCTTGAAATAAAGTACTAATGTTTAGATTAAAATTTGAAATCAATGAACATACCAGTCATGAAGTACAACATATCCAAAGTATATAAAAATGGGATAATATACTTTTTGTCTAACTTTTGTTCTAAAACAGCTATGTAATATTTAATGTTACTTTGTATTGTTAAACAATAAACATTATAATAGCTTTTTGAAAATTATCTTTTGTTCTTGACTCATTCCCCACTTAGCTTGTTTCAAAAGGTGGTTTAGACTCTTAATCTCAGGGATACCTAAATATCTTCTCAGTCATAGAACATGAATGTAAAGATTTTGGTTGGGAAAACTTAGAATTAACATTCTGAGATTTTTAGAACTTGTTGAACATTGTTTTTGCTACTTTCATTAAAAAAGTAAATAAAAGTGTATAGAGTGGATAAATGTAAGAATATATTAATGGTGACTGGACAGGTCGGACTGTGAGAGTCTCTGCAAAAGCAAGTGTCCATAAAGACTCTCTGCCTGAGTAGGAGGCACTCTCCACTGGTGGGAGAGTGAAAGTCCATCTGAGGGGAGACTCAGGTTCATGCACCTGGGACCCCCCACTGAGAGAGACTGCAAGCCCCGACCACCCTGAGACTGGAGCGTGGTGCACATCTGCCATTGTTCGCACGCTGAGAGAAGCCTGGCAAATCCAACTGATTCTCATCACCTGGCACCTGGCCCACAACATCACCTGTTGTAGTGGATCAGTTGGAGCCCCAGATCTGATTGGTAGAGAGATAGGATCAAGGAGAGCTGGAGAGGAGAACCATGCCCAGTGAGGAGAGCTGACTGCAGACATTTTCTCTGAGGACCAGGCAGAGATCATCATTTCCCCTCCCTGCACATCCCAACTCCTTCCAGGCACCAATTTGGGACCTAAGGTAATCTCATCAATCCAGGAGAGACATAAGTCCCTCATCCTTACTGGATGGGACACATACAGGTCAGATCTGAGTGGCAGGTGAGACCAGCTCAGATCCATTCTCCTTCCAAAGTAGATCTGGGGTATCTGACCCAAGCTGTGAGCAACCCTAAATAAATGCACTGAGAGCAGAGGGGAGAGGCTAGAGATCAGAGCTGAAAGGATGTTGGACTTACAGGAACTATCTCAGAGTGAGTTTGGTTACTTGTTTTAATTTTTATTTTTAGTTTTTGTCTGTCTGTTTTGCTCATTTTTGTTTGTTTTTTTGTTTTAATTTTTTTCTCTTTCTGTTTTTGATAAAGTTTTCATACTTTGTTTCTGTTATTTTACTGATTTTTTTTTCTAATCTTTAGACTTCCTGTTTGTGCATGGGAAGAGTACAATAGGCAGGTTTTTGTTGGACTGTGTGTTTGTGTAGTTATCTGTTTGTTTTAGTTTTTTTTTCTCTTTTCTGTCTTTGTGTCTTCATGTGTCAGTTGTGTGTCTGTCTGTTTTCCCTCTTACTCTTCTCTCTCTCCAACTTCGTCAGGCCCCTCCTTCTTCCTTTTTCTATTCTTTTCCTTTTTATTGCCTCATTTTGCTCCCAGGGAACAAACCCATACCTCCACTGCATGGACAGATTGTAAGTAGAAAGTGGGTTCCAGGGTACCCATACACTTGTTGGTAGATACTGGGATCTGTAGATATATTTTGAATCACAGCTCCATACTCAGTTAAATCTCAAAACTGCAAATGTACAGCCCCCAATCCACAATCCAGATTCAGAATTGAACAAAGCTAGAGTATCCACATAAGGAAGAATAAGAGATTGAGCAAACAGAAGTAAAAGCAACCCCACCATCCCTGAACAACAGAATTAAATAAGTGGGGGGAGGTGGTGGGGAGGAAAATCTACACAAACGAAGAAAAACCAAAAGAAGAATAAGGGTCTCACACAGACCCCTGGGAGGTCAGACATTGAGAAAACAGACTTCGGAATCCAAACGATGAAGAGCCACAAGAAAGACTCTTCTCAAACTACAAATCCAGATATCAAGACATTAATAGAGAGAATAAAAAGAATTGAGGAGAGACGAGGAAAATAGGAAGGAGTTGATAACTGAGTAGCAACAGTAAAGAATACTGTGAATGAAATAAATAACAAGTTGATAAGCATGGAAAGCAGAATTAGTCAAGCAGAAGAAAGAATCTCAGAACTTGAGGACCAACATATACAACTAACCAAAACTGCTAAAAATATAGAAAAGAAGCTTAAAATGGCAGAACAAAACTTTCAAGAGATGAGCAATTATTTCAAGATGCTGAATCTAAGAGTAATTGGACTTCCTGAGGCAGAAAGAGAGACAGAGACCACCCTGGAACAAACATTCCATGAAATTTTTCAAGAAAACTTCCCGCATCTCATCAGTGATGCGAAAATTCAAACATAAGAGATTCAGAGAACACATGCAAGGCAACAAATCAGAAGACCAACTACTAGACACATAGTAATTCACCTAAACAAAGTAGGTATAAAAGAAAAAAATCCTAAAGGCAGCAAGAGACTACCTACAGGGGAAGACCAATTAGAATAGCAGCAGATTTATCTACAGAAACACTCCAGGATAGAAGAGCTTGTAGATCAACCTTCAAAGTTTTCAAAGATAAACAATTTCAACCAAAATAACCAATCCAGCTAAACTAAGCTTCATAAGTGAGGGAGAATTAAAATCTTTCCCAGACATTCAATCCCTAAGAACGTATGCTGCCTCTAGACCAGCTCTACAAGAAACTTGATTAAATTAAACTGTGTTTAATACTTGAGAAAGTATTAAACACAGAAGAAAGGAAAAAGATTGAAAACAATCATGGATCAACCCAAAAACCAAAAGAAAAACAACAAACAAACAGGAGCAACAACTTTATAAAAACCCATGACAGGGATAAACTCTCACATTTCAATAATTAGCCTGAATGTGAATGGACTAAATGTATCACTGAAAAGACATAGAATGGCAAAATGGATAAAATATCATGAAGCAAAAATTTATTGTCTCCAAGAGACTCATCTCACCAGGAAAGATATTCACAGACTCAAAATAAGAGGATGAGAAGCAAAATTTCAGGTGAACAAAACAAAAAAGAAGGAGGAGTTGTGATCTTAGTGTCAGACAAAATACCCTTTAAGCTATCATAAATTTAAAAAGATACTGAAGGTCACTATGCAATGATAAAAAGTTCAATCCATCAACAAGAAATATCCATACTAAACATATATCCACCCAACAAAGAAGCACCAGCTTTCATAAAGTAGCATCTAGGAAAACTTAAAAAAGATATTGACTCTAACACTATCATAACTGGGGACTTTAATACCCCACTCACAACTCTAGACAGATCGTCAAGACAAAAAATTAGCAAGGAGATCTGGAACCTCAATATGACTCTTGGACTTAATTGATACCTACAGAACACTCTTCCCAACAACCACAGAATATACATACAACTCATCACCACATAGAACATACTCCAAGATTTACTACATCCTTGGCAATAAATCAAGTATAAACAAATTTCATAAGATTGAAATCTTTCCATACACATACTCAGATCACAATGGAATGAAAACAAATATCAACACTAACAAAGTTCTCCCAAAACCCACAAAGACATAGATGCTAAACTGCATGATGCTAAGCAACTACTGGGTCAACAATGAAATCAAAACAGAAATTAAAAGGTACATGAAAACAAATGAAAATGAAGAAACATCTTACCAAAACTTCTGGGATGCCATGAAAACAGTAGTAAGAGGGGAATTCATATCTCTACAAACACACATGAAGAAAATGGAAAGATCACAAGTTAACAGCCTAACAAGTCACCTAAGGAAGCTGGAAAAGCAAGACCACCAAAACCCTGACTTCAGCAGAAGAACCCAGATCATAAAAATAAAAGTTCAACTCTGGGACATAGAAGACAAAAAGATAATACAAAAATCAATGAAACAAAAAGCTAGTTCTTTGAAAGGAAAAATAAGATGGTGTTCCCCTAGTGAGACTGACCAAGGAAAAGAGACAAAAAGCCCAGATAAACTCAACCAGAAGCATAAAAGATGAGGTCACAACTGAACTTGAAGAAATATAAAAGATTATCAGAGATTACTATGTACACTTGTATGGAAACAAACTTGAAACCTAAGGAAATGGGGTTCTTTCTGGCATCACACAACCTTCCCAGGTTGAAACAAGAAGAAATCAAGACCCTAAATAGACCAATAACAATTCAGGAAATTGACTATGTCATAAGAAAACTACCTATATAACAAACAAAAAACAAACAAACAAACAAACAAAACAAAACAAAAAACCCTGGACCAGATGGCTTTCCAGCAGAATTCTATAAAACATACAAGGAGGAACTGATACCTATCCTATTAAAGGTATTCCAGGTGACTGAGAAAGATAGAATTCTCCCCAAATCATTTTATGAAGCTAACATCACATTAATACCAAAGCCAGATAAAGATCCAGCAAAGAAAGAGAACTATAGGCCAATATCCTTGATGAACATAGAGGCTAAAACGCTCAACAAGATCCTAGCAAACCAGATTCAACAACACATATCAAAAACCATCTACCACTACCAAGTAGGCTTTATCCCTGAGATGCAAGTCTGGTTCAACATTCATAAGAACATAAACGTAATTAAATACATCAAGAGATGCAAAAACAAAAAATCACATGATTATATCATCAGATGTAGAAAAAGTTTTTGATAAAATCCAGCACCCTTTCTTGATAAAAACCCTCAAACATCTGGGCATAGATGTAACACACCTCAAAATAGTAAGACTCATCTACGAGAAACCCACTGCCAGCATATTGCTAAACAGACAGAAATTGGAACCATTTCCCCTGAAAACTGGAACAAGACAAGGATACCCACTCTCACCCTTCCCGTTCAACATAGTTTTGGAAGTTCTAGCTAGACCAATCAGAGAAAACAAGGCGATCAAGGGTATCCAAATAAAAAAAGAGGAAATCAAGTTATCTCTCTTTGCAGATGACATGATTCTATACCTCAAAAACCCAAGAGAATGTGAAAAACCTCCTTGCTTTAAGAAAGGATGTTGACAAAGTCTCAGGATATAAAATAAGTGTGCAAAGACAATTGCATATCTATACACCAATAATAAACAAACCCAAATAAAAGCACAATTCTATTCACAATAGCCACACAAAAAAGAAATACTTTGGCTTCTTCCTAATCAGATACATGAAAGACCCTTACAATGAAAACTGCAAGACACTGGTCAAAGAAATCAAAGATAGCACAAACAAGTGGGAAAATATTTCATGCTCATGGACTAGAAGAATCAACATTGTTAAGATGTCCATTCCACCTAAGGCAATCTACAGATTTAATACAATACCCATCAAATTACCAGCAATATCCTTCTCAGACCTAGAAACAGCAATACAGGAATTTATATGGAAGCATAATGACCTCGAATCGCCAAAACAGTCCTCAGGAAAACAAACAAACAAACAAAAAAAGCAGATTTTAAACTTTATTATAAAGCTGCAATAATCAAAACAGCATGATATTGGTACAAGAACAGACATATAGACCAAGGTAATAGAATTGAAATTCCAGAAGCAAAATCTCAATTTCTCAAAAAACTCATCTTTGACAAAGCCTCCACCACCAACCACTGGGAAGAGGAGAACCTGTGCAGTAAATGGTGCTGGGAAAACTGGCCGACAACATGAAGAAGGATGAAACAGGACCACTACCTATCCTCATACACAAAAACCAACACTAAATAGATCAGGGACATAAACTTAAACCCTCAAATGATAGGAACCTTAGAAAATGCAGGAGACACTTTTATGGAAATTGGAACTGGCAACCAATTCCTGATCAAAACCTGAGTGCCCATGCCATAAGAGATAAGATAGATAAATGGGACTTCATCACATTGACAAGTTTCTGCAAAGTTAAAGAAACCATCAAGAGAGCAGGGAGACAGGGAAAAAAATATTTGCCAACTCTATGTCTGACAAAGGCCTAACATCTAGGACCTACAAGTAACTCAAACATGCTGAAAAGACAAAAACAAACATCCCCATTACAAAGTGGGCAAAAGATATGAATAGAGAGTTCTCAAAAACAGACTCACAAGAAGCCAACAGATACATGAAACAATGTTCAGCCTCAATAGTTATCAAAGAAATGCAAATTAAAACTACACTGAGATACCACCTAACTCCAGTCAGAACGGTCATCATCAATAACTCAAAAAACAACAGATGCTGGAGAGGAGTTGCGAAAAGGGAGCACTTCTACACCATTGGTGAGAGTGTAAACTAATACAGCTTCTGTAGAAAAAAGTGTGGTGATTCCTAAAACTTGTAAAAATTGACCTTCCATATTACCCCGCAATTCCCCTGCTGGGGATATACCTGAAGAATGCAACTCACTCTATTATAAAGATACCTGCACACATATATTTATTGCAGCATTGTTCACAATAGCAAGAACCCGGAACCAACCGTGCTGCCCTTCAAAAGAGGACTGAATAGAAAATGTGGTACATATACACAATGAAATATTACACAGCCATAAAGAAGACCAAAATCGTGAATTTCTCAGCAACCTGGATGGTTTATTGCACACATATATTTATTGCAGCATTGTTGACAATAGCAAGAACCTGGAACCAACCGTGCTGCCCTTCAAAAGAGGACTGAATAAAGAAAGTATGGTACATATACTCAATGAAATATTACACAGTCATAAAGAAGAACAAAATCATGAATTTCTCAGCAACCTGGATGGTCTTAGAGTCTATAATACTGTGATCAGCCGGGCTCGGTGGCTCAGCCTGTAAATCCCGTGCCTTTGGGAGGCTGAGGTGAGTGGATTGCCTGAGCCCGCGGGTTCGAGACCCGCCTGGGCGCGAGACCTCATCTCTACAATAAATCAAAAAATCAGACGGGCATGGTAGCACACGCCTGTAATTCCGGCTACTTGGAAGGCTGAGGCGGAAGGATCGCCGGAGCCCAGCAGGTCGAGGCGCGGTGGCTGGAAGCGGCCACTGCACTCCAGTTTGGGCGACCGAGTGAGACTCCAACTCAAAAAAAAAAAAAAAAAATTCTGAGTGATCTTTCACAGAAACAGAGAACTGAGTATCACATGTTCCCACTCATAAGTGAACCTTGAACAACTATCGAAATACCATGAGAAAAGGATTGACAGTAGTAGGAAACTGCAGGGGGTTGGAGGGGGTCAGGAGGTGGGATTGGCAGTGGTGGGAATTGCCTGGGGAAGGGGGGGCACATCTCATCAACAAGGGTGCCTGAAGAATGAATATTTGTATATCTCACCCTGAACTGTACCCCACAATTTTAAAATAAAAAAATTGAAAGGTGAAAATAAAGAATATATTATAGCATACAGTGAGATATTTAACTTAAATCTACTGGTCTTATTTTTAGTGTCTGAGGGGGTCATCTTTGCACAATAAAAAATAGATTCAATTACTTTCCTGAAATGAATGTTTCAATTATTGTATTTATTATATTAAATTTTAGTTTCTCATGAGGCTTAAAAGTTATTTCATCTAATAATTAACTATGAATATAAGATAATATTAGTTATTTTGCTTGGTTTCAATTCATATTCAATGAACTTATACATTTGAGAGATAAAAATATTCCTACATATTTACATCAACTTATATATTCAATTAAACAAATTCATTTGGACTTCAATCTATAATCAAAAATTTGATTTATTTGATTATGTTAATCACTTCAAACATTTAACAATAAAAAAATAGAGATTTTTTAAATAAACTATTCCAATACTCTTAATAATTCATATAAGAGTAATAACACATATTTGTAAATGTAATGTCTCAGATTAAGCATTCAACTTTAAACAAAGTATATATAAATATATAATATACAGTGACTCTAAATTTATTACTGTACACGTATTACTAACATAAGCTACATAAAATATTCAATAATATACTCATTTTTTTATTTGTGGGTTACAAATGCATTTTCTTTTTTTTTTTTTTTTTTTGAGTTGGAGTCTCACTGTGTCGCCCAGACTGGAGTGCAGTGGTTGCTCCCGGCCACCGCAGCCTCGACCTGCTGGGCTCCAGCGATCCTTCTGCCTCAGCCTTCTGAGTAGCCAGAATTACAAGAGCGTGCTAACATGCCTGGCTGATTTTTTAATTTATTGTAGAGATGAGGTCTCACCAAGTTGCCCAGGAAAGTCTCGAACCCGCGGGCTCAGGCAATCCACTCACCTCATCCTCCCAAAGCACGGGAGTACGGGATTACAGGCTGAGCCACCAAGCCCGGCACAAAAGCATTTTCTTAATGGATTGAAATCTAATGATCATCTGATACTTGCTATGGCAACTTTAATTCTGTAATGCACTTAATGACTCAGGATTCTGTCTCTTGGATCCAAATACAGCTTCCAGGAAGATTCTACTTTGACTTATCTTTATTGACCATTTATTACAGAAAAAAAGTTTCTAATAATGCATTTTCTTTCTGTCTGGGTAATCTCACATCCATTGAACATACAATATATTTTGCCCATCATTTATTTTATTTTTCTGTGTGTGTGTGTGTGTGTGTGTGTGTGTGTGTGTGTGTGTGTGTGTGTGAGAGAAGGGGGGAGAGAGAGAGAGAGAGAGAGAGAGAGAGAGAGAGAGAGACTGTGTTCTGCTTGGATAGTGTGAGAATGTTGAATGAAATCTGTTCAATCAAATTAACATTTGTCCAGCTAATTTCTGAATTATACAGTTAAATAATAATAACATAACAATAATTCAATCAAGCAAAATTCTGAACTTTGAAGTTATCATTTTTCCAATGTGGATTCAACAGTTGAAAATAATCTGTCTATGCATTTTCGTTGCCTGATTTTACCTGTTTAGATTTTTGTTACCCTAATTAGACATAGAACTAGTCACTTTACTGTCAAATAAGTATAATGGGATTTAAATGTTGACCAAAATGAATTAAGCATGTATCTTGAATATATTCATATTCAGTAATTTTTGTAAGCGTCTGAAATTTATTTGTATATGACCATTCTTAAACCACATTTTAAAATATCATTATAGATTCATGACTTTTCAAATAATTATCTTTTTTCTCACTTAATTCTTAGGTAATCACACCTTATTCAGAAAAGCTCCTTGAAGTTGCCTCCTTTGTATTCCTAAGAGTATTCTTATGTTCTAGCAACAGTTCAATTTTCTTATCATATCATGATTTTTCCTGTTCCAAGATGCAGAAAACTCTTTGAAGCCCTATCTTCTTTAAGTTTAAAATAAATTTAGCATAAGGACATAGTAGATGAATAAAAGATCGCAACACTACTTAGCAGGACACCTTTAGTGAGAGAACCAGAAAATATATAGTTAAAGAGCTTTTTAGATTCAGAGGCAAGACAGTGACAGAAGCGGTGGGAGTGTGAAAGTATCTCCAAGGGCGAATGTCCATAAAAAGTCTGCCTGACTGGGTGAGTTCTACTGGGTGAGTGCAAGTCCGTCTGAGGGGAGACTTGGGATCACACATCCAGGGTTCCCTCTGGAGGTGGCTGCAACCACCACTGCCCTGAGATTGGAGCCCCTGGCATACAGGTACGTCAGCCATTCTTGGGGGTCTCTTGGGAGGAGGCAGTGTAGCTCATTTTCTCTCAGCACCTGGCACATGACCTACGCCCCCACAGCAGCAGCAGTGGACCGGACACTGGCAAAGCGAACTGTGGAGAGGGAGCCAGTGAGGTAATCTGAACCTGAGCCCCATCTCTGGTGAGAAGACACCACTGGAATTTTTCTCTGTACCTCACCCCCATCCTTTCAGCCTACAACCTGAGAAGCAGAGAATCTCCACACCCTTCTGGGAGTGAACACGAGAGACGGACACCCCACCCCCACACTGGATCAGGCATAGTCACACCAGATCTGAGTGGGAAACTTAGTGGCACCAGGAGGAGTTGGGTGAGCTGGAATCTGATTCAGTCTCCTCCCGCAGCAGTACAGTGGGGCTAAGTGCTACCTAACTGACCTGCACCCAGCGTGGAGGAGAGGGACTGGAGACCAGAGCCAGCTTCCAACCACAGAGGCAGCCAGCAGTGGTGGCAGTGCAGGGGAAAGAAACCTGAAGTTCCAAAAATGGCCACAGAGGGAGCTCTTTTTCTTTTCTTTTTTCTGTTTTTCTATATGTTTTAGTATTTGTTTAGTTTTTCGTGGGGTTTTTTTGTGGGTTTTTTGTTGTTTTTTTTTTTAGTTTTTCTATTTGCACATGGGTATTTTTGAGGACGAGTGCATTATCAAGTTTTTTTTGTTCACATGTTCATTTGTATTTCCTTGTTTTTTGTTTGTTTTTTTTGTGTATTTGTTTATTAATTAGTTGGTGTGCGTGTCTGTTTTCCTTCTCCTAATCCTCTGTCTCCGTCTTCCTTTAGTCTCCATTCTTCCTTTTTTCTGTTCTTCCCCTTTTTCATTTTGCTCACAGGGGGTATACATACACCCCATTGCATGGACAGATTGTAAGGTGTGGGAAGTGGGTTACAGGGGGGCCCTCACAGCTGTCAGTGCATACTGTGATCTGCAGATAGCTTCTGAACTCCAACTCCCCCCATAACTCCTTAATCAAATTTTAAAACTGCGAAAAGCACAGTCCACCATCCCCAGTCTGGCTTCAAAATTAAACAATTCCAGAGGATCTACATAAGGAAGAATACAGACTTTGGACTCAAACAATGAAGAACTCCCAGAACAAATGATCCCAGACCACAAACCCAGAGATAAAGATATTAATAGAAAGAATGAATAGAGGATTGAGAAAACGGAAGTGAAAGCTGTCCCCCATCACTGAACAATGGAATTAAAGAAGAGGGAGGAAAATGGGGAGGAAAACCATGAAAAATGAAGAAGAACATAAGGAAGAACATAGGTCCCATAAATAAGACATTTGTGAAGATAGCACCTGAGAATACAGACTTTGGAGCTCAAACAATGAAGAACCCCCAGAACAACTGATCCCAAACCACAAACCCAGAGATAAAAGTATTCATAGAAAGAATCAATAGAAACGAGGAGAGACAAAAGAAAAAAAAATGAAGTAGTTAATAACTGAGATGATGGAAATAAAGAATGCAGTAGCCAGGCATGGTAGCTCAGTCTGTAACCCCAGAAATTTGGGAAGACAAGGTGAGAGCATTGTCTGAGCCTGGGGGTGCAAGACCAGTCTGGGCAACTTGGTGAGACTTTGTCTCTATAATAAATCACAAAAACTAACTGGCCATGGTGGCATGCATCTGTAGTTCCAGTTACTTGGAAGACTGAGGCAGAAGGATCACCTATCCCAGCAGTCCGAGTCTGCAGTGGCTGTGAGCATGCCACTGCACTCTAGCCTGGGCAAAGAAGAGTGAGACTCCAACTCAAAAAAATAAAAGAAAAAAGGAATACAGTAAATGAAATAAATAACAAACTGACAAGCATGGAGAACAGAATTAACCAATCAGAAGAAAGAAACTCAGAGCTTGAGGAACAAACTATGAAATTAACCTAAACTGTTAAAAACATAGAAAAGAAGCTTAAAAAGATGGGAGGAAAAAAACCTTCAAGAGATATGCAAGTATATCAAGAGGCTGAATCTATGATTAATTGACATTCCTGAAATAGATGGAGAAACAGAGGCCACACTGGAAAAAAATTCCATGAAATTAACCAGGAAAACTTCCCTCCTCTCATTAGAGACATGTCCATTCAAGCACAAGAGATTCAGAGAACCCTTGCAAGACATCAGATGAGAAGCCCAACTCCTAGACACATAGTAATCCACTTACACAAAGTAGATATAAAAGAAAAAATCCTAAGGGCAGCAAGAGAGAAAGGTGAGAATACCTACTATGGAAGACCAATTAGAATAGCAGCAGACATTTCTACAGAAACACTACAGGATAGAAGAGATTGAAGTCTACTCTTCAAAGTTCTTGAAGATAAACTATTCCAAACAAGAATTTCCTATCCAGCTAAGCTAAGCTTCATTAGCAAAGGAGAATTAAGATATTTCCCAGATAATCAATCCCTAAGAGTTTACACTGCCTCCAGACCAATTCTACAAGAAATGCTTAAGAAAATATTAAACACAGTAAAAGAAAAAAAGAACTACCATGCTCTTCTAAAGATTACAGGAAAAAGATTGAAAATATACACATATAGCAATCCCAAAACCAAAAGAAGGCCAAACAAACCCTATAAGAACCCTATGACAGGGATAAATTCTCACATCTCAATAATAAGCCTGAAGGTAAATGGGGTACATGCACCACTGAAAAGACATAGAATGGCAACATAATAAAAAATAAATAATAAAAAATGATGCAACAATATGCTGTTTTCAGGAGACTTATCTCAACAAAATTGACACAGTCCCAAATAAGAGCATGGAAACAATTTTTCAGGTGAACAGAACACAAAAGAAAGCAAGATTTGTGATTTTAATCTCAGAAAAAAATATCCTTTAAATTATCAAAAATTAAAAAATATGGAAGGTCACTGCACAATCATAAAAGGTTCAATCCATCAAGAAATATCTATCCTAAACGTATATGTCCCCAACATAGGAGCACCAATTTTTATAAAGCCGTTTCTAGGTAAACTAAAAAAGACATTGACTCAAACACTATCATAACTGAGGACTTAAATACCCCACTAACAAAACTAAGATAGATCATTGAAGTAAAAAATCAACAAGGAGATCCAGGACTTCAACTTGATGCTTGACCAAATGGACTTAATAGATATCTACAGAACACTCCACCCAACAATTATGGAATATACATTCTACTCATCACCACATGGAATGTACTCCAAGATTAACCACATCTTCAGACAAAAATCAAGTACAAATTCCATCAGATTGAAATACTGCCATGCTTCTCAGATACAGTGTAATAAATATAAATATCAACACCAACAAAGCTACCCCAAAACCCGCAAAGACATGACCACTAAATTGCATGATGCTGAAAAACTCCTGGGTCAACACGGGAATTAATGCAGAAATTAAAAGATTTCTGAAAATAAAAATAAGGACACATCTTATCAAAACCTCTGGGATACCATGAAAACTGTACTGAGAGGGGCAATCTTTTCTTTCAAACATACATCAAGAAAATGGAAAGATCATAAGTTAGCAACCCAACAAATCACCTAAGGGAGTTGGAAAGACAAGACCACCAAAACCCAAACTTCAGCAGAAGAATCCAGATCACCAAAGTAAAAGCCTAAATGACACAGAAGACAAAATATCATAGAAAAAAATCAGTGAAACAAAAAGCTGGTTTTCTGAAAGAACAAACAAGATTGACAGTCCCGTAGCCAGACTGACCAAGAAAAAGACAGAAAAAGTCCAAATAAATACAATCAGAAATGTGAAAAAAATCACATCATGATGAGTCCTGAAGAAATACAAAAAATTATCAGTGATTATTATGCACACCTGTATGGAAACAAACTTGAAAACCTAAATAAAGTTGAGGAATTTCTGACATCACACAACCCTCCAATACTGAAACAAGAAGAAATTGAAATATTAAATAGACCAATAGACTCAGGAAATCGACTCCACCATTAGAAAACTATCCACAAAAACAATGTCTTGGACCAGACAACTTTCCAGAAAATTTTATGAAACATACAAGAAGGAGCTAATACCAATCCTGTTGAAAGTATTCCATGCAATCGAGAAAAATGGAACTCTCCCCAAATCATTTTAACATCACACTGATACCCAAACCAGATAAAGAACCAACAAAGAAAGAGAGCTACAGGTCAGTATTCCTGATGCACATAGATGAAAAATGCTCAACAGGATTCTATCAAATCGTATCCAACAACACATCTCAAAAATCATCCACCATAAGCAAGTAGGGTTCATCCCTGGGAGACAGGGCTGAATCAGTATCCACAAGACCATAAAGGTAATTAAATACATTAACAGATGCAAAAGTAGGAATCACATGACTATGTTATTACACAGAAAAGGCTTTCAATAAAATTCAGCATCTTTTTTTGATAAAAAGCCTTGAATATCTAGTCATAGAAGGGACATACCTCAAAATAATAGGAGCCATCTATGATACTCTATGATAAACTCACAACCAATTTATTGCTAAATGGACAAAAATAGGAAGCATTTCCCTTGAAAACCAGAACAAGACAAGGCTGCTCAATTTCAATCCTCTTGTTCAACATAGTGTTGGGGTCCTAGCTATAGCAATCAGACAAAAAAAGCAAATCAGGGGTATCCAAATAGGATAAGAGAAAGTCAAGTTATTCTTCTTTGCTGATGATATGATCCTGTACCTTGAAAACCCAAGAGAATCTGTCAAGAACCTGCTTGCACTGATAAAGGACTTTGACAAAGTCTCAGGGTACAAAATCAATGTGCAAAAGACAGTTACATCCTTATACACCAGAAACAAAAGGAAGAATACCAAATAAAAAGCACAATTTATTCACAATAGCCATTAAAAAAAAAGAAAGAAAAAGGAAATACTTCGGGATCTTCCTAACCAGAGAAGTGAATGAACTTTACAATGAAAACTTCAAAACATTGCTCAAAAATTTCAAAGATGACACAAACAAATGGAAAAAAAATATTCCATAGTCATGGACTGGAAGAATCAACATTGTTAAGATGCTCATCCTACCCAAGACCATCTACAGAGTTAACGTAATACTCATTAAATTGCCATCATCATTCTCCTCAGACCTGGAAACAACAATACAGAAATTCACATGGAATCACAAATGACCACAGATAGCCAAAACAATCCTCAGCAAAATAAACAAAACAAGCAGTATCACACTTCTAGACTTAAATTGTATTATAAGGCCACGATAATCAAAACAGCCTGTTACTGGTACAAGAAAAGGCATATAGACCAAGAGAACAAGATACAGATTTCAGAAGCAAAGCCTCAATTTCTCAACCATCTCATCTTTGACAAAGCCTCCACTAACAACCACTGGGGAGAGGATAACTTATTCAGCAATTTGTGTTGGTATAACTGGCTGACCACATGTAGAAGATTAAAATAAGACCTCAATCTCTCATGATACTCAAAAATCAACTCTAAATGGATCAAAGACCTACATGTAAAATCAGAAACTATAAGAACCTTAGAAAATGCAGGTGACACCCTTATGCATATTGGAACTGGCAATCAATTCCTGATCAAAATCCCAAGTGCCCATGCTATAAGAGATAAGATAGACAAGTGGGACCTCATCAAACTGAAAAGCTTCTGCAAAGCCAAAGAAACCATCAAGAGAGCAGGGAGACAGTCCACAGACTGGGAAAAAATATTTGCCAACTGTATATCTGACAAAGGCCTAATATCTAGTATCTACAAGGAACTTAAATATGCTGTAAAAAAACAAACACCCCCCCCAAAAAACACAGCCCTTTAAAAAGTGGGCAAAAGACATGAATGGACAATTCTCAAAAGAAGAAATACAAGCAGCCAACAGATACATGGAGAAATGCTCTGTTACACAAATCCTAAAGGAAATGCATATTAAATCTACACTGAGATACCACATAACTCCAGTCAGACTGGCCATCATCAATAACTCAAGAAACAACAGATGCTGAAGAGGATGCGGGGGAAAAGGGAACACTTGTACATTGCTGGTGGGAATTTCAACTAGTACAACCTCTGTAGAATAATGTATGGTGATTTCTAAAAGATCTAAAAATCGACCTCCTATATGACTCAGCAGTTCACCCTTCTGTGAATATACACGAAGGAACTCAAATCATTCTTAAAGATACTTGTGCACAGGTTTATTGCAGCGCTACTTACAATAGCACAAACATGGAACCAACCGTACTGCCCATCAAAAGTAGACTGGATAAAAAATGTGGTACATAGCCAGGCTCGGTGGCTCAGCCTGTAATCCCGCGCCTTTGGGAGGCTGCGGTGAGTGGATTGCCTGAACCTGCGGGTTTCAGACCCGTCTGGGCAGCGAGACCTCATCTCTACAATAAATCAAAAAATCAGCCGGACGTTGTAGCGCATGCCTGTAATTCTGGCTATTCAGAAGGCTGAGGCGGAAGGATCACCGGAGCCCAGCAGGTGAGGCTGCGGTGGCCGGGAGCGGCCACTGCACTCCAGTCTGGGCGACCAAGTGAGACTCCAACTCAAAAAAAAAAAAAGTGGTACATATATATGATGAAATTTTATACAACCATAAAGAAGGACAAAATTTTGAACATTGCAGCTATTTGGATGGATTTAGAGTCTGTAATACTCAGTGATCTATCACAGAAACAAAGAACTAAGAACTTCATGTTCTCACTCATAAGCAGACCCTGAACAATTATCATAATACTACGAGACAGAAATTGATAGTAGTGAGAAACTGCCAGGGGAGGGGGATACACTTAATCAATAAGGATATGTGATACCAAACCAGATGAAGTCGGGACCAAAGAGAAGTCCAAACTTTACCTGTATAATGAGCATTTGTATATCAAACTCTGAATTGTACCCTACATCTTTAAAATAAAAAAAGTTTTCCTTAAAATTTTAAATTTAATTTCATATGTATGTTTATTTTATTTAAATAGTAGTGTTTTAAACTTATTATTCCTACTTTCTTCCCCATTATAACACTTTACTGACTTTATTATATGAAATATGCATGAAAATTATATTATATATAATTGTTTCCTATAGTATATAAAACTACTTGGATTTCAACATCTTTGAAAGATATCCTAGTGCTATTTTCTTCTTTTATATGATGTTAATATATTTCATTGTCCATCAGGCTACAGTCACTGACACTTCTTGGGCTCTGTGGAAAACAGATGTAGTGAAAGTTTCAATTAGTCAAGTGCAATTTTCTATTACAAAATAACAATTGCATGTGGTTAATTTTTTAGTATAATGAATGTGGTTTTAGAGGTTTGAGGGGATGCACTACTCAATTCTCATTAGCCTTTTTATTTGTCATTATTATTCAACAGTTGTGGTGCCACTTGCTACGTAATGTTTTTGTTCATCTGGGTTTCTGCTGTGATAGGTTGATTGACTGCAACATGCTGTTTTTAACTGCTGGAAATTCATTTTTTGAATGAATATTCACTGCTACTGAGAAACATAAATAATTTTTACTAAACCATGCTAAAATAATGTAGTTCTCTAGACAGCCCAATATATTTTTCATAGAAGAAATAGTTGTAGAAGACTAATAGCTATTTAGCCAAAATTCTCCAGTTATTTTATTTTATTTTATTTTATTTTATTTTTTTAAGTGGAGTCTCACTCTGTTGCCCAGACTGGAGTGCAGTGGCCGCTCCCGGCCACCGCAGCCTCGACCTGCTGGGCTCTGGCGATCCTTCCACCTCAGCCTTCCAAGTAGCTGAAATTACAGGCATGTGCTACCACGCCCGGCTGATTTTTTGATTTATTGTAGAGATGAGGTCTCGCTGCCCAGGCGGGTCTCGAACCCACGGGCTCAGGCAATCCACTCACCTCAGCCTCCCAAAGGAGCGGGATTACAGGCTGAGCCACCGAGCCCGGCTTTCCCCAGTTATTTTAATTGGCATTTTTCAATCCTCTCTTTGTTTATCAAATACAAGCCTAAACATAAAAACAAAATTGTGGCAAAAAAAGAAAACTAACAAAATACAACTGAAGCATTGGTTGATTCAAGGTTCCAGAAAGCCAGTTAGAACAGTAAGACACAGACATACAATTAGTATAAAAGTGAAACACCCAAAATGAAAAGTTTGAGCAAGTCAATAGCAGTAGAAAAAATATGAAATGCAAGAAGAAGGACACACAATGGACTGAGACTTGAAACCATTTGTCTAGGGCTGTTACAGTCAAAGTCATGTCTAATTATTCACATTTATATAGTGATCATGATGACCTTTCTTTGTTCTGTTTTCTTAGCATTTCATAGACTGGAAATCAGTTACCAAAAAATAAAACAAAAACAAAAACAAAACAAGTGACCACAATGAGTATGCAGATACAAATAAAGGAAACGATAAAAAATATCCTCTTAATTCAACAACAACAAACTAAACAACCAGTTTTTGTGGACCTGCTTAATCTTTTATTTTCTAAATCTAAAATACCATTGTAATATTTTCAACTAATCATAAATTACATTTTAAGCCTTGAGATTAAGCATTTGACAGATTGCATTTAGTCATCTGAAATCCACTAATGAAATAAAAATAATTAAACATATATTATGATCACATTTAATTTTTTCCATTCATTATAAATGTGAATATGGTTTTTGTTAGAAAAATTTAAAAGTCAATATTATAGTTCTAGAAATAAATCAACTTGATGAGAAATGTGATTGTCTCAACAATAAAACATGAGTGGCAAATTTTTTAAAACATGTAAGTGTTATTATATAAAAATAATGAGAAAGTATGAGAAAAAGTTGAGGAAATATTCTTTTTCTATGAATATTCCAAGAAGAATATTCAGAGATACAACAGAGAAAACATACAGAAATGGAGCCCATTTAAATATTTGTAATAATTGTAATCAATGTTTATTGGACATTTAGTATGTACAAAAACTGCTCTATTGTCTATTATCTCATTAAATTTTCAAACAACTCTCTGAGAAGAGGGTATTGTTTTTTATTTTGTTTTATACAATGAAAGTAAGTCTTAATAATAGTAAATTTTTCCTTAGGTTTTATAATTGTTAAGTGGCAAAGTTAAATTCCAAAATGATGATTGTTTCCCATGACTGAGTGTTATAAAGTACCTAATAATTGTTCTGATGTCTCTTCTTTTCTGTATGCTATTTTTAATGGGAATATTCTATAAAACTATAAGAGAAGTGAGAGTCCTATTGTATGGAACATGGTCTTTCACCTACCATCTGTGTTTTGCCCCAAATTACTGTGTTCTTTGTCAAGTCACATTCTATTCTGTGCTAGATATCCTTAATTATTCTTAATATCACCACATTCTAAGACTCTGTTTAATTTTTGTATCTTGATCTATGAATTAAATGTATATATTAATGCTATGACTAGACTTGAATTCTTGAAAAAGTTTTTACTTTGAAACACTTATAAATAACAAAGTAATGTGATAATATTTATCCCAATCAATGAGAAATATAAGTAATAAGAAAAGAAAAAGAGTAAAAGGTAAAGGGAAGGAATTTATGACAAGGACTTTAAACACAAGATGTAGAAAAATGGGATTTAATTAAACTAAAAAGCTTGTGCTCAGCAAAATAAATAATCAACAGAGTGAATAAAAAGACCTAAGGATTGGCAACAAAATTTGCAAATTATACCCTAGACAAAGAACTAACATCCAGAATTTACAAGGAACTGGAACCCGCTCAACATAAAAACAAACAATTCCATCAAGAAATGGGCAAAATACAAGAATAGACATCACACACACACACACACACACACACCACACACACACACACACACGTGTTCAACAAACATGTGAAAAAAGAGCTCAACATCACTAATCATCAGAGAACTACAAATTAAAACCACAATTAGATATCACCTTACACCACTCAGAGTGGCTATTATCAAAATGTCAAAGAACAACAAATGCTGGCATGGTTGCAGTAAAAAGAGAACACTCATCACTGTTAGAGGGATTGTAAACTAGTCCAACCTCTGTGGAAAATAGTGCAGATATTTCTCAAATAACTAAAAATCAGAATATCATTGACCCAGTAATTTCACTACTGGACATCTACCCAAAGGAAAATAAATTGTTACATAAGAAAAAATATTCGTACTCATATGATCATTGCAGTACTATTCACAGTCATGCAAATAACCTATGTGCTCACTAGTCATTGACTGGATAGAAAAATATGGTATATATACACCATGGAATATCATGCATAAAAAAGAATGAAATTAAGTTATTTGAAGCAACATGGATGGACCTGTAGAACATCACCCTAAATGAACTAACTTAGAAACAGAAAACCAACCACCATGTGTTTTCACATATATAGGAGCTGAATGGCCACAAAGATGGAAATTAAATAGACACTGGGGACACCAATAAAGGGAGAGGTACAGTAGGGAGTTAGGGTTCAGGAATTGCCTATTGAGTACAATGTTTATTTTTTGAATAATGAGTCATCTGACACCCAATTCCTATCATTACACAATATGTCCATATAACAAATATGCACTTGTACCCAATGATTCTAAATAAATAAATAAGAAAGAAACAACCGTTAATATTTGTCATAAGGTCTTTACCTTATAATTCTGTCTTGGGCCCAGATTCTTTGATTTGGAGGCCACTACTTACTCTCCACATATCTTATTTCCAGCTCTTCCTGTACATAAACATTGCACTGCTCTGATAACCATATAATTCCAGGTTTGTTTACTAACCTTCGTCTTGGATTGTTTTCCTGATAATCTTCAACTTTTCACTCAAATCAAACTTTAATACCCATGATTCCAAAACTTAGTCAAGATCTCCTTCCTCAATGCATGCCCCATATGCCAATACAAATCAGGGTATTATTTTAATGGCATTGTTAGTCTTAAATCTCTTTTGCCAGATAAAACTCCTTAAGAGTATGTGACCTATTAACATCATTTCTGTATTTTACATGCCTATGTCAAAATAAACTCTCCATACATGTGACTTGAATTGTTATTAAACAGCAGTATTTAATCCATCATAATTTAGATACAGTCATTGAAAAAATTCATATATAGCTACTACATTTAAGATATCATTATAAGTGTGATATCTATCATTTTTAACTGCAAAATAAATCCTCAGAGAATTTAAAATTTAATCTTTATGTTTAAGGTATTTATATCACAAGGAGAAAGGAGAATCCCCAAATAACGATAAGAAAAAAAAGTACATTATTGATGTTATGTTTGTGGTACAATGGAAGAGTTTTCAGATTCTTGGTGTAGCTCCCACTTATAAGTTCAAAGACCCCAAAGAAAAAAATTTCTTTTTTTTTTTTTGAGTTGGAGTCTCACTCTGTCACCCAGACTGGAGTGCATTGACTGTACCCTTGACCTGCTGGGCTCCAGCGATCCTTCCACCTCAGCCTTCCAACTAGCTGGAACTACAGGCACATGCCACTATGCCCAGCTATTTTTTTAATTTATTGACCCATTATTTGCTGCATCCAGGAGAATCATCTCACTACAAGGGATGTACACAGACACAAAGTTAAAGGATGTAAAATGAGTTTCCAGGCAAATGGATCACAAAAGAAGACAGGAGTTGCAATCTTAATATCAGACAAAACAACCTTTAAGCTATCAAAAACTTAAAAGAAGCAAAAGGACACTAGATAATGATAAAAGGTTCAATCCATCAACAAGAAATATCCATCCTAAACATATATGCACCCAACACAGGAGCACCAGCATTTATAAAGCAACTACTAAGGAAACTAACAAAAAGATATTGACTCTAACACTATTACAGCATGGAACTTTAATACCACACTGACAGCCTTAGATAGATCATCAAGGCAAAACATCAACAAGAAGATGCAGAACCTAAATTTGACACTTGACCAAATGGACTTAGTAGATACCTATACATTATTCCACCCAATAACCACAGAATACCTTCTACTCATCAGCACATGGAACATACTCCAAGATCGATCACATCCTTGGCCACAAATAAAGCATAAACAAATTCTGTAAGGCTGAAATCTTGCCATGCACATTCTCAGACCACAGTAGAATAAAAATAAATATCAAAATCAACAACATTTCCACAAAGCCAACAAAGACACTGACACTAAACAATCATGCTAAACAATGACTGGGTCAACACTGAAATCAGAGAAGAAATTGACAGATTCCTGGAAACAAATGAAAATGAAGAAACATTTTACCAAAACCTCTGGAATGCCATGAAATCAGTTCTAAGAGGGAAATTTATATCTCTATGAGCACAAATCAAGTAAACAGAAAGATCACAAGTGGAGAGCCTAATAAATCACACAAGGGAGTTGGAAAGAGAAGACCACCAAAACTCCAACTTTAACAGAAGAATCCAAATCACAAAAATAAAATTCCAAATACAGAACATGGAAAACAAAAATATCATCGAATATCAACAAAACAAAAAACTGGTTCTTTGAAAGAATTAACAAGATTGATGGGCCCCTAGCCAGAATGACCAAGAAATAGAGAGAAAAAGCCCAAATAAACACAATCAGAAATACAAAAGATCAAATCACAATTGACCCCGAAGAAATACAAAGGATTATCAAAGATTACTATGTACACCTATATGGAAACAAACTTGATAACCTAGATGAAATGGAGGACTTTCTGACATCACACAACCTCCCATGTTAAAACAAGAAGACACTGAGAAACTAAATAGATGAATAACAGCCCAGGAAATTGACTCTGTCATATGAAAACTATCTACCAAAAAAATCCCTGGACCGTATGGGTTTCCAGCAGAATTCTACAAAACGTACAAGGAGGAGCTGATACCAATCCTGCTAAAAGCATTCCAGGCAATTGAGAAAGATGAAATTCTCCTCAAATCATTTTATGAAGCTAACATCACACCGATAGACAAACTGAGTAAAGATTCAAAAAAGAAATAACTACAGGCCAATATCCCTTATGAACATAGATGCAAAAATCCTCAACAAGATTTTAGCAAACTGTATTCAAAAACCCATCTCAAAAATCATCTACCATGACCAAGTAGGCTTCATCTCTAAGATGCAGGGTTGGTTCACCATTTGCAAGACCATAAATGTAATTAAATACATCAACAGATGTAAAACCAAGAACCACATGATTATCTCATTAAGTGCAGAAAAAAACTTTTGATAAAATCCAGCATCCCAGCCGGACTCAGTGGCTCAGCCTGTGATCCTGCGCCTTTGGGAGGCTGAGGTGAGTGGATTGCCTGAGCCCGCGGGTTTGAGACCCGCCGGGGCAGCGAGACATCATCTCTACAATAAATCAAAAAATCAGCCGGGCGTGGTAGCGCATGCCTATAATTCCGGCTACTCGGAAGGCTGAGGCGGAAGGATCGCTGGAGCCCAGCAGGTTGAGGCTGCGGTGGCCGGGAGCGGCCACTGCACTCCAGTCTGGGCGACAGAGTGAGACTCCAACTCAAAAAAAAAAAAAAATCCAGCATCCCTTCTGGATAAAAACCCTCAAACATCTAGGTATAGAAAGACCATACCTCAAAATAGTAAGCCATCTATGACAAACCCACAGCTAGCATATTGCTAAAAGGACAGAAACTAGAAACATTTCCCCTGAAAACTGGAACAAGACAAGACTGCCCACTCTCACCCCTCTTGTTCAATATTGTGTTGGAAGTCCTAGCTCAGGCAATAACACAAGATGGAAATTAAGGGTATCCAAATAGGAAAAGAGGAAGTCAAGTTATCCCTCTTTGCTGATGATATGATCCTGTACCTTGAAAGCCCAAGAGAATCTGTCAAAAACCTGCTTGCACTAATAAAGGACTTTGGCAAAATATCATGGTACAAAAAATATGTGCAAAAGATAGTTGCATTCCTATACACTAACAACAAGGAAACAGAGACCCAAATAAAAAGCACAATTTCATTCATATAGCCGCCAAAAAATGAAATACCTTGGCATCTTCCTCACCAGAGAAGTGAAAACCCTTTACAATGAGAATTACAAAACACTGCTCAAAGAAATCCAAGAAAACACAAACAAATGGAAAAATATTCCATGCTCATGGATAGGAAGAATCAACATTGTTAAGATGTCCATCTAGAGCCGGGCTCGGTGGCTCAGCCTGTAATCCCGCGCCTTTGGGAGGCTGAGGTGAGTGGATTGCCTGAGCCCGCGGGTTCGAGACCCGCCTGGGCAGCGAGACCTCATCTCTACAATAAATCAAAAAATCAGCCGGGCGTGGTAGCGCATGCCTGTAATTCCGGCTACTTGGAAGGCTGAGGTGGAAGGATCGCCGGAGCCCAGCAGGTCGAGGCTGCGGTGGCCGGAAGCGGCCACTGCACTCCAGTCTGGGCAACAGAGTGAGACTCCAACTCAAAAAAAAAAAAAAAAAAAAAAAAGATGTCCATCTACCAAAGGCAGTCTACAGATTTGATGCACTACCCATTAAGTTACCAACATCATTCTTCTCAGACCTGGAAATGACAATACAGAAATTCATATGGAAACATAAATGACCATGAATAACCAAAACAATCCTTAGCAAGAGAAACAAAGCAGGTGGTGTCACATTTCCACACTTCAACCTTTACTATAAGGCTATGGTAATCAAAACAGCCTGGTATTGGTACAAGAACAAGCATATAGACCAATGGAACAGGATAGAGATTTCGGAAGCAAAGCTTCAATTCCTCAACCAACTCACCTTTGACAAAGCCACCACCAACAACCACTGGGAAGAGGAGAGCCTATTCAGTAAATGGTGCTGGGAAAACTGGCTGACCACATGCAGAAGATTGAAATAGGAGCCCTACTTATCACCATACACAAAAATGAACTCTAAATGGATCAAAGACCTAAATGTAAAACCTCAAACTATAAGAATCTTAGAAAGTGCAGGAGACACCCTTATGAAAATTGGAACTGGCAACCAATTCCTATTCAGAACCCTAAAGGTCAATACCTTAAGAAATAAAATAGAAAGTGGGACCTCATCAAATTAACGAGCTTCTGCAAAGCAAAAGAAACCATCAAGACAGCAGGGGAGACAGCCCACAGAATGGGGAAAATATTTGCCAATTGTATATCTGACAAAGGCCTAACATCTAGGATATATAAGCAACTCAAATGTGCCGAAAGGAAAAAAAACAAACAGCCCCTTTAAAAAGTGGGCAAAATTCATGAATAAACACTTCTCAAAAGAAGATACAGGTGGCCAATAGTCACATGAAAAAGTGCTCAGCCTCACTCATCATCAGAGAAATCTAAATCAAAAGCACATTGAGATACCACCTAACTCCTATTAGAATGACAATAATTAATAAAACAAACAACAGATACTGATGAGGATGTGGGGAAAATGGAACACTTCTACACTGCTGTTGGGAATGTAAACTATTAAAACCTCTTTGGAAGACAGTGTGGCGATTTCTGAAAGAAGTAGAAATTGACCTTCCATATGACCCAAGAATTCCCCCATTGGGAATATACCCAGAGGAACTCAAATTATTCTACAAAAAAGATACCTACACACGTATGTTTGTTGCAGCCCTATTCACAATAGTAAAAACATGGAACCCATCGTGTTGCCCAACGATGGTGTACTGGATTGAAAAAAATGTGGCACATATACACAATGGAATATTATGCAGCCATAAAAAAGGACCAATATATAGACTTTGCAGCAACTTGGATGGATTTGGAATCGATCACACTCATCAACAAGGGTACATGCATATATGCTTATCAATGTTTATATACCTAACCCTGAATTGTACCCCACATCTTTATAATAAAAAAATAAAATAAAACCAATTGAAGACTTAAACATAAGACCACAAATGTAAAACTACTAGAAGAAAATATAGGAGAAAAACTGCAGAAAAGCTTTTAAATTCCACCATTTTTACATTAGATGAAAATATTACAATGACAATGACAGAGTCTTTGTAGCTTTGCTGATTTTTCACTGATCATTCAGGTATTTATACTAATCATAAAACATAGAACCAACTTGCTGCACAATAATAACATCTTTATATTAGAATCATGTGTTACAATTAGCCATAAAGTACTTATTTTTTCTCTTTTTTTAATTTTAAAGGTATTGGGTAAAATTCATGGTGAGGTACATAAGTGGTCATCATAAAGGTGAGGACCTTCCTTTGGTCCTCATTTCATCTTGTTTGAGATCTGTTACCCTTATTGAAGTTATGTGTCCCCCTTCCTTCCCTGGAGACTGGAATTTTTATTAAGACAACTATAGATATAGGAGCAGTTGCAAGAAATTATACTGAAATATTGTGGACATTTTAACCCACTTTTCCCCAAAAGTAATATATTGGAAAATGTTAGCATAATGTTACATTGTAATTCTTTTTTTTTTTTTTTTTGAGTTGGAGTCTCACTCTCTCACCCAGACTGGAGTGCAGTGGCCGCTCCCGGCCACCGCAGCCTCGACCTGCTAGGCTCTGGCGATCCTTCCGCCTCAGCCTTCCAAGTAGCTGGAACTACAGGCGCGCACTAACATGCCTGGCTGATTTTTTATTTATTGTAGAGATGAGATCTCGCCAAGTTGCCCAGGCAGGTCTCAAACCCGCGGGCTGAGACAATCCACTCACCTCAGCCTCCCAAGACGTGGGATTACAGGCTGAGCCACCCAGCTCGGCTACATTGTAATTCTTAACACTGATACAATACACCAATATTACCAAGATTTCCCCCAACTTAACATATACTCATGTTTGTGTGTGTATTTAGTTTTATATAATTTTATAATGTCTCAGGGTCCATTATTAATAACCACAGTCCATCTTCACAAGGAACTTTTATATTACCATTTAATACTCCTACTCATCTCTCTCCCATCTAACCCTCTTTCTTCCTCACTAACAGTTTTACCCATTGTCAATTATTAATCTTCATTCCATTTCTAATATTTTGTCATCTCAAAAATACAACATAAATAGAATCATGAAGTAGCATCATATTAATATTATGAATATACCACAGTTTGTTTCAACGTTTATCCTTTAAAAAAACTTCTGAATCATTTCTAGTTTTTGTTTATTTCAAATAAAGTTGTTATAAATATTAATGAGTAAAATTTTTTGTGACTTTTCAATTTATTTGGAATAAATTACCAATAGTACAATTGTTAGGTCATATGGCATTTGTATGTTGAGTTTTTAAAGAAATGGCCAAGCTGTTTTAGAGATTGGTTATATAATTTTACACCTCCGCTAACAATGTATAAGTTAAATAGTTTTCCATTTTCTCACCAGTATATATCATTTATATACAGTATCTTAAACATATAAAGATTGCTCTGAACTCAATAATCAAAATAAAACACAATTAATAAATATCATAAAGATTATATAAATATTTTACTTATGGAAACATATGAATGGCAAGCAACCCCAAACACATGAAAGGCTTAACCTGACTTGCCATTAAGAAGAAGAATGTTTATAGTGGAAAATGCCAGCATCAAAAATATAAAAAGATCTCAAATTGACAATTTAATGTCACACCTGGAGCAACTAGAAATGCAAGAACAATAAAGCTAGAAGAAGAGAAGCAATAAAGATCAGAGCAGAACTAAATGAAACTGAGACCAAAAAAGCATACAAATGATCAATGAAATGAAAAGTTGGTTATTTGAAAGGATAAACAAAATTGATAGGCTGCTAGCCAGATCAACCCCAAAAAGAGAAAAATTCAAATAAGCACAATCATAAGTGATAAAATTGACATTACAACTGATACTACAGAATACACTAAATCTTTAGAGACTACTATGCACATCTCTAAATGATAATAATATTTATAGTAATAACAATGGAAAACCAAGAAGATATGTCTACATTCCTGGAAACATACAACTCTCCAAGACAGAACCAAGAAGAAATTGAAATCCTGAACAGATAATGACTTATATAATTGAATCAGTAATAAAAACTCTACCTATCAAAAACAAAACAAACCAAAACAAAACAAAAATGAAAAAGCCAAGAACTTGATGGATTCACAGCCACATTCTATAAGATGTACAAAGAAGTACTGGTACTAATCTTACTGAAATTATTTTTAAAAATGGACGAGGCAGTCTATGAACCCAGTATTATTTTCCTGAGACTAAAATCTGGAAAGAAAACAACTAAAATAAAACTATAGGCTAATATCTCTGATAATCATAGACATAAAAATCCTCAACAAAATGCTAGCAAATTCATCTGGCAGCACATCAAATGATAATATATCACTAACATGTCATTTTATTCTAGGGTTCAACATACACAAATAAATAAATGTGCTTTACCATATAAATAAAATAAAAAACAAAACCATATGATCACCTCAACAGATGAGGAAAAAGTATTGATAAAATCCAATGTTTTTTCATGATAAATCCCTCAACACACTAGCCATACCTAGGAAAAAAACATATCTCAAAATAGTATGATCCATGCAAATGCAAAGCCAAAATGATACCGAATGGGGAAAAGTTGAAGAGATCGCTTCTAAAAACTGGGAATAAGGCAAAATGTCCAATTTGCCATTCATATTTAATATAGTACTAGAAGTCCTAGCCAGAACAATCAGCATGTAAATAAACAAAAGGCATCCATAAGAAAAGAGAAAGTCAAATTTTATCTGCTAACTGATGATATAATTCTATACCTAGAAAACACTGAAGACTTCCAAAAGACTCCTAGACCTGATAAACAAATTCAATAAAGTTTCAGGATACTAAATTAATGCAGAAAATAGGTTATGTTTTTATATACCAAAACAAGCAAGTTGAGAAACAACTCATCCCCTTCACAATTGCTACACAAAAAATAACATTCCTAGGAATACATTTGATCAAGGAAGCAAAAGAACCCTACAAGGATAACTGCAAAATACTGATGAAATAAATCTCAGGTGACACAAACAAATGGAAAAACCTCTCATACTCACGGATAGGAAGAAGCAGTGCTGTTAAAATGACAGCACTGCGTAAAACAATATACAGATGCAAAACAATTCTTATGATAAAAATCACCTAATTTTTAATAGAATTAGAAAGAACAATTCTTAAACTCAAATATAACCCAAAAGAGACACAATAGCCAAAGAAATGCTAAGCAAAAAGAACAAAGTGAGAGGCATCACAAAACCCAATTTTAAGCTATACTACAAGGCTATAGTAACCAAAACCGCATGGTACTCATACAAAAATTGACAAGTAGATCAATGAAACAGAATAGAAATCTCAGCTATAAAGCCACACACAACCAACTGATCTTTGACAAAGTCAACAAAAATAAACAATGGGAAAACAACACTTTGTTATTAAGATAGACTAGCCATATGCAGAAGGATAAAAATGATAGATAAATAAAAGCTATATACAAACATTACCACAAGACAGATTCAAAACTAAATGCAAGACCTGAAACTACAAAAATTCTAGAAAATGGAAATTGGAATAGGCAAATAAGAAATAAGATAGACAAGTGGGACATCATCAAACTGAAAAGCTTCTGCAAAGCAAAATAAATCGTCAAGAGAGTGGGGAGACAGCTCACAGAATGAGAAAAAATATTTACCAACTGCATATCTGACAAAGGCCTAGCATCCAGCATCTACAAGGAACTCAAATATGCTGAAAGGAAAAAAAAAGATATGAAAGTTACTTCCCAAAAGAAGACAAATGAGCAGCCGCCAAATACATGAAGAAATGCTCAGTCTCACTAATTATCAAATAAATGCAAATTAATACCTCACTGGGACCATCTAACTCCAGTCAGAATGACCATCAACAAAAACTCAAAAAACAACAGGTACTAGAGAGAATGCGGGGAAAAGGAAATGCTTCTACACTGTTGGTGGGAGTGTAAACTAGTCAGCCTCTGTGGAAAACAGTGTGGCGATTCCTAAAAGATCTAAAAGTCAACCTTCCATATGACCCAGCAATCCCCCTTCTGGGAATATACTGGGAGGAACTCAAATAATGGTACAAAAAAAGATACCTGCACATACATGTTTACTGTAGTACTATTTACAATAGCTAAAATATAGAATCAACTGTGTTGCCCATCGAAAGAAGACTGGATTTTAAAAAATGTGGTACATATACACGATGAAACATTACACAACTATAAAGAAGGATAAAATTATGGACTTTGCAGCAAACTGGATGGAGTTAGAGTCTATAATACTAAATGATCTATCATAGAAAGAAAGAAATGAGTACCACATGTTTTCTCACTCATTAGCAGACCCTGAATATTTATCCTAATACTGTAAGAAAAAGATTCGCAGCAGTGGGATACTGCCAGGGTGGGGAGCACATAACATCAACGAGTACCAGATGTCAAAACAGGCAAAGTGGGAACCAAAGGGAGACCCAAACTTTACCTGTATTATAACCACTTATGTACCTAATCCTGAATTGTACTTCACATATTTAAAAAAAGGAATTCTAGAAGATAACTTAGTAAAAACTTTTCTGGATATTGGCCTGGGTAAATAATTTATGACTAAGACCTCAGAAGCAAATGCAGGAACAACAAAAATAGACAAATGAGACTTAAACTAAACAAATTCTGCAAAGTAAAAGAAACAATCAATAGAATAAAGAGACTACCTATAGAATGAGAGTTCAAGGTGATGACTGAAGCATTCCAATAGTTAAGAAAATGTTATTTATATTTTTGTCTTAAGTACTTAAGGAAGCAGTTTTACTTCAAAGAAATTTGAAAGATTCAAAAGGCTTATGATGAGAAGTTATGGCAATGCTTTCTTTAAGGAATTATAATAAAAAATAAGACACATTCTCATTTTTCTGGAGGAAGTTTACAGGGAGCAGAGGATAAAATGCATGACATCACAAGTGCCCTTTCCAGCCTAGAGGTTCTATCATGCACGGTTTATTAAACCAAAAGGAGGTTAGAAAGTTCATTTTATTTCTGTATCATCAACTGGGGAAATAGCTTATCAACTGATAGTTTTATTTTATTTCAAATATTTTATTTTATTTCAAAATTTCAAAGTTGTTTCTCAAGTGGATCTCCAATTTTATACAATATTACTCTCTGAATCATTGCAACAATCTAGCCAGGTATAAGGTCAATGATTAAATTATATGTTGACTCTAATATGCATGATAACTATTTATTCATTTATTTGTTCATTTATTTATTTATTAATTTATTTATTTTATTTTATTTTTTTTTGAGTTGGAGTCTCACTCGGTCGCCCAGACTGGAGTGCAGTGGCCACTCCCAGCCACCGCAACCTCGCCTGCTGGGCTCCAGCGATCCTTCTGCCTCAGCCTTCTGAGTAGCCGGAATTACAGGCACGTGATACCACGCCCGGCTGATTTTTTTATTTATTATAGAGATGAGGTCTCACTGCCCAGGCAGGTCTCGAACCCACGAACTCAGGCAATTCACTCACCTTAGCCTCCCAAAGGCGCGGGATTGCAGGCTGAGGCACCAAGCCCGGCTAACTGTTTATTTTTTAAGAAGAAAAACTAGAAGCACATATTTTGAACTCTTTCCTTCAATTGCATTATTAATGTATATTTTAACATAATATTATTTGGTAGGTGTCATTTTGAAGATCACCACAAAAGAATGAATTACCTTGGCATCCACCTAAACAGATAAGTGAAAGGTATTTACTACAATAACTACAAAACTCTGTTCAAAGAAATCAAGGATAACACAAACAAAAGGAAAAACATCCCATGCACATGAATTGAAGAAGCAACATTGTCAAGATGTCCATCCTTCCCAAGGCAATTTCCAGACTCAACATCTTTTTCCACAGACCTGGAAATAACAATACAGAAATTCATATGGAAACAAAAAAGAGTATAAATAGCCAAAACAATCCTCAACTAAAGGAAAAAAGTGGAGGTATTATACTTTCAAACTTTAAGCTTTATTATTAAAAAGCTACAATAACCCAAACGGCTAGGTATTTGTACAGAAATAGGCAAATAAACCAGTGGAACAGGTCAGAGATTCCAGAAGTTAAAACACAGTCTTTCAATCAACTCATCTCCATATAAGCCACCAATAACACTCATTGGGAAAAGGAAATCATATTTAGCAAATGGTACTGGAAAAACTGGCTAACCACATGCAGATTAAAATTGGACCTCCTACCTATCCCATATACAACAATCAATTCTAAATAAACCAAAGACCTAAATGTAAAACCTCAAACTATAAGAATTCTGGAAGAAAACAGGAAACACTTTTCTGGACATTGAAGTAGGCAATGAGTTTGTGACCATGAACCCATGGACAAATGCTACAAAAGCTAAAATAGACAAATGGAACCTCATCAAGGTGAAAAACTTTTGCTCAGCAAAAGCAACCATCAGGTTAGTAAAGAGAAAACCCATAGAATGGGGAAAAAATTTTTCAAATTATTCATCTGACTTAACATCCAGGGTCTGCAAGGAACTTACATGAGTTGAAAGGGGAAACCTGAATAATCCCATTTAAAATTGGGCAAAAGACATGAACAGACATGTCTCTAAAGATGACATACAAGTAGCCAACAGACACATAAAGAAATGCTCATTCTCACTAGTCATTAGAGTAATGCAAATCAAAATTGCAACGAAATACCACATGCCTCTAGTTAGAATGACTATCACTGATAAATGAAAAACCAACAGGTGCTGGCATGGCTGTGGAGAAAAGGGAATTCTTTTATATTATTGGTGGGAGTGTAAGTTAGTTCAATCTCTATGGAAAGCAATGCGGCAATCCCTAAAAGAACTAAAAATTGATCTTCCATAGGATCTAGCAATTCCTCTCTTGGGAATATATCTTAAGGAATATAAATCGCTCTACCAAACAGATACCTGCACACGCATTTTTATTGATGCACTTTTCACAATAGCACAAAGAAGGAAGCAACCCTTGTTTCCAATGAAAATGGACTGGATAAAAGAATATTGATAAATATGCATGATGGAATATTATGCAGTCATAAAGAAGAACAAAATCATGGCCTTTGCAGCAACTTGGATGCAGTCGGAGACCATTATAGTTTGGAATAGATCAAGAACTATCACAGAAACAAGCAAAGAAATGAATACCACGTATTCTCACTCCTTAATGGGTCCTGAATACTACTCACATTAGCACAGGGATGGAATCAGCACTCACTGGACACTGCTAGGAGAGGGAGGGCGAGAGGAGTATTGAGGGCATATGACATCAAAAGGGTACCTGGATCATCACCAGTGGGAGTGAGGGCTTCCTAAAAGCCCAAAGTCCACCTGTATGCAGCCTACTTATATAGCAAATCCTCACCTGAACCTCACAGCTCTATAATAAGTAAATACACTTAAACATGATAATCTGAGCCGGGCTCGGTGGCTCAGCCTGTAATCCCGCGCCTTTGGGAGGCTGAGGTGAGTGGATTGCCTGAGCCCGCGGGTTCGAGACCTGCCTGGGCAGCGAGACCTCATCTCTACAATAAATCAAAAAATCAGCCGGGCGTGGTAGTGCATGCCTGTAATTCCAGCTACTCGGAAGGCTGAGGTGGAAGGATCACCGGAGCCCAGCAGGTCGAGGCTGCGGTGGCCGGGAGCGGCCACTGCACTCCAGTCTGGGCGACAGAGTGAGACTCCAACTCAAAAAAAAAAAAAAAAAAAAATGATAATCTGTTGGCAATCAAAGATTTTTAACAACAAAAACTTGGGAACACTGTTGTAAAACATCACAGTTTCAAAATTAATTACTAAAATAAGTGTTATTCATACAATATGTTGGTGTAATATGGCACCTGGAAATCACCAAGTGAGTTTCTAGAAATTACAGGAACGACTTCTAAAAAATGTTTTTCTTAGGGAAAGAAACTCAGTTTGAAATAGATCAAGAAAAGAAACACAGAGACCTCTTGAATTAATTAGCCAAACTAAAGAAGGAATAAGAGTGAAGATGGGCTCAGAGATACGTAAACCTTAGACAGCTATACCATCAAAATAATCTCCATCATTTTTTTCTGTCCTGTTTTGGTACTTTGCTAGTGCAGAAAGATGGGGTTGAAAAGTAAGTAGAGATAATTATATTTGATTCTCACATTTACACAGCTTTGTAAAATATGAATTAAAACATCTTGTTTCCAATTTTGTTTAGAAAACCTGGTTACTATTATTAATTTTTTTTATAAGGAAAAAAAAAAAAACAATTTTAGCATGATCCCAGAGAAAACATAAATAACAATGAACTGGCAAAGGCACAAAGTAAATAATCATAGACACACGTATCTTGATTTGTATTCAGAACTCTCTAAATACTTACAAACTATTAATATATGTAGGATTCAAATAAAGGATCAACAATTTGGTATAACCTAGGGAAAAATTATTGATTCTGCAGTGTCAAAATTATAAAATGTCTTGTAGAATTCACCAAAATGTTCTGTTACCAACCTAATGTCTGCATTTTATAACCTATGTAAATTATCTGTATCATTCAACATATTAACTATACTTTTATCCAGTACTAAAATTATCTTTTTTCCTTTATTTAATAGTAGACAATGTCATTAATATCCCCCATATCTCTTATTGTATTTTGATTTATTTATTGTTGTTTTCCAAAACATTGCTCTGAATTGCAGAGTTCTCAAAGATTATAATACTAATCATCTTCTCTTTGTCCTATGATGGTGGTTCTCTTCTCTTCTAGTATCTTCAACTCTCAATCTCTGAAAATGCCACCTGTGGCAAAAACACTGTAGTATGTCTTCCTCAGGTTGGTTACATATTTTCTTGGAGGAGCACAGCGAATGTAAATTTCCCAGCCTACCCTGAAGTATTCTGAATTTCATCCATGGGCCAACGTTGGAAGTGATATATAGCACCTGTCACCTAAAACATCCAATACAGCTTTTACAAATGCTTTCTTCCCTGGTTTCTGGATATATCTAATGTATTTAGTAGAGGATTTCATTTGCATTTATTTTATATTATTGTTGCATAAAATTAATAAAATCTTTATTCCACCATTTACATTATCAACACCAAAATTTTCCTGTACCCCACAATATACACTGACATCATAAAATTTTTTGCCAGGTGCAGTGTCTCAAACCTGTAATCCCAGCACTTTGGGAGGCCAAAGCAAGAGGATTGCCTGAGTCCAGGCTGGGCCTTAGTGAGACCTCGTCTCTACAGTAAATCAAAAAATTAGCTGGGCATGGTAGTGTGCGCCTGTAGTTCTGTCTACTTGAAAGTCCAAGGCAGAAGGATCACCTGAGCCCAGCAGGTGGAGGCTGCAGTGGCCATGAGCACTCCAACATGGGCAACAGAGTGAGACTCTGACTGAAAAAAAATGTTTTTAAACAAGTTTATCCTACATAATTTACTCTAAATAATTAAGTAAATTAAATATTACTTACATAATTGTTCATTTATTCAGCAGACATCTAAGAAACATCTACTTGGGCTAGAATTTTTGTCTAGACTCTAAAATTATATGATAAGTGTGGTATGCCAAATAATAGTCTCCAAAGATTTCCATGTCCTAAACTCTTGATGTTGTGAATATATTACTTCATATAGCAAAATAAACTTCTTGGATGTGATTAATTTTTTTTAAAATCTTAATATGGGACAAATATTCTGCCTTATCTGGATAAGTTTAATGTGATCATGAGAGTTCTTATAAGATGAAAGAAAGAGGGTCAAAGTCAGAAGACAGGATGTGATGAAAGAAGCAGATGTGATCAGTTAGTAATTAATAGTTAGTGGTAGGAGTGATGTACTTTGAAGAAATGGTCACAAGCCTATGAACATATGTGGCCATGAAAAGCTGGAAGAGGCAAGAGCACAAATTGTTCCCTAGAAACAGATTTTTTTTCTTCAGAATGAACACAGGTCTCTCACACCTTAATTTTAGCCCCATACGTCTCATTTTAAACCTCAAGAGCCATAAAATAAATTTGAGTTGTTTCAGTCACTAAGTTTGTGGAAATTGTTACAACAGCAATAAAAAATATTAAAACTGTTACACTAATGCCACCAATAAATCATGCTTCCACATAGCCATGCTCTTGTGTAGTGCCTTTCCATGTTGTTCTTGGGTTTGGGCATGAGATTTACTTTGGTCAGTGATACATTAATAAACTCAACCAGACAATATCATACAACGTATTGAGGTTTGCCCTCTCTTGATACTGGATAAGCAGACCTTGAATGATTATCATATTACTAGAAGAAAAGGATTGGCAGTAGTGAGAAACTGCCAGGGATTGTGGGAGCAGGCAGGATTGGCAATAGTGGGAATCTCAGGGGGGGGCATACTTCATCAGTAAGGTTACCTGCATAATGAATATTTGTATACCTAACCCTGAATTTGTATACCTAACCCTTTAAAATATATATATTTTTTGAGTTGGAGTCTCACTGTTGTCACCCAGGCTGGAGTGTAGTGGCATGCTCATGGCTAACTCAGCTTTGATCTGCTGGACTCAGGCAATCCTCCAGCTTCAGCCTTCCAAGTAGCTGCAACTACAGAAGCACCGCCACCATGACCTGCTAGTTTTTTGATTTATTGTAGAGACGATATCTCACAAAGTTGCCTAGGCTGGTCTTGAGCCCCCGGGCCTCGGCCACTCAGAGTGCTCAGATTACAGGCAGAGCCACTGCACCCGACCTAAAATAAAAAATTTAAAATAAAAGTAAAAAAAAAATACATGTTTAATAAAATAGAAGACAAGATGGTGAAGTAAAATCAAAAAAGAAAAAATTCCAAGTTAGTGTTTTGAGGAAAAGAAAACAAACATGGATAAGACACTTTCCCAAATATCCTAGCCAAGCCAATTCTAGCAGCCATGTCCTAAATTTATGAAGGAACTCATAAATTGTAAACACCTTCAGATGGATGCTTGTTCAATTTGACCTGTTTGAGTGAAACTAAATGAGCAAAGAACAGTAGCGGAGAATGAGGTCTAAGGAATTGTTATGCCACGGAAGTCATGGCATGGACTTGGATTGAGCTCTTCAGGATAAGGAAAGCAATTAAGTAGCATTATCTAACTTGTAAATTTTTTAAAATAATTACTCTGACTAAACAGAATGTAGACTGAAGCAGGGTAAGGATAAAAGCAAGAAGCCAATTAGAAGCTTATTGCAACAATTCAGATGAGAAATAAACGATTTTGACCATGATGAAAACAGTAAGTGTTTTGCCAATTTGTGGGGTTTGGGATATTTTGAAAGTTGAAATTACAGTAGTTTTTAATGGATTGCAAAATCATTTAATCAGTTGTAAGAGAAAAGGGCTTATCTTATTTGCTGATATAAGGTACCCTGAAACAATAGCGGAGTAATGGTTTGGGTAGGGGGTAAATAAATTTCAGTTCAATTTTCAGTGTATGATGTTGGAGATCTCCATCAGATGTCGAAGGGCAGTCTTTGAGTACACTGTTGCCACTGTTTGATAAGCAAAGCCAAAGTTCAGGTAGAAGGTCTGGGTTGGAGATATAAACCTGGAAACCTCCAGCATTTCTGCAGTATTTCAAACAAAGTCAGAAACGATTGTTCAGGGAGATTGTGTAGAAAGAGAAGAGGAAAGTCCTGCAATTGGACTCAGCTTTTCAAAACTGAGAAACATGGAAAGAAGAGAAGAAACCAGCACTGGAGAAGAGGCTGTTACCAAATTTTATCTATCATTATGTTCTATGTGATTTACATACAAAACTGCTATTCAATCCCCAGTTTTACCGATGGAAATAACTGAGATTTGGGGAAGTTAAACAATTTGCCTAATATTATAAATGAGATAGAATGAATTCCCTAATTTATCAAATTCTCAAGTTTTAAACACAGATCCAATTATATGTAAAACAAAATTGAGCCTTATAGCTATAGTTTTCTATTCTTGTATCAAATTATTCACTGCAAATTACTAAAGCTCCACTTGTCATACACAATGTTATTGGAGATTGAAAATCCCTAGTTACTCCCTATTTTCCTAACCACAAAACTGCTCACAGCTGGGATATGCTCCATTATTACTTATTCACTACTATGTAAGACAGTTTACCCAGAGCATAAATAGGAGTGAATAAGGCTGTTAGAAAAGAACAGTCACATTACAACAATTCTGCTTGGTTATTACGGCATCATTTCTCCCCTGTTGGTTATATACTCTCAATTGCTGAGCATTATCTTACACTTTAAACACCCTTTATAGTTGAAGGGACTGAAGAATATTTCATTAAAAATTATCATAAAGCTGGCAACCAAAGCCAGCTGTAAATAGTTTCACTGTGTAAGCAATTGGAATATAAACATTTCTTACCCTAATATAAAAAGTTGAGTGGAAGGCAAGGGGTAGTATTAATGAATCTAGAAACTCAATTTTACTGTTTGCTTTTTTTTTTAATTATTTCAACTGTTATTAGAGAAAGAAAGAATGCGAAGAATTGCTTCAAAAGCATTGTTTAGCGTTTTTGTCTTACCTCATTTTAAACTCCATAGTAATTAAGATTTATGATGGAAATAATACATATATTAACAAAAATTCAAGAGATTTAAAACTGTTCAATGTATCAGCATTGTTTCAAAAGATCAAAATGAGTCATTGTTGGATCACTTGTAAGTTATTGCCCAGAACCCAGAACACTTTTCAGATAGTAATTGATAACTTTGCAATTAAATAACTCATCGGTTTTCCAACCTCCTGCACTGTCTACTTCTTCTATATTGTTCACTGCCTTCAGAGTTCAAGGAATTTCAATTACCTTACTTTCATGCCCTCTTACTTACACACTTCCAAGGGGTTTTCATCTATGGTTACATGAAATCCTTGGCTAACTTAAGAGTCAACTTCATTGTTTTGAACAAGCACATTTTCCAAGGCTCTTGCTTACTCTGACATTCTTACCTAGTAGGTATTAAATTGGACCTATATATATATTTTTTTCTTTCTTTCTTTCTTTTGTTTCTGAAATGCCTTAGAAAATTCAGCAGCCTAGGGCATCATTTTTTTTAAAAAAGTAGTTATACATTTAGCAATGGGTGGGAAGGGAGTCATCTATAGTGACTATTGAAGTATTGAAAATAATGTCAAAGCTTCTATTTTATCTATTTTTAACTTCACACATACACACACACACATATATGTGAGTATATATATGTATAGATATATATATAAACTTCTAGACTGAGATTGAGTCTTCAAGAATATTATTTCTTTAGATTTTAGCACTCACGTGTGTATTTGTGTGCATATATATATAAAATTTACTATTATTTAATATATGAATTGACAAAGTCATCTCCTGTTCATAAGTCCCCGTGCTAGTGATGCATTCAAGGGGAAGAGAAATAGTACTACTGCAAAAATGGTGTTGAAATCGACAAGTATGTAGTTTTGTTATTTTTGAACACATTATTAAATATTGTAAGTTACGTCTGCCTAATTACATGAATTTAAAGTTTACATTTTGTGGGCTTTACTTATTAAATTTTTACCTAATACAAATAATGAAAATAAAAATTAAAAATGCCAAGAATCTGAAGACTATGGATACTATCCACAATGTTTTTTTTTTTTTTTTTTTTGAATTGGAGTCTCACTCTGTCGCCTAGACTGGAGTGCAGTGGCCGCTCCCCACCACCACATCCTCGACCTGCCGGGCTCCAGCGATCCTTCCGCTTCAGCCTTCCGAGTAGCCAGAATTACAGGCGCGCGCTACCATGCCAGTGGATTTTTTGATTTATTGTAGAGATGAGGTCTTGCCTGCCCAGGCGGGTCTCGAATCCGCGGGCTCAGGCAATTCACTCACCTCAGCCTCCCAAAGGCGCGAGATTACAGGCTGAGCTGCCAAGCCCGGCTCACAATGTATTGTTTAGTAAGCTTGCAGTCAACTTCATTTTAAAAATTCTAGGGAAACATTGGTATAATATTTTGCAAGAAATAACCCTTAAAAAGCTACTTTATCAAAACTGTACTTTAACTACAGTATTAATATTAATTATGATAAACAACACATCTCTTCTTAAATAAATATCGTATCCTAAAAAATGATATCCAGTGGTATGAAGAAATTATATCACATAATTTAAATTGTTTGTATTGTTCACCTTATGTATACGTAATCCTTTCTAATATTTTTGTCTTTTAATGTGACTCAAAATGCAATAAGTATATGACTATATTTGTATATTATAAGTAATGACACATATATGGGATGTGTTCAATAATTTTATGATGAAACAAAGAATCAAAGTTGGGATACAACTTTTGAAAAATAAAATTCATATTTCTGAACAAGATATGGAGGTCTCCTCTTCACTTGATCCTAATTTGTGTCCAAAGATATCCTCAGAACATTATTTCCTTCTGTTCTAAAGGTATGCAAAATTCTAGCTCAGGGCTATCAAACTTAAGGGGGCAGAGACGGAAGAAGAAGTTGAGTTTTTACTAAGGAGAGAGATTCCTATACTCAGAAATGTTATATCATTATGTGCCTGAGGTACATTCCAAGAATCTGCCTGTTTAACATGTGTTTTGTTTTTGTTTTTGTTTTTTGAGTTGGAGTCTCACTCTGTCGCCCAGCCTCGACCTACTGGGCTCCGGCAATCCTTCCGCTCAGCCTCCCAAGTAACTGGAACTACAGGTGCGTGCTACCACGCCCGGCTAATTTTTTTGATTTATTGTAGAGATGAGGTCTCGCCTGCCCAGGCAGGTCTCGAACCCACGGGCTCAGGCATTCCACTCACCTCAGCCTCCCAAAGACGCGGGATTACAGGCTGAGCCACCGAACCCGGCTAACATGTGTGTTTTGAAAAGCACTGACCTAAAAACACTTATTGATTATGATTCTTTATTTCTGAATGATTACTTATTCCATTTCTGTTGTTAAGGATATTCTTTTTTTCTTTTTGGACAGTTAACTTAGTGAGGTTTGAAGCCCCAAACCTACATCTTGCTATGTTACTTTCCATATGCCATTATGTTTTAAAATATTAAAACTGAGACTGCAATAATTTTGTCCCAATTTGTGTCCATTAACATTTTGCATGTATCTCCATTTTATTTCATATCAACTCAAAGTATTAATCATTAACTGGAGGCATCACCTGAGAGCTTGTTAAACATGAAGAATCACAGGCTCCATCACAAATTCACTGACGCAGAATTTATTTTTAACAAAATCATAAGTTGATTCATATGCACATTAAAGTTTTGGAAGTTCTTTTTAATTTTTAAAATTTTTTATTTAAAATATGTGGGGCACAATTCAGGATTAGTTATACAAATGTTCACTATACAGGTACCCTTGTTGATGAGTTGCCCTCCCACCCCCAGCAGTTTCCCACTACTGGACACAACTTAGGGTCAAGTGAAGAGGAGACCTCCATAATACTATAATACTTTCTTATAGTATTATGATAGTCGTTCAAGATCCACCTATTTCACATTTCAAAGTAGCCATGTTTTGAAGATCCTATAAATTTCTTTCCTGGTTAACTTATAAATTTTCTTAGACTGATGTTGAGTCTTAAAGGACATTGTTTCTTCAGGTTTTAGTACAAAATTAAACATACAGTTAGTGCTCAGTATGAATTTGTTAAAACGGAAAAGTAGTTGTGAAAGTATTCAAGATGCTACAAAAGAATCAAAGAGAAAGTAAACATATTTGAAACAAGAGAGAATAAAGAGGAATATGAAACAGGAATAAAGAGGTAAGTGAACAAAAATGATAGAACTGGAGAAATCCAATACTAAATACTTTATTTTTAGATGAAACTATCTTTTTACTTCTTTCTGTAGCATAGCAACATAATACAAGCACTAATTAATACTGCTTGGTTAACATAAAAATTGGTATTTTATTTTACCCCACATTTCAGTGTCAAAAGTCGTTTTACTCTGTTATGAATACCACAAACCATTACCATAGAAACAGTAGTATGTCATTAGAGTATCTGTTTAAAATAGTGATTTTAAAACACATTTCTAAAAGTTTCTTAAAAACCCAGTACCAGGTCTACAGCCTTGACAACGCTGATTCAGGAATTGTTGAGCACGTCTGGCACCATGCATCATTACCGTCAATGGAAGACTCTGGTGCATATCTTTGTGGAAAATCCCTTGGATAAATATACCGTTGTTTTTTTTTTTTTCCCCTGCAGGTTGAATTGATGTCTTCCAAATACAAATATGTTAAAATATTTAATGACTAATTTTATGTGTGAATTTGACTATTCTAAGGGATGTCCAGATAGCTGGTAAAATACTTCTAGGTGGATCTATGAGAGTGTTTCCAGAAGAGATTGGAGTATGTGTGTGTTTTATTTTAAAGATGTTGGGCACAATTCCAAATTAGGTACATAAGTGGTCATTATCCTTTTGATCCCCATTTCTCCTGGTTTGAGATCAAGTACCCTTTGAATCCCTAAAATGATAAAGAAGATCTACCTCACTAATGTGGGTGAGCAGCATCATTCAATTCTTTGAGGACTTAATTAGACAAAAAGTCAGTAGAAGGACAATTTTTTTTCTCTTTCTTCTTGAGCTGTAACATTCCTCAACTCCTGCTCTCAAAGTCTGGCACTATTGGTTGTCAGGCCCACAGACTCTGGGACTTACACCAGCAGGCTTCTCTGTTCTCAGTAGTTCCAACTAGGACTGAATTGCACTGACAGTCCAGCCCTCTTGGTTCTTTAGCTTGAAGAAGACATACCATTAGACTTCTTGACCTGATCACACGAGCTAGTTCCCCTAATAAATGCCTGTGTGTGTGTGCGTGTGTGTGTGTGTATGCGTGCACATGTGTGTGTATAAAAATATATATGTATATAATAAATGTATGCACATGTGTATATATGGAAACCCTGAAAAATACAAAGTCTTAATCCTCAGGACTTCAGAATATAACTTTGTTTGGAAATAGAGTTGTTATAGAAGTAACTATTTAAGATGAGGTCACACTGGAACAGGATAGACCCTTAAACCAATTGTTTGTTGTCCTTATAAGAAGAAAAGAGAGAGACACACAGGGAGAACACCATGTAAAGATGGGAGCAGAGATTGATGTATTCACAATTCAAGACATGCCAAGGTTTCTGGCTGTCACCAGAAGCCAGGAGAGAGACATGGGACAGATTCTCCCTCAGGTCCCTTAGACCTTTGTAGAATCTTAATTTTGAACTTTCTGCTTTGCAGAACCATGAGAGAATAAATTTCTGTCCTGTAAGTACTCAGTTTGTAATGCTTTGTTACAGCTACCCTAGAAAACTAATATATTCATGTTTGTCTTGAATCAGCTTGAGTAGCTCTTGATCTTACTGCCACAGAATGCAGCAGTTCTCAAGCTATAATGCAACCATGACCACATTGCTTGTTTGAAATTTATAAACATTATCCTATATCAACAGAATTTGTGTGTGGGTATTGCGTATCTGCTCCCTTTTGATACAGCTGACCTGCTGATTACTTTTTAAGGTTTGAGCTGGCTAGACTCTAAGAAATCTGTTCTACTGAAGGTCAATACATAATTCAAACCATAGCGTTGCCATTAAATTGCATCTCTTTTTGGATACTGTAGCTATAAACAAAGTAGGATTTTTATCCACATCATTCTAAGTTCAGAGTGTATGCACTTCATCATGGCAGAGCTTTATTTTGAGGCTTATATTTAGAGAAGGAGAAGTATTAGTTTCTCAGGTTTGTATTATTACACAGAGACTTTTCCTGTGGAGAGTTTGTTTTTTTTGCTGTTGTTGTTGAAGTTTTGGAAACTTCCTGCAGGAAATCATGAACAAAAGAGAACAACTAAAGGAAAGGACATCTTTTGTGAAAGGTTTGATAAATTTGGGGCACTCCTATCTATGCACAGAATCCAGCACCACAATGGCCATATGAAGGGTGCGGTAGCATTTGAAAGTGTCTGGAGATAGCAATTTTGGCATGTCATTGGCAATTTCATCAGGAGTATTGAGTGACAACAAATAAATTTATTTTATCAACACTAAAAACATAAACATAAGCACAGTTTTTCATTATTAATATCTAAACTCCAATGTGACTTCATCAGAGAGGCTATCCCTTATAAGTCTTTCTGAAGAAGCAATCGTTCACTTACTCTAGAGGGGTATCCTTTTTATTTTCTTTATAACATCTATCCTCTTTGACATTTTAATTTTTGTTCTTTTTGTGTGTAATATTAGTTTTGTCTTCCTCTATAGAAGTTCTTTGAGCACAGGTACCTTAACTGTACTAATAATATCCAAATCTTTAGTATAAAGAGATACCTGGAACATTCAAGTGCTCAAAAGTATTTGTAAATGAGTTAATAAATAATCCCAGAAAATTGGGTTTACAGTGGATGCTACTTCCAGACACATTCAAATGCTACTAAACCCTTCACATTGTCATACTGATGCTAGATTCTGTGCATAAGGAAAAGGAGACACTATCCTCTGTTTTCTCCCAAATGTACTCCAAGCTTATCAAGACTTTTGGAAAAGACATCCTTTGTTTTTAGCTCCTCTCCTCTGCTGCAGTAAATGTATCAATGCTTTATTTGTATGCATTGAAGATATACTGGCACATGTGATAAATAGTCTCTGGTTTCATGGGTTTAAATTGGGGAATTCAAACAAGTAATTATATATTTGATATGTAAAATAGTTCAGTGGTATATTTTTTAAAAACTGTAGGAATAACACAGGTATGCAATTAAATCAAATATGGATGTAGACAGATTTTTTTTATATCTAAGAAATGGTGATGCTAAGGCTAAAATATAAAAATAGTAGAACTATGTCAGTGAAAAATGTGTGGGTGTATTTGTGTATGCATGCATTTGCACATGTATATTTTGTGGTTTCATGAAAGATGGGATGGGACAAAGCTGGAGATTCTACCAGGAGATGTTCTACCTCAATAGTTATCAAGAAAATGCAGACTATAATGAAAAAAGTTTTTTTTATTCATTTGTTGGTGAAGATTTAAAAGTTTGACGATATCGAGTATTTTAGTAGATGTGGATCAAAGATATCTAATATATTTCTAGTAGGAATATAAATTAATACAACCATTTCTAAAATCTGACATTAGTTTGTGACAATATTCAGTATATTAGCTCTGAAAAAGTATTGGATACATCCAAAATTTAAATTCACTATTAAAGGGCAAATGTGTTGTCACCATTATGAGTATAAAAATGGATACGCCAGAGAAAATAACACTCATTTAGATGAATAAATTCTCAAATCCTTTGTACTAAATTTAGCCCACTCACACACTACAATTAGGCAATTTTAATTCTGGATACATATCCTCTCCCTCTAAATTCTTGCATATGCGTGCTGATACACAAACACAGGTATTTTTATAACAGCACTGTTTATATGAGAAATGATAGAATGAGTCATGAATAGAGGATTATTATTAATTTAATTTTGTATATCTGAGATTCAGCAAAAGAAGAAAACATTCTGCAGAAACTCGTGGTCATGGCAAGTAGACTGTGTGTGCCGTGTTGATCATCTTGACTTGAATTAAAGAAGTTTAAATGAAGATAAGGGAAAGACAATAAAGATACAGTCATTGGGTAAAATGTATAGGATTTGGTGACTGACTGTATGTGGGAGATGAGAAAGACAAATCTTTAGAGACTCAAGAGACCAACTCATTTCATGCTGATGCCACTTACTGAGATTGGAAACATAGAAAGCCAGTTTAGGTGATGGGAAGAGGAGAGAGATTGATTTCTAATGGTATAAGATAGCATTGGTTATTTTAATGTATTCTACAGTCATTTGCAGAGGGCTGGGTATTCAATGTTTCTATGGGTGTTTAATAGTTTTTCATACAAAAAAAAGCCACTGGCATATTATCTTAAGTTTTTATTTCTAGATTCCATTTAAAACGGAGGCATAGACTGTCACTATGGTATCCCCTTCATCATAGCTTAATATTTTTAAAAACATAAAAATAAATTGTCTGTTCATTTTTTTCAAAATAAGAGAATTTGTTTTCTGTTGTTCTTGCCACTGTATATTCATAGATCACTTTTTAAAGCTCCCTTGTAATCCTGATACTTCAAAAGAGGATGTTATCACAAGTTGGCACTTAGTTTAATCCACATGCAGGGTGGTTTGTTTTTCTCTTGTTGATCCTTGAAGACTTTCATTTGTGTCGCCCATATGTCAAAAATGGGTACATATTTTGTGAGCATCTGCAAGGCAATATTTAATACTCTCATATTCCTAAGAAATTATGTTCAAGCTGACACATGTTTTCACAACCAATGTAGTTAAAATATGTAATGTCACTGTGCATGAACAGAATAAGAATCAATTGTCAACTTTGCTGAACATTTATAAGGTTATAATACTTTATAATTCAGTGTCGACAAAAATGCATATTAATTAGTTTATTCCAGCAGATTTATTTTACTGTTCAATGTGTTCCCCTTTTTTTTTTCTATTTGATGAAAATTTTCATCAGGGAAAGAAATAGAATCAGGATAAAAGTTGATATGCAAAACAATATATGAAATGATGTCACAGATGACAACATGAAATTTATGTGTATATGCCCTGTTCATAACAGATGTGGCTAAATTCTTGGGTGGTGAAATTTTCAGATTTCAACCTTGGTAGACAATACACTCATTTCTCTGATGCTTCTTTTGTTCAGAATATTTACTAGGACTTTTGATATTACCTTTAGAGTCAAATTACAGTCCACATAAGAAAATAAATACTTTTGTTCTCTGTCTTCACAACAAAATTCTATTGCCCACTGGCAAACACAATGTTCAGTCATATGAGCTCTGAAAAAATTTGGGATTTTTCCAAAATTTAAGTATACTATCAAAGACAATGATGTTTTCATCTTTGAGAGTATATAAATTGACGTGTCACCAAAGACTCCATACATTTACATATGTAAATTCTCAAATGCTCTTTACAAAATCCACTGCATAGCTTTAAATTCACACTTTATTTACCAAGTTTAATATCCCTAGGAAACTTTCCAGTGTAAATCATGCAGAGATTACTTGGCATTGCTGGTAAAGTCTTCATCTTATTCCTCTAAGAATCATCTATTTTTTTTCTGAAAAAGGATGTAAAGCAAATCTTTTAGGCTCTGTGGGTCATATTGTCTCTATGGCAACTATGAACACAACTGTGGGAGCAAGAAAGCAGCTATAGACAAGTAGTAAACAAAAACAGACAGCAAGGTCTGTGTATCACAGTTTGTCAGTCTCTGCTCTAATCAATCATAGTTATTGACTGTGTAGATACAACACACACTTTTTACTGTGTTTAGGAAGTAATTAGTAAACTGATGAAATTGGGAGTTAGGAGAACTAAGGGATGTAATGAGTGTTGCATAAGTTAAGTCTCGATAGAACTGGGGAGACATCTTATATTGAAGAGAAGGGTTTAATTCATCTATTCATTCATCCCACCAATCTTTATTGACGGAACAGCAAATATAAACCTTTATAGTAGAAGCAAGAGAAAAAGTGATGGAAAAAACAGACACAGTCTCCGTCTAAAAATGCCTTCATTTAATGCTTTGAAGAGCATACCTGTATGCTTTGGGATAGCATCCTCTACTCTGAGAGGTGGAAGAGTTAAATGAAAATCACTGGGGTTTTTGTGATTTTGTGAGTTTTTTGTTTTGTTTTGTTTTGTTTTTGAGTTGGAGTCACACTCAAACTGAAGTGCAGTGTCCGCTCCCGTCCACCGCAGCCTCGACCTGCTGGGCTCCGGCGATCCTTCCGCCTCAGCCTTCCGAGTAGCCGGAATTACAGGCATGCGCTACCACGCCCGGCTGATTTTTTGATTTACTGTAGAGATGAGGTCTTGCTGCCCAAGCGAGTCTGGAACCCGCGGGCTCAGGCAATCCACTCACCTCAGCCTCCCAAACGCACGGGATTACAGGCTGATCCACCGAGCCCGGCTTGTGATTTTGTTTTTATTTTCCATTTTCGGCCCCAAGTTTTCCATACACCAAGAAAGACGCATTGGGTTGTTTATGATGGTAAAAGCTAAAAAGAGAATGAGAGAAAACAAAATACTGTGGCACTGATCATGAAGTGATGATAAAAATTGTGAAAATTCATATTGTAGCATGATTTCCGAAAGGTGTAATTTTTACTCTATTTCAGTGCATCTTTTCCTGGAATAAATTAGAAATAAGGTGGGTGAGAATATAGTAGTTCCTCTTTACCCGCAGAAAACGTGTTCCAAGACTGCTAGTAAATGCCTGAAATCACCGAATAGTACTGAACTATTCACACACACACATATATGATGCATATTTACCTATGATAAAGTTTAACTTGTAAATTAGATACAGTAATGTATTTATAGCAATGATAAAAATAGAACCATGATATCAATCTACTGTAATAAAAGTTATTTGAGTGAAGTTTCTCAAAATATGATATTGTACTGTACTCCATCCTTCTTGAGATGATGTGAGATGATAAAAGGTCTATGTGATGAGATAAAGTGAGGTAAATGATGTAGGCATTGTGACCTAGTGTTAGGATACTACTGTCTTTGAACACAAGCACTGTGACACTGGACAGTTAATCTGATAGCTGAGGGGGTGTAGTAAGTGACTAAGCGGTGACTTATATTTACAAAATAGAATACTGACCAAAGGGATGATTCATTTGTTGGATGAGAGGGAGTTGAAGCACATGGTATTTAATCATGTTACTCAGAACAACATTCAATTTAAAACTTGTTAATTTCTGGAATTTTCCTTTAATATTTTTGGACTGTAGTTGACTGTAGGTAACTGAAATGGGGTAAACAGAGAGCGGATGATGGAAAGTACCGTAATAATGTTGGAGGATCTACTATTTACTAAAGACACTTGAACAAGTTCTATATGTTTCCAAGTTTTCTCCTTTATCCTAAACAACAACCTTCTTATAAGTTTGAAATTTTTTTTTATGTTTTGCCAGGGTAGATGAGAAAAAAAGAAAGTGGTCAACCATTTAATAAGAGTCAAATTAGATTAAGTCTCAAATTTTTCTTTCCATCACAAACAAATCTTTGCTACTTGCATTATAACTTGATTTTGTCTAAAAATAATATTAATAAGAACATTGAAATTATTATAAACTATTATAAATAGCAAATTGTCTCATTTATTAAAGTTGTAAGACTTAGCTTATTCTTAAGTATGAATGATATGTCTCTTTTCTCATCTTTTTTAATTCATTTTCAGGAAAGTATGTCCTTAAGTGTAAATTTTTATACTCCTTTGAAAATAGTCTTAATAACTTCTCAGTTACAAAAGTACTATAAGACAATATAAAGGATAATATCAACAACAATTACTTGTGACTTTGTAGAGAACAGTTTACTCAGCTCTATGCCACAAATAGCATGTCACTTACCTGTAACAGAATAGGTTTGTTTCTCTGTATCAGAAGCCAAATTTTATTAATATAATTTCTAAATGATGGAGGGAAAGATTTTAGAAAAAGTATTCACTTGTATGCAAAATACAAAAACAATTAACAAAAAATTTCATTCACCTGATCTTTGTTTTTCATCCAGAATTAATATTTTATCATTTGATCTATGCTGGACTAAAATTTTCATTATGAAAATCCTCTAGTTGCAAAACTAAGCAGAGACTAAACCATTATAAATGCTGTATATTTGTTGATAGAGTTATTTCCCATAGAGATATGGATGAATAATTCTAATATCCTTATATGTATATACTGATAATAGACAATTAAATGAATAGATAATAGATGGTGGTAACCAGGTTTTTCACTGTTGACTGAGAATTTGAGATTAGTAAATGGAAAAAAAATAAAATGATGCTTAGGGCAATATATTAGAGCTGGAGAGTTTTGTATGAACTCATGTTTAACTTCATACAAATGTATATGATTATATATAAGAATATTTATAGATATGAGAACATACACAGGTTGATAGCCACACATATATTTATATACTCTTCATCTGAGAAAGCTTAGAAACTAGGGTACTTCGGGAGAAATGAGCCCACTTAGCACTCACATTTTGCTTCCTGATATCATTCTTCAGTGAAAAAAAAAATCAGAATTCCTTTGATAAATATCTAATTCTAGAATGAGACAGTAAATATACAAGAATAATATGGAGCAACCTACAATGCCAGAAAAAAAATAAATGTTCAAAACAAAACAACAACTCAGTTATACACACACACACACACACACAATAAAGGCATGTCAAATTAACACAAAATCCAGGGAAAATAGCTATCAACAATCAAAGCTAGAAAATAATTAAGCAAAAAATAAAATTGTATTGAATTATAATTATAAAAATAAAATAAATATGCACATTTACATTGATACAAATACATGATTAAAAAAATAAATAAGCAAGATAAAATGGAAACATCTCCCAAACAGAAGTTTTCCAAATAATTTACATAGATAGTCTTCAAGATCCCTTAGATCTTTATTTTTCCCCCTTTTGATTTGCACATATTCCCACTGTTTAAGAGTGGATTGCACTTGGAGACTTCCTTCCAAATAGTACAATATGGTGATATAACTTTACCTTAGAAAAAGCTGACCAACACTGTCTCAGGTGATCAAGATTAATACCAACACATGATGTCATGTTGCTAGAATGTATCTACAATATGATATGATAGAAATGACACTGCAACTTTGTGGACATAACACAACAAAAAAAATCTTCAAAATTTCTGACCAGGACTTCTCAAAACTGTCAAGGACACAAAAACTAGGAAGGATAAGACATTGTTACAGCCAAAGAGACAAGAAAAATGTAATATGGTATTCTAGATAGGATCCTGAAACATAAAATGGACATGAAACAAAAATTAGTGAAATTTGTGCTTTATAGGCTATAATTTGTAATAACCGATTGCTATTGGTTCATTAATTGTATAGCAAAGTCACCATCCCAGGGTAAGATATTAACAGTAGGAAAAACCAGGTTTGAGATACGTGAAAATTCTGTGCAGTCTTTGCCATTTTGTTTATTTCCATAATTATTCTATAAAAATATTTTATTTTAAAAATCCTGTAACTCTCTAGTATTTAACTGATTTAGCTTCTGAGTTTACTAAATGAGAATAGACTGGACACAGACTTCATGATATAGAAGTTGTTTCAGTTATGTCAGAGCAGAACTTAGCTGAACGAAAGTTTAATAAATTAATAATTCTTACAATCTCTCACATGGCACCTGAGGCACTTTGCAAAGAAATTTTGACTTTACAAAAGCTTCACTTTTATTGCCAATGGTAGTTCCCCTTTACCCACAGAAAATACGTTCTAAGACTGCTAGTAAATGCCCGAAACAGCAGATAGTACTGAACCATATTTATTGCAGAATAAATAATTTCATTATGACCACTATATCAACTTAATAGTATACTGATAAGAATTCAAGGAGAAAATGCTTTTACTATACTTAGCACAGTACCTACGTCTTAATAAGTGCTCAAACTCCAGCCTCTATGATAGCAATAACACAAGTTCCTGCCAGGTTAAATACATCCTGTTTTTTTCTGTAAGAAAATGAGTGTAAACTAGAAGAGTCTTCATATTTCTTTCAGCATAAAAATTGAATAGTTTGGTAATTCTATCATAGTTGTATAACCCGTAATGCTTAATACCTCTTGTCAGTTTCAGCTTTAGTTGCATATACATATAACATAAAATTATTTTGATCACCTTACATTTCCCTTTTATACTTGACTTATTTAAGGTAGGCTTACTATTTAGATGGTTGTCTTATTAAAAATATTATTTGCTTAATGCAGTTTTTCTTCATTTCTTTTATTATTTAGCGTACTTCATACACACAAAAATCTCTTTGAACTATGCTGTGTCTAACTATAATGTATTAAACAATGCTCATGATTTTAAATTATCTTAATATGGAGTCAAAAATAATTCATCATTCTAATATCACTGACTTCTTTTGAATACTTGTGACAACTTACTACATTTGTTATTTTCATCAATCTTAATTACAAATTGGATTATCCGTCTTGTTTTTTTACCCACAAGGTACAGCCTCATGCTTTTATAAAGACACTATAATTGAACTGGTATTTCAAGACCCATTTAGAGATATCATGAATATTTTCTCATTTTAAAGTATTTTGCAATACATAAACCAAAGGAAGGGGTTTGTCTTTAGTTCTCCTATCAGATTTAACTGAGTGTGACTCTGAATGGCAATGATATATTTTCAACATTTTGAGACACACCACTGATGGCCTTTTTGTAAGATATGTTATTTAGTTATTCTCATATAAGGGACATTGAGTTCTCAAGGAATTGGTTTCATAAATGTTTCAATATCTTCATAAGTAAAAAGTTAATAACAGCAAAACCAAAGATTTGACCGGTTTTAAGATTTCCACTGTAGAAAATTCTGATATTTCTCTAGGCTAGGTATTATAAGAATGACTGAAGGAAGCATTTCAGACTTGTCATGGTTAGATGATGAGTAATTGTCAACAATTTAAATAAGCTTATCCTACAACAGTGTGCATGAAACCAGAATTTTGCTTGTTAGAAGGATAAAAAAGTTGAAAATAACAATTTTTCTAGGGAGGTGGCTCATAATATTATGTGTAAAAGAGTTCATTCGTTTTCTTGCTTGCTCTCTCATGTATCTTTCCTTCTCTGCCTTCTGCAGCACACGAATAACCTCAAAATTACACTGTAAATGTGATAGGTATAATTTATCAAGGTAGGTCAGGTTCAACCTGAATTATCTCTTTCTTTTTTGTAGGTCACCACACATACAGTGTCAAGTAACCTTTAAAACAGCCAATGTAGCTACAAAATTCCCAAATAGCTCTGTGTTTTCCTCTTACAAGTCCTTAAGAACTATTGGTTTATAATACTACCCTCTTCTCCCCAAAAATGCATAGGTGTTTTTTGAGCTACATGTTTTCCCCTGAAAAAAGGATATATTACCATCTAATGTACATTAATCTATGTATTTCTAAATTTGTAGGCAATAGAGTTCATCCAAATATGGCACAAGGTGTCCATTTGTAATGCACCCCTCTTTTCAAAGGAAGTCTGAGACATTTCCTTATTGTATAAACTAGTTATCTAGAAAATTGCCATTATTTTAGAAAAGTGCAATTTTTTCAAATTATGTAGGGATTATGTGCTCTTAAGGGTATTTTGAAAATGATGGGTTTTCCAAAGAAAGTCTTAAAAGCATTTATGGGAGTAAAAAAAAAAAAGTGCTGAAAGTAAGAAGAAAAACACTTTGATGCTGTTAAATAGATCATCTAAATTATTCTCTATACAGTTTCTCTCTGGAAAGTCAAATTTTTCCTAGTTATTTTCATTTTTATTCCCATAATTGTCCTTCCTAAGATTATTATGTGTAATGTATTTTTGATTGCATTAATGGACTGGTTTGTAGGAAATATTCAAAAAACAGAAAATTTAATAAAAAAGAAGGGAAGCCAATTGGAAAATTCACCCTATTGGCAGGTTCCAAGCACAAGAATAGTTTTAGAGTTTGCAATTATAATATTATATTATATTATAATAAGATCACTTTTGCCATTTATTCTTCAGCAGCATCTTAAAATGAAGACATAGCTTCAAAGATCACTGTCTTCATATTAAAACAAAATAAAATACTGCTTTATAACTGATGTAATATATTTTGTTTAGCTTTGTTATATAATACTGGACATAAAGAAAAGACATGAGATCAACGATATCAAGCTTTCAAAATTACATATATGTTTATAGAAGTCTCTGGATATCAATCTATATTCTTTAAAGAAAGACTACAACATATCTTTGCAACATAGTCTCAGTATAGTGTCACTTAACAGGCATCAAACAGAAACATTAAAATACTAGTAAATAAGTTTTAGAAAAGAAATCGTATAAACTTGTTTTAAAAATCATCAGTTCTACAATCGTCCCCTTATGTGACCTAAAGTCCTAAAATTTGATCAGCCACTTCTACACTTCAGATAATGTCTTTTCCGATCACTTATTGTATCTGAAGAAAAAGGAAAAAAGTGATGATTAAACTATCTTAAACCAAAAAAAGTATACCTGAGCACAGAATTATAAACAGTCAAATTATCTGTCACTGAGCATCCTTTTAGAATGTTGTTTACATTGATGTACCTTATTCTAAAATTGAAGAAGACTGCTGCTATGAGTGTATAAGAATAAGTCACTAATGTATTTTGAGATTTTAATATCTTTTTGAGGGCTTAAGAGCTTCATACCACTTTGAGCGACATTTTAAAGTGAGTACCTGCCATAAAGTGATGTGTACTGAGCACTTTTAAATTACTATTAAAATCCTAAGGGCTAATCAAATATGGTTAATGTCAAAAATGTATACCATCCTACTAATGTAATTATTATGGTTTTTTAAAGTGTACTGATTTTGTTATCAATATTTAATCTTAAAATATTCTAGATTATATTTGATTTTTTTCATTCCATAGATTTTTCTCCTTGTTTTTGTAATGGTACAATCTATATAGAGGAGGTGTTTGTGTTTTTAAATATTTACCCAAGTGTCTATGAGAATAATAAGTGTGTTTATAAAAATCAGAAAACATACCTTCTTTAACTCATGATTAAGAAAAACAAATTTGACTCAATCTCATTAAGTCAACCATTGGAAAATTAACAAGTGTTTTGGTAGTGTCTCAGTGTAGTTGTCATACAATAGATTAAGTAAAATTCTTGTGAGATTCATATGAATACTTCCTGGTTTATTTCGTAGCAATGTAGTAGTTGTGGCTTACATTACTGTGCCCTTACTCCTTGATTCTCTAGGTTACATTTCTGTATGATGCCCAAGGGAAATTGCTTATATCACAAAGCCAACCTCAAAATTCCCAGATTTTTCTGGAAGTTGATAAGATTCTTTCCTCGTGTGGATGTGGAATGTTTTCAAAGAAAACACTGTCATAAATTGTCTAATTCAAGGAGGAATTAATAAATCAGATTATATATCTCATGTGTGAAGGAGCTAATTTTCTAGTAGGATGATAAATACAATAAAGTATTTATTTAAGTATCAATGGAGTTCTATAGAATTATAAAAGAGGAAAGAACTTTAAGTTTCAATACTTGAAGTATGCTGACTACCAGCACGGAAAAAGTCAAGAGAACAATTGTTGATGGCTTGATGAAAAACAAAATAATACAAATGGCCATTAGTCTAATTATTTTTAAATTGCCTTATAAATTTCTGAATCTTTTACAATAGCTGGCATAAATATCCAGAAAAGTATGTAAAAATCTAATATGTATAGTACCTTAAAGAAAGTTAGATATTAAAAGCTTTTCTTAAAAATATCTATCTTCTCTCTGATCTTTTCACTGTATAAACTACTGCAGAAGTGTACCATTCAATTTCATGTAAGACAATAAAAATGTAAATATATTTTTGACAAAATGACTTTTAAAAGATTTGTCCCTTGCAAATCTTAGGCAATGCTGCATATAAACTTAATTATTCTATATAAACTAAGTCAAAATGTATGTCATTTTTCAGATAAGTTTCACTGTGATTAAGGTGCTTTGGAGAGTAATTATGAGTCCCATATGCTTATAGGACTTTAGACTAATTTTGAGTGTAAATAATAAATGAGCTGTTGATTACCTGATAATTGTGGTTACCTATAAGATTAAAATATATAAGACCATTGAGAGTAACCTACCTATTTTTACTTATATATACTGTCTACAGATTTCTTATTTACTCTTGGAACATTCACATTAAGATGAAAGCATAAAATTAATTTACATAAAATGCTGATAATGTTAATATACAGTCATTTGAATCTATCTATATTTATATTGAAATCTATGAAATAAATGATAGTAAATGATAAGGATCAGAAAACATTACTGAAAATTATTATATTATTTGAAATTTTTAAATTTAATTTTTAAATTTTAAATTTTAAAGAAGTGGGGTACAATTCAGGATTAGGCATACAAATGCTCATTATGCAGATACCTTTGTTAATGAGGTGTACTCCCCACCCCTGGCAGTATCCCACTACTGCCAATCCCCTTCTTAGAGTATTATGATAATTGTTCAAGGTCCATTTTTGAGTGAGAACATATAGTACTCTGTTCTTTGTTTTTGTGATAGATCACTGAGTATGATAAACTCTAAACCCATCCAAGTTGCAGCAAAGTCCCTATGTTTGTCCTTCTTTATGACTGCATAATAGTTCATTATGTATATGTACCACTTTTTTTATCCAGTCCAGTTTTGATAGGCAGCACATTTGGTTCCTCATTTTTGCTGTTGTGAATAGTACTGCAATAAACATGTATGTGCAGGTATCTTTTATTTAGAATGATCTAAGTTCCTCCAGGTATATTACCAATAGGGGGATTGTTGGATCATATGGAAAGTCAATTTCTAGTTCTTTCAGAAATTGCCACACCGTTTCCCAAGAGGTTGCACTAGTTTGCATTCCCATCAGCCATGTAGAAGCATTCTTTTTTCTCCACATCCTCATCAGCATCTGTTGTTTGTTTTTTTAAATGATTGCCATTATTACTGGGGTTAGGTGATATCTCAGTGTGGCTTTGATTTGCATTTCTCTGATGATTAGTGAGGCAGAGCACTTCATCATGTTTCTGTTTTCTGCCTGTATATCTTCTTTTGAGAAGTGTCTATTCATGTCATTTGCCCACTTTTTAAAGGGACTGTTTGTTTTCCTTGAATATACAGTTCATTGTTCAGAATAAGCAGCAAAAATTTATTTTCTACATTTGCATTTGTCAAGATGCAAAGGTACTTCTGAGAGCTGGTTAACTTTTTATTTTTTTCATGATACTGAGTAATTTTTGATAACAGTAATTTACCTCATGAAAAGTATATTTTCTAATCATTATTTTTACTTGCTCTTGTGTATATTTTAATTATCTTCCTTCTAAATTTGGCATGTAATCATTTCTTAACATTATGAACCTATAATTTATGCATACATATTAATGTAATGAGTTGTGCTCCCTCACAGCTTGTTATGATACTTAATGCCATTCTTAATTTTAGGCTCCAAATTCAAAATAATAAAACTGTTAAGATAACTTTTACATGAAAATCATGATTAGTGTTTCCAAGATGGCCACTAAGTCGCTCCAAGGTCTATTTTCTCACCTTCTAAAAGACTTAATAGAAATATGTGTGCATGAATTAGTTTAATCCTTTTTAAAAAGTTGTCCTGTTTTTCAAGCTCTCAAGAATGAAAAAGTTGCTGATTTTAAGATATAAAAGCAAAATATCTCTTTGATCTGTTGTATATAGCTTAAAATGTTATGGATGAGAAGAGGCTTCAGATGTTTCTATTCACATGTTTCAGTATAGACAGAAGTCAGCCCATGTTTATGTTCAGAGTAGCATTCAAACTTTTAATAAATTAATATTTAAGATTATTTTAATCCAAAAGTTAAGCTATTTCAATTATTTTGATAGCTAACACACACTTTTCTGGGTGAATGTAGGACCCTCGGGTTTTCTTCATGTTCTATTGTTCATAATGTATTCTTAACTAAAGGACATTCTTGACTTAATCTTATGAAATAGTTATATGTCATATATCAAAAAGAGAATGCCATTTGCTTTTATTCTTATATTATTGATTATTTCACTAAATTATTTAGAACCATTCAGTCATATCATCAATAAGTGGTTTCTCTTTTTTAATTATGCTAGCCTGAAGTCTTCTTTTAACAGTTATGGAACAGATCAAAGAAGGAATAAAAATATAATAATTCAATAAAATACTCTATTTCCTCTTGACCATTGTTACTACGGAGAGTAGATTCATGAGTAGATATTTCCCAATGAAATTTGACCTCAATACATAAATAGATTTTTTTCAGAATACTGAACCAACAACAGAGTCAGGATTCTTAAAACTCTGTTAGTTCAAAGTTGATGATGGAATAAAATAGCTTCTAGGTAAGCAAAAATTATTGAAACAGGTATAATTATTTATAATTGAATCCAATGAGGAAAGTAAAATTCTGGTTGTTTAATGAAAATATGTTTGATTTTATGGGCATATTATGTGCAAAAAATCTCTTCTGAATATATGGACCAATTTAATTTGATCACCATCTACATTTTAGAGATATATGTTTATCAAAAAAAGATTCTTAAAAATTAAAACTGATTTTATTCTTTAGCTTAGCCTAGTTCCTCAGTCTGACATGGAACATATTGTGGCTGTAAAACATAAATATTTATAAAGCTCTTCCATTATAAGAGATAAATCATTATTATAGGACCACGTAAAACTCTGCACATTGTGATAAACTAGAATACTCTGTCGTTGTTTTTATCATAGTCAGAACTTCAAATATGCATATACAAATGTTATCCAAATGGAATCCAGTTTGAATTCAGCACTGTCATAAACAATGTACACTAAACATACTGAATTATTTTTTAATCCTGGGATTCCAATGGTTTGGAAATGCATAAATTGAACCTACAATATACTATACTATTGCAAGTGAAAAAAAACTAAAACTGTCGTATTGTAGACTTATAATAAATTTTGAAGTCTGGAAATATAATACCTTCTGCTTTGTTTCTTTTGCTAAGAATTGATTTGTCTGTTTTTATTCTTTATTTTTCCGTATGAATTTCTGTATTGTCATTTCCAGGACTGAGAAGAATGATACTGGTAATTTAGTGGATATTACATTGAATCTATAGATTGCCTTTGGTAGGATGGACATCTTAACAATGTTGATTCTTCCAACCCAAGAACATGGAATATTTTTCCGTTTGTTTGTTTCGTCTTTGATTTCTTTGAGCAGCGATTTGTAGTTTTTATTATAAGGGTCCTTCACTTCTCTGGTTAAGAAGATTCCAAGGTATTTCATATTTTTGTGTGTGGCTATTGTAAATGGGATTGTGCTTTTTATTTGGTTCTCTGCCTGTCTGTTATTGGTGTATAAGAATGTGACTGTCTTTTCACATTTATTTTGTACCCTGACTTTGCTGAAGTCCTTTATCAGTGTAAGGAGGTTTTTGGAAGATTCTCTTGGGTTTTCAAGGTATAGGATCATATCATTCACAAAGAAGAATAACTTGTCTTCCTCTTTTTCTGTTTGGTTATGCCTGATTTCCTTCTCTTTACGAGCAGCCAACAGATACATGAAAAAATGCTCAATCTCATTAATCATCAAAGAAATGCAAATCAAAACCACACTGAGAGTCCACCTAAATCTAGTCAGTATGGTCATCTTTAGTAACAAAAAATAACAGATGCTGGTGAGGATCTGGAGAAAAGGGAAGGCTTCTACACTATTAGTAGGAGTGTAAATTACTACAACCTCTTTGGAAAACAGTGTGGGTATTCCTAAAAGATCACGAAATCAAACTTCCATACAACCCTGCAATCCCACTTCTAGGAATATGGGAATATACCTAAAGAAACTAAATTCATTCTACAAAAAAAGATACTTGCACATGCATATTTATCACAACATTATTCACAATAGCAAAAACATGGAACCAACCATGCTGCCCATCAAAAGGTGAGAAAATTTCAAAAATGTGACACATAAACATGATGGAGTATTATGCAGCCATAAAGAAAGACAAAATCATGGACTTCACAGCAACTTGGATGGATTTCGAGTCTGTGATACTCAGTGATCTATCACAAAAACAAAGAACCAAGTACATGTTCTCACTCATAAGCGACAGTGAACTTTAATCATAATAATGTAGGAAAGAGATTGGCAGTAGCGGGACATTGCCGGGGAGAGGGGGGAGCACATAGCATCAGTAAGTGTACCTGATCTCAAACCAAGTGAAGTGGGGATGAAAGGGAGGCCCAAACTCTATCTGTATGATGACCACTTGTATACTCAATCCAGAATTGTACCCCATATTTTTAAAATAAAAATAAAAATTTAAAAATAAAAAATAAAGCTCTCAGACCATCTACGGATTTTTTCAAGCAAGCAAATACATATATACTCAATTTTCCATACAATTTTAACTTCTGAAACTCAATTCTGACTCATGTTTTCTGTATCCCAGGCTAAGTTAAAAACCAAAAAACTAAGTTACCAAAATTACATTAATTTTTCAATTTTTTTATCTTCACCCTGAAAATGAGGGCATATAATATGTAACACCTAAGGAAATCTGACTTTTAGTCAAATACCATATATAGAAGTGCTAGCATATTTAAAAGGTTTAGAGCAAGAGCCTGAAATCTGGTTGCTTGGGTTTAATTGGCATTTCCTTCCCATGGGACTTAGGTTTTTACTCCCTTTTTCTGTTCTTTAATTTTATTACTTCTAAAATGGTAGTATAATGGAGTCTACTCAGTAAAAGTGACTGAGGATTAATGGAGTCCATGAAAAATACCCAGAACAGCATCAATATAAGTGACTTGAAATTCAGTCTGTACAAACCCTTCCAGGTCTATTGACTGTTCACTGCTAGTATCTCTTCTGATTGGTTGATGTCCAAGCCATCTTGGTTATTGCATATTTTCATATTATTGCTATGAATTTCTTAACAAAATTAGCTATGATTATATGGTCCCGATTACAGTGCCTGTTACTCCTAGTCATTAATAAGTATTAGCACTGCCCTTTCCTTACCCTATCTCTTTAATCGCTTTCTTCTTAACATCATTTTCAGCAGGATAAATGAGTAATAGATAAAAAGTCTTTCAAATTTTTATTTTTACAAATAATTTTACTTTAAATTTCATATGTTTGGCTACTACATTAATGCAGGGAATTATACAATGTAAATATTTACTCAAATAATTTGTGGCAAGTATACAAAGCTTAAAGTCTCTCTAAATCATATTCCTATTTATAAATAGGAAATTCTAAATCATATTCATATTCAATATTGTTATAAGATTGAGAAAAATGGTGACAACTGTAAAAAATAAATAATTATGGAATATTCTTTAGAATAAAGCTTTTGCTGAATAAAAATAGATTTCAACCACCTCAGCACACAAGAATCAGCAATGATGTGAACATAGATGCTAAATTATACATTTCCTTAATATGATTCATTGAGAAGATTGCAAACCAAAAATACTACGAAAAAGCAATTTTTAAATTTGTATATATTTTAGTATTATTGTTGTTCAATGAGAGTGGGAAAGAAGAATTAAATTTATTTTTACTTTTTTATGAATAGTTATGGTAATTAAGAAAATATTACATACATTGTAACAAATCAAAGAGAAAGCAATTGCAAAAAGAACAAATACTATTGACAGAATTCCACAAATATATAAATATTCATTCTATACCGGTTTAAAGTAACATTTAATTCAATACTATATTTCAACAAGCTTAAGTGACCAATATCTAATTATAATACCAAAAGTCAAATTATGTAATTCAATAAATGTTACATATGAGAAGAAGGAGATGGTTGGTTTGTTTCTAATATCCTACATGGATGAAACTTATAATATTAAAAATTGTTGAGCCCTAATTTAAAGTCACATATTACATCAGGTCAGCTGGTTGGTAAAATTACACCTTCTATCTTGTCAACTACTATAGCTACTTGAAATAAAAATTTTAAAAATAAGACTATTCTGTACATTCTTAGTAAAATATTGCATATATGTTCTATTTCTCATTACATGTATCCAATATATTATTCAGCTATTTTGATATTTAGCAAATGGAAAATTAGTACAAAGTTATTTTATTCAGATATCAATGTCAAGACAGCAAAGCAACATTTATTCTAGTAAGTTGAAAGTCGATATAAAAATAAATTCACTTTGGGAGGCTGAGGTGAGTGGATTGCCTGAGCCCGCGGGTTCGAAACCCGCCTGGGCAGCGAGACCTCATCTCTACAATAAATCAAAAAATCAGCTGGGCATGGTAGCGCATGCCTGTAATTCCGGCTACTCGGAAGGCTGAGGAGGAAGGATCGCCGGAGCCCAGGAGGTCGAGGCTGCGGTGGCCGGGAGCGGCCACTGCACTCCAGTCTGGGCGACAGAGTGAGACTCCAACTCAAAAAAAAAAAAAAAAATTCAGAATTATTTTAAGTATACATTAGATTTTTTAAATTTTCTAAATTGAATTTTATTTAAAAATTACAGCAAGAAAATAAAAGGCATCAAATAGAGTTATATTTTGAGAAACATCCTTAAGTATGTTTGAAGATTTATTCTTTAATTACTCCATTCTCCAAGATTGTGAAACAAAATAATATTTATATGGTTTTGTGTACATTTTATGTATGAAGAAAAAGAAATCTACTAAAAATTGTGAAAAATAGCTCATTAGTTCAATAAAGTTGAAGGATATGAAATCAACATACAAAATCAATGGCAATTCTATAGACTAATGACAAACTATCCAAGAAAATAATTCCATTTGAAATAGCTACCAAAAATATATAACACTTAAAAACACAGTTAACCAAAGAGGTAACGGATCTATATACTATACATAAAACTATGCAAATTAAAACACTGATGAAAAAAATAAAAATCATAAAGAATGAATAGATATACCATGTTTGTGAAGTTAATATTAAAATGTTGTACTACACAAAGCAATAAAGAGATTCAATGCAATTACAATCCTCTGACTTCCTTCAATTCATGCTAATCCTTTTATCTTTTTTCGTTTTTAATTTTAATTTTAAAGATGTGGGATACAATTCTGTATTAAATATACAAGTGGTCATCATACAGGTAAAGTTTGGACTTCCCATTGGTCCCCACATCAGTCCCTACTTTACCTGATTTGAGATCAGATATCCTTATTATGTTGTATCCCCGCCCTTGACAGTATCCTGCTACTACCAATCCTTTTCTTACAGTATTATTCTCAGGGTCCGACTATGAGTGAGAACATGTGGTACTCTGTTCTTTTTTTCTGTGATAGATGGCTGAGAATTGTAGACTCTAAATCCAACCAAGTTGCTGCAAAGTCCATATGTTTGTCATTCTGTGTGACTGCATGCTATTTCATAATGTATGTGTACCACATTTTTTATCCAGTTCAGTTTTGAGGGGCAGCATGGTTGGTTCCAGGTTTTTGCTATTGTGAATAGTGCTGTAACAAACATGTGTGTGCAGGTGTCTTTTTTGTAGAATGGTTTGAGTTCCTCTAGGTATGTTCCCAGAAGGGAGATTGCTGAGTCATATAGAAGGTCAATGTCTAGTTCTTTTAGAAATCACCACACAGTTTTCCATGGAGACTGAACTAGTTTGTATTCTCCCCAGCAGTGGAAAAGTGTTCTTTTTTCTCTGCAACCTTGCCAGCATCTATTATTGTTTGTTTTATTAATGATGGCCATTCTTACTGGGGTTAAGGGATATCTCAATTTGGTTTTGATTTTCATTTCTCTGATCATTAGTTAGGCTGAGCACTTTGTTCAGGGGTCTGTGGTTGCCTGTCTATCTTCTTTTGAGAAGTGTCTATTCATTTATTTTGCTCATTTTTTAATGGGGCTGTTTTTTTGTTTTTTCCTTTTAGCATATTTGAGTTCCTTGTAGATCCCAGATGTTAGGCCTTTGGGGTTTTGATCAGGAATTGGTTGCCTACTACAATTTCCATAAGACTGTCTCCTGCATTTTCAAAGATTCTTATAGTTTTGAGGGTTTACGCTTAGTTCTTTGATTCATTTAGAGTTGAATTTTGTGTATGGTGACGTAGTAAGGGGTCCTGTTTCAAGCTTCTGCATGTGGTCAGTTAGTTTTTCCATCATCATTTACTGAATAGGTTCTCCTCTCCTCAGTGGTTGTTGATGGAGGTTTTGCTGATGATAAATTGGATGAGAAATTGAGGTTTTGCTTCTGGAATCTCTATTCTATTTCATTGGTCTATATGCCTGTTCTTGTACCAATACGAGGCTGTTTTGATTATTGTAGCCTTATAGTAAAGTTTAAAGTCTGGAAGTGTGACCCCGCTTGTTTTGCTTCTTTTGCTGAGGATTGCTTTGGCTATTCGTGGTAGTTTAGGCATCCATCTGAATTTCTGTATTGTCGTTTCCAGGTCTGAGAATGATATTGGTAATTTAATGGGTAATGTGTTGAATCTATAGATTGCCTTTGGTAGGATTAATGTCTCAAAATTTGATTCCTCCTATCCATGATCATGGAATATTTTTCAACTTGTTTGTGTCTTCTTGGATTTCTTTGAGCTGTATTTTGTAGTTTTTGTTGTAAAGGACTTTCACTTTTCTGGTTAGGAAGATGCCGAGGTATTTGATTTTTGGGGGGTGGCTACTGTGAATGGGATTGTGCTTTGCATTTGCTGCTCTACCTGTTTGTTGTTGGTGTGTAAGAATGCAGCTGTCTTTTGCACATTTATGTTGTACTCTGAGACTTTGCCAAAGTCCCTTATCAGTGCAGGGAGGTATTTGACAGATTCCTTTGGATTTTCAAAGTATAGGATCATATCAATCATATATTCAGTAAAGAGGAACAAAATAACTTCCCCTCTCCCAATTGGATACCCTTGATTTCCTTCTCTTATCTAATTGTGCTAGCTAGAACTCCCAAAACAATGTTAGACAAGAGGAGTGAGATTGGCAGTCTTGTCTTGTTGCAGTTTTGGGGGGAAATGCTTCCAGTTTCTGTCCATTTGGCAATATACTGGTGGTGGGTTTGTCATGGATGGTGCTTACTATTTTGTGGCATGTTCCTTCTATGCTTAGGTGATCAAGGGTTTCTGTAAAGAAGGGATGATAGGTTTCATCAAATGCTTTTTCTGCATCTAATGATATAATCATGTGGTTCTTGTTTTTACATCTGTTGATGTATTTAATTACATTTATGGTCTTGTAGATGTTGAACCAATCCTGTATCCTGGGGATGAAACCTGCTTGGTAATTGTGGATCATTTTGAGAAGTTTTGTTGAATTCAATTTCCTAGAATCTTGTTGAGAAATTTTGCATCTATGTTCATCAAGGATACTGGCCTGGAGATCCTTTTCTTTGTTGGATCATTACCTGGTTTGAATATGGTGATTTGGGGAGAAGTCGTCTTTCTTAGTTACCTGGAATACTTTCAATATGTTTGGTATCAGCTCCTCCTTAAGTGTTTTATAGAATCCTGCTGGAAAGTCATCTGATAAAGTGCTTTTTTTGGGGGGGGAGTAGTTTTCTTATGATGGATTCAATTTCGTGACTTCTTATTTGTTTATTTAGTGTCTCAATTTCTTCTTGTTTCTATCTTGTGAGGTTGTGTGATGTCAGAAAATCCTCCATTTCATTTTGCGTTTGTTTCAATACAGGTGTGCATAGTAATCTCTGATAAACTTTTGTATTTATTTAGGGTCAGTTGTGATTTGATCTTTTGTATTTCTGATTGTCTTTATTTGGGTTTTTATCTCTTTTTCTTGATCATTCTGACTAGGAATCCATCAATCTTGTTTATCCTTTTAAAGAACCAGCTTTTTGCTTTGTTGATTTTTTTCCTCTGGTATTTTTGTCTTCTGTGTCCTATATTTGGGCCTTTACTTTGGTAGTCCAGATTCTTCTGCTAAAGTAGAGTTTTAGTGATCTTGACTTTACAGCTCCATTAAGTGATTTGTTAAGCTGTTAACTTGTGATCTTTCCATTTTCTTGATGTGTTTTGTAGAGATATTAATCCCCCTCTTAGCATTGTTTTCATAGCATCTCAGAGGTTTTGGTAAGATGTTTCTTCATTTTTCTTTTTTCCCAGAAATCTTTTAATTTCTGTTTTGATTTCTGTGTTGACCCAGGAGTTGTTCAGCATCATGTTGTTTAGTGTCCATGTCTTTGTGGGTTTAGGGGAGATTTTGTTGGTGTTATTTATTTTCACTCAATTGTGGTATGAAAAGGTGCATGGCAGTATTTCAATCTTATGAAATTTGTTTATGCTTGATTTATGGCAAAGGATATGATTGATCTTGGGGTATGCCCCTTGTGGGGATGAGTAAAATATATATTCTGTGGTTGTTGGGTGCAGTGTTCTGTAGGTATGTATTAAATCCATTTGGTCAAGTGTCAAGTTGAGGTTCAAGATATTTTTGTTGATTTTTTGCCTCGATGATCTATCTAGGGTTGTTAGTGGGGTGTTTAAATCCCCAGATATAACAGTGTTGGAGTCACTAAATTTTTTTTAGTATACTTAGTAGCTGCTTTATAAATACTGGTACTGCTGTGTTGGGTGCATAAACATTTAGAATGGATATTTCTTGTTGATGGATTGAAATTTTTATCATTATGTAGTGTCCTTCCATATTTTTTCAAAATTTTGATAGTTTAAAGGTTGTTTGGTTGATATTAAGGTCTTGATTCTTGCCTCATTTTGAGATACATTCGCCTGGAAATTTGTTTTCCACCCTCTAACTTTGAGTCTGTGTGCATCCCTTGTGGTGAGATGAGTTTCCTGGATGCACCAAATTATGGGACATGTTTTTGTATCCAGTTTGCTATTCTGTGTGTTTGAAGTGGTGCAGTTAGTCCATTCATGTTCAGGCTGATTATTAAAATGTGAGTGTTTATACATGTCATCAGGTTCTTTTAAAGTATTTTCTTTGTTTTCTTTTTTTATTTTAAAGGTGTGGGGTATAATTCAGGATTAGTTATACAACTGGTCATTTTACAGGTAAAATTTGGGCCTCCCTTTGGTCCTCACCTTGCCTGATTTGAGATCAGGTACCCTTATTGACGTGTGTTCCCCTCCCCTACATTGGCAGTGTACCACTACTGCTGCCAATCCCTTTCTTATAGTATTATGTTAAATGTTCAGGGTTCACTTATGAGAGAGAACGTAAGGTACTCTGTTCTTTTACTTCTGTGATAGATCATTGAGTATGATAGACTCTAATTACATTCAAGTTGCTGCAAAGTCCATATGTTTGTCCTCCTTTATGGTTGTATAATAGTCCACTGTGTATATGTACCACTTTTTTTGTCCAGTTCATTTTTGATGGGTAGCACACTTGATTCCATGTTTTTTGCTATTGTGAATAGTGTTGCAATAAATATGTGTGTGCAGGTATCTTTTTGTAGAATCATTTGAATTTCTCTGGGTATTTTCCCAGTAGGAGGATTGCTGGGTCATATAGAAGGGCAATGCCTATTTCTTTTAGAAATTCCCATGCTGTTTTCCAAAGAGTTTGCACTAGTTTGCATTCCTACCAGCAGTTTAAAAGTGTTCCTTTTTCTCCTCATCCTCACCAGCATCTGTTGTTGTTTGTTTTATTAATGATGGCCATTCTTACTGGAGTTAGGTGATATCTCAGTGTAGTTTTGATTTGCATTTCTCTAATGATTAGTGAGGAAGAGCATTTTTCCTGTTTCTGTTGTCTGCCCTTATATCTTCTCTTGAAAAGTGTCTATTCATGCCATTTGCCCACTTTTTAATGGAGCTGGGTTTTTTGTTTTGTTTTATTTTCCTTTTGGCACTTTTGAGTTCCTTGTAGATCTTGAATGTTAGGCCTTTATCAGATATGCACTTGGCAAATATTTGTTCTCCATTGTGTGAGATGTCTCCCTGCTCTCTTGATGGTTTCTTCTGCTTTGCAGAAGCTTTATAGTTTGATGAGGCTCCATTTTGTTGTATCTCCTATGGCATGGGCACTTGTTAGTCTGTTATTCTTTAACTTTTAGGTTGATATATGTGTGTGTTTATCAGTTTGCCATTGTGATGTATTCTCTGCTGATTCTGTGTTTTCTTGTTCTCTGGGGAAATGCAAGGTCATTCTTTTTTTTTCTTTTTTTTTTCTTTCTTCTGTGCTTAATACCTTTCTAGTCATCTTCTGTAGAGCTGGTCTGGAAGCTGCATAGTCTCTTAAGGATTGGATAGCTGGGAAGGATTTTAATTCCCCATTGTTGATGAAGCTGAATTTGCCTGGGTAGGAAAGTCTTGGTTGCAATGTTTTACCTTTGAGGACTTTGAAAGCAAGACCCCAGTCTCTTCTAGTTTGTAGTGTTTCTTCTGATAGGTCTGTTGTTATTCTGATAGGTTTTCCCCGGTAGGTAGTGTGACCTATCTCTCTTGCTGCCTTCAGGACTTTTTCTTTTGTACTTTTTTTGTGTAGGTGAATTACTAAGTGTCCAAGGAATGACCTGCTCATTTGATGTTTTGTGGGGTTTCTCTGTATCTCTTGTGTTAGGATGATACCATCTTTGGTGAGATGGGAAAAGTTTTCTTAGATAACCTCCTGGAATACTTGCTCCAATGTGTTCTCTGTTTTCTTTTTTTCTGCTCAGATACCATTCAGTTGTAATTTTAGCCTCTTTATATAATCACACATTTATTGGAGGCTTTGTTCTTTTCTTCTGAGTTTTCTTTATTTTTTGACAGATAGTGTTGATTCCATGTTTTGGTTTTCATGTTCTAAGATTCTTTCTTCTGCTTGGTTAATTCTGCTTTCCATGCTTGTCATCTTGTTATTTATTTTCTAGATGAGGTTTTTTTTTTTATGGTCAAAATATCGGTTATAAGTCCTTTCAGTATTGCTTTTGTCTTTCTTGAGTCTTAGTCATTCTTTCCATCTATTACGTAATCCCTGTTCTATTCTAGGGCCAGTCATTGGTGACTTCCATTGTTTGGTCTCTGAGGTTTGATTTTTTAGGCATTTTCTCTTTGGTACACTGAGAATTACTTGGTTGCTCTAGTGGTTTTTATTTTTCCTCATTTGAGACAGATGACTTTGTTTTCTCTTTGCTTCCATTATTTAGTGGCAGTGGGAGAAGATTTTGCTTCTGACACTTACTAAGCCCTCTATTTTCCCATGATCAGTGCTTGAATTTGTTGTCTTTTGAAACAGGGCTGAGGGTAGGAAGCTTTTCTGTCTCTTGTAGTTTTGATAGTCAGTTAAGGTGGAGGATGGGGAGCTAGGATTCAGAAACTACTTGCAAATCACAATGTTCACTATCTAGGATATGGGTTCCCTGTGACCCACTCCTCTTTGCTACTGTATATAATGATGCAATGGGTATGTGTGTGTACCCCCTGAGTCCAAGATACAGCAATGAGGAGAACAGAGAAAAGTAGAATGAAATGAGACAGACAAAAATTTTAAAAATAAAAGTAGAAAAACAAAACACATGTGGAAACCAAAGCAAAAATAAAATCAAACACACACACAAGCAAACTAGAAAGTAAAAAAAAAAAAAAACCCATAGAAAAACCAAGCACATTCACACACACCTAACACATAATAAAAGAAGAAAAAAGAAAAGAGAAAAAAAGATGCAAATTGAACCCTCACACTTACATTCACACACACACATTAAACTAAAAAAAGGGAACAAACAAAAATTGAAAAAAGAACACTCAATCATTTACCTACACACATAAACAGAACACAAGTAACTAAAGAAGACAGAAAGAAAAATAATAAGAAGAAAAAAATAAAAGTAAAAAAGGTAGGGGAGAATACAGGTTAAAAATCTCACATACACATTCATTCACAAAGGAAAAAAAATTAAATAATTAAAAACAAACAAAAAAATAACCTGCCCTCTTATGGCAGGTACTGTAATTGTCCCTTACAGCTGCTCACAGGTAAGGCCCTCTGCTGACTCCTGTGGAGCTGTGTCTACATTGACAAACTCCCCAGCACATGGCCCAGGTAAGGAGGGAGTGGTGAGAGTGTGGGGCTTCAATACTCCTCTCTCACTCTTGTATGGTCAGGGGGATCTCCCACAGAGGGGAGGTGAGTAATTGTCTCTTCCCCAGGCACTGGTAGGGGGTGCCCAGTCATGCTTAACCTGGAGCAGAGTTCTTCTATCATGGCTAATATGCAGGCTCCGCCTAGGTTTGTCCCTCTCAGTTGCGCCCTGGCCATGTGGATCTGGCATTCAGAGTATTGCTGGGGATGAGGGGATTGGATCAGCTCCAGCCTCACCACTCATCTCTTCCCCCACCTTTCCTGGTCACATTCTTTGTCCCGTGGCTGAATCTGGGTAAGGGGTGGGGAACTGCTTTCCAGATATTCCCTCTAAGTCATGATCAACCCCTGAGTAGTTAGCCTGCTGGCCCAGGGATCTGGTGTCACTCCATGGAAAACAAGCTGAAGCACTTCCCTGCCTAGTTTTCAAGATAGTGTCAGGCTGCCTGTTTAGTCTTCTTGAGTGGGATTCCGCCTCTTGCTCCCTCACTATGCTCCTTCTACAACCCTTGCTGCCAGTGTCTGGCCATGTGCTACAGTGTTGCATCAGGTCCTGGAGTCGGCAGTTACTCCTTGCAGTTTCTTCCAGGGAAGGGCTTTGCTGATTTTTCAAAAATGGTGCTCAGCTTCTGCACCCTGGGAAGCACTGGGGTTCAAGCAGAGCAGCTGTGGCACCAGCCACTTCACCAGGGAAGACCTGGCCACTTATTCCCTAGTCCCCACTCAGTCAGCCACTCACACACTCACTTACTCACAGACATATACACAAAATTGTCCATGCACACACTCACTCTCACTGGGACTCACGTAGTCTGACTGGCTCTACCACCTCCAGGCAAGATGCTAATCCTTTTCACAAAAGTCACTTGACAGCAGTCTTTCATGCTTTTTCATTCCTTACATAGTCAGGCTTTGAATTTTCCAAACTTTTATGTTCTATCTCTGTAAATTTTAAAATTTATCTTAAATAATTTCTTTCTTCTCTAATTTTACTTTATGCAATTAAAATAGGTCATGCAGCACCTTTAGTATTTTACTTAGAAATTTCTTCACTAGATACCCTAGTTTATTGCTCTTAAATACTGCTTTCTGCAAAATCCTAGGGCATAGATCAAACCCAGTCAAGATGATTTTACTTCAATTTCCAATAAGACATTCATTTCATACCTCACTGAGTAGTCCTTTACTGCCCACATTTCTACCACTCTTCTGATCACAACCACTTCAGTAATCTCTAATTTCTGCATCTTTCCTATAGATCGTCAATTCTTAACTCTCATGAGAATTACTCTTAAAGTTCCATTCATAGCAAGTCAAGTTTCTTCTAGCCTGTTCCTTCAAATTCTTGAAATTTCTCCCCATTATTCAATACTGAAGACACCCCACCATTTTCAGGTATTTGTTAAAGCAATACTTCTCTTCTCTGGTACCAATTTTCTGTCTTAACCAATCTTGTGTTGTTTTAACAGAATATCTGAGACTTTGTAATCTCTAAAGAAGATAATTTTATTTTCTCACATTTCTAGATGATAAGGAGTCCTATATTAAGGCTCTAGTATCTGGTGAGGGCCTTCTTGCTGTGTTCATGGTAGACACTGAGAAAGCAAGAAGAGTGTGTATACATATTTGTGTGTGTGTGTGTGTGTGTGTGTGTGTGTGTGTGTGTGTGTGTGTGCACCTGTGTGTGTGAAAGAGAGACAGAGAGAGAAGAAGGTGAAAGTTATCCTTGTATAAGGGGCTCACTCTCATGTTAATTTATTTTTTATCATGGTGCCCCCATGGCCCAACATCTCATTTCCAGTCCTATCTCCCAACACTGTCACGCTAAAGAATAAATTTCCAACACATGAATATTGGGGTACACTTTAAACCAGTTAGGCCTACAAAATATAGACTGAAAAACTCTATGTGGAAAATTATTTGAGATATCATACGTATGTTGATATTTAGTGCAAAACTAGCTTTATACGCAATTTTGCAACACAATTATTTATCTCATGTTAGTAACAGTAGTGTGAATAATACAGGGTGAGTCCCCAAAATCCCAGATTTTATTTATGGAAATTTCTTTATTTATTCTTACATTTTTCAGCTTCATTCACCTTCAAAGTACTCTTCATCTGATGCAATACACCTATCAAGAAGTTTTTATTTCCCCAGTTCAAAACAGTTTTTGAGCTTGTCAATTCTGATGCATTTTAGTGCTTATGCCAATTTTTTGTTTTACTTCTTCCACATGGGCAAAATATTTCCCCCTAAGGACTTGTTTTCAACAAGGGAAACAAAAATTAGTAGCTCAGGGTAAGATTGGATGAATAAATGGGGAGGGCACATAGGTCATGCTGTTTTTGTCAAAAACTGCTGAACACCAGGCATGGTATAGACAGGTTGTTCTTGTAACTTAAACCTCATGAAATGGACAAACAGGTTGAAAGAATCCCAAAAAAGAAATAAGTAAAATTTTTTAAAAAATCACTGAAACTGAACACAGCCTCTCACAATGCTAGTTAGTTCACTGATACAGACAGATTCCTAGAATACTCACCTAATGGGGGAAGCCTATACTACAAGGGACCCATACTTCAAAAAGCAATTCAATTTTTGGGGGGTGGTCTTCTTATAAATAATTAAAGTCCCTTGTAATAGTCTTGAAATATGAAGTATCTAATCTGAAAAACCTCTAATAACCTGTAATAGCTTTCTTGTCATAAGTAACTCCATTTTGTAACAGATCTTCCATATTAACCTAGGAATAACCCTCTTATGTAACCTTCCCATAATCATCCCACACACCCACACTCCTGTACCTTTTGGTGGTTGGAAACGCCCTAGTTTTGTAAATTCTGTAATAATCCATACCCCTTACTAATCAAATGTATTGCTAAGAAATATCAAACTGTACAACTTATATAATTTTTACCTTTAAATACCCACTACTCACTCTGTTTGGGGCCAAGAGTTCTTTAGGACACTAGTCTGCTTTCAGTCGCCAGTGTCAATAAAGGACTCAAAATCTGACCTTCTCTGCATGTTGGCATCATTTCTCACAATCCAGCCATAATATTTGGAGACCCCAGCAAGATATTCATTAATTCCACCAACCAGCCTGAGCAGCTACCGGGCTGGGAGAAAAGGTGCAGTGGAGGTGCCTCCTGAGACTCTCAGTCCCTGTAGCCTCTCATCTGTCTCTGAAGGAGTTGGAATGACTGCTGGCAGCTACTATTACAAAAACATCTGAGTCTGTTTGTAATATCCTAGGAGGTATGATTTATTTTTGGTTTTCTGTTTGCTTGCTTGCAGCCGTGGTTTCTGTTTTAGTTTCTAGTTAAGGGAGAAATGACCTAATGAGGTCAACCTTTGGACACTATTCACAGAGCCAAGATGTTGACTGAATAGAGTCCCCTTGCTTTCTGCCCTGAGGCATTCAAGGGATCTGTAACTTTTCATTTTGGGTTAGACGTGTTGCTCATTCATCTGTTTGTCTTTGTACTGTTTGTTTGTTGTATGTCACGGGATCTCAGAATTTGAAGTCAGTCCTCTGGACTGTATGCTAAATAATTTATCTGCTGCATTTGCTGAGGACTATGGTATCTCTGTAACATAAATTGGCCTGCATTTATTGTGGGATGATTCTCTACAGTGTCTCTGGATGTTAAGGTTACTGAATCTGTTTGGAAGGTTTTGATGGGGAGTCCTGGCCATCTGGATCAGTTCCCCTACATTAATCAGTGGCTAAGTTTTGTCCAGAACCCACCACCCTGGTTAAAGTCATGTTCTCTTGAAACCTCCAGTCCAGTCGTGGTAACTTAATCTCTTAAGTGACTAGGATGTATTAATCTTCATCTTACGAACCCTTTTTCACCTAAGCCACCTCTCCCTGAAGCAAAGGTTGCACCGTGACCATTCCCTGTAGACTCTGCTTTCTCTAGGTTGTATCCTGTCTTACCCCCCTCTACTGAGGATCCTTTTGATGATCCAGTTAACTCTAATGGTTAACTCTAGCTAATGATCCGCTGTATGCTTCCCAGGCTTCCTCACCCACAGTTACCTCCACCACCTCTGTTTGCGCACAGCCACCCCCCCTAGCTGCAGCTGAGACTGCTTCCAGTTCTAACCCTTTTTTGTCTTCTCTGCCTCTGGTTGTTCGACTCTGGCCCGGACTGATCCAGCCCCACTCCTTCCCCTCTGGGAAGTTCCTCCTGCATCGGGGGCAGATCAAACTGGAAGTTGTTTATAGTATATACTCCTTTTCCTCTTCTGATTTGTATAATTGGAGGTATCAGAACCCCCCTTCTCAACTAAACCAGAGGTCTTGATTTCTTTAATGGAATCTGTTATGCATACTCATCACCCCACATGGGATGATTGTCAGCAGCTCCTTGTCACTTTGTTTATGGCTGAAGAGCAAGAATGCATTAGAACTGAGACCAGGAAGTTTATTTTAGACTCTATAGGGGGCATGCAAGAAGACAACCAAGATATACTAGATAGAGATTTTCCCCTTTCTCGCCCAGACTGGGACCCTAACACCTTGGCAGGATCTAGGGCATTGAATACCTATCACCAGGCTCTATTCGTGGAACTAAAAGGGGCAGTTTGAAAGTCTATCAATCTTTCCAAAACCACTGAGTTTTTCCAAGGACCTGAGGAGTCCCCAGGGGCATTCCTTGAGTGGCTCCAATAGACGTTTCAGACCTACATCTCTTTTGATCCCTCAGCTCCCAAGAATGCTTGAGCTATAAATTTGGCATTCACAGCTCAGACAGCTCCAGACATTCAGAAAAAGTTACAAAAACTGGAAGGCTTCATAGGAATGACTATTTCTCAGCTGCTGGAGATAGCCCACAAAGTTTATAATAACCGAGATGCTGAGAAACAAAAGCAGGCAGTGCAAGAAGCTGATAAATCAGCAAGAAGACAAGCCAAAATCCTGGTAATAGCCCACTGGGCCTAGGGAGTTGAATCCAAGCCCCCCCATCAAAAGTTCAATAACCAGAAGGGTCAAAAGTGTCAGAAACCTGGATGTATTCAGTTGGCAAAGAACCAGTGTGCTTACTGCAAGGAACTAGAGCATTGGGTCAAATATTGCCCCCTTTGCCCACAACAAGAGAACCCTAAGTCAGTTCTGGTCTTGCCTTTACTCAGGAGGTTGGAAACGACGCAGACTATGGGGACCAGTGCTCTTTTTCCTTATTTCCCCAAGAGCCGATGGTAACAGCAGCTAGCAGGGGCCACTCAGTTCAATTCTTAGTGGACACTGGGGCAGAACATTCGGTTCTGAAAACACCATTGGGACCTAGGTCTAAGAAGCAGGTTTGGTCCAAGGGGCAACAAGGGCAGTTACTAATTGCAAGTTCACTTCCAACCAGACTGTCAATTTGGAACAAAAGCGAGTCATTCACTCATTTCTAATAGCTTCAGACTACCTGTTCCCTCTCGTGGGTTGAGACTTCAAAATTAAGAGTTACCATTGTGTTTTCACCTAACAAAACTGAAATGTTCATTCCTACTTCCTCTCAAATGCTCCTGACATTTCTGCTCTATGAAGAATACCTTTTGACTTCCTCTAAGTCTTCTGTACTGAAAATGCCCCATCAAGTTTAATTCTACAGTTGCAACAGGAGTTTTCTTCAGTCTGGGCAGACACCAATCCACCAGGATCAGCAAAACATAACCCTCCAGTGGTGGTAAGTTTAATAGCATTGGCTATTCCTGTTCATGTCAGTACCCTATGAGTTTACAGGCCCAGAAAGGAATTGTTCCTCATATCAAAAGATTCTTAGCTGCTGATATTTTAACCCCATGTAAGTCAGCATGGAACACTTCTTTTTTGCTAGTTCAGAAACCGAGAACCTCTGATTACCAACCAGTTCAAGACTTAAGAGAAGTTAATAAGCAAGTTGAAACTATCCATCCTACTGTTCCTAACCCATATACTTTGCTCAGTCTGCTTCCTCCTCAACACCAGGCAGTAGGGGGGCTGGATTAAGATATTGCATAGGAGAGAAAGTTAGTCTAGGTTGGTTGAGCAAGAGGCTTTGATACTGGGTGATACAAGTATTTGACATCCAGCAGCTAGAAGCTCCCTGAAGCAGAGTTTCAATGACCTGAGGAACAGTCAAAGCCCTATTCTGACCAAAAGTTAATTTATCTGCTTCTTTAACTAGTATGGCTGTGGCCATCCAGAGGCCACTGGGTCAGGTCTTTTTGACAAATAAGCCACTAGTCATCTTCTTCATGGCCCTGGGGTATGTGTAAGAATCCCTTTTGCAATTCCTCATTTTTCATGAATGAACAAGCAGAAAGACTTGGTAACATCTGGAAGGGCTAGAGCCAGGACTTGAGTCAGAGCTTTTTTTAACTCCTGGAATTCTTGTTCCTCAGCAGCAGTTCAGTTCAAAGGTTGATCCCCGACCGTGACTGTGTACAGAGGCTTGACAGTTTTAGCAAACCCTGAGATCCATAGTTGACAATACCCTGCCACCCCTAGGAATTCCTGTACCTGTTTCTTGGTGGTAGGCATAGGAATTTGAAGAATGACTTCTTTCCAGGTTGAGGTTAGAGCTCATTTACCTTCTTTTAGTCAGTATCCCAGGTAGGAAACTTCAGTGGAGCAGAGCTGTGACTTCTTTGCTGACACACAGTAGCCCAAGTCTTAAAGAAGCTGTGGCAGAGCCTTAGTATCTTGTAAACAAACATCCAAGTCTGCAGCTACAAGTAAGAGATCATCAACATACTGGAGTAAAGTACATTCAGGGTGAAGGGCACAGAACCCTGACAGATCCTGTTGCAAGTCTTCCCCAAAAAGAATTGGGGAGTTCTTGAAACCATGTTGCAACTGAGTCCAGATTAACTGACTGGTGTCCCCTAGTCAGCATCTGTCCATTCAAAAGCAAGATAGATTGACTGACAGGGGATAAAGGAATGGAGAAGAATGCATCCTTTAAATCCAGTACAGTATATATCTGATGTTGAGGAGGTGTTATGTTATGGTGTTACCTCTTAATTTATTTCCCCCCTCTTGGAATGACTTACTGTACTGCCTATACCTTTTCTTTAACCTTTTTCACATCAGGAAAGGTCCTAGCAATCCAAAGCTGGTCCCACAGTTCACCTACAGTCCAATTTAAAGTAAACCTTCCAACCTGGCATAAATAGAAAAGAAATGTTTATCTGGAAGCCTATATGGTAGACACAGTATGCAAAATCATTGCTACAGCAAATTATGCAAACAGTGAGCAGCCCCCAGTTATATAAAGGATGTAAACTTTTATCTCTGCTCCAGTAACCCTACTGACCACAATTGTAACCAGGAAAATGACTTATTTTGCCCAGACTGGAAAATGCATCACCATTGCAACTTACAGTGTGGGGCCTAATGATACTTCTGAAATTACCCTCTGGTCAGGTGCTGGCCTAAGATGACCTATATATATAAAGATTGCCAATTCTCTTCATTATTCCTGGAGTATAGGAAATACCTGGGGTATGCGACTCTATATGAAAGGGTCTGACCATGGTGCCTTATTTACCATTTGGTGGCAAACAATCATCTGTAAAACCATGGCCAAACCAGTAGGATCACTGGGAGAGCTGAAGGATCCCCTGTTTAGCTATCACTAGCCACCACCTCAGCCTCTGCCTTCTACCAATCAAATCATAATCCCAGGCTCATTCCAACAACTCCAAAGTTCACCTCGACCACTCCCAAACCTGGCCCTTCAACTCCCTAGTCCTTTTCCTATGTTAAATATTACGTACCATATACTTAATGTCCCTATGCCCCAGTTGGCCTCAGATTTTTGGCTTTGCTAAAATCTAAACCCCCTTAATATGTGGGCATAGGAGTTGAAACTCCTATCATCTGGAGAACTAACTGCACTCCAAAACTAATTCACATTACTCTAGGAGAAGTAACTGGTAAAACCTCCTGTCTCATAACTCCAGGTTACAATCTAACAACTTCTTCATTCTATGATATTTGTAACTTGTCTCTCATTGCAACTGTTACTAAATCCATGGCCTACCTGACTCCTGACAACACCTGATTGACTGTCTCACAGGCCTTACCCAGTGTGCTACTATCAAAAGGTTTAATCAGTCTACCTTATATATCACTGTTCATGTGCTGCCTCAGGTTAATGCTTATAGCGGTCCCAAAGGAGCTCTTCTACTCAATTCCCTGGTCTTCCAATTACTCATTCAAAATATACTGTTCTCTTGGTAGTACCTGTCTTAATTGGATTAAATATAGTGGGAATGGCTACACTCAGCACCATTGCTCTGGTTCATGGAGAACTGGGTCTAATTAAACTTTCCCAAGAAATTGATGCTGACCTGGGAAATCTACAATTTGCCATGGACCAACTTCACAAGCAGGTAGAATCCCTTCAAAATCATGGAGGTCTAGACTTGCTTTTCCTATCCCAAGGAGGACTCTTCTCCTTGGTCTACATATCGAGCCCTGTGTAATAAATTGGATTACTCATTTTGTCAAACAATGAATCAGTTCTGTAAAGCTTCTATATATGAGACCCCAGTACAAAAATATACTTCTGACTGATGAGTCAACACATTGACTCATGAACAAGTAAAAGAGGGGAATGAAATGTGAAGTATCTAATCTGAAAAACCTATAATAACCTGTAATAGCTTGCTTGACATAAGTAACTCCATTTTGTAACAGATTTTCCATATCAACCTAGGAATAACCCCCTTATATAACCTTCCCATAGTAATCCTGCACATCCATATTCCTGTACTTTTTGGTGGTTGGAAACTCCCTAGTTGCATAAATTCTATAACCATTCATACCCTTTGCTAATCAAACGTATTGCCAAGAAATAACAATCAAACTATACAACTTATGTAATTTTTACATTTAAAAACCCACTACTCACTCTGTTTGGGTCCAAGAGTTCTTTGGGACACTAGTTCACTCTTGGTCACTAGCATCAATAAAGGACTCATAATCTGACCTCTGTATGGTGGCATCATTTTGGCAATACAGTCATAACTGTCTCTATAATGAATATATACTAATCAAAAATATATGGTAAACATGGTATTAGACTTTGGAATTATAGTATGTACATATTAATCTCAATTTGAATTTTTTCTCTAGATGTGCAATTTTAGGCATATTTCTTAAACTCTGAGCACTGTCTTTTCTATAATACTTATGATTATAGAAGAATTGAATATATAAAGTAATTGATCAAATGAGACAATGTGTTTAAAGTACTTATATGACTTTAGGGAGTGTGTTATTAAAGAGCCAATAATTTATAAATGTTAGATTTTAAAAAGTGAATAAGCAATGTTATGTTTCTCATATAAGTTTAAAAGTATAAAAATGTAATACTGGGGAGAATTTTTATTTGTTTATGTGACTCAGGAAAAGATCGCAATATTTTTATACAAAGTTCCAAAATTAGCATAATGACCTAATGTATACATACGTTCTTCATCTCTTCACACACAGAAAAGCTTCCTGACTCTGTTTTCAGTCACAAGATGACAACTGGACAGGTTAGGCTGTGAGAGTCTCCACAAAAACAAGTGTCCATAAAAACTCTCTGCATGGGTAGGCGTGTGCTGGTGGGTGAGTAAAAGTCTGTCTGAGAGGAGACTCAAGTTCATGCACCCAGGGCTCCCCTCTGAGGGCAACTGCAAGTCCCCACCACCCTGAGATTGGAACTGTGGGAGTGCAAGATTATCTGCTGTTCACAGGACTCATCTGAGAAGAGCCTACCAAATCCAGCTGATTCTCATCACCTGGCACCTGGCCCACACCATCACCTGTTATAGCAAATCAGCTGGAGTCCCAGATGTGATCAGTGGAGAGAGAATATTGGGGAGATCCAGAGAGGACCACCAGCCCTGGTGAGGAAACACCAACTGCAGTCATTTTCTCTGTCCCAGGACCAGGCAGAGACATGTTTTGCCCCACCCAGCTCCACCCAGCTCTGCCCAGCACTGCTCAGATCCACCTAGCTACTCCCAGCTTCCAACATGAAACCTAAGGTAATCTAATCAAACTAGGAGAGACAAAAGTCCCTCCCCCGTACTGAATCGAACACAGATAGGTCAGATCTGAGTTGCAGATTTGACAGGCAGCAAGTTGGTGAATCCAGGTATGATCCACCTCCTTCCACAGTAGGCCTGGGGCATCTGATCCAAGCTGTAAGCAACCCTACCAGTCTGCACTGAGTGCAGATGGGAGGGGCTACAGATCAGAGCTGAAAGGACATTGTACTTACAGAAACGACCTCAGAGTGAGTTTAGTACCTTATTTTCTTTTGTCTTTTTGTTTTGCTCGTTTTTTTTTTTTCCTTTGGCTTTTTGTTTTAGTTTTTTCTCTCTTTCTTTCTGTTTTTGATAATGTTTTCATACTTGATTTGTTTCTTTTATTTTACTGATTTTTTTCTTTACACTTCCTGCTTGGGTATGAGAAGAGTACATCAATAGGAAAGTTTTTGTTGGTTTGTGTGTTTGTATGATTATCTGTATATTTTAGGGTTTTTTTAGTCTTTTCTGTCTTTGTGTCTCTTTTCATTTGTTAGTTGGTATGTCTGTCTGTTTTCCCTCTTACACTTCTCTCTGTCCACCTTCCTCTTGCCCCTCATTCCTTTTTTGGTTATTTTCCTTTTTCTTACGTCATTTTGCTTTCAGGGAGCAAATTCATGCCTCCACTACATGGCCAAATTGTAAGGCAGTGGGAAGTGGGTTCCAGCGTGCCCATACACCTGTTAGTGGATACTGGGATGGATCTACAGACAGATTTTGAATCACAGCTCCCAGCTCAACTAAATCTCAAAACTGCAAAAAGTACAGCCCACAACCCACATTCCGGCTTCAGAATTGAACAAAGCTAGAGGTTCCACATAAGGAAGAACAGGAGATTGAGCAAACAGAAGTAAAAGCAGCCCTACCATCCCTGAACAACAGAATTAAAGAAGAGGAAAAAAACAGTGGTAGGGGGGAGAGGAAAATCTACACAAATGAAGAAAAACCAAAAGAAGAATATGGGTCTCAACACACCCATGGAAGGTCAGACACTGAGTAAACAGACTTTGGAATACAAAGAAGAGACCCCAGAATGACTGACTTCAAATTACAAACACAGGTATCAAGACATTAATAGAGAGAATAAATAGAATTGAGGAGAGACAAGAGGAAAATAGGAAGGAGTTGATAACTGAGATAACAGCAGTAAAGAATACTGTAAATGAAATGAAAAACAAACTGATAATCATGGAAAGCAGAATTAGCTAAGCAGAAGACAGAATCTCAGAGCTTGAGGACCAAAATATAGAACTAACCCAAACTGTCAAAAACAGAAAAGAAGCTTAAAAAGACAGAACAACACCTTCAAGAGATGAGTGATTATTTCAAGAGGCCGAATCTAAGAGTATTTGAACTTCCTGAGGCAGAGAGAGAGAGACAGAGACCATCCTAGAACAAGAATTCAATGAAAGTATTCAAGAAAACTTTCCTCATCTCATCACCACAAGGAACGTACTCTAAGATCGGCTACATTCTTTGACATAAATCAAGCATAAACAAATTTCATAAGATTAAAATTTTGCCATGCACCTTCTCAGACCACAGGGGAATTAAAATAAATATCAACACCAACAAAGTTCCCATGTAACCCACAAATCATGGACACTAAACAGCACGATGCTAAGCAACTCCTCGGTCAACATAGGAAACAAAACAGAGATAAAAAGATACCTGGAAACAAATGAAAATGAAGAAACATTTTACCAAAACCTCTGGGATGTCATGAAATCAGTAGTAAGAGGGGAATTCATATCGCTACAAACACATATGAAGAAAATGGAAAGATCACTAGTTAACAGCATAACAAGTCACCTAAGGAAGCTGGAAAGCCAAGACCACCAAAACACTAACTTCAACAGAAGAATCCAGATCTCCAAAATAAAAACCCAAATCCAGGACACAGAAGGCAAAAAAGATAACACAAAAAATTAATGAAATAAAACTGGTTCTTTGAAAGGATAAGCAAGATTGATGGTCCCCTAGCTAGACTAACCATGAAAAATAGAGAAAAAGTCCAAATAAACACTATCAGAAACACAAAAGATAAAGTCACAACTGACCCTAAAGAAATTAAAAAGATTATCAGAAACTACTATGTACACTTGTATGGAAACACACTTGAAAACCTAAAGGAAACGGAGGACTTTCTGACAAAAATTCCCCAGATTGAAACAAGAAGAAATTGAGACACTAAATAGACTAATAATAATCCAGGAAATTGACTATGTCATAAAAAGCACTACCTACAAAAAAAGCCCTTGGCCAGATGGCTTTCCAGTAGAATTCTACAAAAAATACAAGGAGTAACTGAAACCAATCCTACCTAAACCAGGTGATGATCCAACAAAGAAAGAGAACTATTGGCCAATATCTTTGATGAACATACATGATAAAATTCTCAACAAGATCCTAGCAAGCCAGATTCAACAACACATATCAAAAATCATCCACCAGATCAAGTATGCTTTATTCCTGGGATGCAAGACTGGTTCACCATTTTTAAGACCATAAACGTAATTAAATACATCAACAGACATAAAAAACAAAAACCACATGATTACATCATTAGATGAAGAAAAAGCTTTTGACAAAATCCAGCACTCTTTTTTAATAAAAACCCTTGAACATTTAGGCATAGATGGAACATACCTCAAAATAGTATGAGCCATCTAGGATAAACCCACAGCCAGTATACTGCTAAACAGACAGAAATTGGAACCATTTCCCCTGAAAACTGGAACAAGACAAGGATGCCTACTCTCACCTCTCCTGTTCAACAAATTTTGGAAGTCCTAGCTAGAGCAATCAGAGAAGAGAAGACAATCAGGGGTATCCAAATAGGAAAAGAGGAAATCAAGTTATCTCTCTTTGTATATGACATAATTCTATACCTAGAAAACCCAGGAGAATCTGTCAAAAGCCACCTTGCACAGATAAAGGATTTTGGCAAAGTCTCAGTGTATAAAATAAATGTGCAAAAGACAATTGCATTTCTATATATCAATATTAAACAAACAGAAACCCAAATAAAAAGCACAATCCCATTCACTATAACCACAAAAAAAAAATGAAATATCTTGACGTCTTCTAACCAGAGAGGTAAAAGATCTTTACAATGAAAACTACAAAACACTCTTCATAAAAATCTAAGATGACACAAACAAGTGGAAAAGTATTCCATGCTCATGGAATGGAAGAATTAATACTGTTAAGATATTCATTCTACCTAACACAATCTACAGATTTAATGCAATGCCCATTCAAATACCAGCAGCATTCTTCCCAGATTTAGAAACAATAGTGGAGGAATTCATATGAATACATAGATGACCCTGAATAGCCAAAACAATCCTCAGAAAAACAAAAAACAAAAAATAATGAAAAAAACAAAGCAGGAGGTATCACACTCCCAGACTTTAAACTTTATTACAAAGCTACAATAATCAAAACAGCCTGGTATTGGTACAAGAACAGGCATATAGACCAATGGAATAGAAATGAGATTCCAGAAGCAAGACCTCAATTTATCAACCCACTCTTCTTCAACAAAGTCTCCACCACCAACCACTGGGAAGAGGAGAACCTGTTCAGTAAATGGTGCTGGGAAAGCTAGCTAACCACATGCAGAAGATTGAAACAGGACCCCTACCTATCTCTGTACACAAAAAAACAACTCTAAATGGATCAGAGACCTAAACTTAAAACCTCAAACTACAAGAACATTTGAAAATGCAGGAGACACCCTTATGGAAACTGGAACTGGCAACCAATTCCTCATCAAAACACAAGTGCCTATGCCATAACAGATAAGATAGACAAGTAGGACCTCATCAAAATGACAAGCTTCTGCAAAGTCACAGAAGCCATCAAAAGAGCAGAGAGACAGTCTACAGACTGGGAAATAATATTTGCCAAATCTATGTCTGACAAAGGTCTAACATCTAAGATCTACAAGGAACTATAACTTGTTGAAAAGAAAAAAACAAACAGCCCCATTACAAAGTGAGCAAAAGATACGAACAGACAGTTCTCAAAAGAAGACATATGAACAGCCAACAGATACATGAAAAAATGTTCGACCTCACTAGTCATCAAAGAAATGCAAATTAAAACTACACTGTTATGACACCTAACTCCTGTAAGAGTGGCCATCATCAATAACTCAAAAAATAACAGATGCTGGAGAGGATGTGGTGAAAAGGGAACACTTCTACATTATTGGTGGGAGTGTAAACTAGTACAGCCTATGTGGAAAACAGTGAGGCGATTCCTAAAAGTTCTAAAAATTGACCTTCCATATGACCTCGCAAACCCCCTTCTGTTAATATACCTGGAAGAACCCAAGTCACTCTATAAAAAGATACCTGCACACATATGTTTATTGCAGCATTGTTCACAATAGCAAGAACATGGAACCAACCATTCTGTCCATCAAAAGAAGACAGGATTAAAAAATATGGTACATATACACAGTGGAATATTGCACAGCCATAAAGAAGAACAAAATCATGAACTTCAGGGCAACCTGGTTGGAAATAGAGTCTATAATACTGAGGGATCTTTCATAGAAACAAAGAACTGAGTACCACATGTTCTCACTCATAATTGGACCTTGAACAACTATTGTAATACTATAAGAAAAGGATTGACAGTAGTGGGAAACTGTGGGTGGTGGTGCGGGGATGGGGAGGTGGGATTGGCATAGTTGGAATTTTCCTAGGGAAGGGGGAGGCACACCTCTTCAACCAGAGTACCTGCATAATGAATATTTGTATACTTAATCCTGAACTGTACTCCACAAAATAAAAAATTGAAAAGTTAAAAAACAAAAAAAGCCTCCTGATAAAACTACATTTTCACCATGTTGTCATTTGATTTATGAAGTAATAAATATTAGAATATTTAATCTAGTAAAAAGATTTAATGTTTTCTAATGAAAATTCTTATTTTATAAATGAGAAATGATCATTTACAATTAATAATTTTTTGGCCACAAAATATTCATAATGTGATTTTAGATTTTTGAATTTCTATCACAATGATATATTATATCTGTAATGATGAACAATTTGATATATTCACAAGGCAAAAATGTAGTTATAATTTGTTGTCCTTTGAGACATTTGATAAATTTGCTTTCTCCCCCATAAAGACATTGGCTTGTTAATAATGTTAGGGTTGGTATGTCCTGTTTTCTTTTCTATCTTTAGTTTCAAGAAAACTCAATCAATAGAGTGAAACTTAAAAGAAATATAAATAAAAATGGTTTCAGTATCCATTTTAATATATTGTAGAATGCATTTAACACAAAAAAATTATAAAAATTATCATAGGAATACACACCTTGACATGTTGAAAGCATTAAGAATTATACTTAATTGTCTTCAGTTGACTACAAACCAACTCCAATAAAATATTTAATAAATAAGAAACATATTTAAGAAAATATTCTTTAAACAGATAAACCACTAAGAAGAAGTTGAAACTCTAAAATTTTTAATATTATCTGAAAAATTGTATGCAATGTAAATCTGGTAAAATATTATTTAGAGCATGCTTTTATAAAATAAAGTATATTAAAAAGCTCATTCTTTGTACTATCTTTAAAATTTGTAATAACTCTTCTTATCCCTGAAGCTAAAAAGCACAACTCTCAAATGAAATCCCAAAGATAAAATTCACTGATTTATATAAAAGTTAATGTAAAAATAGAAAATCATGGAATGGTTATTTTGTAAATTGATTTCTATACCTTTGTAAATCATATTTTCAGAATGTTTACCTATTTATATCAATATACAATAGTCTGTAATTTGCAAATTACCTTTTTTTTTTTTTTTTTTTTTTTGCCTATGCATTACTATTTGTTTGTTTCCTCTGTGAAATAACAGAAAGCATTTCTGTGTTTCTCACAGAAGTTGTGTTGGAAACCAGGCCAATTACAACCAAAATAAATTGTGTTGCTTTTTTTTTTAAAACTGAAGAGTGGTCAATGCTAATTTGTTCTTATTTCACTCATCTTATAGTTTCCACAGTACTAAATTTTGGAAAAAATTAGTCAAGTGATTTCATTAACTGTTCTCTTCTGCCACATAAAATGTGTACATTTGATTTTATTTATGTGCATTGTTGCTTGTTTATTTTTTAATAAAAATAATTTTATACATTTTCTATATATATTAATGAGTCTATTAGCAGATCTGGGAAATCCCAAATTATCCTGCTGTTCTAAATATCTTGTGTGCTTCAGGCAAAGTTTTCAACATACACATGTAAAAATTCACCCATCTTCATAAGTCAAAATTATTTTATTAAAAGGCCTAAAATGAAATTAATGATGGCTTTTATTTTATTGAAATTCATTGAAATAATTATTACATTAATAGTAGAAACAAATTAATTATGTTATAGTACAAAAAAGAAGAAAAATACCACTCTTTATTAGCAGTGTTTAAATCTTCTTAACAGTGTAAACTTTGCTCCTTTAGATAGACTATTTATATAAAACTTTTTTTAAAAAATTACCCAGTGCATTATAAACAAATTTCTTAGAAAAAACAAGCTATATATAAAGTTACAATTTAGGTTTCTACTAAGTTGAACCAATGAGGAAATGTCTTAATTTCTTAATTTATTCTTCAGACTGCAAACAACATAATCACAACTTAAAAAGGCATACATTTTAATTCTAATTTACTTTTAAAAACATCATTTAGATACAGTCAAATATGTTATGCCTGGTAGGGTTTGCACTATGTGCCATTTCAATGTTATAAGTTTTAAACCAAAACTATAAGTGGTCACAAAGGATGATAATATTGATGTAATTCAGTTTTATGTATCTGTGTTTATAGTCATTGTGTTATTATTGATTATTTTAAATCTACTCTTTAGTCTGTAGTACCACAGAGGTTTGGAACAGTGATTGTACAGGTTGGTTGAACCATTCTCAACCACTAAATATTTGTTCCTGCAAGAGAAGCATGACATAGGGGTCATTGGAGTTGAGGTGATGAGGAGGAAACTATTGTAAAATTAATAGTTTTCTTATTAACATTTTTGTTGAGAACAATATTTACAGAATGTAAAGCAATAAATAATGCTAATGTATTAACAAAATTTAGCATTTATTTAAAACTCAGAGGTAGAAAGCCCCTCTCCTCTTTCCAGCCGGGAATTGTAACCATAGAGTTAATTAGACAAGTGTTTATGTCCCATTGCCAAGACTGTGGTTGTGGACTGCTCCAACTCCCCACTCTTGATATGCTACTAGATATACCTAAGTAAATAACTATTTATGTACTGTTGTAAATTGGATTTTTAGATTAGATTAATGCTGTGTAAGTCATATGTATGTCCTAAAAGGCAAAATTATTGGAATGTAGGACAAAGAATTAGACAAGAATACAGATATAGTAATGTTAGAAAACCATAGGTTTAGCACTTTCAACTCAGGAAAACCCTTACAGCTTCTTGACAGTAGTTCATAGTTTCTAGAGAAAAAACTAAATTCAGATTAAATATTTTTAGTCATCTGAAAAGATTTAAAAATCCATTATTCTGTCTATGTCATGCATTTTGTTTCCTTCTTTCTTTCTTTCTTTCTTTTTTTTTTTGAGTTGGAGTCTCACTCTGTCACCCAGACTGGAGTGCAGTGGCACGTTCCTGGCCACTGCAGCCTCGACCTGCTGGTCTCTGGCTATCCTTCCACCTCAACCTTCCAAGTAGCTGGAACTACAGGTGTGTGCTACCACTCCCAGCTAATTTTTGATTTATTGTAGAGATGAGGTCTTGCCAAGTTGCCCAGGCAGGTCTCAAACCCGTGGGCTCAGGTAATCCACTCACCTCAGCCTCCCAAAGCGCTGGGATTGCAGGCTGAGCCACCAAGCCTGCCCCAATTTGTTTCTTTTTAAAATTATTTTATTATAGTGATCTGGGGTATATGTAAACATTAACTACACAAGTAGGCTACATGCAGGGAGGTCTGGGCCTCCAACTGGCCCTCACTTCCCCTGGTAAAGAACAAGGTTCCCTTTGTGTTATTACATGGCCCTCTTTTAAGCACATTTTACTTCACATGCACTTATTTTGTAGGATTCCTTCTCTATTAAATATTGCAAAATATTATTCTATAAATAAGTCTTAAAATGCATCAAGGCACACAGACTGCCTAGTGATTCCTTGTATGCAATGCAGTAAAAAGTGTTTAGGAGGCAAATAATGTCATCTGTTATAACATCTGTTATGGACCAAATTGTGTCTACTCAAAATTAAAATGTTAAAATTCTAACCCCCAATGTTACTGTATTTAAATATATGGTCTTTAGGGACATAGCTAAAATTAAATGTGGTCATACAAGTGAGTCTGTAATCCAATAGAGCCGGTGTCCTTATAAGAAGAGGAAGAGATACCAAGAGGTCTCTTCTAATCTCTCTGTATCTCTCTCTCCCCATCTCTCTCGTCTATTTGTCTCACTTATCTATGAAAACATTGAGAAAACAACAAATGAGCATACAGTGAGAAGGCAGACATCTACAAGCCAGAAAGAGATGCCTCACCAGAAACCAACTATGAGAACATCTTAATCTTTTAAAGCCTCTAGACCTATAAGAAAATAAACTTCTGTTGTTTAAATACCCATTCTCTGGTATTTCTTATGGCAGTCCAAGCTGACTAAAATATCCTCTTAACTACAATAACTACAATCACATCATAAATGACAATAATCTATATTACACTCACTTCCACAACAGTTACAAAAACCGGACCATACACCAATGAAGCATCCTTATTTTTTGCTTCTTAGAACTATGTCACATATTGGAAGAGTAATCAGAATTTAAGTCCAATTGAATTCAGAACTCATGTATCAAAAATAGTTTACCTTATAAAATCAAATTATTTATTTAGGATTAATTAAGACACTAATATTTGCTGACTTACTCTAAGCATTTCAAACCTTATCACTTTCATCTTATAATTATGATGCTAGTAGAGATATTATTTGATTATGAATAAGAAATATGAGACCCAGAGGAAAATAAAAAGCAATCACACTCCTTTTATTAAAGACAAGACTAAAATCCAAGTTTTCTAATTCCCTGTCTATCCTTATATGCTGTATATCAAACTGCTGTTTTTTTAATGTTCTCAGACAGGTCATTTTGATATATATTTGAAAATAATATTAATAATAATAATGCTCACATATTGCTTATTACATGCTGGCATGTTTCTAATTGACATTTATTAACTGACTAATTTCATTAACTTTTTTTTTTTTTTGAGTTGGGGTCTCACTCTGTCGCCCAGACTGGAGTGCAGTGGCCACTCCCAGCCACCGCAGCCTCGACCTGCTGGGCTCCGGCGATCCTTCCGCCTCAGCCTTCGGAGTAGCCGGAATTACAGGCATGCGCTACCGAGCCCGGCTGATTTTTTGATTTATTGTAGAGATGAGGTCTTGCTGCCCAGGCGGGTCTTGAACCCGCGGGATCAGGCAATCCACTCACCTCAGCCTCCCAAAGGTGCGGGATTACAGGCTGTGCCACCAAGCCCGGCTCATTAACTTTTTAAATAGATATTATTCTCATTTTATAAATGAATAGATTGAAACACAGGAAGTAAAAGCAAGTGACTTAAGGTTATACAGATGGAAAGTTGAGGTTCTGAGTTAATAACATTTAGAGAATAGATAAGATTGGTTATGAGTGAAAAATATAGCTGCCTCTATAAAATTAAAAGAATTTTTTTTTTCTTGAACATTCCATGTGGGGAAATCATGGCAACTTAGTAATAATCCAGATAAACTGGCAAAGACGGCCATGCATATGTCTTATAGAAATGTCCAAACAAGATGGTGGGTATTAGTCCGCAAAATGAAATGACCATTGAGAATTTCCTGGAGGAAGATATAGCCTAGGAAATGTTAACACGTGACTTAATGTTCAAATTAAATTTTGAATTATTCTACATGTCATCCTAAATATCATGTATGTTAGTTTGCAATATATTTTGTATATTATTATAACTCAGTAATTTACAAGAACCTTCAGAAAATGTGACAATGTAAAAATTCAGTATATGTGGTCTTTTAGAGAAAATTAAGAAAAGGAGGTAATTTCCCCATATCGAATAGACTCAAAATAGAAAGAGATGTAACAGAAGAGAATACAGAAAAAATTAAGTATGTAGCTGAGGTGACTAAGAGAAATGTGTAGACCATATGAAATTCTAAGAAGTGGGAAAAATTATGGGCTTTAATTAAAATTTTATAAATAATATGGGTGAGGAAACTCCAACAGACTGAAGAGACCGTGGAATTGATAGCTAACATTTTGGTTATAGAAGGAGAAGGACAATTTAATATTTTCTGTACTATTTAAATGAACATTAAAATGTGTTAAATTTTGGCTCAATAGCAAGTGTCAAAAAGTTCACAATTAAAGGAAACATACACAATTAAAGGAAACATATATTTATATATATATAAAGCACAACTCTTAACATCTTGAATGACTCAAAGTATAGGAAAAGTGGAAGAGCTTTAGTTAATACCAAAAACTATTAGCAGTGGTGTATTGAAGACTATATAAATAAAACAATAATTCTTATAATGTATTTGCATCAGAACATTTATGTCAAAATAGAACACAATGCAATTATTTGATATGCATTTCTAGTGACTAATGTAAAATAAATTTTCATGTGCTTTATTAACCTTTCAGATCTCTCACTTAAAAAACAATGTATTCAATGCTCAGATAAAAATTGAGATGACAGATAAAGAGTTTATGTAACAATTTGTGGGAGAGAGATCCAAGATGACCACTGCAGAGCAGCAGACTGGTGCCTCTCTTGTCAAGTAAGACAGATAGTAGGGCACAGCTACTGTTAGATACAGGCATCCTGAACAGGCACCCAAAGGGGTAGTGAAACACCCTATACCCAGTGAAGGTCTCTCCAAACACTGAGACAAGTAAACAGTGCTGTGATAGCAGACTTTGGATTCGGATGCCCCAGAACCTGCTGCTTGCCAGACTTGCATTGGAACTAAAGCCCTACCCTGTGTGTGAGAGGGCATGGGTGATCCTGATACACTCTGTGTTGCTTCCTCCCCTCTCAGCTGTGGGAGAGCTTTTGGTCCCATGTGGGAGAAGTCCTGTTTAGGGCACAGCAGTGGTCAACCGGAGACTAAGCAGAACGGGGAACAAACGTGTTTTCATACATTTTCTGAGCATGCACCTTCCACCAGCATGGTCTGGCAGCCAGTTTCCACGCTGGGAAAGCTTTCTTGTAGATTAAACTCATCTGTGGCAGGAAGTTCTCTTTCCAGTGCTGAGTGCAAACTTGCATGGGGAGAAAATAACACAAAAAACCCGCTGAAATCATTACTAATGGAAAGCTATCTAGGCTACAAATCCCAAACCAGCAGACAGGGGATCCAACTCATTCCCTGGAGAGTACTTGCAATGGGTCTAAAAACCAACCTGACCAAACTAACCACAGGAAAAATCTCTGCAGCAAAGGTATCCTTTCTCAGGGTGGAACATGAAGAGAATGGTCCCTCTCTCTCACTGAGTGATCTGTATTGAATGACAGAAAGGACCTTAGAACAGAGTATAATTAACTATTCCGAGCAAAATACCAAAGAGGAAGATAGAGAGGAAAGAGTGGTTCATTACAAATGAGGAAAAAAAGGAAAACAAACAAATAAACAAACAACCAAAAAAACAAGAATTTCTCAGAGTCTTAAAGAGACAGTGCCTGAAAAAGCACCTATCAGTGCACAAACTATAAAATCTCCACAGAACAAACAGTCCCAGATGACAGTCACAGAACTCAGAGACTAAATAACTACACAGATAAGAGAATTATGAGAAACTAGAAGTGTGTCTCACCAAAGTCACACAGAAAGTAAAAGTGGAGTTGACCAATTACAAAAAAGCCCATTCTGAAATACTGGAAATGAACTATATTCCAGAAGTAAAAAACAGATTAACAAGAATAGGAATCAATATAAATAAGGCAAAGAAAAAAAACCTCAAAGTTTAAAAAAAAACCATGGAACTAACCTTGTCTGTCAAAAATATAGAAAAAAAGGGTCCCCCAAATAAGCAAGGCCTCCAAGAGATGTGGGAGTATGTCAAGAAGAGAAATCTATACCTTACAAATATTTCTGAAAAAGAGGTGGAAACTGAGGACACCATGGAACAAGCATTCCATCCAAGAAAACTTCCCATATTTCACTGGAGAGCTGATCAAGTGCAATAGAGTTTGAAAACCCCTGCAAGGTATCACATAAGAAGACTATCCCCAAGACAAATAGTAATCCACCTCCACAAAGTACACATGAAAGAAAAAATCTTAAAGGCAGCAAGAAAGAAAGGAGAGACCACTTACCAGGGATGCCCCATCAGAATTACTCTAGACTTATCTGCCAAAACACTACAAGCCAGAAAGGTCTGGATTTCCATTTTTAAAGTAATCAAAAATAAGAAATTCTAGCTAAGAATTTCCTAACCCTTGTCAAGCTAAGCTTCATCAGTGACAGATAATTAAAATTCTTCCAGATGTCCAATCCCTAAGAGAATATGCCACTCCTGACAAGCTGTTCAGGAGATGCTTAAGAAGGTTTTGTAATGCAGAAACAAAAGAACAGTCATACACATCACAAAATTACAGTCAAACATAGAGTTAACAGAGTATTCATGATGACCAGCTTCTGAGAGGTGTAGGACTATGTCGAGATGCCAAATCAATGCCTAATGTCATTCTTGAAACATCATCAGTGACAGAATTAAAATCCTTCTCAGATGTTCAGTCCCTAAGACAATACACAACCTCCAGACCATACCTTCAGTATATACTTAAGAAGATATTGGGCACAGAAGTAAAAGAACAGTCATACCTACCACAAAAGTACAGGAAAGCACAAAGTTAGTAGAGCATAGAGATCTTTTTTAAAAAATGAAAATACATATATAAACACAAAAGTAAAAAAGGAAGCAAAATAACTCCCTAAGAGCCCTATGACAGAGATAAACTTTCACATTTCAGTAATCACTTTGGAAGTGAATAGACTGTGTTACTGAAGAGGCATAGAAAATTGGATAAAGAAACATAATCCAACATTCTGCTGCTTTCAGGAAACTCATCTCAATGCAAAGGCTCAAAATTAAAGACTGGAAATTGACCTTTCAGGCAAATGTGAAACAAATAGAGCAGGGGTAGCTATTCTGATATCAGACAAAGTAGACTTAAAACTATCAAAAGTTTAAAGGGACATTGAAGGACACTACATAATAATAAAAGGCTCAATCCACCAGCAAAAAATATTCACCCTAAACTATATTCACTCAACATAGGAGAACCCAATTTTATAAAACTAGCAAGTAAGCTAAGAGAAGACACTCATATTGACACTCATATAATCATATTTGGAGACCTCAATATCCCACTGAAAGCCCTAGACAGATCATTGAGGCCATAAACCAACAAGGACAAGAAACTGGAGAAGCTAGGAGTAAGGGGATTCTACATCTAAGAAAATAATAACCCGCGACTTTGTTTTTTCTCAGTTACTATTACCAATAACTTGTTCATTTTAAAGATCCAGCATTTTGCCTGGAGCAAAATAATGATTTGAGGGAAACAAAATAAGTCATGCTTTCTGCTTAATTCCAGCTGAAATTGAAGGTCTGAGGAAAGAGCAAGAGGCATATAAATGGAGTTGTAAGTGTTAAAGAGATTCTGAAGTATTTTCCAAGTTCTTTCTTATACAACCTAGTTATTCCATTTACCAAACTGTCATTTTAGTCTTCCCAATAAGGCTTTTTTAGCCTTCCCAATAAGGCTTTTTTAGCCTTGAAAAAAAAACCAGGAGATCCAAAACATTAACTCAAGACTAGATCAAATGAATTTAATAGTCATCTATAGAACACATTACCCAACAACTACAGAGTGTGCATTGTATTAATCAGTATATGGAATATACTCCAAGATCAATCACATTCCCAGACATAAATTGAGTGTGAAAAACTTTCAAAAGGTCAAAATAATATCCTACATCTTCTCAGCTCACAGTAGATAAAATTAAATATCACCACCAAGAAGATTCTCCCCAACATATGATGACATAAATGGACACTAAGCAACATGCTCCTGAATGATTTCTGAGCTAACACTGAAGTCAAGATAGAAATTTTAAAAATTCCTGGGAACGAAAAAAAACAAAGATACATCTTATCAGAATCTCTGGGATAAAACAATAAAAGCTGCCATGTTAAACCTGTAGCTTACAGTTTGCTTAACGGACAGAAGTTTGAAGCATTCTCTCTAAGAACTGGACCAGGATAAGGATACCTACCCTCACCCCTCCTTTTCAACATAGTGCTGAAGGTCTTAACCAGAGCAAACAGACAAGAGACAAAACCAAGTGTATCCAAATTAGAAAAGAGGAAGTTAAGATATCTGTCTTTACAGACAGTATGATTCTGTACCTAGAAAAACCTAGGGTGTCTGTCAAAATTCTCGCACTGAAAAAAACTTTGGTAAAGTCTCAAGTTACAAAGTCAACAAACAAAAGACAGTTGTATTTCTATATACCAGCAACAAGTAGTCAGAGAACCAACTAAAAACACAATCTCATTCCCAATAGCCACATTAAAAAAGAAAGAATTACCTTGGCATCCACCTAACCAGAGAAGTGAAATACCTTTACTATGACAACTACAAAACGCTGCTCAAAGAAACCAAGATTGACACCAACAAATGGAAAAGCATCCCTTGCCCATGGTTCAGAAAAACTATAATTGTCAATATGTCCATCCTAACCAAGGCAATCTACAGATTAAATGTAATACCTATCAAATTACCAACATCTTTTTTCAGAGATCTAGGAATGACAATACAAAAATTCATATGAAAACAAAAAAGAGCACTGATAGCCAAAATAACCCTCAGTGAAAGGAACAAAATGGGAGGTATCACACTTCCAGACTTTAAACTTTTTTACACAGCTACATTAAACAAGATGGCAAGGTATTGCTACAGAAATAGGCAAATAGATCAATGAAACCGGATAAAAAATCTGGAAGTAAAATTATCTGTCAACTCATCTTTAACAAAACTACCAATAACAATCATTGGGGAAAGGAGATCATTTTAGCAAATGGTGCTGGGACAGGTGGGACCTCATCAAGCTGAAAAGCTTTTGAACAACAAAAGAAACCATCAAGAGTATAAAAAAGGCAATCCACAGACAAGTACTACTTTAAATATCCATTCCCCCCACCCCCGCCCCGTGGTCATTTTTCTACTTCCTACTAACATGTAACATGTCTCCCACCTCTACCTCAAATAATATATGCATACTTTCCTGATTGCAATTAAAATACTGTTTCAGGGGTGTTTGACAACTCACTTTTCTTATCCTTTAGATAGAGGATGCCAGTTTGTAGAGATTTTATAATCTTGCTAATTATTTATAATTAAATTAGTTCATTATCTGTAATCAATATTCTGAAGCATTTTTGTAACTGATAATTGAGTATTTGATCAATCACTTTAGCTTCAAATGTAGGAATTCAATTATTTGGAGGATAGATTTTATTCTTTTATTCAATTTCCTCATAAATTCAGAAAGCATTAAGGAATAGCATTGCGAAGACACAGTAACCGACTTGAGATATGCTGTACTGCAGATTTTTAAGGTTCCTCTTCAAATCATAATTTGATTAGAAATACTTTTAATTACATTAGAATTTATATAAACTGGTCAAAACTTTTTCAAGTCTAAGACTAAAAGAATTCATTTATTCATTCATTCAATTTAAGTTACTAAACATACTCAGACAGTGTGGTACATGGCAAATGAAACAGGTTATTTTTTATCTCCAAGGAGTTTACAATTTTGGAGAGGCACAAGGAAATCATAATGTAGCAATAACTAGAAAGCAGTTTCTCTCATAAAGTTATCACAATACAGACTAGATTATTCTTATGATGATCCCTGGAAAAAAAATATGTTGTTATTTGAACATCCAGGAACTTTTACATGAGGATTTATTCTCTGTCTGCTATAGTGAAAATTTTAAAAAATGTGTCAAGAAAGAGGGTTGAATCAAAGTCACTTGTGAAAGAGATAATTAAGAATGTAGAAGCATTAAGAATGATGTGTTAATTTTCTTAAAAGGCCTCTAACACTGCTGAAGCTTTGATAGCATTATACATTTGTATGAGCTGCTGCCATTTTTGTTTTTTGTTATTTTTGAGGAGTTATTAGAAACCTCAGAATGTTCTGGTAAGCCAAGGCTATGCTACTAGTGAGTTTTCTAGAGCTAAAAGATAAGGCACAAAAATTGTCAACTTATTATGCTACAATTATAAACCTTGTATGATAAAGTATACATAATAGATATATGAGACCTAATATTAGGCACTATTATTTCTACATAATTTTTTAATTATAAAATAATGAATACAGTGAATATAGCTTTAAATATTATCAATCTTCTTTTTTCCTTCACTAAAGCATCCAGAACGTGTAAAGTAAACAGTGGCACATGATATTGATCTGGTTCTTGAGTATTTTCTAGGAGGATTCAGTCAAGTTACCCATTGAACTTTTAGTACACAGGGATTAAACTAGAGAATACACTAGGTAAATATACTAATAAGCATTAGGGCAGATGTTCTTAAACTTTCTTGTTCCTTGGACTCCTATGGATAGCTGGGAAGCTAATGAACCCCCCTTCCTTATTAGATTAATATTATAAAATGCATAAGTATTCCAGAGGATTATAAAATAAATTACATTGGAACATAATAGCTAACATTTTAAAAATAAAATTTGTCTTTCAGTAATATGTGTCTTTTTTTTTTTCTTTTTATTTTTCTTTTTTTTTGAGTTGGAGCCTCACTCTGTCACCCAGACTGGAGTGCAGTGGCCGCTCCCGGCCACTGCAGCCTCGACCTGCTGGGCTCCGGTGATCCTTCCACCTCAGCCTTCCAAGTAGCTGGAATTACAGATGCGCGCTACCACGCCTGGCTGATTTTTGATTTATTGTAGAGATGAGGTCTTGCCAAGTTGCCCAGGTGGGTCTCAAACCCACGGGCTCAGGCAATCAACTCACCTCAGCCTCCCAAAGGCATAGGATTACAGGCTGAGCCACCCAGCCCAGCAGTATGTGTCTCTTAAAAGATGTATTAAATAATAAGGTAACTGTTAGGGTCTGGATAGGGTGAAGGTGAATGGATGGACGGAGAGGCAAAGTGCAGCACTATAGGAACTGGCAAGCCGAAGGTGTGTGCTGGCAACCCAGAGATCTGAGTTATGCAAAGAATTGCAACACACAGAGGTGAGAGAAGAAAAGATTTACTTAAGAAAACTTCACTCCCCACAGACAGGGAGCAGGCCTACACTCTAGATAAGTGTGGCACCTTAGCCCCTAAAGCCCTGGCTTAAATCCTTTTCCATGGAGATGTTGCAATCGGGTAGACGTGAGTGCCATGATTTCCTTATCCCCCACCTGCGAATGTCTTGGAGAACCTGTGACACAGAGACCCATTAATGTCTGTCCATATTATCATAGCCCCTAAAGAAGGGAGTGACAAGGATTCTAATGCTCCTTCACCTTCCCAAATGACATTCCTTAGAGCTAATGGAGGGTGCACTTTCCCTTATCTCCTAGGCATTCCCATTGGGTAGCTTCGGGGGATCCTTGGCTTCTAGCACCCAATTTACTGGAACATTGACTCCCTACCTACTCTCCCTCTGAGAGGTCATAACTTTTGTAATTACAAGTTTCTGACTTTTACAATCCTTGACCAATGCATGATGTCTTAGGCCTTGTAAATTCCCTTTACTCTAGGCAAGCTTGATTGCCTCTATGAGATATCTCTGATACCTGGCACCAGGGAGTCTGTTTCTGAAAAGATAAAGTCAACAAAGTTAATTTTACCTAAAGTGTACATTTCTTCAAAAGCATAGCTTCTACTTTCTCATCATTGTTTCAGAGTTTAAGAACAAGATGAAAAATGGCTTCCCACTCTCAGTCTGTTCTTTCAGTAACATTTTTACTATACCAGAAATATAAAAGAAAACATTGAAAATAATAACACATTTTAAATATAGGCGATTTAAACTTAAAATTTATTTTTAAAGGCATACTTATGTGAAGGCTGCTGAAACTTGAAGTCTACTTGCCTATATGTAAATAACAGATGACACTCTTTTAATTAGAGTTAAGAATTCTCGACTTACGGTCATGTTCTAAAAACAAATAATGAAAATGACTCAGCACTTTCCATATATTGATCACCAACCAATTGTATCTAGAAAGTATTTAAATGTAACATATCTAGCAATATCATGAAGATATGATATCAAAATTTAGTTTGCTCAGTTACTACTAGGTGTGGAGTTTTCCTAATATTTGGAGGTTTTCGTAAACCAAATATTTGAGGACAGAAAGACTGAATGCACTTGTGATCTGGACTTGTATCTAATAACTACTGAAGTCTCAAGTTAGTGATAATCATAAATTACATATACAGAAATTCTAATGTGGAATAGAGAGATCTATAACTTTTTTTTGGTGACTAAGTCGCAGTTATTAATATGCTATGCTTTCTTGCCTATACTAATACAGAACTCCAAAAAAAGTTTAATTTTATTAAATGTTTCTGAAAATGTAGGCATGATTTTTTCCCTATGTTTATGTTCATAGACTTTCACAATTTAGAATATTGTGTGTCCTTGAGTGTCTATGGAACCTCAAGAATAATTCCTGAATTAGTAAAAATAGAATAGCAGCTGCTAAAATTTAGAGAGTATCAGCACATTAATAAGTTTTCTTAGGTAGAGTACTAAATATTTCACTAAATTATATTTTCTATTTGCTTAATAAACAACTCACACATTTGTTTTTATAAAATTACCATATCCTGCTATGCATTGATGATTAGTAACAAATATAAAAATACTGAAATTTCTGAAATTGTTGAAGGTTTAAAAATACTGAGAAATATCGATTATGTTAATGTGAAATCAAAATTAAAACTTAATTTAAAATGTTTGACACTTTGCCAAGTACTTAGGCATAGGAGTTGCAAAGACAAAAAGTCCTTGCTTTTGTAAAGTTTATCATCTAGGGGGAAAAAAGAAAAAATAAAAAAAAGAAAAACAAACCTTAATTTGCTTCCTGAGTATTCTTCCACTTTTTTTTAAAGCATGTTTTTCACCTGAGTGATTCTTAGCCTCTGCTAATTAAAGGGTCCAGAGCTAGTCTTCAAACCTGGAATGGAAGTAGGGAATGTTGGGATTTGTCCTTAGACTTTTCCACTCTAGGTGGAAAGTAATAATCAGGAAAAAAGATAGCAAAAATGTAATATTCTGGGCAAGGTCTGATCTCCATGAAATATTGCAAACACCTATACTTTCAAAAGCTAAATATCTTGATTACTAGAAGCACTATATCTTCTAAGATAAGAAATAAAAGACAGAAGATTGTCTATATGCAGTAAAAATCTAATTATTTACAGTTTCATAAATAGAACATAATGGATTAAACAAGTAATAGTAAAGAAAGCCTAACTTTACTTATAGGTTAGTGAAATAGGAAATGGTAGGATACAAAGAACAAAAGCCAGATCATGAACTGAGAAACCTATAAAAACCCATATTGTAGTGTCAGAATAGAAAGATATTTTGACAAAAAGGTGAAACTATCAAACCAATAAGAATTCTCTGTCCTGGAAAAGGATAACTAAGAACAAATTCAATCTAGTGACCAGTGCAATAGCCTGGCAGTAATGCAGTGTTAAAAGCTATCAGAATCTACAGGAAGGATACTCTCAAAAAAGAATAATCATATGGGAAAGGTTAGATTTCATCGATGCATGGACAATTTTCCTCATACTCAAATATAGTTTCTGAATCAAGTGTCCTAGTGGCTAAAATTCTAAAATCAGTCTCTTTTGAAAACTGATCATGAGAATTACTTCATAAACTCATGAAGTAATTTTATACAAAATTTTATTAATTTATTTGATAGCATATGAAACCATTCAGTGGATTTTATGAAGTACACACTATGCACCAGAAGTTATGTTAGCCCAGTAGATAAAAATGTTAGCCTAGAAGATAAAAATGCAAATGAACTATTAACCTGGCTTTGAACAACTAAATGACTAAAGGTAATAGTGACACATTTGGAGTACAGTATAGTAAAAAACTATCTGTACTTGGTCCAAGAACAGGGGCCACACACAGCTATCTGAGCAGGTAGGGGAATTTTGTGCTGAGACATGGAGGAGTTGTTTTTTCTAGATACATAAGATAAGGATGAACACTTAAAAAGTGAAAAAATGCATACAAAGCCTACATAAATAAAAGGTTATGGTATTATCATGCATTACTGACTATTGACATGTATGAATAAACTTTCATGTATCATGCATTACTGACTACTGACATGCATGAATAAGTTTTCTTTTCCTCTCCCAGCCCCTTTCTATTGGGATGGGAAGACAACACTGATATCTGTAATATAATGGAAACCTTGAAGGAAGAAAAGTATGTAACAGGAGGCATATTTCTTCCTCTTCTATATGTTTTGGGCTGTTCTTGCTCATGAGGGAAAAATATTTGGATTAGACATGAAAGTCACATAATCATATCATAAAGACTTAACTCAGACTCAGAAATATGCTATGCCTTTTCAAAGTTTTGTCACATCAATTGAATACATTAGAAAAAAACAAGAAGAGCTTAAACAGCTCTATGAACAATTTTAGTAAGAGATCGCAACTGAATACCTTTTCCCCTTTATTCCAGTAGAGGCAACACTTTCGTCATTCTTCGTACTATTCAACCTGGGCTGCCCTTGAATTTGTAACAACAATAAAAAATAAAATATATTGGCTGCTCATTAGCAGCCTATGTGGCTTCTTGATCAAGATGGATCTTATTGGTAATTCCATTTTCTGTTAAAGGCACTGCATGGCAGACTAATTGCCAGCTATAAAGGTTGTACTCATTATGCTACACTTATCAACCCCTTGGGAAGATTGTTATTTTCCTAGCCACCATGCTGCCTAATACAGATTTTTTAAACAGTCTCATTGATTTTACAGGTGTTGTAATTTGTGTCTTTCCTTTTTATACTTTCTACCTCTCTAGACTCTTAATGTGTATTTTATGCCTTATCATTTAGTCAAGTCACAATCTTGTGGACTCCTGGATGAGTTCAAGGTGTTTAATTGTTGACCTTGCTGAATCCTACTGTGTGAAGCTGAGTTGTCAGAAGAATGAGATCACAGAAGTGGGATAAAAGAATACAGATTATATGTAACTATAGTCAAATGCTTCCAGAGGAAAGAAATCAGAACTTTTAGATCCCATAGCGTTGATTGAGACACTCCTTCTAGAAAGGTAGTGTAGTATACATACAAAACAGAAAATAACTTGCATAATCTATCATCCTTTGTGAGGGAAAAAAATATTCAGTTCATTGTTGAATACAGAGATTATAACTCAATTTTTCATGTTATTTAAAAAAGCATTTTAGAATTGACTGACTATAAACAAAATGTGTTTTTATTTTTAATGGTCCATTTATCTTTACATTAAACAAAACATTTGATTTTTTAATATTAAAATAATTTATATAACATTATTTGCATACATTAAAGTAGTATCATATACTATATATGATGTATCATGGGCCTAACTATTGTATGTATGTATCATGGCCCAACTGTTTATCAACTTGGATTTCATTTCTAGGATAAAATAATGAATAAGAGAACAGAGAAAGATGATAGAAAAAAACACTATTATATATTGATTTGAATATTTTACATGGTACAAATAGATTGTTTTTTAAATAAAGAAAGTAAAATTTCATAATTCTCAAATAATAATATAATTGAACCAACACTATATGTTTAATTAGAAACCATTTAAAATGTACTCCACTCATAAAATAAATATTCCAATCAATTAATAGATGTCTATTTCTAAGGAATTATCTGAATTTGATCTTTATATTCTTATTATGAGTCAGTAATATCACTGTGATACTTTTTTCTTTTGTTACAGGGTCTTATTTTGTGTTTCAGGCTGGAGTGATGTGGTACAATCAGTTTTCTGCAACTTTGAACTCCTTTGAACTCAAGATATCCTTCTGCCTCAGTCTCTAGATTAGCTGAGACTACAAAAACCTCACCGCATCCAGCTAATATTTTAATCTTTTTTTATAGAGACAGGGTCTCACTATGTTGCCCAGTCTGGTCTCAAACTCCTGGCCACATGTGATCCTTCTACCTCAGCCTCTCAAAGTGCTGGGATTACAGGCATGAGCCACCATGCCTGGCCACTGTGATATTTCTTGAATTCAAGTTTGAGATTAAATTAGAAATGAGCTAAACCTCAGAAATCTACTGTCACTTTTGTTTTCCTGTCTAGCCCAGAAGGAGAAACCATTACATCACACAAAAAATGTATTTTCTACATGCTAAAATGGTACCTTCTTTTCTCTGGATAATATCCAACTTAAACAAGAGATTGACAAATAATTGTGGGCTGGTTATGCAGTGGTACCATAAAAAAAAAACAAAAAAAGAAACTAGTAGAAGCCAGGTCTAAGAAAGGAAACTAGAAGTAGGAAAAAAAAAGATACAACATAAATAAAATAACCATGTTAGAGGTGTTCAAATACATCCCTTGGTGTCCATATTGGGTTAAAATCCCTAGAAAAGTGCGAACTGATTCTAATCACATAACTGTGTGCATATTTTAAATAGTTTTATAAAAACATGCTTTTACTTTTCCTTATTTTCTGGATTCTCTACTATTTCTTCAAACTGTTTAGAAGATTGGCTCTGTGAAAATGGCACATGAATATTTTATTTAGGCAGACAGTATAATTCAAGGACCTAACACTATATTTTTCACCTTATTGTAATTCAAAGACAATTTCAAACAAATATTTTACAAATATCAAAAATACAGATATTTATACTCTGTTCTCATAAAACAAGATTTTAAAAATAACTCATATTGTGCTTAAAATAAACATAGAATCAGTATTCTCAGACAAGGCTACTAAATTGATAGAGTATTCCATTCAGTGATCAATCAGTCACAAAAAACAAAAATGGCTATTATAGAAAATATTAATCATAATTATCCATAGCAACATTAATTTTTCATTTTATGATTAATGTTTATTTGAAAATGCAAATTGAGTACAACATCTATTACTTAAATAGTAAAATAGCACTTCATCTTCACACTTTTTAATCATAAGAGGTAATTTAGAAATATGCTTTAGCATATTGAGGTTTTTGAAAAAAGTTGTGATTTAAGGAAGATCTCTTCCTCAAAAAAGTTCATTTAGCACACACTCTCAGAAGAAAACGAAAGTGATATTTTTATCCTTTCCTAGACAATGAAGAAAACTTGAGTAAGTGGTGAGTCACTGATTAGGGAGCTGTTGTTTTCACAGCCTCCAGCTAGACAGCTTCCTGGTCTGCTCTGACATGCAGTACAAAACCAGGTCTCCAGAATGCTTCATCACCACATGACAGGCATAAAAAGTTTGGGTAATTTAATACTGTCATTCTTTCTTCCGTTCATTTAACAAATATATGTTGTGCATCAGAAAAAAAATTATCCTACCTTCAGAATCACAGTCTATTTTGAGATAAAAACAAATACTAAATAAATACCTTAAATTAACAGATGGCAAAATAGAAACGAGAGAGAATTTGGAGGACAAGTCTGTTAAGCAGGATCTAGTCAGGACACAAATACTACAACAGTTATGGTAGAAGATGTATTTTAATGAAAACGAGATTGACATTAGTGGAGAATTATTATTGCAAACAGTGGAGCATGAAGGTATCATAGTGGTTGTAATTGCAGGAAGCAGTTAGCAATCCCTTAGACTGAGTTACCAAAGGGAAAAGATAGAAATTACGTAAGTTTAAAAGCCCAGAGGAGGGGCATTGTGGAGCTGGAACTTCGACATCTAAGGGGGGGGGGCATTGCATCTCTGGCACAGATGTCTCAGGACTTCAGAGGAAAGGACCTGGGAGATCTGGGAATCAAACTTGAGGAAAGATCACCAGAAAGATGGTTCTGTTGTTTATAAGGAGACACCATGAGGCTGGATTTGGAGGTGTTAAAAATTGGACATCAAAATTGCCTTTTTAGTAAAGAGAATTGTAAACTCCGAAGTCAAGGTGCACTGCTATGGTGATGCTGATAGAAACAAAAAGCAAGCCTGAAACTGGAAGCAAAACAGCAAAAACCTCTTTTTTTTTTTTTTTCGAGTTGGAGTCTCACTCGGTCGTCCAGACTGGAGTGCAGTGGCCGCTCCTGGCCACCACAGCCTCCACCTACTAGGCTCCAGCGATCCTTCCGCCTGAGCCCTCTGAGTAGCCAAATTATAGGCATGCGCTACCACACCCAGCTGATTTTTTGATTTATTGTAGAGATGAGGTCTCACTGCCCAGGCGGGTCTCGAATCCTCGGGCTCAGGCAATCCACTCACCTCAGCCTCCCAAAGGGGCGGGATTACAGGCTGAGCCACCGAGCCCGACTCTTAAAGCCTCTTCTTTAATAAGCTCCCTCTTCTGACTTCCTCTAGTCTTCCTCTAGTGCCTCCAGTGGCAGAAAATAAAAGGAAGCTAATTAGCAAGGTCAAAAATTATGATTTGCAGAATCCTTGCTGAGCTTACAAAAATTAGTTTTAGTCATAGAACCTAAGAAATGATAGTCTATTAAGTGGCACAACAGAAAATGGAGGGGGATAAAATACACAAAACCTTCACGTGACCATAAACTGAAGTTGAGAGTGAACAAGGGTTTTCTAGTATGGGACAATTAACTTGCTGTAAGCCAGAATGAAGAATCATGAAGAGGGTTAGTCCACAAGAAGAGAAAACTAAGATGTATGAACTATCAAGAATAATAGTGGAAATTTGTATGTGAAACGAGAGACAGATAAAACTGATTGAGTTAATGAAGTAAGTAAGATTATGAAAATCTGAGGACATCAGAGAGTAATTTGGGTAAATCTTTACTGTGGAGCACCTGAATCTTGTAAGGGAGTCTAGACTGTGGGGTAGAAGACTGATGTGGGTACCGGTTTCAGGACACATTGGAAGGAAGGAAGGGAGAAGATATATTAGAGTCCAGTTAAGGAGCTTTTGTCATTATACAAAGATGTGATGATGAGGGTAGCAGGAAGAGAATTGGTGTTGACAAATTTCAAAAAAATAAAAATAAAAATAACCTGACGTTCAAATTTGATTACTGTAAGAGCTACTAGGAAGGCTGAGGTGGAAGGATCACTGGAGCCCAGCAGGTCAAGGCTGCGGTGGCCAGGAGCATGCCACTGCACTCCAGTCTGGGCTACAGAGTGAGACTCCAACTCAAAAAAAAAAAAAAGTTAGTGAACCATACTGCCAAAAATTTATTATTTTAAATTTAAGGTGAATAAATAAATTTATACTTTGGGGCTAAAAAGTGTGGATTATAATAAACGGTGAAGTGATCATGTAGATAAGAAGAATAAATAAGTTCCAGCAGTATATATTTTGAAAGGAGAAGTCACACAAAAATGATCAGACCCTAGAAGAGACATCCTCCCAAGGTGAGAAAAGAAACAGTAAAATGATGGAGAAGATAATAAATCAAAGATATGAGAGCATTTCAGAGTTGTTTGATATGGAGCCAAAATGAAGACAGCATTTCAAAAGAGGAAATGGTGTTCAATGTCTACAATTGTAACAGCCTATCAAAGAAATTGAAGGCTTAAGAAACACAATTTATTTTTCTCAGAGAATATAATACCACCTTTGAGAGATCAATTTCTGTAAAATGTAAGGACCAGAATTCAAAGTGCAAAGTAGAGAGGTAGCAGGGTAATTGAAAAAAATAGAATATTTTTTAGCAATTAAAAAAAAAAAAAACAGAACATATGGCAGAGCTCAAGAAAGTTGTTTTTACATTTAGAATGCCACGGTTTAGCGGACTTTTCTTCTTTATGTGTTTGGACTCTTAAAAATTTTGAGAAACATCAACATCTACTCTTTACAGAAACTATATTATATGCCCTATAGCTCTGTGCTAAACACTGCATGTTATTTTGTTTAAGCCTCACCTATGTAAATAGTGTTATGCTTACTTGACAGACCAAGGTCCAGGCTTTAAGAAATGAAACAGCATAATCGGTCTCAAGTATAATATGCTTTAAAATTCCCAACTATGTTCATGAATTTGACTATTTTTTCCTTTATTTTTGCAGTTCATTTTTATGATTTTCATCCTCTTTAATTAAACACACACATATTTATGATTGTTATATCTCTCTTAAGAATTAACCTTTATTATAAATTATCTCACTTTATTTTTGCTAATACTCATTGTGAAGTTAATATAGACAGATCACCCTTTATTTAACTCTTTGAATGGTACAGTACTTTCCACCATTTTTTTTACAATCTATGTCTGCCATTATAGTTCAAATTAATCTCATTCAGAGAGTATAAAGTTGGGACTATTGTATTTAGTGTGATTATATCTACTTTTTTTTTTTTTTTGAGTTGGAGTCTCACTCTGTCGCCCAGACTGGAGTGCAGTGGCCGCTCCCGGCCACCGCAGCCTCCACCTGCTGGACTCCAGCGATCCTTCCACCTCAGCCTTCCGAGTAACCAGAATTACAGGCATGCGCTACCACACCCGGCTGATTTTTTGATTTATTGTAGAGATGAGGTCTCGCTGTCCAGGCGGGTCTCGCACCCGCGAGCTCAGGCAATCTACTCACCTCAGCCTCCCAAGGCACGGGATTACAGGCTGAGCCACCGAGCCCGGCTATATCTACTTCTAATAGGAACAGTTGGTCAATTTATAATTAGTGGAATTATTAATTAATGATTTGGAGTTTCCCTTGTTCAATTTTTGAGATCATTTTCTGTAGAATGTAAGGACCAGAATCCAAAGTACAAAAAATGGATGTAGAAGAGTTATTGAAAAAAATGGAAGACTTTTAGTAATGTAGAGAAAAAAGAAAAAATTGCTGGTCCATCTTGTTTATGTGTTTCTTATTTTCTGCTGTCTTTTAGATTAATAAAACAATTTTAATATTTTATTTCAATTGCTCTATTGATCTCTCTAGCTATAAATATTTATTTTTTAACTATTTTTACAACAATTTTTCTCTTCTCAGAATCTACTTGTAGATGATAGCATTCATCATGCAAAATATAAGAAACTTGCACAGTTCCATTTCCTTTACACTACCAAATTTTTAGTATTTTTTCATATTTTACATGTACCTATGCTATAAATCTAACAATAATCTGTTTCCATTAAACTGCAAACAGACTTATAGATAAATTAAAAGAAGAAAAATATTTATATTCTTTTAAAGTGACTCACCCAGGTAGACATTTCTCCCAGTGTTATTTCTTTATTTCCTGTAGGTTTATGCTTCCTTACACTTGGGCTGGTATCATTTTCCTTCAGCCTAAAAAAAATTCCTTTATATTTATATAGTTCTGGTGGTTACACATTCTCTCAGCTTTTGTTATTCTGAAAAAAAAATCCTACCTTGATTTTTGAAGAATGTTTTCATTAAAAATTGAATATAGGCAGTCGTCGTTTCACATGATTCTTGACATGCATGAATTTCAATTAGTATAGTTAGTTAAATAATACCAGTCTCACATACCATGGTTCAAATTTAAGTTACCATAGTATGTTACACAAGAGTAATTTCATAAATTGCAAATTTTATTGCTATTTCTTTGACCCATAGATCACTAAGTTAGAGATGTATATCATGATTAGAGACCAAAGATAACACTTCTGTCAAAGTCACTTGGTGGTTGATCACTCCACAACTATTATTCAGCTCAATAACAGAGCAAGGCCTGTATTGATGTTGTCGTTTTGCCTCTTGGTGACAAAATCTATGACATTCTATAAAAAATGAATAATTGAGAAAGAAAATTAGTCAACAAAGTGGAACTTCAGTAAAAGGGAAAAAAAGGTACAATATTTGAAGTGAAACTTAAGTTAAACATAAATGAAGTAATAGAAGAAATAACTGACTGTTGTAATGCTAACACTATTATTACTCACAAAACTCTAGATATGATGTAGCCAGTAAACAGCCAAGTTGCCAATTTTAACATCAAAATTGTTCCATTAATCTATGAAAAGATAGGGTCCTGTTAAAAGGTAGGATCATTCTAATGTTAAGGTACATAATATTTAGAGATAAAATCACCATCTAATTTTTTAAGCTGTAGAAACCATTTTTAGAAAAAATGCACATGAATGCAAAACTCTACATACAACTAACCATAAGGATTCACACAAACTCTGAAGCTCAGGGAAAAAAGTAAAAAATAATAACAAAATTTGGTCTAGAGACTGATTTCATTTCTCAGTCTATTTATGCTCTGTTTTAAACACTATGAATCAATTTTTTTAAATATACATACATAATAAAAGATTAAAGTAATTTAAAAAATGACTCAATGTAAAAAATTTACATTTAAAAAATTACTGTTATAAAATATACAATTGGCATGAATGTGATATTTAAACTGCTAAACACATAGCTTTCAAAAGTGTAAATTTTCAATGCTTTAAAGAGCTGCGAGGGTTGCTTGGGAGGTGCTGCTTCTTTAGGAATCATGGTTAAATGTAGCTGGAAATACTGCTTTTTAATATCTTCTAAACCAGAAATATTTATTTTAGGAAACAGAATCACTACTTCTATTTTAGTTGATTTAGAATTATCATTTATAAATAAATAAGCAAACTACTTACAGAAATAATGCAGATTCTAATCTAAATAACCAGCTCCTTTAACATTAGACACCATCACACCATGATGTATTTGACCATAATTATGAAATAGCTGTTAAATTCCACCTCTCTGCTACCACACTCTGGCATCAGGAAGAGTACATAGACTAGGATGATGTATGTTACTTCCTTAATTGATAAATTTTGAGAGTTCATTTATTTCCAATTAGTCTTCTTAAAGACATCAGTAAGCTGCTCTTTAAGTAACCAGTAAGTAACAAGAATACACTCAGCAATCAAGAGTATTACAACTGCACTATTTTGTCAGTTCATAACCTACCTGATCAAATAAAATATGCTTTCTCTCCAGGATATGCATGTCATTAACCACAAACTATAATGCTGTTGAAAATGATCATGAAGCATAGCATTTGTACGCTAATATGATTTGAAAGTCTTATTTCATTGCATGCTTTCCATCATATTGAATTAACATCATATCATAGTTAGCTGTTGTTTATCCTAGTAAGAAAGGATGCATTGTAATTAAATATTTGCCTCATATTTATAAAAACAGATATAATTTTGGACAGCAGGTTAATTCTTGTGAAATGAGCTAAAATGACAAATGTTGAGGAAAGTTCACAGGGTAATTTCCCCAGGTACATTTTGATGGACTGAAGTTTCTGTGTGTGTGTGTGTGTGTGTGTGTGTGTGTGTGTGTGTGTGTGTATTTTCTTACTGAATGTGACATACAGAGAAAGATACAGAGATATCATTTCTTTCTTTCTATCTCTTTCTGTGTATATACACACACAAACATACATATACATTTGTATACACATATATAATTAAAAATCTTCATTTTTATTATAAGTATATATGAGGCCTGATAATTAAATTTGCAAACTTGCCACTGTGTGATTATGTTGGAAGCAGTGTAAAAACAATTTGATAAGTTTTCACAACTTTGGTATACAAGTGTCTCAAGCTGTGTTCATGTCGACGTGTGGCAGTGTCTCAGTGAGTGGCATTCACTATGGTTGTTGCATATTTTCATGTACTGTCATAAAAATGTTGAGACTTGAATTAGAGCAAAGAATAAGTATTAAATTTCTTTTTAAATATAGCGAGTAGAAGTGAAATCAGGGACCTGTTAGTCCAAGTTTATGGGGATAATGCCACGAGGAAGACGTCAGTGTACAGATGGATTCAACTTTTTTTCTGACGGGAGAGAATGTGTGACTGATGAAGAGAGGTCCGAACAGTCAGTAACAAGCAGAACTGGTGAAAACGTTGAAAAAAGAAGTTCAATTGTTTGTCCAAGTCACCAGATGATTGTGAGAAGCATAGCAGATAAATAAACATCGATAGAGAAACAGGACAATCTTAATTGAAAAGCTTGGTCTGAGAAAGATGTGTACAAAAGTAGTCCTGAAGGAGCTCTTGCATGAGGACAATGTAGCAGTTCACACAGCACTATCTGTGAAGACGTTTTTAACCAGCAAACAAATAACTGTATTGGAACACCCTCCATACTCACCTAATCTGGTCCACAATGACTTTTTTTTCTTCTGTCAAAGATAAACGAAATATGGAAAGGAGGGCATTTTAATGACATTCAGGACATCAAGGGTAATATGACGAACGCTCAGATGGCCATTCCAGAAAAAAGAGTTGCAAAATTGCTTTGACGGGTGAACTAAGCACTGGCATCAATTCATAGGTTCCCAAGGGGAGTACTTCAGTGGAGACCATAGTGATATTCAGCAATGAGATATGTAGCACGTTTTCTAGGATGAGTCCGCAAACTTAATTGTCAGTCCTCATAGACAGCTAATATAAGTTCCTAGAAAAGATGTTATGTTTGGAGGTTAAAACTATGCATGTGGCATACCCAATTTTCAGATAATATGCTATCATTTTTTTCATTTTATATATTTTTTTAATTTTAAAAATAATGGGCTATCTTTATAAAATACGTTTGAGACATATCTCTGTTATCTTTTAAAGCAGTTCCAAGCTGGGCATAGTGGTTCATGCCTATAATCCCAGCACTTGGGAGGATGAGGTGAGAGGATTGCCTAAACCCATGGGTTAGAGACTAGCCAGGGAAACTTGGTGAGACCTCATCTCTACAATAAATCACAAAATTAACCAGGTGTGGTGGTGCACATTTGTGGTTCCAGATACTTGGAAGATTAAGGTAGAAGGATCACCTGAGCCAAGCAGGTTGAGACTGCAGTGAGCCTGTGAGCATGCCACAGCAATACAGCCTGGGCAACAGAGTTAGTTTACTGATTTTTTATTTTTATCCTTTAGACTTCATACTTGTGTAAAGGAATAGTATCAATAAGGAGGTTGATTGGCTTGTGTGTCTGTAAGATTATCTGTATGCTTTAGCTTTTTGGTTTTGTTTGTTTCCTTATTCTTTTCTGTCTTTGTATCTCTTTTCATTTATTAGTCGATATGTTTGTCTGTTTTTCTCTCTTACTCTTCTCACTCTTCACCTTCCTCTTCCTCCCCTCCCCTGTTCCATCCCTTTCCTTTTTCTTACCACATTTTGCTTTCAGGGAGTAACATATTCCCCTACTATATGGACAGATTGCAAGGCAGTGGGAAGTAGGTTCCAGGGTATTCATACACTTGTTGGTGGCTACTGTGATATGCAGATAGATTTTGAGTCACAGCTTCCCCCTCAATTCAATGTCAAAACTGCAAAAAAAAAAAAAAAAAGTACTATCCTCAACCCACAGTCAAGCTTCAGGAGTAAACAAAGCTAGAGGTTTCACACAAAGAAGAATAGGAGATCAAGCAAACAGAAGTAAAAGCAACCCTGCTACCCCTGAACAACAAAATTAAAGAAGAGGGAGGAAAAAAAGGGAAAATGTGGGGAGGGAAACTTAAACAAAAGAAGAAAAAACAAAAAATATATATCAGTCTTCCACAGACCCCTGGGATACCAGACACTGAGAAAACAGACTTCACAATGCAAACAATAAAGAGCCCCCAAAATGACTGGTCACATACTACACACCCAGAAATCAAGACACTAATAGAAAGAATAAAAAGAATTGAGGAGAGACAAGAGGAAAATAGGAAGGAGTTGATAATGGAGATAACAGTAGTAAAGAATACCGTGATTGAAATAAATAACAAACAAATAAGCATGGAAAACAGAATTAACCAAGCAGAAGAAAGAATCTCAGAGCTTGAGGACCAAAATACAGAACTAACCCAAACTGTCCAAACCATAGAAAAGAAGCTTAAAAAGACAGAACACAACCTTCAAAAGACGAGCATTTACTTCAAGAGACCAAACCTAAGAGTAATTGTACTTCCTGAGGCAGAAAAAGAGACAGAGACAACCCTGGAACAAACATTCCATGAAATTATTTAAGAAAACTTCCCTTATCTCATCAGTGACATAAAAATTCAAACACAAGCTATTCAGAGAACCCCTGCAAGACAACAAATGAGAAGACCAACTTCCAGACACATAATAATTCACTTAAACAAAGTAAGTATAAAAGAAAAAATCCTAAAGGCACAAGAGAAAAAGGTCAGACTACTTAATGGGGAAGACCAATTAGAATAGAAGCAGATTCATCTATAGAAACCCTTTAGGCTAGGAGAGCTTGGAGCCCAATCTTCAAAGTTCTCTAAGATAATCAATTTCAACCAAGAATAACCTACCCAGCTAAACTAAGCCTCATCAGTGAAGGAGAATTAAAATCTTTCCCAGAAATTCAATTGCTAAAAACTTATGCTGCCTCTAGATCAGCCCCATAAGAAACACTTAAGAAAGTATTAAACACAGAAGAAAGGGAAAAAAAGAACAATAGCATTCTTCACAAGAGTGCAGGGAAAAGATTGAAAACACACATAAATCAACCCCAAAATCAAAAGAAACACAACAAAAAACAGTATCAACACACCTCTGTAAGAACCCCATGACAGGGATAATGCTGACATTTCAATAATTAGCCTGAGTGCGAATGGATTAAATGCATCACTGAAAAGACATAGAATAGCAAAATGGATAAAATATCATAAAGCAGCAATATATTGTCTCCAAGAGACTCATCTCACCAGAAAGGACATTCACAGACTCAAATAAAAGGATGGGAAACAAAATTTCAGGCAAATGATGCACAAAAAAGCTGAAGTTGCAATTTTAATCTCAGACAAAATATCCTTTGAGCTATCAAAAATTTAAAAAAATGAAGGTCACTATATAATGATAAAAGGTTTAATCTATCAACAAGAATTATCCATCCTAAACACATATGCACCCAACAAAAGAGCACCAAAGTTCATAAAGCAGCTTGAATGGAAACTTAAAAAAGAGATTGACCCTAACATTATCATAGCTGGGGACTTTAATGTCCCACTCACAACCCTGGACAGATCATCAAGACAAAAAACCAGCAAGGAGATTCAGAACTTCAATAAGAACAAATGGACCTAATTGATATCTACAGACACTCCACCCAATGACCACAGTATATACATTCTACTAATCACCACATGGAACATACTCCAAGATCTACCACATCATTGTCCATAAAACAAGCATAAGCAAATTTCATAAGAATGAAATTTTTCCATGCACCCTCTCAGACCACAGTGGAATAAAAATAAGTATCAACACCAACAAAGTTCCTCCAAAACCCACAAAGACATGGACACTAAACAGTATTATGCTAAGCAACTCCTGGGTCAATGATGAAATCAAATAGAGATTAAAAGGTACCTGGAAACAAATGAAAATGAAGAAACATCTTACCAAAACCTCTGGGATGCCTTAAAAGCAGTAGGAAGAGGGGAATTCATATCTGTACAAACACACATGAAGAAAATGGAAAGATCACAAGTTAACAGCCTAACAAGTCACCTAAGGAAGCTGGAAATGCAAGACCACCAAAACCCTAACATCAGCAGAAAAATCCACATCACCTAAATAAAAACTGAAATTCAGGAAATTGAAGACAGAAAGAAAATACAAAAAATAAATGAAACAGAAAGTCGGTTCTTTGAAAGGATAAACAAGATAGATGGCCCTCTAGCCAAACTGACCAAGAAAAAGAGAGAAAAAGCCCAAATAAACTCAATTAGAAACACAAAAGATGAAGTCACAACTGACCCAGAAGAAATTCAAAAGTTTATCAGAGACTACTATGTACAATTGTATGGAAACAACAAACTTGAAAACCTAAAAGAAATGGATGACTTTCTGACATCACACAACCTCCCTAGGTTGAAACAAGAAGACACTGAGATGCTGAATAGACCAATAACAATCAAGGAAAATGATTATGTCATAAGAAAACTACTGACAAAAAAAAAAAAGCCCTGGATCAGATGACTTTCCAGCAGAAATCTACAAAACATACAAGGAGGAACTGATACCAATCCTATTGAAAGTATTCCGGGTGATTGAGAAAGATGGCACTCTCCCCAAATAATTTTATTAAGTAAACATCACATTAATACCCAAGCCTGGCAAAGACCCAACAAAGAAAGAGAAATGCAGGCCAATATCTTTGATTCTCATCAAGATCCTAGCAAACCAGATTCAACAACACATCTCAAAAATCATCCATCATGACCAAGTAGGCTTCATCCCTGGGATGCAAGGCTGCTTCAACATTGCAAGACCATAAACGTAATTAAATACATCAACAGATGTAAAAACAAAAACCAAATGATTATATCATTAGATGTAGAAAAAGCTTTTTATAAAATCCAGCACCTCTTCTTGATAAAAATGCTCGAACATTTAGACATACATGGAGCATTCCTCAAAATAGTAAAAGCCATCTACAAGAAACTCACAGTCAGCATACTCTGAAACAAACAGAAATTGAAAGCATTTCCACTGAAAACTGGAACAAGACAATGATGCCCACTTCCCCCCTACTGTTCAACATAGTTTTGGAAGTCCTGGATAGAGCAATCAGAGAAGAGAAGACGATCAGGCATATATAGATAGGAAAAGAGGAAGTCAAGTTATCTCTCTTTGCAGATGACATGATTGTATACCTTGAAAACCCAAGAGAACCTGCCAAAAACTTCTTGGCACTGACAAAGGACTTTGGCAAAGTCTCAGGGTATAAAATAAATGTACAAAAGATAATACCATTTCTATACACCAATAATAAACAAACAGAAACCCAAATAAAAAACACAATTCCATTTACAATAGCCACAAAAAAAGTGAAATACCTTGGCATCTTCCTAATCAGAGATGTTAAAGACCTTTACAATGAAAACTGCAAAATACTGCTCAAAGAAATCAAAGATGACACAAACAAGTGGAAAAATATTCCATGCTCATGAAGTGGAAGAATCAGCATTGTTAAGATGTCCATTTTACCTCAGGCAATCTACAGATTTAATGCAATACCCATCAAATTACCAGCAACATTCTTCTCAAACCTAGAAAAAACAATACAGGAATTCATATGGAAACATAAACAACCAAGAATATCCAAAACAATCCTCAGCAAATAAATAAATAAAAATAAATAAATAAATAAATAAATAAATAAAAAACCAGGAGATATCACACTCCCAGACTTTAAACTATATTATAAAGCTACAATAATCAAAACAGCCTGATATTGGTACAAGAACAGGCATATAGACCAAAGGAATAGAATTGAGATCCCAGAAGCAAAGCCTCAATTTCTCAACCAACTCATCTTCAACAAAGCCTCCACCACCCACCACTGAGGAGAGGAGAAGCTATTCAGTAAATGATGCAAGAAAACTGACTTACCACATGCAGAAGATTGAAACAGGACCCCTACATATCCCCATATATAAAAATTTACTCTAAATAGATCACATATCTAAATGTAAAACCTCAAATTGTAGGAACCTTAGAAAATGCAGGAGATGCTATTATGGAAGTTGGAACTGGCAACCGATATCTGATCAAACTCGAAGTGCCCAGGCCATAAGAGATATGATAGACAAGTGGGACCTCATTAAACTGAAAAGCTTCTGCAAAACCAAGAAAATTGTTAAGAGAATAGGAAGACAGCCCACAGACTGGGAAAAAATATTTGCCAACTTCAAGTCTGACAAAGGCCTAACATCAAGGATCTACAAGGAACTCAAATGTGCTGAAAAGAAAAAAACAGCCCCATTGCAAAGTGGGCTAAAGATACGAATAGACACTTCTCAAAAGAAGACATTCAAGCAGTCAACAGACACATGAAAAAATGTTCAACCTCACTAATCATCAAGGAGATGCAAATTAAAACTACTCTGAGATACCACCTAACTCCAGTCAGAATGACCATCATCAATAACTCAAAAAAATAATAGATGTTGGAGAAGATGTGGCAAAAAGGGAACACTTCTACACTGTTGGTGGGAATGTAAAGTAGTACAACCTCTGTGGAAGTCAGTGTGGCGATTCTTAAAACTCAAAAATTGACCTTCCCTATGATTCGGCAATTCACCTACTGGGAATATAGCCGGTGAACTCAGATCACTCTATAAAAAAGATACCTGCACATGTATGTTTATCACAGCATTGTTCACAATAGCAAGAACATGGAACCAACCATGCTGCCCATCAAAAGAGGACTGGATAAAAAATTGTGGTACATATATACGATGGAATATTATGCAGCCATAAAGAACAAAATCATGAACTTTGCAGCAACTTGGATGGAATTAGAGCTTATAATACTGAGTGATCTTTCACAGAAACAAAGATTTGAGTATTACATGTTCTCACTAATAAGTGAACCTGAACAACTACCATATTACTGTAGGAAAGGGACTGAAAGTAGTGGGAACCTGTGGGGAAAGTTGTGATGGGGAGATAGCTGGGATTGACGGTAGTCGATATCCACCTGGGGAAGCAGTGGTACACTTCATCAATAAGGGCACTTGCACAATGAACATTTGTATACCTAACTCTGAATTGTACCCCACAATTTCAAAATAAAAATTAAATTAATTAATTAATCAATTTAAAAAATAAATAAATAAAAGCAGTTCCAGGTATACACCTTGCTTGTCATCTAATTAATCATTTAACAGTTTTTGAAAAGCAAAATCTAATTATCACATGGTTATAAATTTTGTATTTTATCTCTTGGAATGTTTTGGACCTCATTAGAATTGTACTTATTTTTACCATGCTATCTTTCATTTATTCTGATAATTGGAGAATTCCTTATTGCATACAATAATATATAAATGCAATAACTAGAATCTACATACTTTTTGGCTTATAAAAATTTGTTATATAATCTGGATATAAGTCTTTTGTCAGATATATTTTTGGTGAATATTTATTCTCATTCTAGACCTTGTTTTTTATTTGGTCAATAGAAAATAAAAAAATAAATGAATAACTGCCTTTCTGCCAGGAGAAAACAAGCTGGTACTCAAGGCAAGTTTGAATTTTTGAGAGCAAGTTTTAATTTTGGTAGACTTCTATTTATTTTATTTCATTTTTTTTATAACCCATTCTTTGTATGTCCAAGGAAACCTTTACTACTCTAACAAAGATTTTCCATGTTATCTTCTAAAACTTTTATAATTTTAGCTTTTATATTTAAGTCTATGATACAATTTGAATTAATTTTTCTTGTAGTTTAGGGTAAGAGTTCATATTCATGTTAGTTCATGTAGAAATCCAAAATTTTCAACACTGTTTGCCAAGAGACTTTCTTTCCTTCATTACATGTGATATTATGTGTAATAAAATAAATTAAAAGCCTACATCTTTGGTAGGGTATTTTAAGTTTTATAAAGTATATTCTCTACTCATGTGAAGTTATATCTTTGTCACATATTTTACTATTAATTATTGTTTTTGGCTTGTTACAGCATTGTCACCAGAGTGAAGTATGATACAAGCTAATCAAAAAGAAAAAAAATATCAGATGTAGTAATTGAGTAGAAAGCAAAAAGAATGTTAAAGGTGATAATTATTAATTGTTGCATCAGTTTCTTTACATGAACATCATCAGGAAATCTATGATCTCAATGGATTAAAAAAATTAAAAACCTAGATGAGAGCCAGCAAATATTAATTTGTTATTTGCTGCCTAGGGGCATAACCACATCCACCACAAGATATCAAAGAAACTGCTCTATGACTCATGAACTGTTCAACATTATTTTATTTATGCCACTCATTTCATGTGAAACACAACAGATTCCATCTTATTAAGTAAGCTGAATGTGTCTAAACTGCTTAGAGTTCCATCTTATTTTCTCCTGCCTCAGCAGCAATTGTTTATTTAATCTCTTTTTTATCTCTGATATTGGTTGAGGATACCTCCATTTGCCATTACAAACAAAAAGAAAGTTATTAATTTACAAAGATCACTTATATGTAGAAGCTCCATTTCATTTTAGATAAAAATTCACACAAGTTATTCATTCTATTAATTATTCTAATATTCATTGCTCATGATCCCACAGCTCGTGGTAACCAAAAATCAATCTATAGCAATGAAACTAAATTAGACAAGATGTTGCAATATAAAACTTTGCCTCAGCTGGGCTTGGTGGCTCAGTCTTTGGGAGGTCAAGGCAGGTGGATTGCCTGAGCCCACGGGTTCGAGACCACCCTGGGAAACTTGGTGAAACCTCATCTCTACAATAAATCAAAAATTAGCCAGGCATGGTAGTGTGTGCCTGTAGTTTCAGCTGTTTGGAAGGCTGAGGAGGAAGAATCACTGGAACCCAATAGGTCAATGTGTGGGTGGTCGTAAATGTACCACTGCACTCCATCCTGTGCAATGGAGTGAGACTCTAATTAAAAAAACAAAAAATAAAAAACACAAGCAAACAAACAAACAAAATGTCTCCTGTAAAAGAAGAAAAAAGGGACATAATAGAATAACAACTATAAAAATTGTTTTTCTTCTTCATCTAATGTTGATGCTTATATTATGTAAGGAGCAAAGGTAATTAAGCATTTATTAGTAAATAGTTTAAAATTATATTGTTATAAATTTTTTTTAAGTATTAATCCAGCAGGATTTTTTTTGTTGTTGTCTGTAATGGCACATGGCCAGTTAATTTGACTTAAAATGATACAACCTCAAGTCATGTGAGGGAAAAAAGACCAGATTATTTCTGGATAACTGAAGAAAAATACTTAGGTCAATTGTTAAACCAAGAATAAAAATAAATTTTCTGAGAAATTTTAATAAACACTAAATGAAGTTAATATCAACACATGTTTGAACTACCTTTATCTTATAAAATGTTCATATCATCAGGAAAACCTAAGAACAACCCTGAATACCTCTTTATTCCCCCAAATTAAAATATGACTGAGATATCTTACAATTCTAAATAATGAAGGTGCTAATTATATTCCAAAAATTAACTAATTCTTTACATCATATGTGCAATATTTCAAATATACAGGAAAAAATAAACAATAAAACAATAAATATACACAAATATAGCACATAGTGTTATAAAAATAATCTTAACACTAGGCCAGGATTTTTGATGCTTTTATTTAAGGGAGAAAAAGTGATGTTTAGCATAAGCCCCCTGTTAACTCTTTCTAGTAGCATATTTCTTCTCCCTGAGCAACAGTGTTATCATGTACATTTACTACAAATGTATGGACTTTCAAATATTACATGAAAATAGTCTCAGGGCATTTGAATTTTAGATAAATGGCTTTATGCAATAATTTACACAAACTGATTTATAATCATCATTATATTTTGAGATTTGTCTATGTTGGTAGATGAGTGTTGTATTCATTAACTTAAAATAATGTATTTTTCCACAGAAATGGTATTTTTATTTTTTATATTTCTAGTTTTCTATTAATAAATATTGAGATTATTCCCAGTATTTATTCTTAACAATGCTTTAATACACATTTTGTGGATTTACAAATGAAATACATTTTTGTCATATGCATAACATGGTCATGAAGTCTTTTAGCTTTTAGAGTTTGCTAGATGGGGTTTACTACTGTTTTGTTGAGGAATTTTGTGACTGTGTTCAGAAACAATATTTGTTTGTAATTTTCTTTTTTTCAGATTTTTGTATCAAGGTTATACTGTCCTCAGAAAACAGGTAGGAAAAAATTATTTTCGGTCTATTCACAAAGGACTTATTGCAAGACTGGCATTATTTCTTCTTTAAATGTTAATAGATACACCAGTGAATCTATCTAGGTCTGGTGTGCATGTGTGTGATATATATATGCAAGATTTTATTACACTGTCAAGGAATCTCTGTAGTTTTTACAGTTAGGGCATAATTTTATCTATTTTAAATTGACAGGCAAAATTTTGTGTATGTATCATATACAACATAAAGTTTTAAATTATATATACATTGTGAGATGATTAAATTTAGCTAATTAACAGCATTTTCTTTACACAATATTAAATTATGAATTTTAGTTTTAAAAATAATAATGTTGAACACTTTAGAAATTTGATTTCTTCTTATCAGCATTTAAATAACATATTTTTCTAGAAATGTATCCATATTAACATTTATAATCTAAAAAAAATTGTTAAGAGAGGTAAGATGGTGATGGGAATGGAGCATGAAAACCTCTGCAAGAGTGAGTTTCCATAACGATAGTCTGTGTGACTGGGTAAGTGAAGCTGAGTGAATGAAAGTCTGTTTGTGGGGAAACTCAGGATCAAGCAGCTGGGGCTTCCCTCTGGAAGTGGTTGCAACCCACCCCTACCATTAGATCAGTCTCCAGTATCCAGGATTGGCAGCTATTCTTAGGGGTCTCACAGGAGGAGGCAGTGGAGGTCAGCTGCAGCTGAGTGCCTGGTAATTGGCCCATGCCACTACCTGCAGCAGTAGGCCAAGCGCTAGCAGTGTGAAGCATGGAGAAGGTGCAGTGAGGAAATCTGGAGCTAAGCTCTACCAGCGGAGAGCAAACACCAACTGTCATCATTTTCCCTATCCCAGTACTGGGCAGAAGCCTGTTGTGGTCCCCCTGGCTCTGTTCAACCTCCAACCTGTGACCTAGAGGTGACCTCTGCACCCTTCTGGAATCAATAATCGCTGACCTAGTACAGGAAACCTCAGGAGCAGACACAGAGAGATGGAAATCCCTCCCCTATGCTGGACCAGGCACAGACACATCTGATCTGAGGGGGGGGACTTGGTGGCAACAACAGCAGCAGACAAATTGGGTGAGCCTGGATAGGATTCACCTTTCTCCCATAGCAGCCTGTGGAGCATCTGACCCATGATGAGAGCAATTTCACTGACCTGCATCAAGAGGGGAGGGGCTGGAGATCAGCACCTTCTTCCTACCACAGTACAGCCAGAGGTATCATCAGTATTTGGGAAAGAACCTGAAGTTCCAGAAACAGCCGTAGAGGGAGCTCTTTTTTTCCCCTCTACTTTTGTTTATATTTTAGTACTTCATCTCTCTCTCTCTCTCTCTCTCTCTCTCTCTCTCTCTCTCTCTCTCGTGTGTATGTGTGTGTGTGAGTGTGTGCGCATGTGTGTGTGTGTGTTTGCATATGGGTATTTTTGAGGGCTAATCCATCATCAGGGTTTTTTTTTTGTTTGTATGTTTGATTGTATATTTTGTTTGTATGTTTCTGTTTGTTTCTGTCTATTCATTTGTTGCTGTGCCTGTCTGTTTTCCTTCTCCTTCTCCTTCTCCTCTCTCTTCATCTCCCTTCTTTCTAGTTCCATACTTTTTTTTTTTTTTACTTATTGCATTTTGCTTTCAGGGGGCATACATATGCCCCCACTGTACAGATTGTAAGGTGGTGGGAATTGGGTTCCAGGGTGCCTACACAGCTATCAGCAAATACTGCAATCTTCAGATAGCTTCTGAATCACAGGTCCCCATCATACCTTAAACAAACCAAACCAAAAACATACAGCCCCCTATACCAGTTCAGTTTCAAAATTGAACAAATCCAAAGGATCTCATAAGGAAGAATACAGAATTGAGCACAGAGAAGTGACAGCTTTTCCACCTATTACTGAGGAATGAAACTAAAGAAGGGTGGGAACAGGGGGAAGAAAGTGATCACAAATGAATAAGAATAAAAAAAAGAACACAAGTACTGTAAAGACAACTTGGAAGACAGCACCTAAAAATACAGATTTCAGAACTCAAACAATGAAGAGTCCCCAGAATGACTAGTCTGAAACCACAAACCCATATATCAAGATATTAATAGAGAGAATGAATAGAAATGAAGAGAGAGAAGATGAAAGAATGAATGAGTTGATAATTGAGATGACAGCAATGAAGACTATTGTAAATGAAATAAATAACCAACTGGCAACCATGGACAGCAGAATTAGCCAAGCAGAAGAAAGAATCTCAGAGCTTGAAGACCAAAATATAGAACTAACTCAAACTGTCAAAAACATAGAAAAGGAGCTTAACTAGATGGAACAAAGCCTCCAAGAGATGAGTAATTATATCACAAGGCCGAACCTGCAAGTAATGACATTCCTGAGGCAGATAAAGAAAGAGAGATGACCCAGGAACAAACAGTCCAAGAAATAATCCAAGAAAACTATCCTTATTTAATCAGAGATGAGTCCATTCAAGTGCAAAAGATTCAGAGAACTCCTGCAAGACATCCAATGAGAATACCAACTCCTAGACACACAGTAATTTGCCTACACAAAGAAGATATAAAAGAAAAAAATCCTAAGGACAACAAGAAAGAAAGGTCAGACTACTTACAGGGGAAGATCAATTAGAATAGCAGCAGACTTATCTACAGAAACACTACAGGTAGAAAAAACTGGAGTCCAATCTTGAAATTCTCAAAATAAACAATTCCAATCAAGAATTTCCTACTTAGCTAAGCTAAGCCTCATCAGCAATGGAGAATTCAAATCCTTCCCAGACATTCAATATCTAAGAGTTTATGCCCCTTCAATACCACTCTACAAGAAATGCTTAAGACAGTTTTTAACACAGAAAACAAAAAAAAGAACAATCATGCTTTCCCCAAGATTTCAGGAAAAGATTGAACTCCACACATATATCAACCCCCAAATCAAAAGAAAACCAACAAACAAAAACAACTACAACAGTAAACCCTATAAGAACATCATAACAGAGATTAACCCTTACATCTCAATAATTAACCTGAGCATGAATGGACTAAACGCACCACTGAAAAGACACAGAATGCCAAACTGGATACAAAAACATGACACAACAATGTGCTGTCTCCAGGAGACTCATCTCACCAAAATGAACACTCAGATTCAGAGTAAGAGAATGAAAAATAAATTTTCAGATGAATAGAACACAAAAGATAGCAGGAGTTGTGATCTTAATGTTAGATAAAATATCCTTTAAGCTATCAAAATTTTTTTTAAAAAGATATGAAAGGTTACTACATAATGATAAAAGATTCAATCCATCAACAAGAAGTATCCATGCTAAACATATATGCACTCAATATAGGTACTCCATCCTTTTTAATGCAGCTTCTAAGGTAAACTAAAAAAAGATATTCACTCTAACATTATCATAGCTGGGGACTTAAATACCCCAGTATCAATCCTAGATAGATCATCAAAACAAAAAAACAACAAGGAGATCTAGAACATCAACTTGATTCTTTACCAAATGAACGTAATAGATACGTACAGAACACTCCACCCAACTACCACAGAATATATATTCTACTCATCACCACATAGACTGTACTCCAAGATTGATGACATCCTCAGCCATAAATCAAGCAGGAACAAATTTCATAAGATCAAAATACTGCCATGCACCTTCTCAGACCACAGTGGCATAAAAATAACTATCAACACCAACAAAATTCCTCCAAAACCCACAAAGACATGGAAACTATATAGTATAATGTTGAACAGCTCCTGGGTCAACAGGGAAATCAAAGCAGAAATTAAAAGATTCCTAGAAATGAAGAAAATGAAGACATATCTTACCAAAACCTCTGGGATGCCGTGAAAACAGTACTGAGAGGATATTTCATTTCTTTACAAATACACATAAAGAAAATGGAAAGCTCACATGTTAACAACCTAATAAATCACCTAAAGGAGCTGGAAAGACAGACCACCAAAACCCTAACTTCAGCAAAGAATCTGGATCACCAAATTAAAAGTCCAATTACAGGACATAGAAGACAAAAATATCACAGAAAAGTCAATGAAACAAAAAGTTGATTCCTTAAAAGGATAAACAAGATTGACCCTAGCTAGACTGACCAAAGAAAAAGAGAGAAAAATCTCAAATAAACACAATGAGAGATTCAAAAGATCAAATCACAACTGACTCTGAAGAAATTTAAAAAATTTATCAGAGATTACTAGGCACCCCACTTGTATGAAAACAAACTTGAAAACCTAAATAAAATGGAGGACTTTCTGACATCACGCAACCTCACAAAGTTGGAACAAGAAGAAATTGAGATGTTAAATAGACCAATAACAACTCAAGAAATTGACTCCATCATAAAATAAACTACCGACAAAAAAAGGTCCTGGTTTCAATGGCTTTCCAGTAGAGTTCTACAAAACACACAAGGAGGAGCTAACACCAATCCTCTTGAAAATACTTCAAGCAATCAAGAATGACAAATTCTCCCCAAATCATTTTATGAAGTTAACATCACATTGATAACCAAACCGGGTAAGGATCCTCAAAGAAAGAGAACTACAGGCCAATATCCCTGATGAAAATCGATGCAGAAATTCTCAACAGGATTCTAACAAATCAGATCCAACAACACATGTCAAAAATTATCTACCATGACTAAGTAAGCTTCATCCCCAGGATGCAGGGCTGGTTCAACATCTGCAAGATCATAAAAGTAATTAAATACATCAACAGATGTAAAAATGGGAATCACATGTTAAATCATTTGATCTTGAAAAGCTTTCAATAAAATCAAGCATCCTTTCTTGATTAAAAACCCTTGAACATCTAGGCATAGAGAAAACATATCTCAAAATAGTAAGAGCCATCTACAATAAACCCACAGCCAACATATTGCTAAATGTACAAAATTTTGAAACATTTCCCCTGAAAACTGGAACAAGACAAAGCTGGCCACTTTCATCCCTCTTGTTCAATATAGTGTTGGAAGTCCTAGCAAGAGTAATTAGAAAAGAGAAGGAAATCAGGGGTATCCAAATATGAAAGGAAATCACGTTATCCCTCTTTGCTGATGATATGATTCTATATCTCGAAAATCTAAGAGAATCTGTCAAAAACCTACTTGCTCTGATAAAGGACTTTGGCAAGGTCTCAGGGTGCAAAACCAACCTGTAAAAGACAATTGCATTCTAAACACTAACAACAAACAGGCAGAGATCCAAATAAAAAGCACAATCCCTTTTACAATAGCAACAAAAATGATGAAATGCCTCGGCATCTTCCTAACCAGAGAAGTGAAAGACCTTTTTTTTTTTGAGGTGGAGTCTCACTCTGTTGCCCAGACTGGAGTGCAGTGGCCACTCCCGGCCACCACAGCCTCGACTGGCTGGGCTCCGGCGATCCTTCCATCTCAGCCTTCTGAGTAGCCGGAATTACAGACATGAGCTACCACGCCCGGCTAATTTTTTGATTTTATTATAGAGATGAGGTCTCGCTGCCCAGGTGGGTCTCGAACTCCCAGATTCATGCAATCCACTCACCTCAGCCTCCCAAAGGTGCAGGATTACAGGCTGAGCCACGGAGCCCAACTGTGAAAGACCTTTACAATAAAAACTACAAAAACTGATCAAAGAAATAAAAGTTGACACACACACACAAATGGAAAAATATTTCACGCTCATGGATTGAAAAAATCAACATTATTAAGATGTCCATACTACCAAAGGCAATCTACAGATTAAACACAGTACCCATTAAATTATCGGCATCATTTTTTTCAGACATGGAAATGGCAATACAGAAATTCAAATGTTAACATAAATGACCACTAATAGCACCCCCCAAAAAAAAATCCTAAGCAAAAGAAAAATAGTAGAAGGTATCACACTTCCAGACTTTAGACTTTATTTTAAGGCTACAATAATCAAAACAGACTGGTATTGGTTAAAGAACAGGCATATAGACCCATGGAATAGGATCGAGATTTTGGAAGCTAAACATCAATTTCTTAACCAACTCATCTTCAATAAAATTTACACTAACAACCACTGGGAGAAGAGAACTTTTTCAGTAGACTGTGCTAGGATAACTGGCTGACCACATGCAGAAGATTGAAACAAGGCCCCTAACTCTCATCATTCACAAAAATCAACTCTAAATGGATCAAAGACCTAATCAGAAAACCATAAACTATAAAAACCTTAGAAAATGCAGGAGACACCCTTATGCAGATTGGAACTGGCAACCAATTCCTGATCAAAACCTCAAACTCCCATGCCATAGGAGATAAGATAGACAAGTAGGACCTCATTAAACTGAAGTGCTTCTGCAAAGTCAAATAAAACATCATGAGAGTAGAGAAACAGTCCACAGACTGGTAAAAAATATTTGCCATCTGTATATCCGACAGAGGCCTAATATTTAGGATCTGTAAGGAACTTAAATGTGTCTAAAAGAAAAAAACAAACAGCCCTATTAAAAAGTGGGCAAAAAATATGTAAAGAGACTTCTCAAAAGGAGACATATGAGCAGCCAATGGAAACATGAAAAAAAATTCAGCTTCACTGATCATCAAAGAAATGCAAATTAAAACCACACTGAGATACCACCTAACTCCAGTCAGGGTGGCCATCACTAATAACTCAAAAAACAACAGATGCTGGAGAGGATGGGAGGAAAAGGGAACACTTCTACACTGTTGGTGGGAATGTCAACTAGTTACAACCTCTGTGGAAAACAGTGTGGTGGTCCCTAAAAGATCTGAAGATCTACCTTCCATACTACCCAGCAATCCTTCTGGGAATATACCCAGAGGAACTGAAATCACTCTGTGAAAAGAGATACCTGCACACCTATGTTTATTTCAGAATTATTCACAATAGCAAAAACATGGAACCCATTGAAAGTGAACTGGAGTTTTTAAAATGTGGTACATAGCCGGGCTCGGTGGCTCAGCCTGCAATCCCGCGCCTTTGGGAGGCTGAGGTGAGTGGATTGCCTGAGCCCGTGGGTTCTTCGAGACCCGCCTGGGCAGCAAGACCTCATCTCTACAATAAATCAAAAAATCAACCCGGGTGGTAGCGCATGACTGTAATTCCGGCTACTCGGAAGGCTGAGGCGGAAGGATCGCCAGAGACCAGTAGGTCAAGGCTGCGGTGGCTGGGAGTGGCCACTGCACTCCAGTCTGGGCGGCAGAGTGAGACTTCAAATCAAAAATAAAAAATAAAAAATAAATAAAAATAAATAAAATAAAATGTGGTACAAATGCTTGATGGGATATTACACAGCCCTAAAGAAGGACAAAATTATGAACTTCATAGCAACTTGGGTAGATTTAGAGTTTATAGTACTTAGTGATCTATCACAGAATCATAGCACTGAGTACCACATGTTCTAACTCAAAAACGAACCCTGAACAATTATCACAATACTATAAGAAAGGGATTGGCAGTAGCAGGAAACTGCCAGGTGAGGGACAGGGGACACACTTCACCAATAATGGTAGTTGATCTCAAACCAGGTGAAGTGGGGACCAAAGTGAGGCCCAAATTTTACCTATACAATGATCATTTGTAAACCTAACCCTGAATTGTACCCATCTTTAAAATAAAAATTTAAAAAAAGATAAAGATTATGTCTCTGCCAAAAAAAGAAGGAAAAAAGAAAAAATGGTTTAGTGTATTCTCAGATACTTTTGAACCACTCCAGGATCTGTAGAAATATCACTTTTTTTTTCCTGAAATTGCTATTTTTGTCTTTTCCTTTTTGTTTCTTCCTTACAAGTTTACACAAATTGTTGTCAATTTGTTGATCTTAACAAAGTCTTCCTTCTGCTTTATTGATTTTCTTTAAATTGTAGGTTTATCTGCTATTTTATTGAGTTTACATATTCTATTTACTATTTTTCATTTCCTTTAGATTAATCTGATTTTTAAATTTTTCTTTCTTTTTTTTTTTTTGAATTGAAGTCTCACTCTGTCGCTCAGGCTGGAGTGCAGTGGCACGCTCATGGCTCCCCAGCATCAACCTGCTGTGTGCTGGCGATCCTTCCGTCTCAGCCTTCCAAGTAGCCAGAACTACAGGTGCATTCTACCATGCCTGGCTAATTTTTAATTTATTGTAGAGGCAATTCACTGGCCTCGGCCTCTCCAAGTGCTGATATTACAGGCCAAGCCACTGAGCCCGGTCAATCCGCACTCTTTTCAATTTTTATTTCATGGATCCTTGGCTGATTTCCACCTGTCTTTTTTTCCTAAAATGTACATTTAACACTAAAAATTCTTCTGTAAGCAAAATTTAACTGCAGCACACTTATTTTAATAAGTTTTAGATTCATTATACAGTAACTTTCCCTCATACATGAGGTATACATTCAAGAGCCCCAGTGGATAACTAAAACTGTAGATAGTATATATCATATGTCTTTTGCTATCCATGTATACCTATAATAAAGTTTAAAATATGAATTAGGCAAAGTAAGAGAGTAAAAACAATAATTATACATTAGAACAATTATAAAAATATACTGTATTAAGGTTACGTAAATGTGTGTGTTCTCTTTTTGCTTATATCTCTCTCAAAATACCTTATTGTGCTGTACCTTGTTCTTCTTCTTGTGCCCATGTGAGGTAAGGAAATGCCAACATAGGCATTGTGACTCAGTATTAGGCTTCTATTGACCTTCTGACCATACACCAGAAAAAAAGATTATCTTATGTGGGTGATCCTGGACCACAGAATCATGGCTATGTCAGTGATTGGATGACAAAAGCAAAAGATGTTGGTGACTAATGGTTTGGTAGCATCAACAGTTTGGATATGCTGGACAAAGGGATGATTCACATTCCCAGCAGGGCAGTGTAGGATGATGCAAAATTTCATCACACTATTCAGAATGGTGAACGATTTAAATTTTATAAATTGTTTATTTCTATATTTTTCCATTTAGGAATATTTTTGAACCATGGTTGGTGGCAGGTAACTAAAGTTGCAGAAATGCAAACCATAAAATGGGAGGACTACTGTACTGCATCTCTATTTAAAATGCTTTCTAATTTCTATTGTTATTATATTGGGTATATGCTATGTAGAATTGTATTTCAAAAATAAGATTTCTTCAAATATCTGAATATTAATTGCTACCTTCAATTCATTGAGGTGTTCTCGTATCTATTCTGCATAATTTAATTTCTTGTATATCTGCTGAGATTTGCTTGCGACCAGTTTAAGATCAATTTTCATAAAAACTGCACTTGAATATTATGCATGTATGCTATTTTGGAGATATTGCTGTCCCTACATGTCAAATGTGACAAATTAGTTATTTATGGTGTTTACATATCACGCTTAGAGGTTTTTTTCCTTTTTTTTTTTGCTACACTGTTAAAATTGAGGTGTGTTAAAATCCTCAATTATAGTTATTGATTTTCTTATTTTTGAAATTTTGCTTGATGTATTTATTGTTTTGTTCGTTACAGCAACCACTTCTGTTCATTATAATAACCACTTGCCACACATTTATTAAAATTTCTTTTGGATAGTTTTTGTATGTTGAATCTCTTTTCATTTCTTAATTTGCATTCTTTGTGTATGCTAACACTTTAAATTTGCCTCTTTTAGATACAAGATAGTAGAGAAGAGTTATTTTCCTTAATTGTACTTTGTCACTGATATACTTGGGTTCAATCTAATATCTGATTATGTGCTTTCTTCTCTGCTCTATTTCTATTTACCCTCATTTGTGTTTTTTTTTTAAATCAGATTCTATATTTTGTGTCAATCCATGCTTGTCTTGAAAACTTTTTTTTATCATTGCTGTTTTTGTAATGGCATAGAACATACACAGTTCAAAGCATATATAGTTGATTAATATTACTATTTTTGAAATGTTAATAGTTTACAGTTTTTGTTTACCTTTTACTCTTTTTTTGCAATGCTTACAGTAGGAATCCTTAAATTATCTCACATTGGTAAAATCTATTCCTCTCAACAGATGAACTTAGAATACTTCAATTCTACTTTTAGCCTCTCAGTTTGTATATTGTTTTTACAATAGGTGTATATAAACAAACACACATAAAACATATTTATGTACATATCTGAAACTTCAAAAACCATAACTTTAATTACAATATTTTAAAAAATAATTACTATATATGAAAGAAAAACCACAACATTCTTACTCAACATTTCCTGTGAGGCATGGCTGAGGGTAAGAACTTTAGGTATGTGTCTGTCCAGGAAGATTGTGAACTCATTAAGGATAAGAACTATAGTCCCAATATTTATTTGCGTATTTCAAATAGTACTTCAGCTATTGTAGATGTTTTAAAATGTACTAAGTGAATTGAAACTTCATTTAGAAAGATGTTTGAACTGGGGGGAGACCCATATTACAGAAGCTCTAATTAATTATTAAATAAGGGGAAAAACAGTTTAGAGAAACTAAGGACTAAAATGAAATTCAAAGTTAAAAAATTATATATGCCTTTGGGAGGCTGAGGTGAGTGGATTGCCTGAGCCCACGGATTCGAGACCCACCTGGGCAACTTGGTGAGACCTCATCTCTACAATAAATAAATAAAAAACAATTAGCCAGGCGTGGTAGCTCGTGCCTGTAGTTCCAGCTACTCGGAAGGCTGAGGCGGAAGGATCGCCAGAGCCCAGCAGGTCGAGGCTGCGGTGGCCGGGAGCAGCCACTGCTCTCCAGTCTGGGCGACAGAGTGAGAATCCAACTCAAAAAAAAAAAAATTTATGTATATATATATATATATATATACACATATATATATGTATTTTTTTCTATTATTTCATTCATTCCCTTTATATCTTTCCAATACAGAATTTATTAGACAATTTACCCATCTGATTAAAACGCATTCTTTAAATTTTCTTTTCTTTCTTCTTCTTCTTCTTTTTTTTTTTTTTCTTTTTGCTTTTTTTGAGTTGTAGTCTCACAGTCATTCAGGATGGAGTGAAGTGGCACTCTCAGCACCACCCCAGTATCGACCTGTTGGGCTCTGGTGATCCTTCTGCCTCAGCCTTCCTAGTAGCTGGAAATACAGGCGTGTGCTACCACGCCCAGCTAATTTTTTTTTTTTTTTTTTAAATTGTAGAGACAAGGTCTCACTACGTTGTGCGGGCTGGTCTCTAGACAATCCATTCGCCTCGTGCTCCCAAATGCTGGGATTACCGGCTGAACCAATGAGCCTAAATTTTCTTTCATGTGTATCTTTTAATGGCAAAATTCCTTTTTGTTAGTCTAAATTTTGCCTTAAAATATATTTTTTGCTGACTTTGGACTTCTTCAAAACAGTTATTTTGTTTTATCAGAGTGAAGATTTATTTCTGTTGTATTCTGCTTTGCATCTTGCACAGAGAAGTCCTCTGTTGTATGATTACTACTTCTATTATGATAATTTGTTCCACCACTCCACCCACTCCAGCTTCACTTTGGACTTTTAAAATTCTTGCTTTCCTTCGTTTATCTTTGATTTGTCTTAATATAGACCTTTATTTTACTTTGCATTTTAAGAGTTTGTCAGGATTTTTGAATATGTGATTTGAGATATCTCATTTGTTTAATTAGCTCTTCAGAAAATTCATTCACTATCTCTTCCAATATTACTTCTGCTCCTTTATCTGTGTCTTCTTCCTCTGGCAAGCTTGTGTTAGACTTTCTCATTTTGACTTTATGTCTCTCAACATCCAATATGTATTTTTGGTGATTTTTTTTTCCCTTTGAAGAATCATCTTCTGACCCATGTCTCAATTCATTAATTCTTTTTTCTGATATATCTAATGGTGTGTCAAACTCATCCAAGTTCTTAACTTCTGTAGTACAAGATTTTTAATTTCTTTCATTTCTGCTCTGTAACATTTCATACTTGCAGTTTCATCTGGACATTTTGGCCTATCTTTTTTCTTTGTAGACATAGTTACTGTAGCTATTTTTCAGTTTACTTTTGTTAATTAAAATGTCAGGGTCCTTGTGAATCTGTCTTGTCTGATTCTGGTCTTTCTCAGTAAAGATTTTGTTACCTTACGCAATTGTCTCTCAATATCCACAAGGGATTGGTTCCAGGAACCATGTGGATACCAGAATCCACAGATGTTTAATATCTTATGCAAAATAGTATAGTATAACATTTAAACCATGTGCATGCTCCTGTATGTTTTAAATCATCTCTGGAGTACTCATTATGGTATAAATGCTATATAAATAGTTGTTATGCTATATTAACATTTGTATTAACTTTTATTGTACTTTTTCCCCAAATCTTTTTGATCTGTAATTGATTGAATTCCTGGATGCAGAACCCACAGTTAAAGAGGGCTGACTATATGGTTGGTAATTCTTGTTTGTGTACTGAATACTGTATTATTTAAATAAAGGGAATATTTAGGGCTTAAACTGATATTACATCTATTCAGAGAGTATTTTTATTCCTTTTTGTTTATTTGAGGGTACTGTCAATCAGAAACCACTTTATTCCAAATTCAGGCTCTGACATTCTCAGGACCACCAAAATGATACTTACCTAGACTGCAATTTTTTGCAAAGTCGCTTTTTACTTTTGGTTTACATTACTCTGTAAGGTCACCCTTTATATTTCAGTTTTAAAGTAAATGTTGGGAGTTATCAGACTCCTTGACCTTGGTTTATTCTTTGATGTGCATTCATTTTGCCCTGAAAATCTACCAAAACTGGAGCATATTTTTGTAGCCATTTCTTCTGAATTAGAAAAGGCCCTAAGGGCAAAATAAAGAATGTTTGGCACTAATAAACTAGTTTATCTTAAAAGAAAAACTGTGCTGTGAAGTTACTTCAGTTTTGATACCTTAATCACTTAGCACTCTGGGAAACTCATTGTTATCTGTCTTTGTCATGTGCTACTGTGTATCCTCACTATTGATTACTTACTACTCAAAAACTAGTTTCAAAAGTGAAGTGCAGGTGCCTGGTTTTAAATATCATCCTTGATTAGAATCTCACTTATTTTGCATCTGTTGTAGGTAAGTACCTATTTTGTATCTGCTGTAGGTAAGTACCTAAGTATAATGTTTCTAAAGGCTTTCAAAGTTTCAAATCTTTGGAACTTGAGTCTAAAATATCTATATGAATTCAGTATTTTTATGTCTCCTGAATATGAAAAGGGCCTTAGTACTCACTGAACATTTGCCCACTAACATCAATACTTATGTTTGAAGGCTTCGATTATTTTATTTTTACTTGATAATGTGGTTAATTTTTTTTTTTTTTTTTTGAGTTGGAGTCTCACTCGGTCGCCCTGACTGGAGTGCAGTGGCCGCTCCCGGCCACCTCAACCTCGACCTGCTGGGCTCCGGTGATCCTTCCACCTCAGCCTTCCGAGTAGCTGGAACTACAGGTGCGTGCTACCACACCCTGCTAGTTTTTGATTTATTGTAGAGATGAGGTCTCGCCAAGTTGCCCAGGCGGGTCTCGAACCCATGGACTCAGGCAATCGACTCACCTCAGCCTCCCAAAGCACAGGATTACAGGCTGAGTCACCGAGGCTGGCTGGTTAATATTTTCAAAGATTATTGTTTATATGGTTTATTTACATTTTGATTTATTTTATGGTTTTATTATTTTCCCTTCTATCTTATACTTTTCATTACTCTCATATTTCTTAATTTATTTCTTCTTGTCAGAGGTATAATTTAAAAGACATTTTAGCTAGGGTTTTTTAGTCTTGAGATGTATTCAGAATTATTTCAATATTAATGTTAACAAATGTTCAATTTTCTTTATTTAATGTTTTTTCTACTACCAAATGAGTGCTTTGCTGGGTATAGACCTCTGAGTATTCATATATGTATATGTGAATATATATATTTATTTTATTGATTTGTAGAGATGAGATCTTGCTGTGTCACCCAGGCTGGTCTTGAACGCCAGGTTCAAGCAATTCTCTTCTCTCAGCCTCTCTAAATGCTGGGATTATAGACAGGAGGCATCACGCCCAGCCTTCTGTTATATTTACAGTAGCATTGTAAAGATATCACCACATGGTTTGCTAGTATTGATGATGGTAGATGATTTTTCTAATATCAGTTTAATAACTGTTCCTTTATAAATTTTGTTTTTCATTTTGTAGCTCTATCATTTACTCTGAGCGCACTTTTAAAATAAAAACATCTTATTTAAACTGTTTAAAAAAAAGCTTTCCTATTACTGCTTTAAGTATTGCTTTTCTGTTATTCCTTGATTTATTCTATTCTGGAACAAATATTATTTTTATAAATCTGACAATCTATCCCCAGGTTTCTTAACTACTTTTCACACATATTTAAATAGCTGTTTTCTCTCTGATGTGTTCTATGTGGGCTCCTCAACTTATAATTCATTGTTCCTTTTTTTTTTTTTGCGTTGGAGTCTCACTCTGTCACCCAGACTGGAGTGTAGTGGCCGCTCCCGGCCACCGTGGCCTCGACCTGCTGGGCTCCGGTGATCCTTTCGCCTCAGCCTTCCAAGTAGCCGGAATTATAGGCATGCGGTACCACACCCGGTTGATTTTTTTATTTATTATAGAGATGAGGTCTCGCCAAGTTGCCCAGGCGGGTCTCGAACCCTCGTGCTCAGGCAATCCACTCACCTCAGCCTCTCAAAGCACGGGATTACAGACTGAGCCACTGAGCCTTGCATTGTTCCATTCTTCATCTGTGTTTTACTTTAGAATTTTTCTCACATATACTTTTAATGACTCCTTTCTTTATAAGATTATTTTATTTCATATTTTCACTTTTTCTTTTTAGTTTTGTTTTTCTTTAGAAATTAGTTCTTTTTTAAACTGGAATTTAAGCATCCCTATTTCTCTTTGAATAGTGTTACATAAAGTCTTTTTGAGACTCTGTTATAAAATTTATTTCAAGCAGATAGCTTTTATTTCAATTTATGATTTGGCTGGCTATCTTTGCACTATACTACTTTAAGATATCTTTTCTTGATTGGAAAGTTGAATTTTTGGAATTTGGAGTTAAGATCTTTCTCCCCACCATTCTGGAATCACTTATTGTTTTGTAGCAATGTTTCATTCGTCTTCACACAACCCTGCAGGCTCACAATAGAGAACCAAGTCTTTAATGAAGTTTACATTTTCTGCCCTATGGTTATATTAGGAGCATGACAAATCCAGACCTAGAGGCAACTGGATACCCATCTCTACTCTCTATTTGGAAGTTTTGTTTATCCACTCACCTTCCTATGTCTGAAGCTTCCAAGAAGTTATAGAACCCAACAGTAATTCCTATTATATCTTTTATATGAACATTTTATTTTTTGTCTCTATTTAAAAGCTTGTGAAGTAGAGGTCTAGATCACATTTTTTAATAATCTTGATGGTTAGTATAGTTCAGAGTCACAATTTTACATGAAGCAATTTTAGTACCATTTACCCTGCAGGAGCTGAATTCCTAGCCAACACTGCCTTCTTTTGGGCCTAGAGTTCAGTAAGCCTGTGGCTTCAGTCTAGCTCATGACTCCCTTCTTTTATTCTATTTCTGGTACATAAAGATTTTTATCTTGTATTTGAGCTCAGTAGTCCCTTCTGGATTTTCCTTTTTAATATTTTATCAATCATTATTATGTGTTTAGAACAGAGATGGTGATCAAAGCATGAACTCCCTACTTCAACTTGACCTGAATGCCAGTGGCATTGATTTTTCACAAAAGTGTGTAGCTACTCTATAGAATATTAGATCTACCAATGCTTCAAGCGGATTATATTGACCACAAACCATAAAGGCATAATTATAAATTATGCAACATACGGAGAAGATAGCAGAAATATAATGTCTCCATCAATGAAAATATTTTATATGATATTGAATTTGATTTTTTCAAGGTATTCAACTTAATGGACAGATGAAACTTAGCTGTTTTATTTTACCTACAGACTTAGAGAAGCACTGCTTTTATTTTTCATAAATAGATATTCACGCCAATATTTCAAAGCATATCTCTTTGACTTCTGGTACTACTACAACACAGTTCTTACTCACTACCATTTTTAAGTAAAAACATCTCATATATTTTTTATCCTGGACACGATGCCTCTATTTAATAATTGAAAGGAATGGCTTGAGGCGCAAACCCTAAGTCTAAAAAAAAAAAAAAAAAAAAGCGGTTAGGAGACTTTTTTCCATTGATCTTTGAAGTTTTTATTCATGTATTATTCTTTGTCTTGCAATATTTGTCAGATTCGCATTGATGAACTTAAGTTAAGGCACAACTATTTAGATAAAACTGAGTAATATAGTTGCAGTGTTAGCTTTTCCCTTCAAGAAAATTTGGGGCATTGACTCCTCCATAAGTTTGAGGAGAAATAATTTTTTTTTTTTTGAGTTGGAGTCTCACTCGGTCGCCCAGACTGGAGTGCAGTGGCCGCTCCCGGCCACCGCAGCCTCGACTTGCCGGGCTCCGGCGATCCTTCCGCCTCAGCCTTCCAAGTAGCCAGAATTACAGGCATGCGCTACCATGCCCGGCTGATTTTTTTATTTATTGTAGAGATGAGGTCTCGCTGCCCAGGCGGGTCTCAAACCCGCGGGCTCAGGCAATCCACTCACCTCAGCCTCCCAAAGGCGCGGGATTACAGGCTGAGCCACCGAGCCCGGCGAGAAATAATTTTTTATGCCTCAGAGTTTATGCTGAGCTGTAACTGAATAACTTTTTTACTGCCATAACCTTACTATACTGTATGTGTATAGTTAGTATATGAGAGCATTAATATATACAGTGCTTTTATATTTTGTACCATTGTGATCATGAGTCTCTATTTAATAAGTTCTTGAGACTTAACATACTATTAATCATCAAAGAATGAAACTATGAGAAACTTAAACCCCAAGAGATTTCATATCAACTTCTTAATCAGATCTGAAGAGTTTCCTATGATGTTCAATCCATTGTTATATGAAACAAGACAATAAGCCATGTAAACTCTATGATAAAATGTGTTTGGTCACCTTATCCATAGGATATGGAAAAAATTATATTCACTTAATTCGTGAATGCTATAATACTCAAAGATAAATCTGAGAGTTAGGGGGTAGTTTATTTGAGACAGCTTTCCCAGATATGGACAAAAAGTAAAATAATTAAAAATAAAATCTAATTTATAAAATGTAAGACTAAATAACAAGCAAACTAACATCAATTCAGGGTAATTTTGCTACATATAATGCATGCATTATTACCCTATTCAAGTGATACAGTTAAAAAAATAGTGTGTGCATCATTAAAGCAATAGCAAAGACGGAAACACTATGTATTATGTTACAGAGTTTACAAGTAAAAGCAAATAAGTATTCAGATAAATGCAACTCTCCTTGCCACTGAAACTCAATACATTTTTATTTCATAAGTGCTTATGAATTAAATGCTTTTTGATGAAGTGAACAGCAATTTTAAAAAATCATTCCTTATCAGGAAATAACTTTTTATAAGTGACCAAAACTACATATTTACATTTACAGTTTTCTAATCATCTAGATAACCTTAGACTGTGTATATAAAGGGTTATAAACTTGTTTTGCACTTCATATATACTAAATCAATGATTATTAACAAATGGAATGGGGGAATAAAATATTGGAATAGCTGAGGCTATATTGATTTTAATCTTCCCTTTAGTAATATTCCTTCTCCAATGGAAGAATCATAGATATTTGAAATTCACAACTTCTAAGTTAGGAAGGGGCTAGGGAAATATCTCTGAATGTAGCCAAGATTTTTCTCTTGAATGTAACCTGAGTATTTTCTAATATATAGAAACACAGTTTTAAAAGGCTGTCAATACCATGATGCAAATAATTTTAGCCTAAATAATTTCAATTTAGATGATACTAACCAACAGACAATTACAGTTAATGTTAGCCATACAACTTCCTGGTACAGTTTCTAAGATTAATTATCCCTGTACAATCCAGCTGTACTCCACTGAATGTATTAATATCTAATTGCTATTGTAACAAATTACTACAAACACAGTAACTTAAAACACTTATTATTCCATGCTTCCATGGGTCAGAAGTTCAGGCACTGACTGACTCAGCTGTGTCTTCTGCTAAATCAAGGTGTTGTCTGGGCTCAAGTCTTATTAAGGCTTTGGGGAAGTGCAAACTCATTCAGGTTGCTGGCCAAATTCAGTTCCTTGTGGTTGTAGGATTGAGGTCCCCACTTTCATGCTGTCTGCCAGCCAAGGATTGGCCTCCATTCCTTAAGAATGCTCTCATTCCTTCTCATGCTTTCCATGTGATTCCCTCCAGGAACAGTGAATCAATTTTCTCTCACTATCCTCTATCTCCAACTTCTTTTTCTGTATCTCTCTAAATCTACCCAGAAACATTCTCTATTTTACAGGTATCTTATAATTAAATTTGGCTTACCTAGATAATCTAAGATAGTGTCCCTATTATATAGCCCTTATTATGAGTTAGTCAAGGCTGGGCTCGGTATCTCAGCCTGTGATCCCAGCCCTTAGGGAGGCCGAGGTGATTGGATAGTCTGAGCCCATAGGTTTGAGAGCAGCCCGGGCAATTTGGCGAGACCTCGTCTCTACAATAGATAAAAAACTGGTGGTGCGTGTTAGCACACGCCTGCGGTTCCCACTACTTGGAAGGATGAGGCAGAAGTATCTCTGGAGCCCAGCAGGTCGACGCTGGAGTGACTGTGAGTGTGCCACTGCACTCCAGCCTGGGTGACAGAGTGAAACTCCAACTCAAAAAAAAAAAAGAGGGTTTGTCAAGTTCCTTTGGTCACAGAAAATAACGTATACAGGTTTCATATATTAGGGCATGAACATCTATGGTTCTTTCTACCATATCTGTGTTGCTGAAATTTCATGAATAACAAAATTAAATATTGAAACCATTTACACACATTTCTGTATATTTGATAAAAACCAGTCCATCTGATGATAATTCAATATTCCTTGTGTAGTCTACTCTCAGTTCTTGGAGAAAAAAATATGAACAGTTTACAGATATTAATCTATAATCTTTATAATAAGATATGTTTGTATATACAAATTAAATTTAAAAGAAAGTTGCCTGAATACAGTTTATTTCATAATAATTACATAAACACATTATATTCTATTACATGTTTGAGAATATATAAATAATAAAATATTTGCTGTGTAAAGTGAAGACCAGCAGTCCAATTTAATATCTACAACCTATTAATATCAACTTATATACACTTATTCTTATTGGAAGACTGTATTAATTTGTGCCCTAATGTTTACTGTTATCTGTTGTTTCTATATGTTAAAACAATGAAGGAACTTCATTTTCACTTTTTCAGTGTCTCCAAATATATATGCTAGCTTTCTCTCCTCTACTGTACGGAAGTACTTGTGCATTAGTAAAAGTAAGCAACCTAGAGATACGTGCAGGTAAAGATAATAACCTTCACCTCACTGAATCTAGGTCCCACTCTGAGAAAAGAAAAACGATCAGTTTAATGTTATGTCTTGATATTCCTTTTCTATAAACACAAAACATCCTTCTCTAATACTTGTATGTGTGTATGTATATGTAGTTTATTTTATTGAAATATGCCTATAATGATGAAACATCAGATTATTTTTTAACATTTTTCAGCTACAATAAAAATTTTAATAAACTCTTTGTATATGTTTATATATAATATTCTTATTCTATAGACTATTCTTAAGAATATAACTAAGACTAAAAGTTAATAATGTTCATATTTTAAAAGAACAAATAACACTCAGAGTACTGTTCATGACCATGATAACCATGAACTCTTCCTAAATAAGGCTTGTGGGTAATCAATGTTTTACCAGCACAAGGTGTGATTATAATTTTTATAATTTTGTTTATGGATGGAGATATTATTCAATCAGGGCCATTAAGTGGTCTAAGCTGTATCATTTTCTAAAAACATTAGACAAAGGAGTTATTTTCTCAGCTATTAAAAAACCATGAAAATATTATTTTTTCCATGTCCATTAGAAAATATTTTTCTAAGCCCACTAGAAAATATTTTTTTCCATAATTGTAACAATATAGATGACATATAGAAAGCATTAAGAGAATATGATGTAGTTTGAGTAGATGAACCAGGACATTGAAAAGACAAGTCTACCCTTGGACTTTGAAGTTACATGACTCAATAAAGTATATCCCTTTCTTCCTTTCTTTTACTTCTTTTTTTTTTTCCCTCAGTCATTTGAACTCTTTCTTTCTTTTTTTTTTTTTTTTTTTGAGTTGGAGTCTCACTCTGTCACCCAGACTGGAGTGCAGTAGCTGCTCCCAGCTACCACAGCCTCGACCTGCTGGGCTCCGGCGATCCTCCACCTCAGCCTTCCGAGGAGCCGGAATTACAGGCATGCATTACCACATCCGGCTGTTTTTTTTTTTTTTTTTTTTGAGTTGGAGTCTCACTCTGTCGCCCAGACTGGAGTGCAGTGGCCGTTCCCGGCCACCGCAGCCTCGACCTGCTGGGCTCTGGCGATCCTTCCGTCTCAGCCTTCCAAGTAGCCAGAATTACAGGCATGCGCTACCACGACCGGCTGATTTTTTTATTTATTGCAGAGATGAGGTCTCGCCAAGTTGCCCAGGCGGGTCTCGAACCCGCGGGATCAGGCAATCCACTCACTGCAGCCTCCCAAAGGCGCGGGATTACAGGCTGAGCCACCGAGCCCGGCTGATTTTTTGATTTATTGTAGAGATGAGGTCTCGCTGCCCAGGCGGGTCTCGAACCCACGGGCTCAGGCAATCTACTCACCTCAGCCTCCCAAATGCGTGGGATTACAGGCTGAGCCACCGAGCCCGGCTTGAACTCTTTTTCTTAATCAAAATAATTATGCTTCCTTCATCTCCAAACCAAAGTAATAACATTAGTCTACCTATTTTTGTTTTCATCTTTATTTGTTAGATTATTAATCCACAAGGAATTTTTTCTATATGAAGAAAGATGGAGTAGAATTTAACATTATCTTCAGAATTAGCAATTTTTTTTCATTTTAACTTGCCAAACTCTCTTATGTCATGGATGATAAATACCACATTTATCCTATATTAGGTGATTGTGTGTGTGTGTATTTGTGTTTATTTTTTAAAATTTCCTTCTAGGTCAGTCATCTATTTTTCTATCATTGGTGTACGATTTATCTCCAAAATATGGTTATTTCCCTTTGTTCTTAGTGCAGAGAATTGTATTATCTATTCTTAAAGGGAATCTTCAATAAATTATTTGCTATTTTTTTGTAGACACAAACGTATATTTTGTGTGTGGCAGGAACACAACATGAGACCTACCCTCTTAAATTCTAAGGGCATAATATAGCATTGTTAATTATAGGAACAATGTTGTACGGTACATTTCTGGTACATATTCATCTGCATAACTCAAATTTTATACCCATTATCTGATTTCCAAAATGAATGTCATGGCACCCTCTGTCAGACAAGACATTGAAAGGAAAAGTCTTCTAGATGAGCTTCATAATGAATGTACTAATTTACATTTTCACCAACTTGTTCACTTTTCTCCACATCCTTACAGACACTTGTTACTTTTTGTCTTTTTGACAATAGTCATTCTAAATGGAGTGAAGTTTTAGTTCATTGTTGCTTTAATTTGTATTTCCCTGATAATTAGTAATGGGGAAGGGAAGGAATAGAGGGAAATGGGGAGAGTTTTGTTAAGAGTACAAAACTATAATTTGAAAGGAAGAATAAGTTTTGACGTTCTATTGTACAATACAATGATTGTGGTTAACAATACAGTATTTGATATCTCAAAGCAGCTAGAAGACAGAATTTTGAATATTCCCACCACAAAGAACTGATAGATGTTATAGGTGAGGATATGCTAATTAACCTGATTTAATCATGACATAATGTGTACATGTATCAAAACATCAAATTGTACCCCACAAATACATACAACTATTACTTGTCAATTTAAATAGATAGAAAAATAAATTAGAAAGCAAGTGATTAAAAATATACAAATAACTATTCCCAAAGACCCCAGAACAAAACAATGTTTCCCATTTTTGTATATAGTTTAATACCCATTAATCATAGTTTATAATTGATAGATATATATATTAAGATTCATGTCACTAATTAAATTAGTTCAAACAGAGAAAAGCCATCCAGAATTAGACAAAAAAGATATTCTGAGAGTATGCACAGTTACATTTCACTATTATATTTCAAAAACTGAGTTGTTTCTTGAATAGTAATCTTTCACAATTTTTTAATCCTGTGTACAGTCTATTCTTTTTCATTGATTTTCATCTTTGCTCTAAGCCCAGGATTTGTATAGTACTTTGCATTTCCACTCCTGTGATACCATAAACTTCACTAGGTCAAGAGACATGCCTTTTTCTCCTACAGTTTTTAACACAGGATTTGCTATTGAGTTGCCACATTTGTCTCTTGCAAAGAAGCCTGAATTAAACATAATTGATAATTAGTCAGCATTTTAAAATCTGAAATAAGAATGAACTTCAAAATGTAGTGCCTCAGTATCTCTTTCTACTCAGATTACTATAATACTTTCTTATCTGGTCATCTTCTCTTTTACTTTTTTTACATATCCTTCTTCTTGATTCCCAAATTAAACACCTTTAAATTCTACCAGCATTAGTTTTATTAAGACAATTCATTGTTTGGTTGCCAATCTCTTCTTAAAAGTATTCACAATAAACTGAAATCTCCTTAGCATAGTTCTATATTTTCCTAAATTTTCTGTAAATACTTTTTTCATTCCCAACTAACCTTCTCCAGACTCATTGCACTCTAGCACATCAAGCTGCTTGTTTTTCCCAATGACTTCCCATATCTTTATGCCTTTTTATTTTCTCCTTTCATTATAGAACATCACCATCCTTCTTTTGCCTCCCCTTCATTCAAATGACCCTGCTTTGGTGGCCTATACCTTATTTGAATGCTTCCCGCAGCTAGCTGTACATTGCATTGTTCCATTTACACTTTGAACAAGCTGCTGTTACAACACTTATCTCCAATTACAAAAACTTCTTTTGAGTAAGGATTTGTCTGTATTTTTTGTACATGCTCAGCAACATAGAACTGTGCTTCAGAATAAATATAGAGACAAATTCACACTGAAGGCAGAATGCCAAGGTGAACATAACAAATTTTAAATGAAGGCAAAATTAAAGGAAGCAAAGCTTTATCTGAATATAACATAATGAAAGCCCTGGAAAATAATCTATGTGGCCTCTCATCTTCGACGTTTTCTATACTAAACCATCATTTTCTTCTTGATTTTATCCTTGAAGCTATAAATAGGCCTACAGTTTTTCAGAAATGCTCTCAGAAACCCAATCACTGGAGCAATAATTTTTCAATATTTACAGCCCAATGGTCTTAAAAATCCTTGAAATTAAGCATCTTGCTTAACTTGTACTTGTAATTATACATATAATTTGCTGTTATATCAATAACTGCTTTCTGATTTCTGTAAGGAGAGCTGCAATATTTGATTAATAAAACTCAAGGACCGAAACTATAAAGAAAATGGTTTAAATAAACCTATTAATTATACTAGAGCAAAGTTATCTCAATATTTTTATGACTTGAACATATTAAAATTTGAATTGTTATTATATATGGAATTCAAATGATTGTTTCCTCAGCTATGATGCTGTTTACACTTTAAAATGTCGTGCTGTTTAGATTTTTAAAAGTATGTATCAATGTCCTCTAAATATAAAATTGCTATTTTAAACATTCCAGCTTTATAAAGAATCAGTTAGCTAGGATCATTCTGGCCTTGATGGCAGGGCTCAAGTTATCGAAAAGCAGTCATTAAATGGTAAGATACAGTTATTATAAAGCCGGGAAAATTGGTTTCTGTGCCTATTAAGCAAGATAACCTTAACATGTCCCTCAACCTGATTAAACTTACATAGTCTTCTTCCTGATTCTAAGATCTGACCTTCCTTTTCTTAAAGCAATTTATTTAGAAAATTTGTAATTACAAACATTTTATTGGCTCATTTGAAACACACATCATTTAAAAGACTTCTACAAGCCTTACAATCCAAGAATGTGGTTTGTTTGTTTTCCTCAAAAACCTGGAAAGAATCTCTCTGAAATATAATCAGCAAGGAAGATGGACCCCATCTCCTATTCCCTGTGAGAGAACTGGAGCCTAACTTCCACAGTGAGCACTTGCTCAAAATTGTAAAGCTATTTTCCTTGGGATTAAAGAAAGTTTACTATTTCTTTGGATAAGGTCAATTAGCAAACACAAGTGATCTTTAACCACTCCCAATGCATGCCAACTCTTAAAAACTCTCCGACTCTTTTTTTCATAGTTGAATTCAGTCTCTCTCTTCTGTCGCAATAACCTTAGATGAAGTCATCCCTGGATATTTGACTTGTCTAATGCAATTTTTGTTTTTATACTATACAGTAAATCAAAAGCATTTTTGACTCAATAATAAATTCATTACTCATAAAATAATTCTACACATAATTATAAAAAAATCTAAAAATCATATGATTGAAAAAGAGCTTGAATAGCCAATGTAATCCTAAGCAAAAAAGAACAAAATTGGAGGAATAACACTATCTGACTTCAAAATATGCTACTAAGTATACTACTACAAAATATACTAACCAAAACAGTATGATGTTGGTATGAAAAGGAACACATAGACCAGTGGAACAGAAGACAGAAGCCAGAAATAAATCAATGTATTTACAGGCAACTGATGTGCAACAAAGGAACCAAAGACATACTTGTGAAAATGACACCTTCTTCAATAAATGGTGCTGAGAAACCTAGATATTTACATGTAAGAGAATATAATTTTCTAAATAACTATTACTGATATACTAGGAGGGAAAAGAAAACAGAACCATATAAAATTTTAAATTAAGACTATAGAAAGCAGGAAAAATATTATGGAAGATAAAAAATAATTAACAAGATCAATAAATAGAAAAACAGTTACAAATATGATGTTAATCAAGTCATATAAGTAATCACTTTAATTTTGAAAGGCTTAAATGTACTAATTATAAGAGAGCATTTGCAACATTAGGTACAAAACCAAGACTATATGTTGTCTACAAGAAACCCACTTTAAGGATAAATGCATAGAGAAAGATATTGCATGCTAACACTAATCAAAACAAAGATGGAGTAGCTTTATTAGATTTCAAGTAATACAAACTTCAAAGCAAAAAATATCAGGAATACAAAAGAACTTTTCATAATAAAAAGGGGTCAATAATCCAACAAAATATAACAATTCCTAATTTGTATGTGGGTAACAATAAACCATCAAATATATGGGGGAAAAAGTAATGAAATTGCAAGAAGAAGTAGATGCAAACACTATAATAGTTTCTTTAACAACCCTCTACTAGTAATTGACAGACCCAATAGGTAGAAAATAAGGAAGGACATATTTGAGCTGAACAACTGGTTCTAATTGAGACTTATAGAATATTTCACCACCAACATCAGAATACACATGCTTCTCATGTTCAATGGATCATTCACCAAGGTCATATCTGCATAATAAAACCCACTTTAAAATTTTTAAATGATTAGATATTATGCAAACTATGCTTTAAAACAACAATAGAATTAAACTGGAAATCAATTACAGAAAGGTGAAAAATTCTAATAATAATGTAAGTCAGAGCAAGAATTAAGAAAAGTTGAAAAACAATTTAAAACTTCAAGGAAACCCAAAACTGTAAAAGATGACCAAAACTGATAAACCTAAATGAGGCTAAGAAACAGAGTTCTCTTTGCTTTATTAATATATAAATTATTAATTTCAGAGATGAAAGAGGGAACAATTACAACTGATTCCTTGGAAATTAAAGAGAAAATAAAGAAATACTTTAAAAAACTCCATGCCCCAAATTTTATAGCATAAAATAAACTGATTCCCTGTAAGACACTACCAAATCTATCACAAGGGGAAATAGATAATCTGAATAGGCATTTACCTATTAAAGCAATTGGGTCAATAATTCATAACTTTCCAAAGTAAGAAATATCAGGTCCAGGTGGTTCCCCTGGTGAATTCTACAAAATATTGACTAATAAAATAATATCAATTGATTACAAGCTATTCCAGAAAATATGAGCAAAGAGAACACTTTCTAACCTATTCTATGAAGGCAACATTATCCTAATAGTAAATCAAATAAAAATATTAAAGAAAGGAAAACTACAGAACAATGCCTCTTACAAATTTGGATGCAAATTTTCTTAACAAAATATCAGCAAATTGAATCTAAAAACGTAAAAAATAATTATGCCTCTCAACCAAATGAGATTTATTCATGGTATACAAGGCTGACCCAACAGTTTAAAATCAATTAATGTAGTCTATTATATCTATAGGCTAAAGAAAAAAAAATCATATGATTGTATCGATGCTGCAAAAACCAAAATTTTTAATAAAGTTCACCATCCATTCACTGTAAAAACTCCCAGCAAACTAAGAATAGAAAGCAATTTCCTCAATTTTTAAAAATCTATAGAAAATTATGCCAATATTAACCTTAATGGTGAGAAAGTAGATGCTCTCCCTTTAAATTTGAGAACAAGGCAAGGATATCCTATTTTACCTCTCCTATTCAGCATCATACCTGAAGTCATAGTTATACAATAAAGCAAGAAAAGGAAATAAAGGAAAATAAATACAGGTTGTAAGGAAATAAAATTCCTTTTGGTCACATGAAAATTGTTTGCTATAAGAAATCCCAAATAATAAAAATTTCCCAAAAGTATTAGACAATTATACTAAGTTTGCAAAATAAAAGGTAAATATACCAAAATCAATCACTTTCCTATGTATCAGCAATTGTAACTTGAAGTAAAAAAGCCACTATTTATATTATCACAAAGAAAAGATAAAATACACAAGTGTAAACCTAACACTATAAGTATAAAGTCTATTTAAGGAAAATGACAAGCTCTGATACAAAAAATTAAAGATGCAAATTAATGAAAATAGATTCCAGGTTTATGGGTATAAAGACTCAATATTCTTAAATTGTCAGTTTTTTCCAATTTGATTTACAGCTCACTCAATCCCTCCAAATTCCAAAGAAGTTACTTTGTAATCAATAAATTGATTATATAAAGATGGTAAGGCAAAAGGTGCAGAATTAGCAGTGCAGAATTAGCAACACTGTGTCGAACAAGTAGAAGAAAGTAGCAGTACCTGACTTCAAGTCTCACTCTAAGCTACAGTAATTAAGACCATCTGTTATTGGTGAAAGAACAGACAAATAGATCAATGGAACAGAATAGAGTCTAAAAGTAGACTCACACTAATATAGTCAACTAATATTTAGTAAAGGGGAAAAGGAATTCAATGGAGTGCAAGGATAATCTTTTTAACAAATGGTGCTGGCCAGCTAGATATCTATGCCAAAAAAAAAAAAAAAAAGTATAGCTACTGATCTTACACCTTTTACAAAAATTAATTCAAAATCAATCACAAAATACACAAAACTGTAAAACTCCTAGAGGATGACATAGGAGAAAAATTAGGTTACCTTGGGTTTAGCAGTGAGCTTTTAGATACAGCATCAAAAATCACAATATAGTGATAAAAATCTATTAAAAAATAAGTGAATGTGTTAAACTTAAAATTAAAACTGCTGCTCTATCAGAGACAACGTTAATTGAATTAAAAAAACACAGACAATAAATAATTGCAAAACACATACCTAATAAAGGGTTGTTATCCAAAATATGCAAAGAACTCTTTAACTTCAATAATAAGAAAGCAAACAACCCAATTTATGAAATGGGAAAAAACTTACAACAGATGGTTCACCAAAGAACACATACAGATGGTAAATAAGCATAAGAAAGATGCACAACACCAGGTGTCATCAGACAATTCCAGATTAAAACAACAATTGGATGCCACTGCACACATATTAGAATGCTCCAAATCTGAAACACTGAACAGCAAAGGTGGTGAAGCTGTGAAACAAGAGATAGCTTTTGGAAATGCAAAATGATAGAGTCACTTTGGACCCAAACTTCCATTTTTTACAAAGCTAACATAGGCTTACCATCTGATCTAGCAATCACACTCAGGTATTTTCCCAAATGAGTTGACATTTACTCAAATTCCCTCACAAAAACCCACACACAAATGTTTATAGCAACCCTATTTTTAGTTTCCAATAATTGCAAGAAACCAATATGTCTTTCAATAGGTTAATAAATAGACAAGTTGTATTACATTATTCAGGAATTTGAAAAACTCATAAAAATACTTGGAGGAACTATAAATACATGTTGTTAAGTGAAATAATACAATCTAAAAGACAACATATTATTTGTTTATAATTGTATACCATTCTGAAGTAGATACAGCTATAAAGAATGTAAAAATATTAGTGGCAGCCACAGGTTCAGGAGCAGTGAGGTGGAGAAGAATGGAGAGGTGGAACACAAAGCATTTTTATGGTAGTGAAACTATTCTTTATGATGTTGTAATGGGGAGAAATATAACATTATGCATTTGTTGAAAACATATAGAAATCTAAAACACAAAGAGCAAACCCTAATATAGACTATAGACTTTAGTTAACAATTTGTCAGAATCAATATATATATATCAATTGCATAAATGTACCACACAAATGTAAGGTATTAATAATAGGGGAAAATGTATGTGTAGGAGAGATTAAAAAAAGCACTGTACTTCCTGTAAAGCTGAAAATTCTCTAGAAAGAAAATGTATTAAAATATATCTTTAATAAAATGAATATACAAGCACTGAATAGATGAAAATATTCATATAATATATACCTGAGAAATATGTTGACTCCAAATTATATAAACAACTCTTACAAATAAACTAAGCATTGAATAGGCATTTCACAAAAGAAGAGCCAAAATGGCTAATAATTTAATATATACTCAATACTATTACTTATCAAATAAAGTAAAACTAAAGTCATAGTGAGATACTACTATACAACTTTTAGAATGATTATGTCTTTTCAATGACAATACCAAATATTAGCAAATACATGGAGCACTCTGAACATTGCTTCCTACTAGGTATATTAAAGTAACAAAACATCAGAAGTTAGTTTGGCAATTTCTAATGGGAGTTAAAAATACATCTATGCTATAAAACAGCAGTTTTGCTTCCTGATCGTTCACAAAATATGGAAACTTATGTCTACAAAAAAACATAAGTTTTACCCAAATAGTTCATAGCTGCTCTATTCATAATAAGCAAGAACTGGAAACAACCATCTATTAAGAGGAAAATGCGTTAAAATATAATTTATTTATACTGTGGAAAAACATTCAGCAATCAAAAAAGCAAAAATGATACAGATAAAAGCAACAATATAAATGATCATAATAAAGCATTATTCTAAGCAAGAGAAACCAGACACAAAACAGTACATACTTTTTGATCTCTTTTAAATTAAGCACTAACACCAAAAAAACAATAAGGAAAGAAATAATACAGTGATTGACTAATGGAATTAATGGCAGGGAATAGAAAAGAATTGTCTGGGGAGTGGCAAAAGGAATATTTCTTGTTATGGAAAGACAGTTATGCACTGCACACTGACTTTTTTCCCAACAATAAACCACATATGTGATGGTGGTCCTATAAGATTATAATGGAGCTGAAAATTTCCTATATCTTAGTGATGGCTGAGTAATTCTGACCTTATGTAGGCCTAAACTAATGTATGTGTTTGTGTCTTAGCTATTAACAAAAATGTTTAAAAAGTAAAGCAAAATAACCTAACAAGAGGAAAAAGCTTATAGAATAAGAATATAAAGAAAAAATATTTTTGTACAGCTGTATTTCAATTGCTTATAGTGTTCAGTACAGTAACATGCTGCATAGGTTTATAGCGTAGGTTCAATAGGGTATAATATACAATCTACCTAGCTGTGTAGTAGTCTAAACCATCTTGGTTTGTATAACTACAATCTATGATATCACATAATATTGAAATCACTTAATGTATTTCTCGGAATGTATCTACATCATTAACCAAGGCATGATTGTATTCTGTATCGTGATAGAGGTACGAGGTATATTTTTATGTTTCAGATGAGCAACATATATCTGTACATTTTACTAAATGTGTAGTATACCTCAGTGAAGAAAAAATTTTTTAAGTATAACAGAAGAATAAAAGTTTGTAAGAATAGCAGTAAAGGGTAATTCTGAGAAATGGACAGTGCAGGGAGTCATAGAGGTAGGATCACCACAGAGTTATTATTATTTAGAAATGACACAAGCAAGGTACGACTCCTAGTGCTAGCCTAGAATTATATATCTAGATAGAATAAATTCTCAACTATCTTCCACTTAGTAGTTATGAGACCCTGAGTAATTTATATAGTCTTACTAATCAACAGTTTTCTTGCTTATAACTACATTAAAATTATATTTTATTTAATAAGTATCAATATTAGGTGATACTATCAGTAAAATGGAATCAAGAAAAAATATTTTTCTACACTACTGTTCAAAAAATTGACTGTCACACATAGTGATAAAAAAATTAAATGTTTCCCTAATTTATACTAAACATGACAGAGATGAAGAAATTTATTATTTGAATCATGGAAATTTAGTATAAGTATGTATTTATCACTTAGCTAGCAAAATGTTTTTAAGTATAAGTCATAGGATACAGCACTTTAGTAAATAGATAAGACTGCAAACAATGAGCATATTAGAATTTTGAGTAAATGGCTAACTGAAATTTTCCTTAAGCTGTTTAAAACATGACCTCATTGACCTTATGTCTCTGTTTTGTTTTGTTTTGATTTCTTATAATTTGTCTTTCAAGTTAGTTTAACAGTAAACTTAAGTTCCTTTTAGACTATACTCAAACTATAAAATCTATTTTAAAATATAATCTGCTAGGCGTCAGGTGCTAAAATTTTCACAATTACCATAAAAGAGTTTTAACTTCCCACACATTCCTAAATTTCATGTTGATAAGAAAGCAATGCCAATATTTTCTATCTTCTTTTTTTTTAAATAGCTGAGGAAATATCAAGAAGTTAACCATAATTTTCATGCAAGACATATTTATACTTACAGCAATTCTATTTCCTAGATTTGTCAGATTCTGGAAAGAGTTTGTTAAGGATCTCAACTAAGAGATAATCACAGCCTATCTGGGAAGATGGTGGCATAAACAGTCAGATTGCATAAGTCCCTGTGTGTGTGAGTGATTGTATGGACAATTCTACATGCATTTCTGTGTATAAGAGGAGTGTGAGAGGCTGATTGAGTGGGACAAGAGAGTAAGTGCCAGGGCCCCCCTGAGAAGTAGCTGGTGCCACAGCTTTTCTGCTTGACCCTAGCACTTCCCGGAGCACAGAAGCTCAACACCCCTGTCTAAAATTAGCAGACCACAATAGAATAAAAATAAATATCAATACCAACAAAATTTCTCCAAAAATCACAAGGACATGGATGCTAAACAGCATAATGCTGAACAATCCCTGCGCCAACACAGAAATCAAAACAGAAATTAAAAGATTCCTGCAAACAAATGAAAATAAAGAAGCATCTTACCAAAACCTCTGGGATGCCATGAAATCAGTTCTAAGACAGAAACTTAAGTCTCTACAAATATACATCAAGAAAATAGAAAGAGAACAAGTTGACAGCCTAGCAAATCACCTAAGGGAGCTGAAAAGGCAAAACCTTAACTTCAGCAGAAGAATCCAGTTCACCAAAGTAAAAGCTAAAATACGAGACATAGAAGACAAAAATAAAATAGAAAAAAAATCAATGAAACCAAAAGCTGATTCTCTGGAAGGATAAATAAGATTGATGGACCCATAGCCAGAATAACTGAGAAGAAGAGAGAAAGAACCCAAATAAACATAATCAGAAATGCAAAAGTTCAAGTCACAACTGACCCTGAAGAAATACAAAAAATTATCAAAGATTACTATGTACACTTATATGGAAACAAAATCAATATCCTAGATGAAATGGAGGATTTCTAACATCACACAACCTCTCAAGTTTAAAACAAGAAGAAATTGAGATGTTAAATAGATGAATTGCAATCCATAAAATTGATTCTGTCATAATAAAACTATCTACAAAAAAAAAGCCCTGAACCAGATGGATTTCTAGCAGAAAGCTGCTACCAATCCTACTGTAAGCATTATAGGCAATTGAGAAAGACGGGACTCTCCCCAAATCATTTTATGAAACTATCATCACACTGATACCCAAAAAAGTAAAGATCCAACCAAAAAAAGATAACTGCAGACCAATATCACTGATGAAAATAGATGCAAAAATTCTCAACAAGATTCTAGCATCAAGATCTAATTACTCATCTCAAAAATTTTCCACCATGAGCAAGTAGGTTTCATTCCTGGGATGCAGGGTTGGTTCAACATCCACAAGATCATAAATGTAATTAAATAAATTAATAGAGAGGGAGGAAGATGGTAGCAGAGTCAGACTGTGTGGAGTAAGTTATAGAAAAGTTTGCGTACATGTCTGTGTGTAAGTGGGTGTGTGAGTGGAGACTCAGGAACAAGTGGGCAGTGCTCTCCTGGTGAAGCAGCTGGTGCCATAGCTGCTCTGCTTCAGACCCTAGTGCTTCCCAAGGCACAGAAGCAGAGCACTATTTTTTTTTTATTCAGCAAAATCCTTCCCAGTAAGAAGCTGCTGGAAGTGACTGTCAGTCCCAGGCTCTGTGTCACTACTGCAGCACCTGGCCGGACACTGGCAATAACGCCTGTGGAGGAAGCACAGTGAGGGATCCCATAGGCAGAATTCCACTGGAGAAAATGAAAGGCGGCACCCTGCCACCATCTTGAAAACTGGGCAGGAAAGTACTCCAGCTTTCTCACCATGAAGTGACAGACCCAATCCCTGTGACCCACAGAGTAACTACTCAGGGGTTGATTGTGACCCAGAAGAAATATTCCAAATGCACAAATTCTGGAGGGAAAGGATGAGTGCTGAGTCTCAGGTGTTCCAACCCCCTACCTTGATTCAGCTGCAGGACAAAGGGTATATCCAAAAAAGGATGAGGAAGACCCCCAAAGACATCAGCTGTGAGTCCACAACTGATCCAAACCCTCCTCCCCAGAAATCCTCTGAATGTCACACCCACACTGCTGGGGCAGGAATGAGAGTGATGAACCCACGTGGAGACTGGACATCAGCCACAATAGGAGGACACTACCTCAGGATAAGCCTGACTGGGGCACCTTCTCATCAGTACCTAGGGAAGAAACAATTCCACACCTCCCCACTGGAGGGATACCCTTGAATATAGAGTGGGAAAGGAGGACCGAAGCCCCACCCACCTCTACTCCCTCTTCCTCTTTCCCAGCTAAACACTAGAGAGATTGTGAATCAGGCTGCAGCTCAACAGGATGTAGAAGAAGGGCTTACCTGTGAACAGCTGAGAGGAACTATTACAAAACCTGCTACAAGAGATTAGGATGTTTTTTCATTTGTTTTTTGTTTGTTTTTATTATTTTTTTCTTTTTCTTTGTGCATGAATGTGTATATTTGGGTTCAATCTGCATTCTCCCTATCTTTTTTATTTTTCTTTCTCCTTTCAATTTTTGTTTACTATTTATGTATATACATGAATGACTGAGTGTTCATCTTTCAATAGTTTGTTTTGTTTTTTGTTCTTTTTTTTAATTTAATGTGTGTGTGAATGTATGTGTGAGGGTTCAATTTGAATTCCTGTGTTTTCATTTCTCTTCTCTTTTTTTTCTTCTTTTGTTTTGTGGTGTGTGTGTGTGTGTGTGTGTGTGTGTGTGTGTGATTGATATTCCATTTTTTTTGTTTTGCTTTGGTTTTTTTTCATTATATTTTTTTGTGTGTGTATGTGTGTGAGTGTGTACCTGTTTTTTGCTTTGGTTTCTGCTTTTGTTTTTCTGTGTTTATTTTTATTAGTTGTTATTATTCATCTATTATCATTCTACTTTTCTCAGTTCTCCTCTTTGCTGTTACTGTATCTTGGATTCAGGGTGTGAATACATGTAACCATTGCATCATTATATACAGTGGTGGTGAGGAGTGGGTCTCAGAGAACCTACACCACAATCAGTAAACATGGTGACTTGCAAGTGGTTTCTGAATCCTAACTCCCCATCCTTTACCTTATTCAACTCTCAAAACTATGAGACAGAAGTTTCCCACCCATAATCCTATTTCAAAATAGAACAAATTCAGAGTCCTGATCAGGGAAGAATAGAGGGCTGAGGAAGTATCAAAGTGAAAGAATCTCCCACTGCCACTAAATAATGGAACTACAAATAAAGAGATCTGTCACAAATTAGGAAATTCAACAGAAGAACACAGCTAAGTCCCAATGTAACAAAAAGAAAATGCCTGAAAAATCAGACTCAGAACCCAAGCAATGGAAGCCACCAACTTCTGGCCCCAGAATACAACAAGTATTAGAGAATGGAGGGAAATCATGACTAAGACTCAAGAAAGACAAGATGCAACACTGAAAGATCTTGTAACATAGATTTTGGCCATAAAAAATGTAATACAGGAAATAAATAGAAAGATGAAAAGCATGGAAAGCAGAATTAAGCAGAAGAAAGAACCTCAGAACTTGAAGACCAAAACATGGAATTAATCCTATCTGTATAAAACATAGAAGGAAAATTCAGAAAGAAAGAAAATCCAAAAGAGGGATGATTAAATCAAGAGACTGGCACTATGCCTGATTGGTATCTCAGAAGAAGAAAGGGAAACAGAGACCACCTTGGAGCAAGTATTCCAGGAGGTTATCCAAGAAAACGTTCCCCATCTCAACAGAGATGTGACCATCCAAACACAAGGGACACAGAGAATCCTTACAAGACATCAAATGAGAAGACCAAACCCTAAACACAAAGTAATTTGTCTATACAAAGTAGGTACAAAACAAAAAATCCTAAAGGCAGCAAGTGAGAAAGGTCAAATTGCCTACCAGGGAAAAACAATTAGAATAGTAGCAGACTTATCTACAGGAAAACTATAAGCTAAAAGGGACTGTAGTCCAATATTCAAAGTTTTCAAGATAAACAATTTCAAACAAGAATTTCCTACTCAGCGAAGCACAGCTTCATTAGTGATAGGAATTAAAAATCCTACCCAGACATCCAAACCTTAAGAGTTTATGCAATTTCCAGACAAGCCTACAGGAGACACTTAAAAAGTTATTAAGCACAGAAGAAGGAAAACAATGACTTTACACTTCTTTTTTTTTTTTTAGTTGGAGTTTCGCTCTGTTGCCCAGACTGGAGTGCAGTGGCATCCTCCCCGTCACTGCAACCTTGACTTGCTGGGCTCTGGTGATCCTTCTGCCTCAGCCTTCCAAGTTGCTGGAAATACAGGAGCATGTTACTATGCCCGGCTAATATTAGATTTATTGTAGAGATGAGGTATCGCCAAGTTGCCTGGGTGGGTCTCAAGCCCACAGGCTCAGGCAATCCACTTGCCTCAGCCTCCCAAAATGCTGGGATTATAGGCTGAGTCATTGAGCCTGGCTACTTTGCACTTCTTAATAGAACCACAGAATCAACAAAGAATATATCACAACAGCGAATGTGAGAACACACACATACATCAACTCAAAAACTAAAAGAAAACAAAAACAAAGAAAAAACATAAAAACCTCATGATGGAGATAAATAATCACATTTCAAAGTTAGCCTGAATGTTGAATGTACTAAATGCTTCACTGAAAAGACACAGAATGGCAAACTGGATGAAAAACCATGACCCAAATATTTGCTGCATCCAGGAAACTCATCTTACCACAAGGGCACACAGACTCAAAAATAGAGGATGGAAAAAAATAGAGGATGGAAAATGAGTTTCCAGGCAAATGGATCACAAAAGAAGGAAGAAGTCATGATCTTAATATCAGACAAAGCAAACTTTAAGCTTTCACAAAATAAAAAGATACAAAAGGACACTACATAATGATAATATGTTTAATCCATCAACAAGAAATATCCATCCTAAACATATATGCACCCATCACAGGAGCACCAGAATTTATGAAGCAACTACTAAATAAACTAAAAAAAGATATTGATTCTAACACGATTATAGTTAGGGACTTAAATGCCCTTTTAACAACCCTAGATAGATCACTGAGGCAAAAAAATCAACATAGAGATCTGGAACTTCAACTTGACACTCAACCAACTGGACTTAATAGATACCTACATTATATTCCATTCAACAATCACAGAATATAAATTTTACTCACCATCATGTGGAATGTACTCCAAGATTAATCACATCCTCAGCTGTAACCCAAGCATAAACACATCCCATAAGGTTGAAATATTGCCATGCACCTTCTCAGACCACAGTGGAATAAAAATTAATACCAACACCAACAAATGTTCCCCCCAAACCCACAAAGACGTGGACACTAAAGAGCATGATGCTGAACAGCTACTGGGTCAACACCAAATCAAAACAAAAACTAAAAGATTCCTGGAAACAAATGATAGATGGAGAAATATCTTATCAAATTCCCTGGGATGCCATGAAAGCAGTTCCAAGGGAGGAATATATATCTCTATGGACATATATGAAGAAAATGGAAAGTTCACAATTTGTCAGCCTAACAAATCACCTATGGGAACTGGAAAAACAAGACTACCAAATTCCTAACTTTAGCAGAAGAACTCAGCTCACCACAGTAAAAGCCCAAGTACAGGACATAGAAGACAGAAATATCATAGAGAAATATCAATAAAACAAGAAGCTGGTTCTTTGAAGAATTAATAAGATTGATGAACTCCCTAGTCAGAATGACCAAGAAAAAGGGAGAAAAAACAAAATGAACACAATCAGAAATTCAAAAGATCAAATCACAACTGACCCTGAAGACATACAGAAGATTACCAGAGATTACTATGTATACTTGTATGGAAACAAACTTGATAACCTAAATGAACTGTAGGACTTTCTGACATCACACAATCTCCCAAGGTGAAAAAAAAAAGCCATTTAGACATTGTATAGACTAATAACAACCCAGGAAATCTACTCCATCATAAGAAAATTTCTTAAAAGAAAAAAACCTGGACTGGATGGCTTCCAACAGAATTCTACAAAATGTATTAGGAGGAGCTGACACCAATCCTACTGAAAGTATTCCAGGCAATTGGGAAACGGAATTCTCACCAAATCATTTTACAAAGCTAATATCACACTTGTACCCAAACCGGCTAAAAATCCAACAAAAAAAGAGAAAGGCAAGCCAATATCCCTAATGAATATGAATCCAAAAATTCTCAACAAGATTCTAGCAAATTGGTTCCAACAAATTTCAAAAATCATCCACCATGACCAAGTAAGCTTCATCCCCAGGATGCAGGGTTGCATCAACATCCACAAGACCATAAATGTAATTAATTACATCAAAGCTTGTAAAAACAAAAAGTGCATGATTCTATCATTAGATGAAGAAAAAGCTTTTGATAAAATCCCGCATTCCTTCTTGATAAAAACCCTCAAACACCTAGGTATAGAAGGAACATACCTCAAAATAGTAAGTGCCATCTAAATAAACCCACAGCCAGCACAATGCTAAACACAGAGAAAACAGGAACGTTTCTCCTGATAAGTGGAACAAGAGAAGACTGCAGACTTTCACCCTATCTTGTTCAACATTGTGTTGAAAGTCCTAGCTAAAGTAATTAGACAAGATAAGGAAATTGGGGCATCCAAATGAAAAAGGAGAAAGTTAAGTTATCCTCTTTGCTGGCAATATGATCCTATATTTTGGAAATCCAAGAGAATCAGTCAAAAATCTCTTGCACCGATAAATGACTTTGGCAAAGTCTCGGGGTACAAAAATAAATGTGGAAAAGATAGTGGCATTCTTATACACCAACAGCATGCAGGCAGAAAATCTAATTAAAAAGCACAATGCCGTTCACAATAGACACACAAAAATGAAATACCTTGGCATCTTTCTAACCAGAGAAGTGAAAGACATTTACAATGAAACCTATAAAACACTGTACAAAGAAATCCAAGTTGACACAAATGGATGGAAAAATATTACATGCTGATGGATAGCAAGACTCAACGTTGTTAAGATGTCCATTCTACCCAAGGCAATCTATAGATTCAACTTAATACCCATTAAATTACCAAAAGCATTCTTCTCAGATCTGGAAATGTTAATACAGAAATTCATATGGAAACATAAATGACCGTGAATAGTCAAAAACAATTCTTAGCAAAAGAAGCAAAGCAGGAGGTATTAGAATTCCAGACTTCAAACTTTACTATAAGGCTACAATAATCAAAATAACCTGGTGTTATTACAAGAACAGGTATAAGGACCAATGGAACAGGATGGAGATTCCAGAAGCAAAACTTCAATTTCTCAATCAACTCATTTTTGACAAAGACTCCAACAATGACCACTGTGGGAAGGAGAAACTTCAGTAAATAGTGCTGGGAAAATTGACCACATGCAGAAGATAGAAGCAGATCCCTACCTTTCCCCATACACAAAAATCAACTCTAAATGGATCGAAGATCTAAATGTAAACCTCAAACTATAAGAACCCTAGAAAGTACAGGAGACACTGTTATGGAAGTTGGAAATGGCAACCAATTTCTGATCAAAACCTGAAAACCCATGCCATAGGTGATAAGACAGACAAGCGGAACCTCATCAAAGTGAAAAGCTTCTGGAAAGAAAGAGAAACCATCCAGAGAGTGGGGAGACAACACATAGAATACGAAAAAAATATTTGCCAACTTTATATCTAACAAAGAGGCCTAACATCTGAGATCTACAAGGAACTCAAAATTGCTGAAAGAAAAAAACAAATAGTCCAATTAAAAAGTGGGCAAAAGACATGAATAGACACTTCTCAAAAGAGGATATATGGGCACCCAACAGACATAAAAAAGTACTCACCCTCACTAATCATAAGAGAAATGCAAATCAAAACCACATCGAGATATCACATAATCCCAATAAGAATGGCAATCATTAATAAAACAAACAACAACAGATGCTGGTGAATATGTAGGAAAAAAAGGAACACTTCTACGTTGCCGGTGGGAATGCAAACTATTGCATTCTCTCTGGAAAAGAACCTGAAAGAACTAGAAATTGACCTTCCATATGACCCACCCATCCTCCTATTGGCACTATATCCAGAGGAACTCAAATCATTCTACAAAAAAGATATCTGCACATGTATGTTTATTGTAGCACTATTCACAATAGCAAAAACATAGAACCATCCATGCTGCCTGTTGAAACTAGACTAGGTAAAAATAATGTGACACATGTGCACAATAGAATATTATGCAACCATAAAGAAAGACAAGCATATAAACTTTGCAGCAACTTGGATGCATTTAGAATTCATCATACCCCGTGATCTATCATATAAACAGAAAACTGAGTACCACATGTTCTCACTCATAAGCGGATCTTGAACAATTATCATAATACTATAAAAAAGGGATTGTCAGTAGTGGGAAACTGCCAGGAAAGAAGGGGTGGAATCGGCAGTAATGGGAGAGTGCCCGGTGGGGGGGACACACCTCATCAACAAGGGTACCTGCATAATGAACATTTGTATACCTAAACCTGAATTCTACTCCATATATTTTTTTTTTGAGTTGGAGTCTCACTCTGTCGCCCAGACTGGAGTGCAGTGGCCACTCCCGGCCACCGCAGCCTCAACCTGCTGGGCTCCAGCAATCCTTCCGCCTCAGCCTTCCAAGTAGCCAGAATTATAGGCATGCGCTACCATGCCCGGCTGATTTTTTTGATTTATTGTAGAGATGAGGTCTCGCCTGCCCAGGCAGGTCTCGAACCCGCGGGCTCAGGCAATCCGCTCACCTCAGCCTCCCAAAGGCACGGGATTACAGGCTGAGCCACTGAGCCCGGCTCTACTCCATATTTTAAAAATAAAAAATAAAGACATTTATATGAAAACATTGATGACCACTAATAGCCAAAACAATCCTTGGCAAAAGAAACAAAGGAGGAGGAATCAAACTTATAGACTTTAAACTTTATTATAAGGCTATAATAATCAAAATAGCCTGATATTGGTACAGAAACAGACATATAGACCAATGGAACTGGATAAAAATTTTGGAAGGAAAACCACAAGTTCTCAACCAACTCATATTCGTCAAAGGGTCCAACAACAATCACTGGGAACAGAAGAACATATTTAGTTCATTGTGCTAGGAAAACTTTCTGACCACCTGCAGAAAAATGAAACAGGACCTCTGCCGATCATCATATAAAATCTCAACTCCAAATGGATTGAAGACCTAAATGCAAAACCCCAAACTTTAAAAATCTTAGAAAATATAGGAGATGCCCTTACAGAAGTTGGAATAGGAAACCAATTCCTGATCAAAACCACAAAAGCCCATGCCATAAGAGATACAGACAAGTGGGACCTAATCAAACTGAAAATCTTCTGCAAAGCAAAAGAAACCATCAAGGGAGTGGGCAGACAGCCCACAGAATGGAAAAAAAAAATATTTACCAACAGCATATCTGATAAAAGCCTAACATCCAGATATACAGGGAACTCCAACATGACAATGGGAAAAAAAACAAAAGAGCCCCATTAAAAAGTGGGCAAAAGACATGATTAGATACTTCTCAAAAGAAGGCATAGGAGCAGCAAATGGACACATGAAGAAATGCTCTGCCTCTCTTATCATCAGAGAAATGCAAATCAAAACCACATTGAGATACCACCTAACTCCAGTAAGAATGGTCGTCTTTATTAAAACAAAAACAACAGATGCTGGTGAAGATGCGGATAAAGGGAATGCTTGTACACTGTTGGTGGGAATGCAAACTAGTTCAAACTGTATGGAAAATAGTGTGGCAATTCCTAAAAGAACTAGAAATTGACCTTCCATACAATCTAGGAATACCCCTCCTGGGGATATACCTGGAAGTTCTTCTCTACAATAAATCAAAAAATTAGCCAGGCGTGGTAGTGCGCGTCTGTAGTTCCAGCTACTCGGAAGGTTGAGGCCCAGCAGGTCCAGGCTGCGGTGGCTGGGAGCGGCCACTGCACTCCAGTCTGGGCGACAGAGTGAGACTCCAACTCAAAAAAAAAAAAGAAAGAAAGAAAACTCATCAGCACAGACTGTGATCAGTTTCTCTAGAGATTACAGATATTCAGACACACTAGACACCTGAGTTGATTGACACTGGTAGATGGCCATGGGTAAGGAATAAATCATTGATTGGTTTTATCCCTAAGTCAGTCTTATAATTAGAAGACAGAGCCATCTTTCATGTCTACAAGGAATCTCCTTTTGCCTCTTGTATCAGGTCTTCATGATTCTAGACCCTCTGAGACTATGCTCTCTAACTTGTACAAATTATTAAGTTTTAATGTCTGAGTTTAAACACAGAAAAAACTCCTATCTAAATTAAATTTAGATGGGATGACATAGTTGCTTTGAATTTTGTTACAAAAAAATGGTAATTACTTCTCTATCCTTTGCTTTACTAAAATAACTTTGTTTTAAATAATAACTAATGATTTGTAAATTTTTACAAGATGAAATTTACTTCGTCTTATCCATTAACAACAGGAAAATGGATATTCTCATTTTAAATATTCCTGTTATAACAAGAGTTTTAAATGCTAAAAGCAATCAATTTTAATTTTCCTGTAACCTAAATGCATCATCTTGTAACTATTACAGAATTTAAAACTTCTTGAGAACAAATTTTGTGAGAATTATTTATTTTAGTTCTTGAAGGCTTCTATTTTAATGAGAAATACATTAGAGAAATAAAAGAAAAACGTCTGCAGATTCCTTGATAAATGAGGTTGTTTTCTAAGGAAGTCACATTTAGGGTTGTACATTAAATAGAAGGAATAATGCTGTATATCTATATTCTGAAGCACACTTTAGCAACTTGTCAAATATCAGACTCTTTGATCCAGTCCTTACACTTTTAGGCATTTTCCCTATGGAAATAATCATTTAAGAGTGAAAAGATGTAAGCTCATGAATATTTCTTATAAATCTGTTTTTAATAATTGGAAACATCTCAAGCATTCATCAGTAGGGTACTGATTACTTAAGTTAATTATTGCACATACAAATAAAAGAAAGAGAGATAGCTACATCAAACCTGTTCCATTCTAGCAAGAACTTTGTTGCATTTATGACTTATTGATGCTCTTCTCTCTATCTGAATCACATCTTCTTCCTTTGCCATCCAATCCATTCTTTAACGAATTTAAATTAACCTTCCATGAACTCCTTTAGGTGATGGTGCACATTTTTCTTTTTTTTTTTTTGTCTTCTAGTTTTACTTTCTTTGCATCTTTCATATGTCATTTTTCAAATACTATCTTACATTTTGGTTGTTCTTACATATTTTTTAGAAGTGTGTGCTCATTCAATCTCTGGTGAATAAATTATAGGCTTATGCACAACAAACTCTAGCCATCATTAGGAATTAAATGCCACTGTGCCTCATCACATGGAACGTTGCTTTAATTCATCCTTAATGTTTTTCTTTTTACTTTCTCTACTTAAAACACTTTTAAAGTAAACTACATGAAAAAGAAAAAAATTACCATGTATCTCTTATTCATGAAAGTTATATAAGTTCAAATAACCACAGAAATAAATGAAAGTCTAAAATGTTAAAAGTTTAATTTTCTTTTATCCTTGACCTAAAGGTTCTATCCCTCTTCTCCAAATGTAAAAGCATTTTACAAAATTAATTTGTACTAAGCACTAGAGGTCATTTTCAAAAAGCATCGGGGAATTAGTACCAAATAACTTATGTGAACTTTAGTGATTGCCAACAAGAAAAGTCAATTTCCACTGCTAATATCTAGGAATTTAATTTGATCACTCCTATTAGTATAATTAGGGATAATATTGCTTGAAGGCAAGTAGCTTAATCTATAAAGGAAGAAGGGAAATTGAAACCTCCATAATTTACTTACCAATATTCGACATAAATGCCATACCTTGTATTTTTCCTTGTGGTTTCAGTTAATCACAAAAATGTCAGATATATATCACATATGCATGCTTCTAAATACAGGGAAAAAAGTGTCGAGGTCTTTGGGACTTGCTGGATGTTTCGTCATTGAGTGAGTTCCTTAATTTGTTTGTATGCTGAAACTATACATAGATGGCCTTAAGAGAAGGAAGGATACAATTGGAACAAAAAATTTTTATTACCAATAGGTGACATGAAGCAAATTGTTCAACTCCTCTGAGCTTTGATTTCTTTTTCTGTGAAGTAGAAAATCTGTACTTTTCTCATAGGATTGCTGTGGTTAAGATCATTTTAGTGCTGCCTGCCACCTTCAAAAATTGGGAAATAGGTTACAGGAATTTCTAACTTTTGGTAATTTCTAACTTTTTGGCTTGCTTTATTAGAAATTTCAGAGGCCAACATGATGGAAGACTGATATCTGGCTCTTAACTTTGTTGTTCTTAACTTTCCATTTAAGGACTCAATTATTCCTTGAGTTTACCTACTATTTGACTCTAAATAAATAATTCCTAGTTCAATTTCTCCATCAGGAAGAGAATTTTGAACTTTGATTTTATAAAAAGACAGCCAGGATTTAATGATCTACTTTACTATTTATTATCTGGTGATCATGGAACCTTTTTCTGTGTTGATTTCATGATGTATATTAATACTACCCACTTCATTGGATCATTGTGAAACTTCAAGAGATAATGATATATAGATTTAAAACACTTAGAGCAAGGTTAAGCAAATAAACACTATGCTACTTTTCTTAGACATTTGTATTTTTTAAGGCACAATGTTTATTTACAGTCATAATTGAATCCTTAAGTGTTTTATAATTCATATTTACAACCCCTATATAATCCCACATAAAGTTTTTGCATTCTGGATTAGTCCTTCACATTTTCAGACTTCATGGGGGGTTGGGTGGTTGTAAATATGAATTATAAAACACTTAAGGATTCAATTTTCTGTGAGGGTAGTGACCACATCTTACATCATATCTTTCTTCCCCAACAGTGGCCTTTTGAATAAAATAACATGAGGAAAAATAAGTAACTCATAATAGATTTTAAATAAAATGTTTTTTCCTTATTTGTATGTGCATATATAACACTTCCAAAGCTTGAAATCTTTTTATAATTAAAAAATGTAGATGTCTGAAACATAAATTAATGATAAATGCATTATAATATTTCACTTACTCTTTATGTGATGTAACATTATGGATAGGAATCTTAGCTTTTTTATTTTGTTTTTACATAAAGATAAAAAAAGTCAACGAGCGTTGACATGGTACAAAAGTCAAATCATATTTGTATTTTATTTATCTACCACATTAAGCTCATTTTATTGGAGGATTCATTTAGCAAAATGAATGTGAAGCACGAAACAGGTAGTTTCCCAGGATCCCATTCTTTTTCTCTTTTGCTCTATTGACTTAATATTGTTGCCGAATGTTGTTGTTTGCAGACCTGGATTCATATACTCTCAACCTTACTGTTATTCTCTGTGACATCCTTTAAGTTATCAATATAGTTACCCACCTAAATTCATGGCCTATATCATAAGAAAGGGAAAAAGTTTCCAAAGACATTAGGGCATGTTCATATTTAACACAAGTAAGATCATTGTTAAATTCTTTGAAATTGAGGTGCATATACCAAAATAGCTTCATTTTGTTTTGGTAGTCACGATTTATAATTACAGGTACAATCTAAGAATATGATATACTTAAAAAGAAAAAATTTAGTAGCTAAGTATCAGCCATTTTTTTTTTAGCTCACAGTTTTGTGGGACAATCAATACCTCTCCAATTAAGGCAATCCTTAGCTGGTTGTTGCAGTCAGTTAGTGGCATGACATAGCATAATTGTCTAGGATGTTCTTATTTACACTTATGATGGCTAGCAGTCTGGTTGGTCTTGGAGCATCAGTTAATTCAACTTGTTTCTGTCCCATAGGGTTTCTTCCTCCAGTGGGCTAGCTCGGGCTTCCTCATATGATGGTGGAAAGATTTTCAGGAAGTGAAAGAATCTTAAAGTGAAAGTGCTTCCCAAGCCTCTGTTTGCATTATGTTTGCTACTATTCCCTTGGCCTGAGAAAGTCAAAAGACCAGACTCCACTTCTCAATGAGAAGAAGCAAAGTATTGTGCCCAATGTTACAATCCACCAGACTCTAATATATACACATATGTTAACTCAAATATATTTTATATATCACACATACACATGCACATTTGCATAAATATTTTATAAACGCATATGACCCATGATTAAAATATTTAAAAACACCCTTCCAAAGTGACAATAAATTAGCTCATTTATTTGTACATATATCTGAAGTTAAATAAAAATAAGCATAAACAGAAATAAATAAATAAATGCATGGTACGCTACTGCATAACTTAATATCAGCAAATCACATCACTTTATTTGTATTTGATGATATTTAAGGTCTCCACTATATGGTAGTGGTTTTTCTTTGGTGGCATGATAAATCATTATCAACATAATTTGTTGCCACCATGCTGTGTGTACACAAAGTCCTACCTTAGGCACTAAAAATTAAACTGAAAAAAGGTTTGAGACTAGTTTAAAATCCAGTTGTGAATCTATATATTTGCAGTTATCCTCAAAAAATTCTAAATAAGTTGGTACAACTAAGGATACAGGAATTTAAAGGAAATAAATTACTAAAATTAACTGAACTGAAGAAGACATCTGAGAAAATTGTTTTGCATGATGAGTTCCTTGTGTTAAAGGAGGACATGAATTAGCAGAAGGACTGAGTATGGAAGTTATATGAGATGAGTTCACGGAAGGAAACAGGGAGCATATAGAAAAGAAGTATCTGTGAGACTAAACTAGGGAGTTTAAATTTAATGATATAAGCAAAGGAGAGTTATTGAATGCTTTTAAAAAACAAAATCCAATGTCATATTCACATCTGCAGGTGACTTATCTAATCTGTAAGCCTCTAAAGAATACAAGAATACAACCGGGCTTGGTGGCTCAGCCTGTAATCCCGCGTCTTGGGAGGCTGAGGTGAATGGATTGCCTGAACCCATGGATTTGAGACCCTCCTGGGCAACTTGGCGAGACCTCATCTCTACAATAAATCAAAAATTAGCCGGGCATGGTAGCGCGTGCCTGTAGTTCCAGCTACTTGAAAGGCTGAGGAGGAAGGATCGCCGGAGCCAGCAGGTCAAGCCTGCGGTGGCCAGAAGCGGCCACTGCACTCCAGTCTGGGCAACAGAGTAAGACTCCAACTCAAAAAAAAAAAAAAAAAAAAAAGAATACAAATTTCTACCTTAATCAACCTACTTTAGAGAGTTCCAATAAACCTAATTCTAAAAATTTTAAATTTTTGGAAAACATATCACCAGATATTTAATTACAACATGACTCTAGCTTCCTCTCCAGGTGATACAAATCTGTAAGTAATTTGAGAAATAATGAATATTGACATGATTACTAAAAAGTGTTCCACAAATTATAAAATGTATAAAAATTATAATTTAAGTACTTAAAATTGGACATTGGTTCTTAATTGTCTTTAGTTGAGTTATTTGTTTGTTTGTTTTTTCAGTATTTCTATGACCTCTGTGGATGTATGAAATTAGAATTAAAGGTCTCTTTAGAGTTGACTTTTCATAGCACAATGTCAAATGTAACTTGTCTTACCATTTGAAGTTTCTTTGCTTTTGGTAGTGGCTCCATTGGTCAAGTAGATGAGTTACTAGATCATAAGTAGAACATGGTAAGACATTGTAAAACCAGTTCTTTATCCAACTCTAGCCTAAATGAGGGAAAATTATGATAAAATTAGTTGCAAATTAATAATTTATTTGGAGAGAAAGCTGTTACTATTACGTGCATCCCTCTAACAACATTAGAGAGAACATTAGAGAACCACTGAGAGAAATTATTCATGTCCTTTAGATTTTTAGGATCACAAGAAAAGTTTTCTGATTCAGATCTAAAGAATTTTATAGGCTTTAATGGCCTATGGTAGCAGAGTGAAGCTAGCTGTATGGGGAATGAGTAGAACTTCTAGAATTCCAGCAGGCAGTTTCCTATGGGCCAAAAGTGGACCTTGTGGAAGAGGTGACCTCAAAAGAGATAGTGGGCCTTGGGTAGATCGTTAGAAGCTAGAGACTGTTGCTGGAGAGGCAAAGTCATAGAAGTCTATTCAGAAGAAGCTTCATCCTTGTCAGGGAACTTCCATAAAAGTGGCCTCCAGTGATGGTTATCTTGGGGGGCCCTCTCAAAATATCTTTGATAGGCAGAACTGCTATTATTAAGATAAAAGTGATCCTAATTCATATTAAAATTATACTGGTCACATAACATTATGCTGATGTCTTATTACCCATTACCCTTTCTTTAAGACAGAATACACATAATCATCAACTAGAATGTATATGAAAAATAAATCAAAAGAAAAAAAAGCTGAGCATGAAAATTTATTTGAGAGATCTAGATAAAAAAATATCTGGAGAAAGAAAAGTTTTGAATCAAGTGATAGAATAAAGTTTTGCCATTAGACCAGAAAGGACTTTTAAATATGAGAAAGTGATTATGAAAACTTTGAGGTCTATTCAATATTCTATACCACAGGATAGGGGGAAAAAAACAATCTAACAGAGAAGTTTACAGGTGCAGAGTAAGAGTGGACAAAATTGCCTTATGCTTTAATTCACTGAGTCCAGCTCATTTAATAAACCAATTATACTCTTGTTCATCTAAATATGTAACTTTTAATTTTCTGAATATACAGAAACCAGGTTGATAGATTAAGGTGGAATATTTTGATATTTTAAATAAGCATTGTCTTAATCCATCATACACACTGTACCAATATCTGACACTTGGTAATTTTTAAATAATAGATGTTTACCTAGCTCACAATTCTGGAGTCTCAGAAGTACAAGATCAGCTCAGATGGCCACATCTGATAAGGGCCTTGTTGCTATATCATCTCATGGTGGAAGGCATCACATGAAGAGAGAGCACATGAATGGGCAAGACGGAGTCTAACTCCCTTTTATAATAAGTCCAGTCTTGTGATAATGGCTTAAATTCATTTACAAGGGCTGGTCCCTCATGATGCAATCATCTCTATTAGTCCTGATTCCTATCCCTGTTGCATTGAAGATTACGTTTTAAACACATGAACTTTGAGAAGCATATTCAAACCATAGCAAATATAGATACACAAACACACACACTCACACTCACACACACACACACACACACACACACACACACACACACAGCTCAACCATTAAAGTATAACAGCAGAAAGGCTAATTTAATGAAATATATCACTACAGAGATATGGTTAGTCTTTGAGTGTTGCTGAGAACACATTAGGAAGACAACTGTTAGGATACTTACTATTTTAAATGTAAACTATATCTTTTTGCAAGAAAAGTGACTTTTTAAATGTGATTCCAAATTATTCTAAAATGCTAAGTCTTTTAAATTATATCTGCCAGGGTCATAGTCAATAGCCCGCTATGATCAGGAAAACCATACTACTATGCCAAATATTGTTTTAAAAAATGGAGTGAATCACAAGATTTTCTAAAAGAATCTGACAAGTATCTCTGTTCCAAATATATATAGATTAAAAGCCAATAGTTCTAAACATGTTTTAACATTTTTAAATTTGGGGAAGAAAACTCTTTGTGTCCTTTGATGAACAGACTGAGGCAGCACCTAAACTTTATTGTAACAAGCTACAAAATATGTGAAACCTTAACTAAACATTTTCAGTAACAGATATGTGAATATCTCATTTTCTTCCTTAGCTTTCTAAACAAAGGTTAATAGCTAGCCCATAGCTCAACATTATCAAAGTATTTGTGTCACCAGTTTCTTTACTTACAGTTTTCCTCTAGGTTTTTTCATTAACCGAAGGTTGAAACCTGCGACTTCTAGTTTCAGCCATGATTTCAATCAAGCCAAAAGTAAATCTCTGCAGGACACACAAATTTACTTGAGGAAATATCTTTATTTTCCCTCAGCAATATTAAACTGATAAGTGGCTTACACAAAGTGGAAAAAGTATTTGTTTTAACTATAATTTGGATGTTTCCAGGCAAGTATAATAGAGATATGGGGAAATCATAAAGACTAAGAGAGTTTGTACAAAAGAAGATATGCAAATGGCCAACAAGCATATGAAAAAATGTTCAGCATCACTAATCATCAGGGAAATGCAAACCAACCCCATGCACATCAATGAGATACCACCTTAACACCAGTCAGAATGGCCATTATTTAAAAAATTAAAAAACAATGAGTGTTGTCATGGATGTGATGAAAAAGGAACACTTATGTACTATTGGTTGGTGTGCAAATTAGTAGTAAAACCTCTCTGGAAAACAGTAGGGAGATTTCTCAAAGGACTAAAAATAGATATAACATTTGATCCAGAAATCCCACTACTTGGTATCTACCCAAAGGATCTGAGGTTGTTATTCAAAAAAGTCATCAACACTCATATGATTATTGCAGCACAATTCACAGTTGGAAAGATGTGATATCAGCCTAAATACTCATCAACTGATGAGTGAATAATACTCATCAACTGATGAGTGAAAATTTGGCACATATATATGAATATATGCATATATATGTACACACATGTATATATGTACATACATATGTATATACATACCATGGATAACTGTTCAGCCATGAAAAAAGCTAAATCATGTCTTTCGCAGCAACTTCCATCCTAAATGAACTAATGCAAGAACAGAAAACCAAATACCAACATGTTCTCACTTATAAGTGGGAACAGAACTAATTATCTGCAAAAGCATAGGACACTGGGGACTCAGAAGGTTCCAGATGGGAAGGAGTGTAGGGATTAAATGTTATCTGTTGAGTATAATGTCCATAGGTTGGGGGTTATAGGCACACTAAAAGTCCAGACTTCTTTGCTACTATACAACACAGCCATGTAACCAAAAACTGTTTGTACTAAAGCTATTGAAGTAAAAAATAAAATAAAATAAAATAAAAAGACTAAAGAAGTTTGTAAATATGTCCTTATAATGAAGTCATGGAATATTAACTGGGTAGGTAAGACATGAACATATATAGGGAATGACCGTCAATGGATTGGAGGTATCAGCGAGTTTTAATAACTTTTAAAATAGTATTAGAAGAGAAGAGCTGCAGGATGAAGATTACGTAACTTGGTTCTGGTTCTATAGTATTCAGACTACTTAGGGCTTTTTGGATCAAATGGGTATTTTGGCAGTGTTAGCAAACTGGCTATATTTTGGAACTACTTATATGGAATTAGGCTTTGTAACAACAGACTAAATGTCCTGTATGACTAAAAAAAGCAGGTTGGTAATTATGCCCCTCACTGTCTCTACCCTGAACAACCTATCCAAGTTACCTTATGTCACCCGCTCCTTCACAAAAAAGTAGACAGTGTTAAAAGCATAACTGTTACTTCAAAATTTGGTCAGGCTTTACACTACTTACCAAATCCATTTGGAAGATATTTAATGTAGAAAGATTTGGTTAAAAGAGTTGCGTGTAAGTGATTTTTATTCTTCAGAAAGCATGCAATAGGGCCTTGAGTATTTTCTTAATGGAACCTTGTTCTTGTTTCAAACAACGATTTGAGCAGTATTTCAAATTGCACAGTATATTTAAGAGTAATTTCATAGTGAAATCCAGTGTTCACTATCTAGGGAATGGGCCAGCTGAGACCCAATCTCTACCAATACACAATATGTCCTAGTAAAGAATATGCGTGTTTACTCCCTGAATCTAAAAAAAAAAAAAAATTAAAGCAAAATAACAATTTCATAGTAACATCAATGAAAGAATGGGGATTTTTTTTTTTTTTTTTTTTTGAGTTGGAGTCTCACTCTGTTGCCCAGACTGGAGTGCAGTGGTCACTTCCGGCCACCGCAGCCTCGACCTGCTGGGCTCCGGTGATCCTTCCGCCTCAGCCTTCCAAGTAGCCGGAATTACAGGCATGCGCTACCACGCCCGGCTGATTTTTTGATTTACTGTAGAGATGAGGTCTTGCTGCCCAGGCGGGTCTCAAATCTGCGGACTCAGGCAATCCACTCACCTCAGCCTCCCAAAGGCGCGGGATTACAGGCTGAGCCACCGAGCCCGGCTACTTTTTAAAAATAATACACAGTTGTCAAGCTTGTAGGTTAGTTATATATTAATAATTACCAAGTGTGGCAAATTTTATTTTAGAAACATAACTGTAATGACACCTCTCAATTTATAAGCTCTTTTACATTGTGTCCTTCCTGTTCACCAGAATGCAGAGCTTAAATCTAACCCTTGAATTTTGGTTGGCTCTAATGACACACTTGCAACAAATACAGTTAGGCTAAAGTGACCCAGGCTTACATGTAAGAGTAGTGCATCTGCCTTCAATCTTAAATCACTTGCTTTTAATGTGCTTCCTCCCTGATATCCCTCTCTAAACCTATTTGGTATTCAGTGGGAATGAATTCCACATATGAGGCTACGTGTAGGTGTCCCAATCTGTAATGTTCAGTTGAGCCTAGTTGTTTGGCCATCCCAGCCTATATACCAGACACATGCGTGAAGAAACTTTCAATAATTCTGGCCCACAGCCATTTAATTTATCTCTGGCTGTTTGTTTCTTCTGGATCCCCAAACATGGTGATGGAAAGTATGCCATCTTCACCTGTGCCTGTCTAAATTCCTAATTACATAGTTAGCATAATATAATTATTTGTTCTAATTCAATAAGTTGGGGGTAGTTTGCTGTGCAGCTGATAACAGGAACAGAATTTAGTATCTCAAAATACAGTATCAATAAAACAAAACTGAAAAAAATTAGCATTGATTGGGAGACTAGGTCACAGCATAACTTTTAAGTCCTTGAAATGGCTGTGAGTGAGGAACTGAAGGAAAAAGAAAAGAAATATTATTCAGCTGGTTGAAAGAGGACCCTTATTGTATAGTGGCAGGAAATCTGGCAATCCTGTCATTTTGGGTAGCGTAAACAATATAAAAAAATAGATAATAAGGTAGTCAACTTTGCTAAGAAATTTTCCATGCTGAATTTAAAATTTTTTAAAATGCCAACATGTTTCTTTCAGCTGTGAATGATAAAATAAAAATAGAGAGAAATTAGCTAAAGAGTTATTGCTCATTTTCAATGCAAACTACAGGGGAAAAAAACATGAAAAAGGCAAGACTTGTTGAAATTTTAAAATACAACTATTTCTCATGCCCATCTTCATAAAGAGGCAGAAGAATCACCTAAGCCCAGCTGGTCAAGGCTGTGGTGACTGTGAGCATGCCATACTGCACTCTAGCCTGGGCAACAAGAGTAAGACTCCAACTCAGAAAAAAAAAAAGAAAAAAAAAAAAAAGAAGAAAAATATTCTAATAACCGTAAAGGGGTTGTTCTACCACTGCCTCATAGGAAACTCGAGGCTGAGAGAGCTTATCACAAAAAGATTGGTGGCTGTGGTTTACATTTATTGGAGCATATTATAAATTGATAATAAGAACCCCATAATTTTTAAAAAATTTTATCAATTTGGACTGAAAATGACAAAAGCAGTACAAAATAAAGACACCAATGGACCTGGCAACATGTGTCAAGAAAGACTGAAGAATTGCTGTGGAGCAGTAACTGCTGTGTGCCTTTCATTTCTTCTCCTCCTGTGGGAATATCTATTGCAGTGATTTTTTGTTTGATTCCCCATTGTATGGTGGGTTTGTGGGAAGAAGATCATTTGTCTGTAGTTTACAAGTATGTGGAGGGGGATATGTCACATGATAAAAACAGAACCAAAAGAGACTCATTTGTACCTGGCCAGGATTTAGATGACAAAGCCTAGACTTCGATCTGTTCCTGTATGGGATTAGACTTTTGACATCTTCTGAAGTATGTGAGTGTATATTGCACATGGAGGGATATGAATTGTAGCCAAAGGACATACTGTGAAAGATTGTATTTTCCAAAGACTACCCCAACAATATCACCTATCCTGCATGCTCCTTTATCATATGTTCTTGCCTCTTCTCTATTAAGAGGAGGAATCCAGTCACCCGGCACTTGTATCTGAACTATACTTAGAAACTTACGGTTAATTATTAGAAAGTAGTTAAAATGACTCTGGATGTCTTCTGAAGTTAGGTCAGAAGAAGCCTTTCAGATTCTGCCTTTTGTTTGTTTGTTTGTTTGTTTGTTTGTTTGTTTGTTTGTTTTTGAGTTGGAGTCTCGAACTCTGTCGCCCAGACTGGAGTGCAGTGGCCGCTCCGGCCACTGCAGCCTCGACCTGCTGGGCTGCGGCGACCCTTCCGCCTCAGCCTTCCAAGTAGCTGGAACTACAGGCGCGCGCTACCACGCCCGGCTAATTTTTTGATTTATTGTAAAGATGAGGTCTCGCCAAGTTGCCCAAGCGGGTTTCGAACCTGCGAGCTCAGGCAATCCACTCACCTCAGCCTCACAAGGCACGGGATTGCAGGCTGAGCCACCGAGCCCGGCTCTGCCTTTTTTTTAATGCTCTCTGAACACTCCCTTTTAGACTCATCTGCGTGGCTTTGAGAAACACAAGCGATGTGGAAAGACATATGTAAGTGCTCCAGTACACAGTCTCAGCTGAGGTTACCATCTGAGTCATCCTAACCCAGGTCCAGGCATGCTAAGGAACACACCTCCAAATGATTTGAGGACCCAGCCATCCAAGTCATCTCAGCTGTTTAAATTCTCTCAGTTGAGGCGTCAGGACTCATGAAGCAGAGAAAAAGACATTTCTACTATACTCATTTGCTTGAATTTCTCATTCACAGAATTCATAAAATTAATAAAGTGATTATTGATTTATAACATAAAGTTTAGGACACAATTAATACCAGAAGCATGAGGAAGTGGCAATCGATTTTTTCAAAAAAAATATTTCTCAACTATTCTTATAACTTCTATTTGATATTATGCTTGTTCATTCGAAGACAAATTATTCCAAGAAAATAACATCTTGAAACTAAGCACCGACAAACAAAAGTTAAAATATGACAGAAAATAACCCCATAGGAAGACGAGAAAGAGTAACTGGAGTTGACAAAAATATAGTTGAACCACAGGAATATATAGATTAAGGATTTAGCAGGGAAGTGCAAGCTGTCTTCAAATATGTGAAGAGCTGTCATGTGGAAGATGGATTAGACTTGTACTGTAGAGCTCTAGAGAGCAGAACTAATACCTTACATTGGTTGGTCCAAGGAAGCAGATTTTATACCTAATAAAAGGAAGTATTTTTCAGTAATCAGAGCAATAAAGTTGGAGATTACTTTTTCAGAAAATAAACTACATTTCTTTCAGGAAAGCCTGGATATTGTAATAATGGTAACTTTCTAAAGAAAAGTCTTGTATTAGTTGAAACATTGGAGTAGGTGTTCTAACATATTCCAATCATAAGAATGCATAAATCTATAAAATACTGATATTTTTATAATAATCTATATGCAAAGGTTATATACATGGACCAGTTAGAAGGCAAAAAGAGCATGGATGTGGGTTTTCAGTGACTTGTGCTTTTAATGTAAATAAAATAGCTAATAATTACACTATGTCAAATAGCAAATTTAAAATGAACATTTATTCATTTAATAAATTAGTGAATAAATTATGACTATGCATAAAGCATATTAACCCTAAAAGTTGATGTTATTTTATTTATCTATAATTCCTTTATATATTAATATATGTATACATATTATATATATCTCCTTTTGTAGTAAGTCTCATTTTTCCAAAAACTTAATGAATACAAATTAATCAATATCATTTCATCATATTATATGAATACAAACAATAAGATAAAATGGATCATGAGTAATTCAGATGAAACAACATAAGAAGAACTACAGTAAAGTTAATATGCTGATACTTAGGTTTTAACATTTCACACAGATTGTAGACAAATAGGATGGAATAAATAGGAAGTGATCAGAAGAAGAGTTGCAAGCTGGGCTCGGTGGCTCAGCCTGTAATCCTGTGCTTTTGGGAGGCTGAGATGAGTGGATTGCCTGAGCCCGAGTGTTCGAGACCTGCCTGGGCAACTTGGCAAGACCTCATCTCTACAATAAATCAAAAAATCAGCTGGGGTTGCGCATGCCTGTAATTCCAGCTACTCGGAAGGCTGAGGTGGAAGGATCGCTGGAACCCAGCAGGTCGAGGCTGCAGTGGCCAGGAAGCAGCCACTGCAATTCAGTCTGGGCGACAGAGTGAGACTCCAACTCAAAAAAAAAAAAAAAAAAAAAAAAGAGTTGCATCACCATCCCATCATTATTTCCATAATTATTATATTTACATTGGCTATTATTTATTGATCATTTATTGTTGTAAAAAATTATGAGTACATGATATTTTTATCCTCTTTAATTGTCAACTGATTTTATAAAAATGGTAACTAACATCTAGTTTAAATGTGTGGTTTGATCAAGGCCACCCAGTTAAGGTGATAAGTTGGATACTGAACCTGGGTCTTTTTTGATGACGGAGCCCCGTCTATTATGCTATAGAGTATGTTACTGTAATGGGAACTAAACTTTTTTTGGTAGAGTCTTTAGTCATTACAAGTAGATGCGTGTTTTATTTATAATAAGTCTCCAAATATATATTTCCCCTTATAGTTCAAAGTTTCTGAAATTCCACAGTTAAATATTTTCCTTTTCTTTTATCTGATAGAAAATGTAAGCGTTCTTCAATTACTTGTGAATAACATTGAGAGAGTAGTCAACACATTTGACTAATAGATTAAATATAGATTTACCATAATTTAGGCTGCAGGTAATAAATGAGTACTATGGAGTGTCAAAAAAGGAGAAAGATGATAACATCCAAAAAGAAAGAAAGACTGCATGAGACATTGTCCTTCTAACAATATCTCAAATATAAAGATATGAAAGGCATTTTTCAAGAAGACAAGGAATATAGGATTTCCAACTTTAATTTTGAAAACATTAATCTCGGGACTAGCAAATTGGCAACACATGATTTACGAAGAAGGAAAGTGAATTTTCATCCTAGGGAAATGGAATTAGATGTTTTGAGAAAATAAGGAAAGTCAACATGCAGTTAGATAAATGTTTTTGAACTTATAGAAATAGTTTTGATAGCGAAATCGAAGTTTTCTAAATTTCTGATGTTAATGGATTGAGACATCACTAGAATTTTTCATTGACGACTAAAGAGAATGTACAGAGGTTTAAAGCAAGAGGGAAGAAAATCAGGTGAGAATGCTGGAGCTGGAGAGAGAGAGATCGTTTGAAATATTTTGCTTTTTCTTGCAAGTTTTCTGAAATATTTTATACTGTGCACAAAAAAATTCTCTTAGTTGAGAGGAAATGAGAGTAAATCATACTCTTTTGTTAGTTTGGTATGACACTACCGATAGCAGAAATTTTGTCAGGATGCTTAATGACAGTTTATATAAAGGCAAAGATTCATGAGGCTAGAGATATTAGATTTAGTTGGACAATAATATGTAGAATGAAGGACTTTATGAGATTTGCCTAGTATAGTGAATTCATTTCTGGGTTCTCTTTGAAGTTCAAGTATTATAACTTAAAATTATATTTTAATATTTTTCATAATCTAAAAAATATCGCTCACATGTGATTTAAATTTATAATGAAATACATGATAGTTAAACCAATTTATAGCACTAAATTATCTAAATGTCTCTACTTACTTCAAAAGCACTTATTCAGATCTTTTTCTCCTGTTTCTCTTGATGACACTTGACAAAAATTATTTTTCACAAAACTCTAGTCAGATTCCTCTGTGGTTTCTTTTCTACTAGGTTCAACCTTGGCCCATAAAAACTTGTACACACACAAACATAGTTTACCACAACTCAAGGCCAAATCCTTAAGATAACCCTATCACCCTTGAAGTGCCTGCTAAGACAACTCATGTTATTAAAATAATTTCCTGTTTGATCCTGCCAATGTCTGAGGATAGGGTCTCTGTCTCTCAGACTCCGTGGAAAAAAGAATCCTTACATGGTAACTGCCAGATAGCAGACATAGCTGGCCTAATTGTTTTCACACTGACTAACGCTTTGTAATTTTTCACTTTTCTGAGCCCCTGCTTGCCCACTTGCCCTTTCTCTCTCCTCATATGCTCCCTTTAAAACATCCATTCACTTCTGTACAAATCAAAGTTCAGTTCTTGCTCAACTCTTCTTGCTATTGTAATAGTTATTACGGTTTAAAATCGTACCTTACCACTTTATCTAGTGTCCAATTCTGTCTTTGACATACTTTCTCTTTTTTCTTCAATGAAACAGTTTTAGAACGCATACATATTTATAGAAGTGAACTAGTTAGATACATTTCCTAGATTCTCACAATTTAATACTTATATCAATACTTCTATCAATAGAATAATTCAAGTTTACTTAAGACACGCTATTAGTCAGGCACTGATGATACCTGCTTTAAAATTATTCTGACATTAACGCTCACAACAATACTGCACGATATTTACTCTTGACATATGCCATAATACAGATAAGAAAATTAAAGAAATTAAACTGCAAATTAAAATTTCTTGGCTTTGGAAAGATTATTTTTCTTAAATGAATTGATGATTGAATTTATTTCTTAAATAAAAGATTCTTTTTCTTAAATGAATCACCAAATCTTAACTACATTTTTCTCAGTATAGAAAAATACAAAAATCTATGCTCTTAAGGAGCATTTATTTTTTAAATTTTGGCATAGTTGCTTAAAGTTGATCTTCTGTCTATTGAATTCAAGGAATTTCACAATACCGATTTTCAAAGAATATGTATAAGTCCTAAAACAAAAGACTTAGCAGAGTGTTCATATCATCTATAAAATTCTAGCTTCTACAGCACACTTTACATTCAATTATTATGTATTTTTAAATTGTCATTAAATTGATAACTAAACTGTTTTTAATTAAATTTATTAGAAAATACAGTTAGGAGCCGGGCTCGGTGGCTCAGCCTGTAATCCCGCGCCTTTGGGAGGCTGAGGTGAGTGGATTGCCTGAGCCCGCGGGTTCGAGACCCGCCTGGGCAGCGAGACCTCATCTCTACAATAAATCAAAAAATCAGCCGGGCATGGTAGCGCATGCCTGTAATTCCGGCTACTTGGTAGACTGAGGCGGAAGGATCGCTGGAGCCCAGCAGGTCGAGGCTGCGGTGGCCGGGAGTGGCCACTGCACTCCAGTCTGGGCAACAGAGTGAGACTCCAACTCAAAAAAAAAAAAAAAAAAAAAAAGAAAATACAGTTAGAATATCAAACATTAAAGGATTAAACTAAAAATAGGCACTGAAAATTTTAGGTATACGTTAGCCTAAACATGCATTTACTTAGTAAGTTCAAAGGTTTATCAATGCTCTTGAGCAGATATTAGAAATAGATGACCTTGCAAAATTCTAGAGATCACATAACCACCTGTAAAATATTAAAAATACACAATTATTTTTCTTCTTACCCCAGTTCATAGCTCCTTTTTAAAGGCTCATTATTTCAGACATTAGTAATAGTTGATAATTAGTGCTGATATTATTTCTGGAAAATACTTTATAATCATTTTATTTACTCTTGAAAATAAACAATTAAATACAACAAAACAGCATTGAGAAGTTATGTATTAGTAATTTGTCAGCAACCAGTGACAGAGCAGTGATTTGAGCTCAAGCCAAGCTTCTGACTCTAGTGCACACATAGCACTTGAGTACAACCTCCTGGATGTGGGCTTGTCACAATTAGTTTCTAATCTTTCTGGCCAGTGCGGTGACTTACACCTGTAATCCTAGTATATTGGAAGACAGAGGCAAGAGGATTGCGTGTGCCCAAGATTTTGATACCAGCCTGAGCAATAAAGTGGGGCCCAGGCATGTGGTGCCTGTAGTCCCAGCTGCTCTGGAAGCTAAGGCTGGAAAATCACTTAGGTCGAGGTTGTGATAAACCGTGATTGTACCACTGCACTCCAGCCTGGGTGACAGAGGGAGACTCCAACTCAAAAAGAAAGAAAAAAAAGTTTCTGATTACCATTTATTCCCTTAGAAAAATAATTTCCCCAATATGAGTAGTGCCTTCTGTTTTCTTTCCTTCTTTCAATCTTGCAACAGTGCATTCCGATGAAAGGGACTTGATGTATTTCATTGACTAAAGAAAAAAATATGAAAAAAAATTTAGTATCAAGAGAATTCAGTTGCTAGCATGTTCCATTTTCAGATAATATGCAGCAAAACATTGAGCCTGATATTGTGTGTTTTGTTGTTTCCAGAAATGATGATTCAAATCTTCAAGCTGTGTATTTAGACAAAATTAATGTTTCCCGAGCTGACAGTGACTGTAATGGAAATAATAATAAATGCACTATCCTTAAATGTGTTGGCACTGCACAGTGGAAGATCAGGCTGAGCACAACTGTTTCATGTCACATCTTTTATGAAGAAAAATGTTCCCAACTTCAAAACGGTCTTCTTCTGTGGTATTTTGTAAATGTGGCAAATGTATCTAACATTTTTTCAGAATTACTGAAATTTGAAATGCACAAAAACCTTAAAAAGAGATTATATTTCCTGTGAGATTGTAAGAGAAAAGTAGACACTAATAAATAAGCACCACATACTGCCTTATTCTATGAATATATTAAATCAAGTTTTGGAATAATAACTGTTCCTTGGCCAAGTAGACTAAGGGAATTTAGGTCAAATTAGCCTTACACAGGGTTTTCTAAAATTATATGTCCTGCATAGCTTTCATTAGGCTTGAACAATTAGCAATTGTAATTTACTCTCTTATAATTGCACCATTCATCCCCTTCAAGAAAATAAATGTAAATATAAAAATGAAATTACGCAAGAAGCTAAACAGGATAGACAAAAACAAGGTGGATTAGTGCTTATAAAGTTTATTCTTAAATGTTTATTCCCTTAAATATAAAAGCTGTATTAATGTTCTTACTAATAGTGTTGCTTTAATTTTATCTCTAACTATAGAGATAAAATTAAAGTGATGAAGAAATCAATATGTCATAGAAAGTATATGTGTGCATATATTATGTTAATTGCATAGTTTACCTCTTAAGTATTTGTGTGTATGTGTGCATGTGTGTGTGTAGAGTATTGAAACCTGAAATTAAAGCTTAGGGATCATCTTGGAGTTGATTCATTTTTAAGACTCACACAAACACCATGAGAAATGTTGAGAGAGACTTGTCCAGTTTTTTCCGAAGTCCAAAGAAGAAATTGCCATTGCTTTCTTGTCCTATTATTATATGGTTTCTTCTCAGAGAACTCGTGTTAAATCAGTTATTATTAATTAATTTTTTACGACCAAATTTAATTGTTGTATTTTAGTTCTCATCTTTTATGACGTCTTCTTGGCAAATCCTTCTCTTCAAAGTCTAACCTCAAGTAATTCTAATCCAGTGCAGAACTCCACTTTCCTTTCTATAATTGTTAACCCTTTGTTTTCTTCTCCATGTTTTCAATGATACTGCTTCAGTTTTATCCACTTTTTTTTTTAATTTACACACATTCTTTGGCTTGTCATGACTTTTTCATGGATTCAACAAATACCTTTGACAATAGGTTTCTATGCCACAAAAAGTGTAGAAAAATTATAGTTGCAAATACAGTGGTCCTAAATAACTTTGGTTAAAATAATATAACATTTTATATCATTGGTGATTTTACAAAGACATATAATCACATACATACATGTATAGAGCCATGCTTATCATCAAGGAAGAAGCCTGTAGAAACATAGGATTTCAAAACATAAGCTACGTTTTTTACGTCACATATCTGCCTCTGCATATTTTTTTATCTGTGTTTCATGCTGCTTCCACAAAACATTGCTTTAATAAATCTCTTTACTTTCCACTATTCAAATAATAATTTGCAAAAAAATGAAGCACAGCAGACAGAACCCTTAAATTTTATTTTAAATGGTTTTTCAATATTTCGTTGCAAATCCAGAATTTCTCACACTTAATTATTAAAATTAAGATGATAGTTCATAGCAGTTTACAATTTAGTTTCAGCAGCACACCAGAATTGATTCACACTGGCTTGTGACAGCTGATAGTATGAATCTCTCTCCAACTCTACCCTCAGTGATATCATAATGATACAGCAAGCATTACAAATCAGGACATATTTTCAGAGTCCTGGCTGTTAAATATTTTCTTGCACAAGCACTATATATAGTTTCCTTAGAGAAAATAGCTAAATTATAAAATCATTATAAATTAAAAATGATTAAAAAAACTATTAGCTTAGGAAAGACAATACCACCCGCTTGTATCTCAAGCAAAAACTAATTTTTTCAACATTTTTCTTACATTTTTCAAATGTAAGTATACATTTTTCTGAATACAACTTTCAGTTTGATTCAACACTTATTTAATGTGTTACTTAAAAAAGTAACTTTTTTTACTTTTTTAAATTGTCTATTTATCATGTAGTTTCTCCACTTTTGGTCTCAAGATGGTTGTTAGGAGTTCTTGTACACTTATTTCCAGCAGAGAGAACTTCAAAGGAGGATTATTTCTTGGGCTCCACTCAAGTTTAAATTAAATCAGTTCACATGTACTTTTTCACATTAATTGCTCTGGCTATGAGGTTGGGATTTTACTGATTAGATTAGAAATGAATTCTAATGCCTGCCAGTGATAGAAGAAATCAGTTTCCATCAAAAGACAGCTTCTAAAGAGAGGTGATTACCACATGAATAAATACTGCTACTGCATTAAATATAATAACTATATTCATATAGCTCTTACTCTAGTAAGGAAGAAAATTATTAAAAGCAAATTTCTAAAAACTAAAAAATGAGAAATACTAAGCAAAGAATTGAAAAAAAATTGTTGTTATAGAGATAACCATTAAGATGAGTTCTAAAAGAAAAAAATTTTAAAAAAGGATTGGCCATCTCAAAATCAGTAACACACTAAGAGCCTTCAGATAATGTGTTGTGCAAAAGCCCCTTTAAAATTACCTTTCTTTTAGGGAAATAAGTACAAATGATTTATAATACATAAAAATAAATGTGGTTAGGCTTTAGATATGAGTGTCTATTTTAATGATCTTATTGTTACCTGTGTTCAATTGCCACAATATGATTAAGGCTGTATTATTGTATGTAGTGTTAACAGCTCCATAATTTTTATTGTGAAAGAATTTTGCTTGACAGTATTTGAGTTAAAGTAGACATTGCTACTCAGAAGGAAAAATCAACAAAAATACATACTGTTATTTCAGTTACCTTAAATTGCATAGCCCTATAACCAGATGTGAGGTTAGAGAAATGGATGAGACATTCAGTTTTTATCAATCTGCATTAAAATGAGGTGAAGAATGAAAGTAAGAGTCAAGTTCCAGTCATGCATTGGTGAAATCATTCCAAATTGTAATTTCATTGTCAGAGGTGTGATAAAATTCATTTTGCAATTGTTAAAATGTCAAAGAGAGCTTTATAGCATTTTGGACTATCAGGTCAGTAAAAATGTCTTCTACAAAATGGCCTCATATTTTCACATTTGTATTGTATGTTGCATATCATTTGAAGATGAATCTATTTAAATGCAAATGTACAATCACAATGCAGTGAAACCAAATTATATGCAAACAAAGCTAGTTGAAGAAATTGAGTATTTAAGCATTTTTAATCAAATTCAAAGGCAAATTTACTTCCTTTCAAAAACCACTACTTAGTAAAGTTTAAACATGTCTTTTTCAGAATCATTATTGAATTATATTAACCAGTATGCCTATAGCATTATAGCTATATTTTGAGCAAGTTCTCATGCATTTGGCATGTTTTATATTCCAGACATTCTCTTATAGTAGAAAGAATATTCTGTTAAATCCTCTATATTCATTTTTTCAGGATGCTGTATAGTTTTTTTTAAAAAAAGGAATTTTGGTAACTATAAGCAAATTTATATATAAATTTATATATAAATATACCAATTTATAACAAGATGCATTATTTTGCACAATGGTCTAGAACAGTAAATGATATACAAAAACATGTCTGTGAAAAAAGAAATTAAAGAGAAGACTAATACTTGACATTATGAAGAGATAAAGATATGATGTCAAAAAATAAATATTTCAAGTAATTGAAATAATATGATCTGAAGCATATTAATTGAATAAGAATATCATTATTGCCTTAAAGGTATTTCATAAAGTGCATGATGATCTTAAAAATAATATTGACAGCCGGGCTCGGTGGCTCAGCCTGTAATCCCGCACCTTTGGGAGGCTGAGGTGAGTGAATTGCCTGAGCCCGCGGGTTCGAGACCCGCCTGGGCAGCGAGACCTCATCTCTACAATAAATCAAAAAATCAGCCGGGCGTGGTGGTGCATGCCTGTAACTCCGGCTACTCGGAAGGCTGAGGCGGAAGGATCGCCGGGAGCCCAGCAGGCCGAGGCTGCGGTGGCCGGGAGCGGCCACTGCACTCCAGTCTGGGCGACAGAGTGAGACTCCAACTCAAAAAAAAAAAAAAAAAAATAATAATAATAATAATAATAATATTGACTAATTAGGAAGATCAGAGTTGTTTCTGAATTACAATCTATTACTCAAAATATACTTATGAAATCACAGAATAAAAGATTAATATGATGACAACTAACATTTGTCATGAAATATGTGCTACTTGGAATCTATTATAAAAAATTTGTACTATGAATTTTGTTTGATAGATGTGGGATTATTTAGGTTGTTTTTCTTGAATGAGGCTTAGTCGTTGTTGTCTTTCAAGGAATTTGTCCATTTCATCTACATTCCAAAATATATTGCTTACAGTTTTTCTTAATACTATTTTATTATACTTTCAATGCCTGTAGGAACTGTCACAATGGCCCCTCATTATTCTTGATATTAGAATTTGCATCTTCTCTCATTCTTTTTTAAATCAAATTTCTTAATCTCTTCAAAGTAACAACTTTTGGTCTGATTTATTTTATATTGTGTTTCTGTTTTCACTTTTGTAATTTGTGTTTTGGTCTTTTTTCCTTCTTTATACTAGCTTTGAGTTAATTTAGTGCTTTGTTGTTATTTCAGTTTCCTCAAGTGAAAGCTTAGATCATTCATTTGAAGCTTTGATTACTATCTAATATAAGCATTTAACATAATATTTTCTTCTGATAACTATTTAAGCTTTATACCATAAATATCAATGTGTTGTGTTTCTATTTTCATTTAGTTTAGTATTATTACTAAAATCATTGTGATTTCTTCTTTGATCAGCGTTGTATTCAAAAGTACGTTGTTTAATTTTAAAACATTTAGGATTTTTATTCAAATGTCTTTGTGTTATGAATATTTCTAATTTAATTTTCTATGCTCAAATAATGTAATAAATATAATTTTAACTATTTAAACTTATTGAAAATGATATTATGACACACACTGTGATCTATCTTTCTGAGAATTCCATGAATACTGGGAAATAATAATTATTAAAATATTTTAACTTTTTTACCACTAGTGTTTTATGTTATTTCTTGGTGGAGTGTTTAAAATGTCAAGTCAAGTTTGCTGATAATGTTGTTTGAGTCTTCTATATTCTTACTTAATTTTATTTACTTTTTCCTGTCAGTAGAATATTGTTAAAATATACCTTTATAATTTCTGATTTACTCATTTCTCCTTTAGAGCTATTAGTTGTTCCATTATTTTTTGAAGCTCAGTTGTTAATTTTACTAACAATTATTATTATCTTCATAGGGATAACAAAACAAAAAAAACTTACAGTTTCTCTTATGGACTTAGGCAAAACATCCTTGGCAAAATTTGAATAAATTGAATCCAACAATGTACAAATAGCCTATAAGTATATATTTAACTTTTATATAGCAGGTTTTTAAAAGTTAAATATATACTTATAAAGGTGTATCTATATATTCGTATACTTATCAATATATACTTATAAACATTTGCATGTCCCTTGACCCAGAAATCTCATTCCTAGAAATTTACCCAAGTGAATGAAAGCATATATCCTCACAAAGATGCGTACTTTACAAAGAAGTGTACTCTAGTATTTAAGGTAGCTTCATTCAAAATAAACAGCCATTAACTGGCAAAGAGATTAACAAATAAGGTATATCAATATTCAACAGTAAAAAAGAAACAAATTATTGTGAAATATAACACAATGTGAATGGATCATAAATATTATGACAAATGAAACAGTCCAGGCACAAAAGCCTATACAATTCTATTTATAGTAATTCAGTAGTTTTTTGATAGATGTGGGATTATTTAGGTTGTTTTTCTTGAATGAGGCTATGTACTATGAATTCAATTTTTTTTGTAAATTTAGTCCTTCTGATTATTGCAGTATTCTGTAGAGAGCGAGGAGACTGATTAAAAGTGGAATGAAGAAATTTTTGGAGACATTAAAATGTTCTATATCATAATCACTGGGTGGTTGCTCAAATATTTGTAAAATACTATCAGATTTCACACTTAGAATTCTTTCTAAAAATTCATGGAAAAGAGTTCTGATGGCTCAGCCAGTCAAATATATAGAGTAAATTAGGATCATATAAAAGCAAAGCCTAAACACAGCCTTTTTGCTATCACTGGAGTAGGAAAGGAAGGGCTACTGTTCCTCCACTATAAAGATGTAGCATTTTTGTGAATAACATATTAATTTTATACCATTACCCAGTTATTGATTCACTGATGCTCTGGGGGAAAAATATAGAATATTCTTCCGTAACAACAAAAGTCTCGTAGCCTCTTAGCTAATACAGCTGGTATTATTGATTACCTTTCTAAAAGAGACATTATTTAGCTCAGGTAGTCATCTTGGGGATATGATTCTTCCCCAGTTCTAGAAAACCCCCCTTAGTCTAAGGCCTCTCAGTGGTGTCTAGCTTAGTGTCATCATGTAACCTAGCTCTACCCAATGAGACTGAGAAGAGATTTTTCTGGAAGTGACGGACATCTGAAACACACAGCTTTATTCTGCAGCATGGGAGAAGTTTTTTTGTTTGTTTAGGTTTTTTGTTTGCTTTATTTTCCTTTCTCTCATCACTGGTATATTTGGATGTGGTACTTCTAAGCATTGTAGCAATCTTGTGAACAGGAGTAGGGCAAGCATAAGGATACCAAGGTAATGAGATGGAAGATATGAATTTTTGGCAACGTCACCGAGTCAGGAAATTAATCACTCTTGAAGTCACAATACCTAGGATTTAATGTTATATGAGGCAGTATGTTTATTTACTGTTTAAGCCCTTTTGAAATGAATTACCTGATGTTGGTTGAATAAAGTATCTTACCTGATATAACACCAAACATAACACTGACAATGACAAGGGAGTGGATGGCCACAATCGAGATTTTAATTTTCCTATCGCGTTATAAATGGAATGAGATAATTCTACAAGCAACATTTAAATTTAGCTTTAAAATAAGCCTGCATGTTACTTTAGTTATACAAATGAAAGATGTGTAATGATTCACCTAACATCCAGGATTGTGAATACCTAGTCTAGTGGTATTATTTTTCCTACTATTATGTTACAAAAATTTTGACCAGACAATCGCTGATTTTTTTGGTAAGTTTAGACTTCTGATTAGTTGCAGATGATTAATATGAATTTTAATATGTCCAGTATGGGTTTGTTATATCCTTTCTATATCTGGTTTGACTACCATATAAAATTAAAGTTTCTAACACACATGGAGAAACTGAAATTGAGATTGTCTTTTCTTTCAAAATTCCCGTTCCAAGAGGATTTTAGACCCTGTTCAAGTATTCTAACAGTGTTTACATTTTTTTCTTATTCTTCTTCCTTTGGGATTTCCATCAGTTCTTGTTTATAAGGCACAGACACAAATCATTCATGTTACCTTTTAGTCACACCTCAATTTGATCAAAAACAGTATTTTACACCTAGAATCTTTCACCTAATTTATCATACTTGGTGTAAATTGGGTCTTATTGTTTCCTTAAATCAAACTTATCTTCAATGAATAAAATTTTTCTATAAATTATATCGTTCTTAAAGAAATATTCTATGGCAATGTCCAATAAATATTTGTTTGCTTGACAGAGTATATGAGATTCTGATTAGACTGGCTCTTTAACCCCTACCAATTTACTTGACAAGTAATTCAGAGATATCAGACACAGATACAAACTTTCATATATTGAAAGTTATATTTTGGTACTATTTTAGCTAAAGATTTTGCTAAACCACTATAATGTATATTCAATTTTATTTCCAAAATTAATTAGATACTATCATCATGTAGAAAAATATGTAATTTATTACTAGATTTAGCCAAGAAATTATAATTTAATTAGTCTAAGAAAATTGACAGTTAGCTTTTCATATACGCTAAATAACAATTATTTGTTTTCCTGGTAGATGTTTCTAGGAATTAAGAATTTTAAAAAGCATATTCTGAAAATCTGGATCAAGGTTAGAGACACACCAAATCAATGTTATAAATACACCTCTGCCATTTAAAAATTCTGAGCACTTGATAAACTATTTAAGGAAAATCATGAGAAGCAACTTTCAGACTCTTTCTATGGCTGCATTCTTAGGGAGATACTTACTACCACCCTTTGAGACTATTATTTGTTATATGCCCCCCAAGTCAGCTTTCCAATGCCTACAGCCCTTGGTCCTCATAATAAAACTGTCAGAATGCATGTCAATTAATGCCAATTGGGATGTGAACACCTACTCACTAGGAACTGGACTGAAACTACCAACTAATTTCACATAAGCCATTGAACAGTAATGACTTTCCATCACTTACATCCTAAGCTACATTCAAACTAGTGACCCAGAAATGAACGGCTCTCTATCTCTTTATCATTTCCCTGGAAAATACTGTTCCCTTGAGTTCACATATTTCTAAACAGTTCTAAAATGCTTTCTTGGCTTTAATAGGTTGAATTAGTGAGACAGATAAATGAGAATTTCAATAAAAATTGTATTTAAAACCTTTTAAAGCAATTGCCTAAATTTCTATAGGTGATTTCTATGAATGTGTTTAATTTCACATCCTATTGAAGTGCTGAAAAGTAAAATTTACAAAGACATTCATGAGACAGCAATGCTGTCAACCTTAATTCTTAAATACTGTTTTCCAACATTTATCTATTTGAGCTAAATATCCATTTAAAATAATTCAATAGTAACATTCTATAAAATGTGAAAAATTACGTGGAAGTAATTGATATCTGCATGTACTAGTGAATATGCATGTTTATATATTTGTCTTTGCTTGTTTGTGTATACAGGCTTACCTCCGAATTACTGATGATTAAGTTACAGACCACTGCAATGAAGCAAATATCATAAGGAAGCAAGCCACACAAACTTTTTGGTTTCCCAGAGCATATAAAGTTATGTTTGTACTATACTGTAGTTTATTAAGTAAGCAATAGTGTTATGTCTGAAGAAGAAATGCTCATACCTTAATTTTAAAAATAATGTATTGCTAAAAAATGCTAATGAACTTCTAAGCCTTTAGTGAACAGTAAACTTTTTGCTGGTGGGGGATCAAAGTGGAGACCTGAAGAGAAGAAGAGAGATGGAGAAACGGCCAGCTGGTGAAGCAGTGAGAACACACACATGTATTTATTAAGTTTGCCATCCTATATGGGCACAATTCATGTCGCCCCAAAACAATTACAATGGTAACATCGAAGATCACTGATCACTGTAACAGATATAATTACCATAAGAACTTTGAAATTTTGTGAGAATTATCAAATTGTGACACAGAGAAATAAAGTGAGCACATGCTTTTGGAAAAATGGTACCAATAGACCTGCTCCATGCAGGGTTGCCACAAAATTTTAATGTGTAAAGATTGTAGTATCTGCGAAGCACAATAAAGTAATGCACAATGAAATAAGATACACCTATGTATAAACAACTTTATTAGTTTTATATTATTAAAACTCCTTAACACTTCTTAGAGAATATATGAATTTATGGTGAATCTTATTATTTTCAGAAACAGAAAAAAACTCATAAATTGCAGAGTATATATGGAATAATTGTTTACACAACTCCTGATTTCTTAACATGTCTTGAACATTATATCTGAATGTATCCTAAGTCTGTTTGAAAGGTGTGTTCATTTAAGAAATAAGGTGACAGTAATACATGTCTCTGAGTATGCAGTCTAAGGCTATACTCACCCTTCAGTTCTATGTATAAATTAATTAATTGAGTTTCTTGTTTTCTATTTTTATAATTACAATTAAAAGGTGAAATATAGTAATGGAAGTGGTTTTGTTTTTTTTTTTTTACCATAATTTAGGAAAAATCCTGGGCTTTGGAATAACAAAGCATAGATTGGAATCTTGCCTCCATCATTCACTAGATGTGTGAGTTTGAAAAAAGCTTGCTTAATTAATTCTTCATCTTAGATTTCTCACCTGGAAAAAAAGGATACTACCTATTTAAATTTTTAAGGAATTTGAAATAATACCTGTGATTCTGGCACAATGTAACTAGTCAATACGTCATGGGTTAGTATTATAGAATGAAAGGATGGCTTTGGGAAAATGCAATCTAATTGTGCAATATCCTTTCTGACACATCAGTTGGAGCTGCATTGCTTTTTGTTTTCTTTCAATGGGATGTGTTTAGCTTCAAATAACAGATTATCAAAATAATTGCATTTAGTTTTGGTTTGTTGCTGTTGTTGTTTTGTTTGAGTCATCGTATCACTCTGTCGTCCAGGCTGGAGTGCAGTGATACACTCATGGCCACCGCAGCCTCCACATGCTGTCAGGCTATCCTTCCGCCTCATCCTTCCAAGTATCTAGAACTACAGGTGTGTGCCGCCACGCACTGGACCAGTTTTTGTTGTTGTTGTTGTCGTTTGAGTTTATTGTAGAGATAGGTCTCGCCAAGGTACCCAGGCTGGCCTTGACTCCCTGGGCTCCGGTAGTCCTCTGGTCTCTGCCTCACAAAGTGCTGAGATTATAAGCTTGAGTCACGGCACCCAGCCAATTATATTAGTTTTATCTATTTGACACTGAAATATTTGACACTAGAATATTTAGTGACTTAACTTGTTTGAAGTCCCAAACCGCACACTCTTAGTTGTGAAGATCCCGTCAGCAAGGAAGGGGACTGTGGCAGAAGACTCAGTTATATAAGAGGGATTGTGGGATAATTGGAAGAAGCGGTGATGTCTGTCGACAGGCAACAATTGTTTTCACTATTAATTAAACCTTATCTCTCTTTAATAGGTATCACAATTTTCAATTATAAATATATTTGTTTGATTAATTAATTTGCATTTCATCCACTAGGTTCTTAGTGTGGAAGTAACTGTTTCTGTACTGAAAAACAAATGCCTGAATATCGGTCATAGTTCATTAGTATTGGCTGAATTAATGCATGCGTGAATAAGTCTTTTTTCCAAAATGCTGAAACTGATATTTTACTGGTTTCTCTCAATCGAAGTGGCAACGGTTCATGATAGATTACTATAGTTTGTGTATGCAAACTAAATAATATATGAGTTATCTTCCCATTTTTTGCTATTTCTTTTGTCATATCTCACACTCATTTCTTGTCTAATATGAAACCAAATGTTTTACAGTTTCTAACTAGAACAGTTGTATTAGACATTTTCATTACATTATCCTCTTTTGAATAGAATATTTTTCTAATCCAATAGTCAGGATTTGTTAGGTGTCTCTTTGGCATATTTCAGAATATTTTGTATGTACTTTTTAACTGTTTAGGCATATACTTGTAATACACAACTAATCTGCACACCTATGTTCATTGCAGCATTATGTCCTGAAAACTTGCAAGACCAAAAGGTGATTAATTGTATTAAAAATACATCGAATTTTTTATTTTATTTCCAATGATTTTATTACATAACTCTACTGTATCATCAACCATGGGTTTCTTCAAATGGCTTTACCATAACTAATATGGCAATTACTTTAACCTGAAAGATGTCATAACAAATCATGAGCCTATAATCCAACTTTCTTATTTGAGATACTAAAACAAGATCTACATTGCATTTCTGTTTGTGAAGAAATAGCTTGCACTAACCCATGCTTTTGCTGAAAACAACTAGGAAAGATAGGTACAGTGTGTGTGTGTGTGTGTTGTGTGTGTGTGTGTGTGTGTGTGTGTGTGTGGTGAGACCCCAAAATCCTGAAATTTATTTATAAAAAAATTGTATATTTTTTCTTACATGTTCAAACTTCAGTCGTCTTCAAAGTATTCTCCATTTAATGCAATACACCTGTTGAAATGCTTTCTCTACTGCTCAGAACAGTTTTTGAACTCATCAATTTTGATGCCTTTTAATGCTTTTGCCCTTTTTTGTTTCTCCTCTTCCACATCAGAAAAATGTTTCCCTTTAAGGCCTTTTTTCATCTGGGGATACAAAACCAGTCTCTCAGGGCAAGACCTATTGTATAGGGAGGGTAGGGCAGGGGTTCATGCTGTTTTTGGTCAAAAGGTGATGAACACTGAGCACAGTGTTGGCAGGTGTGCTCAAGAAATGGGCATATGTGTTGAAAGACATTCCAAAAAAAAATTCATGAAGCTGAATACAGCTTCTCACAACAACACTAGCTGATACACTGATACCAATGGGTTCCTAGAATACTTACTCATCAAGGAAAGCTTGTACTACAAGGTACCCATCCTCTAAAAGATAATTGCATTTTTTGGGGGGGTCATATATATATATACACACGTATATTTGAAATATATATATATAATCTTTATGTGTGCATATATGTATATGTGTATGTATATATATGTAATTTTCATTTTAAATCTAAGAAAAAAAATCTTACTCTTTCAATAAATATTTATTAAGTACTCATTACATGTCTATATCTATGGCTGGTGAAGCCCCAGTCACTAGGAAATGTGGTATGGTCTGTTGGGAGCCAGCCTTGGAGGCCCACCTGATTGACAAAGTCCAGGTGCGCTGAGGACCCCCGGCCGCAAAGTGAGTCTGGGCAGGTGAGGCCCTTCTGTCTTCCATCTTTGCTGTTGGTACAGCTGAAGAAATTCTGTGCAGTTGTGGAAGAAGAAGATGGCATGTTTATGCGAAGTACTCACAGCTAACCTGAGAATGTCATGGTTCATTTTTCCATTTTCCCACTATGTCACTTGGCCTTTTCTAACATATGCAAGGGTTAAACTCTGAATCACATCAAGAATGCTTTCTTTCACTTGGTTATAGGCTACTAGATATTGCTTAAGTAATAAATGATATAAGTATATTCACTCCTTATTTGATTTAGAATTATGTAGTTTAGTGTTTAGACATAAGGTTTTTTTAGAAGCACAAGTTTATAGTAAGTTCATTATGAATTCATTATAAGTTCTAACACTTATCTAGGAGTTATGTAGGTGATTTATAACACTGTTTTCACTGACTTAGGATAAAGATTATCTTTAAGGTTTTTACTTAATTCAATAGTTAAAACTCTAAGTTAACATTTATAAGTAGGTTTTCACTGAACTCATAATATACTAATCAGACACTTTTATGATAGAATAGCTAAAGACAGAAAGCAACCTTGGGGGCCTGGGAAACACTACTAAAAGCTTCTTTTGAGTTCTCTTTAGAAATAAACACCACAGGATAAGAGAAAAGTAACAGACACCTGGACAAGAAAGGCGATTACAAAGCTCTGAAGGTCATAAAGCCCCAGAAGGAAAACTACTGCTACATGAAGAACTTTACACTTGGAAACTTTCTGGAGACAGTTCAAGGACTGTAATTCGGGACTTTGGACTAAAACTATCATCTTTGGCCTTATGAATAAGACTCATTGTCTGAATGTTTACAGGGTTCTTGGCTTGTTTGTTGCTAAGAATACTAGATGGTGGTAACTTATAGAGGATATGTACGTGAAGGAATTTTCTTTGTCTTGCCCCTTTACGAATGGTATAAAAGCTCTGTGTTAACTAACATTAAATTATCATCTGTTCAAGAAGCAGTTGTCCGGGTATAATATTTTCGTCCTTCGCCTATCCGTCTCTCCTTCAGGAAATCTCATGACCCGGCTAGGGGCTGGACCCCCACAATGGTCATTGCCTTTATGGAATTTATAATTTACAACATAAGACAGATTTGTCTATTATTCAGCAACTATTTATTGTATGCCTATCATGCTCCAGGAAATATCCTAGCTAGGAAACGCTTGTAACTAAACAAAAACTCCCTTCTCTCCCATGGTGATAGAAATGTTCTATACCATGACAGAATCAATGTTAATATTCAGGTGGTTATATTTTACAAGAAATTACCATTAGGGGAAACTTAGTATAAGATATACAGACCTCTGTGTAGTTATTTCTCACAACATCATGAGAATCTACAATTATCTAAAAAAATTTTAAAATAGAAAAAAACCCTTCCTAACGCATACATTACATCGGTGGAATATATAGACAACAGCATAAAACATATAGATATATATTAAAGCATCAGTGAAGTACTATGCAAAAAATTAAAAGATACTATAAACAGAAAAGATGACATGGTTGGGAATAGGCCTATTTCAGGAGGGGTGATCAGAAAGTTTCTCCCTTATAAGTAAATTAAAGAGGAAATTAGAGGAATGAATCAATATATAAAGAAAGGAAAAAATGTTCAGTCAGAGACCAGCAATGCAAAGGTGTTAGAGTAGCCAAACAAGGAAGATTACAGAGGTCAGTGTGATAACAGGAGCCTGAACATGAGGAAAATGGTAGAAAATGAGGTCAAAGGTCAGAAAGCCAGGTAATGCAGCACCTTGACATCTATAGTAAGGATTTGAGCTTTATCCAGTGTGAGACAGGTACACAGATATTATGAAACAATACCATCAATGCAATAATGAAGTATACTATGCAGAATAGTATAGAGCCATAAGCAATAATGATTTCTGACAAGAGGTTTCTTACTAAGATATCAGAGTGGAAATGATCTTGAGTTGATCTTAAAGAGTGATGTGGAATTTACAACATAATGGAACTACAGGATATATATATATATAAAATCTTTCCTATTTCCTAAAGTTAGATGTCTGATTTGTTGTGATTTTTTTTTGTTCTGTCTCTTTTCTGCCTTCAGGGGGTTCAACATTTTTGAAAGGTTGTAGAGCAAAGAGTACAAGGGGAACAACTGGTTGGTGCAGGTACCCTAACCTCGGTCCCAATGGCAAAGACATCTTGAAGTAAAAACTTCCACTTCGTATCAGTTGGATTTTCTGAGTTTTCCTTCAGGCAGCCATGTTGAGAAATAGAACAGGTGGTTCAACATAAATATGCAACTACACAATGTATCGTCTATCTTGAGTTAGCTTAATTCAGTATGAAAGTAATAGATCTTGAGTTCCTAGATACATTGTGAGATGAAATATTCAAATTAACGTTTTTATAAAAAACTGAAGTTCTTTCTTTCTTGACATTGCTTCTTTAAGGTACAGTACTTTTACAGACTCCTGCACAGATGTTACCCCAAGTAATGCTAGGTGGGTCCTATGTGGCTTCAATTCTAATTCTAATTTACCTCATTCTTTTGTGCTGCTTCAATTTTAACCCTAAGTAGGAACTCTGATAAAGGAATGGTGATCACTTTTTACCTAATTAGTACAACTGTTCATTTTTGGCAACCTTCACTTTCATGGTGGTAAGACTTACAGTATTTTATTTATTTATTTTTGTTTTAGTTCTCTTTCTATAAATTCTTATTGTAGCTATTTCTTCTGCCTTATAGTTAAAATTAATGAACTAATTACTAGATTATTAATGTATTCCTATAGAGTTAGCGTCTATGGAGACTCTACAGTGACTTGAGTGCCTTTGTAAATCTTCCTTTGATCAGTCCTGCCTATTCAGTGGTGTGTTTCAGATACTATAAATGATATGCTAGTTATGTCTGAATTTATGCAAAACAAGTTTTAAGATAGGAAAGTGACTCACATAAAATTTAAGTTTCTAAGTCATCCCCTTGGCAACAGTGCAAATTGGAGAATTAGTTTACTAGAGACTAGGGGCAAAGAGACAAATTAAGAGGGAATTGAAGTAATCCAGAAATGGCATAATAAGGACAATCAAAAATCAAAGTAAATAAAAAGTACAAAATAAATATACAGGGAATATAAAGCTTTAATATTAGAAAGGCCATAAGAAAGAAAGAAAAACAAACATGACTGGCTCAAAGGATATAGATATCTTTTAGGAGGCATGACAAGGAACTGCATGCCTTTAAGAATCAGAAGTTTTAATAATCCAATTGTTGTGAGATCAAATGAGGAAGTTTACCAAATAAATTATTAACTCGATAAATTTGAGGTTGAAACATATAGACAGGTGTCATTGCCCTGAGAGGCGGTAGGTGACTCCGCCACAGACTGTGTCACGCTGGGGCCTGCACTGGTCGCAGAAGTCGTAGGGAGGACTTCAGGACACTCAGGAATCCAAGAAATGGCATCAGAGGCGATCCCAGCACCTTCATAACACCATCCTCTCCCCAAGGACTTGCTCAGAGAAAAGGGCCACTCAGACCATCCTGCTGCTGGCAATGTGGGGGACTTCCGGCAAGATGGAGATAGGGCGGCATGGTCTGTGAGACCCTCTGTGAAAGAGAACACCCATAAAGACTCTAGCTCTCTCCCAAGGGCTGCAGCTACCATTTTCTGCAGCCTGCTCTTCACAGGGAACTCAGCCGCCACCATCACCCACCACCCGCCATCACTACTCAGATATCACAGCGGTCCAGGCTGCTCCTGCAGTTGTGGATGCCGCCACTGAGATCATTCCCAGCTCATGCCTGAAGCGACCAACAACTTTAGACTATGTAGCCCCTGCAAGCAGGATCTTCTGAAATCGCTGCTGCCCGGCTACTGCTGCCACTGCCACTCCATGCCCCTAGCCTAGAGAAAGGCCTGTGGAACTCCTCCCGCGAAGTTGCCGCAGCAAGTCACACATCCATAACCAGCTCACTCCCCTCTGGTCTGTCACAGCAAGATAGCACCACCTGCTGAGGAAACAAGGTAACAACATCAAAACAGTAATGGCAGAGGCTCATCCTTCTTGAAAAATAGAAAAAGTCAGATCTCAGAAACAGACAGGGCAGGGGGCCCATATCTGAACTGTTCTTCACAGCAGGCCAGGGGCAACTGACCCTAACTGTGATCAATTCTACCAGCCTGCAAAGACAGCTAGAAATCAGAGCTGACAGGACATTGAGCTTAAAGGAAAAGCCTCAGAGTGTGCTTGGCTGGTTCCGTTAGTCTACTGACTTTAATCTATCACCTTCCCTCCTTTTTTTTCTTTTTTCTTTTCTTTTTTTTTCTCTTTCCTTTTGTCTTATTTCTCTGTAAACTCCATCTTTGTATAAAGGAATAGCACACCAATAAGGAGGTTGGTCAGTATGTACATTAGCATCATTGTATGTTTTAGATTTTTATATGGTTGTTGGTTAGTTTTCAGTCGTGGTTACTGTTTTTCTTTATATTTGTTTCAGTCTTTATGTCTCTTATCACTTACCAGTCAGTACATTCAACTGTTTTCTCTCTCACTCCTCTCTCTCTCCACCTGCCCCTCCCCCCACTGCCTGCTTCATTCTCTTCCCTCTGTTAACCTCATTTTGCTTTCAGGGAGTAAACCTACAACCCCATTGCATGGACAGACTCCAAGGCAGTAGGAAGGGGGTTTCAGACTATCCATACAACTGTTGGTGAATACCAGGATCTGCAGAGAGATTTTGAATCACAGCTCCCCCCTTAGTTAAATCCCAAAACTACAAAAAGGACTGCCCTCAACCCACAGTCCAACTCCAGAACTGAACAAAGCAAGAGAAAATACATTAGGAAGAATAGGAGATTGAACAAACAGATGTAAAAGAAACCCCTCCACCCCTGAATAACAGAATTAAAGAAGATGGGGAAGTGGAAGGAAAGGAAAAGTAGGGAGGAAAAATCTGCCCAAATGAAGAAAAACTAAAAGAAGAATACAGGGCTCACACAGACCCCTGGGAGGTCAGACACTGAGAAAACAGACTTCAGAACACAAACAATGAAGACCCCCAGAATGACTAGTCACAAGCACCAAACCCAGACATCAAGGCATTAATAGAGAGAATTAAAAACAATTGAGGACAGACAAGAGGAAAATAGGAAGGAGCTGATGACAGAAATAACAGCAGTAAAGAATACTGTGATGGAAATAAATAAAAAACTAATTAGCATGGAAAGCAGAATTAGCCAAGCAGAAGAAAGAATCTCAGAACTTGAAGACTAAAATACAAAACTAACCCAAACTGTCAGAAACATAGAAAAGAAGCTTAAAAAGTCAGAACAAAACCTACAGGAGATGAATGATTACTTCAAGAGACTCAATCTAAAAGTAATTGGCCTTCCTGAGGCAGAAAGAGAGTCAGAGGTCACGTTGGAACAAACATTTCATGAAATCATTCAAAAAAACTTCCCTCATCCCATCAGTGATGCAAAAATTCAAGCACAAGAGATTCAGAGAACCACTGCAAGACAAAAATGAGAAGACCAACTCCCAGACACATAATAATTCACCTAAACAAAGTAGCTATAAAATAAAAAATTCTAAAGGCAGCAAGAGAAAAAGGCCAGACTATCTACCAGGGAAGACCAATTAGAATAGTAGCAGATTTATCCACAGAAACCCTCCAGGCTAGGAGAGCCTGGAGCCCTGTCTTCAAAGTTCTAAAAGATAAACAATTTCAACCAAGAATAACCTACCCAGTCAAGCTAAGCTTCATTAGTGAGGGAGAATTGAAATCTTTTCCAGATATCCAATCCCAAAGAACCTACGCTGCCATCGGACCATCTCTACAAGAAACACTTAAGAAAGTACTGAACACAGAAGAAAAGGAAAAAAGAACAACAACATTCTTCACAAGAGTACAGGCAAAAGATTAAAAACACACATGAACCAACTCCAAAACCAAAAGAAAGACAGCAAACAAACAGGAACAACAACTCTGTAAGAACCTTATGACAGGGATCAACTCTTGCATTTCAATTATTAGCCTAAATGTGAATGGACTAAATGCACCACTGAAAAGACATAGAATGGCAAAATGGATAAAATATCACCAGGTAACAATCTATTGCCTTCAAGAGACTCACCTCACTAGAAAGGACACCCACAGACTCAAAGTAAGAGGACAGGAAACAAACTTTCAGGTGAATGGAACACAAAAGAAAGGAGTAGCAATCTTAATTTCAGACAAAATACCCTTCAAGCTATTAAAAATTAAAAAAGATACAAAAGGCCACTACATAATGATAAAAGGTTCAATCCATCAACAAGAAATATACATCTTAAACATATATGCACCCAACATAGGAGGGTCAACTTTCATAAAGCAGCTTCTAGGTAAACTAAAAAAAGATATCGACTCCAACACCATCATAGCCGGGGACTTCAACACCCCACTCACAACCCTAGACAGATCATCAACACAAAAAATCAGCAACAAGATCCGAAGCCTTAATGTGACTCTTGACCAAAGGGACTTAATTGATACCTACAGACCACTCTATCCAAAGATCACAGAATATACATTCTACTCATCACAGCATGGGACATACTCTAAGATTGACCACATCCTTGGCCATAAATTAAGTATAAACAAATTTAAAAGAACCAAAATTTTACCATGTACTTTTTCGGACCACAGTGGAATAAAAATAAATATCAACACCAACAAGGTCCCCCTAAAACCCACAAAGACATAGACACTAAACAGCAAGATGCTAAACAACTCCTGGGTCAATGATAAAATCAAAAGAGAGATTAAAATTTACCCGGAAACAAATGAAAATGAAGAAACATCTTACCAAAATATCTGGGACCCCAAGAAAGCTGTAGTAAGAGGGGAATTTATACCCCTACAAATGCATGAAGAAAATGGAAAGATCACACATTAATAGCCTAACAAGCCACCTAAGGAAGCTAGAAAAGCAAGACCACTGAAACCCTAATTTCAGCAGAAGAATCCAGATCACCAAAATAAAAGCCCTAATCCAGGACATAGAAGGCAAAAAGATAATACAAAAAATCAATGAAACAAAAAGCTGGTTCTTCAAAAGGATAAACAAGATTGATGGTTCCCTAGTGAGACTGACCAAGAAAAAGAGAGGAAAAGCTCAAATAAACACAATCAGAAACACAAAAGATGAATTCACATCTGACCCAAGAAATACAAAAGATTATTAGAGACAACTACATACACTTATGTGGGAACAAACTTGAAAACCTTAGGGAAATGGAAGACTTTCTGACTTCACACAACCTGCTTAGGTTGAAACAAGAAGAAATTGAGACCCTAAATAGACCGATAACAATCAAGGAAATTGACTACATAATAAGAAAACTGCCTACAAAAAAAGAAAAAACCCTGGTACAAATGGCTTTCCAGCAGAATTCTACAAGACTTTTAAGGAGGAACTGATATAAATCCTACTGAAGGTATTCCAGGCAATTGAAAAAGATGGAACTCTCCCCAAATCATTTTACGAAGCTAACATCACATTGATACCCAAGCCAGGTAAAGACCCAACAAAGAAAGAGAACTACAGGCCAATATCTTTGATGAACATAGATGCTAAAATTCTCAACAAGATTCTAGCAAAACAGATTCAACAACACATCTCAAAAATCATCCATCATGACCAAGTAGGCTTCATACCTGGGATGCAAGGCTGGTTCAACATTCGTAAAACCATAAATGTAATTAAATACATTAACAGTTGTGAAAACAAAAAACACATGATTATATCATTAGATGTAGAAAAAGCTTTTGATAAAATCCAGCACCGCTTCTTGATAAAAACCGTCAAACATCTAGGCATATGGAGAACATACCCAAAATAGTAGAAGTCATCTATGAAAAACCCACAGCCAGCATACTCCTAAATGGACACAAATTGGAACCATTTCCCCTGAAAACTGGAACAAGACAAGGATGCCCATTCTCAACCCTCCTATTCAATATAGTATTGGAAGTCCTGGCTAGAGCAGTCAGAGAAGAGAAGGCAATCAGGGGTATTCAAATAGGAAAAGAAGAAGTCAAGTTATCTCTCTTTGCAGATGACATGATCGTGTACCTTGAAAACCCAAGAGAATCTGTCGAAACCTCCTTACACTGATAAAGGACTTTGGCAAAGTCTCAGGATATAAAATAAATGTACAAAAGACAATCGCATTTCTTTACACCAATAATAAACAAACAGAAACCCAAAGAAAAAGCACAATTTCATTCACAATAGCCACAAAAGAAAAAAAAAAGAAATACCTTGGCATCTTCCTAACCAGGGATGTGAAAGACTTTTACAATGAAAACTACAAAACACTGCTCAAAGAAATCAAAGATGACACAAACAAGTGGAAAAATATCCCATGCTCATGGATCAGAAAAATCAACATTGTGAAGATGTCCATCCTACTTAAGGCAATCTATAGATTTAATGCAATACCCATTAAACTACCAGCAACATTCTTCTCAGACCTAGAAAAAACTATACAGGAATACATATGGAAACACAAACGACCAACAATAACCAGAACAATCCTCAGCAAAAAAAAAAAAAACAAAGCAGGCAGTATCACATTACCAGACTTCAAACTTTACTATAAAGCTACAATAATCAAAACAGCTTGGTATTGATTTAAAAACAGGCATATAGACCAATGGAATGAATTGAGATTCCAGAAACTAAACCTCAATTTCTCAACCAACTTATCTTCAACAAAGCCTCCACCACCTACCACTGGGGAGAGGAGAACCTATTCAGTAAATGGTGCTGGGAAAACTGGCTGACCACATGCAGAAGACTCAAACAAGACCCCATCTGTCCCCGTACACAAAAATTAACTCTAAATGGATCAGAGACCTAAATGTAAGACTTCAAACCATAAGAACCTTAGAAAATGCAGGACATACCCTTATGAAAATTGGAACTGGCATCCAATTCCTGAGCAAAACCCAAAACCCACAGGCCAAAAGAGATAAGATAGACAAGTGGAACCTCATTAAACTGACAAGCTTCTTCAAAGCCAAAGAAACCATCAAGAGAGCAGAGAGACAGCCCACAGACTGGGATATAGTATTTGCCAACTCCAGGTCCGACAAAGACTTAACATCTTGGATCTACAAGGAACTCAAACATGCTGAGAGGAAAAAACAAACAACCCCATTATAAAGTAGACAAAAGATATGAACAGACACTTCTCAAAGGAAGACATTCAAGTAGCCAACAGACACATGAAGAAATGTTCAACCTCACTAATCATCAAGGAGGTGCAAATCAAAACCGCATTGAGATACCACCTAACTCCAGTCAGAATGGCCATTATCAATAACTCAAAAAATAACAGTTGCTGGAGAGGGTGTGGTGAAAAGGGAACACTCCTACATTGTTGGTGGGAATGCAAACTAGTGCAACCTCTGTGGAAAGCAGTGTGGCGATTCCTAAAAGCTCTAAATATCGACCTCCCATATGACCCTGGAATCACCCTACTGGGAATATACCCTGAAGAACTTAAATTACTCTATCAAAAAGATACCTCCACACGAATGTTTATTGCAGCGTTGTTCACAATAGCAAGAACCTGGAACCAACCATGCTGTCCATCAAAAGAGGACTGGATTAAACAAATGTGGTACATATACATGATGGAATACTACGCAGTCATAAAAAAGAACTAAATCATGAATTTCGCAGCAGCCTGGATGAAGCCAGGGTCTATAATACTGAGTGATCTCTCACAGAAACAAAGATCTGAGTATCACATGTTCTCACTCATATAGTGGACCTTGAACATCTACCATAATACTTAAAAAAAAATACTGACAGTGGTGGGAAACTATGGGGGGTAGGGAGGAGAAGGTAGGTGGGACTAACGGTAGTCAATATCTGTCTGGGGATGGAGAGACATCCCTTATCAACAAGGGTGCCTGAACGATGCTCATTTGTATACCTAACCCTTAACTGTACACCACAATTTTATAATAAAAAATAAGCTTAATAAAAAAAAGAAACATGTAAGTAGCTAAGAAAAATAAAACATGGCATCAAAGGAAAAGTGAAATAACATCTTGGTGTGAAAAATTGATTGAATATTGTCAAATTAGTGTACTTTAACTTCATTCATTGAATACTCCAATTCTGTATATAATCAAACACAGAGAACACAGTATATTAGCGGCAGGATTATTTTAATGGGAAAACTTAGGATTTCTAGTAGACCATAAACGAATGTATTTGGGGCAGAGGTGACTTCGTAAACATCTGACCAGTGCAGTTATACAGGACACCACACTTAGAAGGGCCTCTTATGATGTTGCTCTGTTATCACTACCTTGAACTTTCATAATTTAATTTTTAAATCTGTGTACTATAAGTGAAAACTGAAGGCACAATGGAGTATGGATTTTGAGCAGAAGACACAGGCATAGTACCTGTGTCTACAGTTCTTTGACATTCCATTCATATATAATGTTTGCAATGTACAAAGAGGACAATTTTAGTGAACCCACTGCTGGAGTCCAGCTCTAGGAGAGAGTCAGGGCTTGAGACGGGGGAATCGGGAAGCGATGAAAAAGAAAAGACGAAAATGACAGGAATTCCTTCCTGGGGAGAGCTCAAGACTCTGCCAATTTTTATTTATTTTTCACAAGCTTATATAGGTTTTCCACTCAGCCCTGTACCCACAAATGTATCTTATGTTGCTAACGAAATGCCCACGTACATCCTTTTTGTACTCACAATAAGGTTGACCTTTAACAATTTCAACCACAGATGGTGTTTTTCTTAAGTAAAACATTTATGAACGTCCTGGTTTTCTTCCTAACTTTCTCATAACTATTTACTATTATAGGCCTATAATATCCTTACCCTATAAAGCTAAACCTTAACCCTAAGTCTTATTTAACTTACTTACTACTATATATTTATTTCTATCAATCTTATTTCTATCCTTATGTCTCTATATTTTCTTAACTATCACTTATACTATTAATTATCTCTTATCTTACTATCTTATTATTAATAGTCTAAATTCTATCTTCATTAAACTACTTATTTAATCCTAAAATTTCTTACCTATTTTTTATCTCAAATGGCTGTTTTCCACCAGCTCTCAGGGGGTCTGTTATTTATGAGGAAGTGGTCGACTCGTTCTTCTCGACCTCTTGCTGTTACCGAAAAACATCCTTACACACCCTAAGGGGCGCCCTTTTTGCTGCAATCTCACCTCCATTATGCCTATGTATAATTTTTGCTGTTAAATGCCATCATCCATTTGCGCATCTATTATCTCAATTAAAGAGATAAAAGATGATAAAGAGATAAAAGAGATAAAGAACATTCTCAAGCCTATGCACGCAATCTTTCAAAGTTAGGGAAGGTCCATCAACAGGATCGATGGGGCTTTGCCTCCGTCATGGCCGCATTTTCCTGGGGCCTTGCTCCCAGCCGGTGTTTTTCCTGTTTTCAGGTCCCTTTTACCTTACTTTTACTAGTGATTGCGGCTCCCGACAACCCACAATATATGTACATGAGAATTCAGTGAGACTCAAAACGAGTACAAGGCATGTATGTTACATCTGCAACTGAGTGAGAGTGCTGAAAGTACAGATAGGCTACATACCCTTTTTTTCTCAATAAAGAAAGATTTATGAAACATGTGCAATCAAGGAACCCTATCATATCATTTCTTATTCATAATGCTTCCCTATATTAGGGAACAATTTGTGCTGAAAATGATGCCATGGAAGGACAGGCAAAGATAGGGTAACTCATTGCTCCTTTTGTTTTCAGTTCTTGCTTACTTATCAGTAATAAATCTAAAATAGAGAGTAAGCACATCAGATAAGATGAAACACCTGAGTTAGATTTATGCAGCATTTCTACTGTTCTGATAAGAGTAAAATACCTTTGCATATATGAGTTAGAGTATACTATTTAATATTGGTTATTAAATATAAGTTTAATGCTCTTATATTAGCTGTTCAAATTGGCATTGCAAAATATGAAAAGAAATAAAAAAGCCATGCTACTAATTTGAATTTTTAATTTTAGCTATTTAGAATATTTAATAACAAAATTTTAAAAACATAAATTGAGAGCTAGACTACAGAAGAAAAAGTTTTATAGTTTATCATCTTTATTAGCATAATTTTTCTGTTTTTCTAATAGTTAGTTTATTGTAATAAAATATACATAATGTAAAATTTACAAGTTTAATCATTTTATACTGCAAAATTCAGTGGTATTAAGTATATTCATAATACCAAGAAACTATCATCAATGCCTAGTTATATAAATTTTGATCCTGCCAAACTGAATTTATCAACTCTTAAGCATTGTTATCGCCCTTTTTCATTAAGTAGTCATTCTCCATTAACCAACTAATCTGCCTTCTCTATATATAGATTTGCTTATTCTGATTATTTCTAATAAATGGAATCATATACTACATGGCCTTTTGGCCTTTTCCATACTTTTTGGACAAGAAGTTCTACATTTTCATTTTTTACTAGGCCCTGCAAATTATGTAGCTACGCCTAGATAGGGGAGATATTAAAAGATCAAAACTGACTTTAAATTTGTCTGTCTTATAAAAGGACTATCATTATTTACATCAGGAAGATATTAAATATCTAGATAGCACTTCTTCAATTAATGAAATAATGAAACAGATGAAATAAATAAGAAAAATTTGAAATTATTAAGACTAGAAAATTAAATAGACCACTAAAGGATAATTAACTGAAGGTTTTCTTGTTAGGCTAAAGTAGATTTTAAATTGGGTAGGAGTGAGTTGATAAGTTTCTACGATTATTAGTGGAGAAAGATTGTAAGGTAGGGTAAACTGAGTTTTGATAGACTCAGTGTATCAGATAACAGTTTGGGAGACGAAAAATCTTGAGGAGTTTCTACTTGCTGATTTGACAAAGGAACTTTTAAGAACAGGAGTGTCTAATTTTTTGTTTTCTTTGCTAGAGCACCTCATTCAAACTTTTGGTTTACCTTGCTATGTGCACTCCTTTTCTGTGTCATTAGTTTTGAAAGGAACTACATTTAGCATACAGAAACTGAGATTTGTGTAGGATTAAGATTTCAAAGAATGCAACAAGTCACATCAATAAGCAGATATTCCCCTAGAAATTTAAATAAGTCCTGGCAAAATCATAGTACTTTCAATATGTAGTAATAGTGTTTTAAATATCAAAGGACAGTATAGTTTTATATAATCCCTTGAATTCAGTCCCTTTTATATTTTACATTATTGAATTTTTATTTTTATGTAAACAAATTTTGTATGGGGGTGACTACATGTTTGTTTCCATGCTTACTTAGATTTAGAACAGAGGAATATTTTTTAAAATCCTAATTTATGTCTTTTCCTTCCAGGATACTAGAAACATATTAATAATGATGATAATAATTATGAATATAATATTGTATTTGCACTGTGGCATTTAGGATTAAATATACCATGTTGATAGCATAAATAAAAATTAATATTAACTAGGGATTATTCTATGACAGGCACTAAAAATTCTTCCCATGCATTTTTCTAGCAAATATTCATACTCTATTAAATATTACAGAGTAGTTGTTAAACATGGAATTTGGAATTAAGCTATCTAAGTTTGAATCCTGACTCTATCATTTCCTAACTATGGCACCCTGACCAAATTACTTTGTCTTCCTTTCTCTTTGCTTTTTTTTTTTTTTTTTTTTGAATTGGAGTCTCACTTGGTCACCCAGACTGGAGTGCAGTGGCCGCTCCTGGACACCGCAGCCTCGCCTGCTGGGCTCCGGAGATCCTTCCGCCTCAGCCTTCCAAGTAGCCGGAATTACAGGCATGTGCTACCACACCCGGCTGATTTTTTTATTTATTGTAGAGATGAGGTCTCGCTGCCCAGGCGGGTCTCGAACACGCAGGCTCAGGCAATCCACTCACCTCAGCCTCCCAAAGCATCAAAGTGAGTTGATCCTTTTCAGTTGAGCACTATGCAAAGCACATGGTAGAAGTTCTGTAATTGGTACTTATTGATCCCATTTGGGAATTGGAACGAGGGATGCATAGGATGGCTAATGGATACAAATGAAGTCTACAAGCTACATGCACTCTTGTTTTTAAATTTATAAGCAATTTACTCTATTTTATTAGTGACTCAGTCAAATTTATTGTTGCAATTGCTGGACAAAAAGAATTCAAAATTATTTAATTGTATTTTTTCATTTCTTTATTTCTTAAGATGGTTTGAACTTATTTACTAAATAATAACTTACACCTTAAAATAACTTTGATTAGAAGGAAATATAAATGAATTATCTTAGCAGAACTTCTTAACTTGGAATTCTCACTAAAGAATGATACCTTATGAGTTGTGTTGCCTTGTATTATACAATTGATAGATGTGACCATAATCTTTTTTTTAATTTTTAATTTTAAAAATGTGGGGTACAATTAAGAGCTAGGTATACAAATGTTCATTCAATCTTTAATTTTCCCATTGAAAGTTTAAAGTCTTTTTAAAATGTACTATTAATTAATCCAATCACCTCACCAACTATAAAGAGTTAATTATTCTATGATCAGAGAAAATGGTGTCAGATCATTAGTGTCTGTTATTAACAGACAATCAAATTTCCTAATTCATTACATCCTCAGTTTGTGTGAAGCACTATAAGCATGATTTATGGGCAAATCATAGAGTAGAGAAATCACTCTTTTGTGTGTTCTTCTTCCCCATTTTTGCACATTTCCCTTTGCTGGGTTTGGTTTTTTTGTTTTTTGTTTTTTTTTTTTTTTGGTTTTTTTGCAAAGAAAGCACATTTAACTGAAAACCCTTGAGGACAGCTGCCTGAGTTACTGTCTCTTTGATTACTAGAAAGCTTAAACTGCTCAAAGCTAAAGAATAATATGAAATAATGCAGGGCAAGTCTAATAGAAACCAGAACTTAGAAAGGCATCAGTACCCAAAGTGTTTTTTGTTTTTTCTTTTTTTCTTTTAAATATGTGGGGGACAATTCAGGGTTAGTTATGCAAATATACATTATGAAGTTACCCTTGTTGATGAGGTGTGCCCCCCCCGGCCGTTTCTTATTACTGCCAATCCCTTTCTTATAGAATTACAATTGTTGTTCAAGGTCTGCTTATGAGTGAGAACATGTGATACTCAGGTGTTTGTTTCTGTGATAAATCACTCAGTATTATAGCTTCTAAGTCCATCCAAGTTGCTGTGAAGTTTATAATTTTGTCCTTCTTTATGGATGCATAAAATTCTACCATGTATATGTACCACATTTTTTTTAATGCAGTTCTCTTTCGATGGGCAGTACAGTTGATTCCATGTTTTTGCTATTATGAATGATGTTGCAATAAGCTTGCATGTGAGGAAATCTTTTTCATAAAGTGATTTGAGTCCCTTCAGGTATATTCCCAGTAGGGGGATTGTGGAGTCATATGGGAGGTCAATTTTTAGACCTTTTAGGAATCCCCAAACTGTTTTCCACAGAGGTTGTGCTAGTTTGTGCTCCCACCAACATGTAAAAATATTTCCTTTCCCCACATTCTCTCCAACATCTGTTGTTTTTTGTTATTGATGATGGTCATCCTGACTGGAGTTAGGTGGAATCTCAGTTTGGTTTTAATTTGCATTTCTTTGATAACTAGTGTTTTTTTTCTTTAAGTGTATCAGCACAGGGTAGAAAGGAGCTATTTTAACCTTATACAACTCTATATTTAGGTATTTAGGGTAAAACTAACCAAGAGATTGTATCTTTTGACTGAAGATTTTAGGTCCAATAAAATATAATAATAATACCAGATGCAAAGGACATAAGAAAAACATCATTTCAGGGTCCCTTTCCTGTATGGATGTAATTCTTATAGAAGTCCCTAGATGAGCAAATCACTCCCATTTTCTAGTATAAGGATGTCTACTGTGATGTCTCCAAAAGAACACAAGAAAAAAATATGGATACTTCTTGATTTCCTAAAGAGCAAACATTGTTTTATGTTGTCTTACTAGAGTCTCAAAATTGGAAATTATGATAAGCTATTCACAAGATTTTAAGAACTTGGTTAGATACTATGGACTTTAAAAAAAATATTAAAATGTTCCAATTCAAGAACATTGGGTTTTTTTTCTATTTTTTCATGACATTTAATTTCTTTCATCAATGCCTTGCAATTTTCAGTATACAAATCATTTACCTCCTTATTTAATTTATCTCTTAGTTTTGGTGCTATTGTAAATGAAAGTGTCTTATTTTATTTTCAGATAGTTTGTTGTTATTGTATAGAAACAAAACTGATTTTTGTATGTTGATTTTTTCATTCCACTACTTTACTGAGGATATTTATTGGCTTAAAAGTTGTTTTTAAATAGTGTCTTTAGGTTTTCTATATCTAATATCATGTCATCTGCAAATAGTGAAAATTGTACCTCTTCTTTTCTGATTCAGATATCTTTTTTTTCTTACCTAATTGCTCTAGCTAAGATTTCCAGTCCTATGTTGGATAGAAATGGCAAGAGTGAGCATCTGTCTTATGTCTAATCTTAGAGGAAACACTTTTAGTTTTTTTGCCATTGAGAATATCAACTATAGGGTTTTGTTTTTTTAAAATATATGACCTTTATTATGGTGAGGTAATTTTATTCTATTTCTAGTTTGTTGGGAGTTTTTATCATAAAAGGGTGTTGAGTTTTGTCAAACTTTTGTATCAATTCAGATGATCATGTGTTTTGCATCCTTTATTCTGCTAATGTGGAATATCACATCAACTATTTTTTGTATGCTGAACAAATATTACATTCCAGGGACAGATTCCAACTGATCATGGTACATGCTGCCTTTAATGAGCTCTTCAATTCAGTTTCTTTCTTTCTTTCTTTTTTTGAGTTGGAGTCTCACTCCATCACCTAGACTGGAGTGCAGTGGCCGCTCCCGACCACCGCAGCCTCAACCTGCTGGGCTCCGGCGATCCTTCTGCCTCAGTCTTCGAAGTAACTGGAACTACAGGCGTGCGCTACCATGTCCGGCTATAAATTCAGTTTCTAGTTTTTTTTAGATTTTATATTTATTAGAGACATGAGCTTACAGTTTTCTTTTCTTGTAGTATCTTGGCCTGACTTTGGTATCAAGGTAATGCTGACCTGATACAAAGAGTTTAAAAGTATGCCTTCCTCTTTTATTTATTTTGGAATTATTTGAGAAGCATTAGCTTTAACTATTTAAATGTTTACTAAAATTTGCCAGTGAAGGCATCCAGTTTGGGGCTTTTCTTTGTTGAATTTTTTTTTCCTTGCCTTCCTTTTTTTTCTTTTTCTTTTTAGAGACAGGACTGCACTCCAGTTTGGAGTGCAGTAGTGTGATCATAGCTCACTGTAACCTCAAACTCCTAAGCTCAAGGGATCCTCTAGCCTTAGCCTTCCAAGTAGCTAGTATTTTAGGGAACATCATTATGCCTGGTCAATTTTTTGTAGATATGGGATCTTGCTATATTGCCCAGGCTGACCTCAAAATCCCAGCCTCAGATGATTTTCCCACCTTGGTCTCCCAAAATGCTGGGATTATAGATGTGAGCCTTTGTGCTAGGCTTGTTGAGGTTTCTGATCACTGATTCAGCTCCATACTAGTTATATATCTGCTCAGACTTTCTATGTTCTTCATTTCTTAGCCTTGGTAGCTTGTATATTTCTTGGAATCTACTCATTTTTTTCTCAGCTATCCAACTTGTTGGCATATAATTGTTCATAGTAGTTGCTTGTAATTCTCCTTGTTTTTTTGTGTCAGTTTTAATGGCTTTTCAATTTCCGATTTTATTTGTATCCTCTGTCTTTTTTTTTCTTAGTTAGATAAGAGATTAATCTTCAAAATATGTAGGGAACTTCTACAGCTCAATAGTTACTACAAAACTCTAAATAATCCAGTTTTTAATCAGCCTAAGGACTTGATTAGACATTTCATTAGTAAGACATACAAACAACCAACAAGTGTATTTTGAAATGCTCAATGTCCCTAATCATCAGAGAAATGAAAATTTTAAAAAATGACGAGGCATTAGCTCACACCTTTCAGGATGGCTATTATAAAATCATACAAACAAAACTGCGCTGAAGATGTGAAGAAATTAGAATTCTTCACCCTGTTGATGGGAATGCCAACTGGTGCATATGCTATGAAAAAAACAATATGGAGTTTCCTATGAAAACCAAAAACAGAGCTACCACATAATCCAGCAATCTCAATTTGGGATGTTTATCCAAGATAATTAAAATAAAGATCTCAAAGAGATATTAGCATTCTCATGTTCATTGCAGCATTATTCACAATAGCCAAGAATTGGACACAATTTAAATGTCCATCAATGTATGAATGAATGTATAAATAAAATGTAGCAAATACATACAATGGAATACTAATCATCCTTTAAAAGAAAGGGAATTCTACAATATGTAGCAACATGATCCATTCTTGAGGACACTAAGCAAAGTAAAATAATCTAATCCCAGAAAGACAAATAGTTCATGATTTCACTTATGTAAGGCATCTAAAATAGTAAATTCAAAGAATCAAAGAGTAAAATGCTTATTGCCAAAGTCTGGGGAGTGGAGAATAAGGAGTTACTAAGCAATGACCATAAGGTTTTAGTCAAGCAAGATGAATAAGCCCTGGAGACCTGCTCTATAGCACTGTACCATAGTCAACAATAATGTAATTAGACACAAAATTTTGCTAAGATAGACCTAATCCTAAATGTTCTTACCAAAGTAAATAAAATAAAACAAAATCTCCCATGACCACAAGAAGATCCATGACTTTGTGTCTAAACTGACCATGAAATTCTTTTAGGACTTTGTCCATTTGTGAGTTTGTAATTCTAAATTATACCACCATTATACAGTGCTGAAATGTTCTTCATAGGTATCTGTGATGCCTTTACCAATTAGTAAGAATAACTAAAAAATAATATGTGGTTGGGTAATTTTTAAATAGATTTTCCACAGCATAAAACAGGTTAGAATTTGATAGAATTTATGTCATAATAGCTTTGGTTTGGTTAGCTCAGGGAGTCAAGAATTTTTAAGTGCCTGTTGATGAAGAAGCTGTTTAGTCATAAAGGAGTTGCTATTTTCTGGGAGCAGGCGTTTTCTAGTGCAAGCAGCTAAGATAAGTTGACTTGTCCCACTATTTAACAGAGGGGCAAGAAAATATATCTGAATCCTGCATTGTTAAAGATAAGGTTAGGAAGAGGTATGTAGTTCCACTGTTGTTTAACACAAGAACAAAGAATTATGTTTGCTACATTTAAGGGGGATATTACAGTACCCTGAGGCATGGAAAAGAGCACATTGTGATTTGTTTACTGATTAAATTCTTGTGACATCTTTCAAATCACAGTATTGGAAAAATACTATGCTTCCTACCTTATGGCTGCTTTTATAAGCAATATTTATATTGAAAGCGAACCTAAAATTGGGCTTTTAAATTCTAATATTAATTGTAGAATTCCACATACTTCCCCGTTTAGGACTCTACAAGTAAAATTAACAAAATACACAATGCTTGAGTTGCCACTCTTTAATAAAAAATTGTTTAAAAATCTTGCTACAAAATTTAGAGTGTCAATTATTAAAGAGTGACAATTCAAGCATTATGTACTTAAAAACTATGCATGCTAATACTAGCAACATATGGCATCACTATGTTTAAGTGCCCTCACTAATAATGAACATTTAAAATCCAGTAATTAATGTATTGCTTGTTGTATGAAAATACAGAAAGCTGTTCACAATGCCTACAATTTTTTTTGAATCAGTAGTCTCACTTTCAGAATTTTTTTTTAGTACATTTTATTGTTTAGAATAGAAGAATTAAGCAGAAAGTGCATAGTTCCCATATACTCTCTCCACATCTTCCCCTGCCCTGAGTTTTCCCTATTATTAAAATATTACTTTGGTGTGGAACACTCATTACAACTGATGATGTAGTAATTTTTACATTATTAACGATTTCTATAGTGCTGTACAGTTCTATGAATTTTGCCAAATTTCTAATGTCATGCATCCATTAAATAACATACAGATCAATTTTGCAACTTTAAAAGTCTCCTGTGCTCTACCTATTCTTCTGGCCCTTTCTTCCTCCACCAACCTCTGACAGCCGTTGATGTCTTTACCTTTACAAGTTTTACCTTTTCCGCAATGTCATATTGTTAATATTATCATGTGAATCCTTTTCATGTTGGCTTCTTTAATTACCAATATTTAATTTTCCTCCATGGCCCTTAATGTCTAGTTAGCTCATTTCTTTTGATCCTTAAAGTTACTAGGTGCATTCTATTGTATGGATGTACTACAGTGTATTTATTCATTCACCTATTGAAGAATATTTTGCTGGCTTCTAACGTGGGCAATTATGAATGGAGTCACTCTAAACCTTGTGTGCAAATGTTTTGTGTATGTATGGACATAAATATTCAATTTATTCGGGTATATATCAAGAAGTACAGTTGCTGGTTTGCATGGTAAGCTTATATTACAAGTTGCAAAAAACGGTCAATTTGTCTTCCAAAGTGGTGGTACCATTTTGCTTTCCCACCAAGCAACAGATGAGATCCTGATGGTCCAAATTTTCATAAGTATTTGATGGTGTCAATATTTCAAATTTTAACCATTTTAATAGATATGATAAAAATTGATTTAGCAGATTAAAACTGGTGTTTTAATTTGCAATTCTTTAATGATATATACTGTTGCTATATGCTTATTTACTATCTGTATACCTTTTTTGGCAACCAGTGTGTTGAGATCTTTTACATATTTTTTTCATAGCTGCTTGTATTCTTGTTGTGTGTTTTAAGAAGTTTTTGTGTATTTTGAATACAAGTCCTTTATAACATGTTTTTGCAAATATTTTCTTCTATTCTGTGGCTTGTTGTTTTTCATTCTTTTAATTAAAGGTATCTTTTGATGAGCATAATCTTTTAAAATTTTAATGCAGTTCTTATTATCATATCTATTTCACTTATTATTACGTAAAAACTTTCTGAGTTCTTTTTTTAAAAAATTATCACTTGCCCCAAGGTCAGAGGTGTTCTCCTATATTTAATTCATCACATGTTGGAACATGTGGTACAGGTGAGTTTGATTTGTCAAAGCATTGCAGGCAAAGCAAACAACACTCACTATTTCTCTCTGTATCTATGCTTTGCCCTGCTTTTATCTCATGTCCCTTTCTGTCTATCTATCCATAGATATTATTTCAAGCTAATTTTAATGCTACATTTTAAATATTGGTTGTGTCATATGTGGATTGCTAAAGTGAGACCTCTTCTCTACAATAAATTACAAAATTATCCAGGTGTGGTGGCACATACCTGTATTTCCAACTACTTGGAAGGCTGAGGCAGAAGGATCTCCTGAGTTCAGCAGGTCAAGGTTTTGGTAGCCATGAGCATGCCACTGTACTCTATTCAGCCTGGGTGATAGAGTGAGACTCCAACTAAAAAAGAAAAATCATTTGCACATTTAGGCATGGGTCTCTTTCTGAATTATTTATATACTTATTTTTCTCCATTTTCATGCCATTTCTATACTGCCTCATTACTGAGGCTCTGCCCCTTGTTTCAAAAAGACCACTGAAGTCATTGTGTTCTTTACAGAAATTCAAGACTTTGTGGGGCTTACCATATTTTTTTTTCTCATATTAGGAATCATAGTCAAACTATAGCAGGCATTCAATATACAAAATGTTTGTTACCTATATTTCATCAATTTTCATATGTTACAAATAGTAACTAGGCAAGACCAGTACCAGGTACATCAACTAACTTTATTTTATGAACATTATAATTATTATTATTATATTTCATGGAGTCTATGATTTCTGGAAATTTATTGGGAAAGCAAAGTAAATGAATCACTAATTTTTAAGTTATATTTTTATTTAAAAACATATGGGTTGTATCTAGTATATGATATTGTACCTCAATATTTTTGTCTTAGATTTATGTTCCTTTCAGTTAATTTCCAATGTAAGAATAAGCAGAGGCCAGCAGCAACAGTTACACTCAGACTGGATAAGGGTTTTGCTGTAGCTTTCCCTGACTGTTCCCTGAGCATTTTCTTTCTAGTATCAACTCTAAGAGTTTTTGATAAGTTGCATCATAGATGGAGATGCTTACATATTGGCTCTCTACTATTTACCATACATCATATATAGATAAATTATATAGAAAGTTAAAAAATAATTTAGCAGTATCTAACTCGCAATGAGGACTGGTTTAGTTTGAGCCCTCATTGAGTACTTCTCTACTCTTGGTCTTTCTGTCTTTATAGGGTCTGAGATAATTTTATATTCCACAGACTATAAAAGTAGATTGTGTACTTTTGTCTCTGCATATATTCCATTTCTAAGCATTATAGACCAGAAATCAGTATGTAAAATTTGTGTTAATGAGGGAAGCATGCATGCAATGCATTATATTATATTTATATTATATGATAACCAGGGCATACAATGATCCTGGTTCAACAAAGGCACAGTACAGTAAAGAGTATTTTCCTCTTCTAATTTTTTTCTCACAAATACATGCATATATCTGAGAATGGAGAATATATTAGTCCAGTTTTCCAGAGAAAAAGAAACTATATGATATATAAATATTAAATCTCTTTCTTCATATACACGTATGTGTATATATTATATGAATGAGGAGATCTTTATGGGAATTAGTTCATGTGACTATGGAGGCCAAGACTTCCTAAAGTATGCCATCAAAAAGCTGGAGACTCTGGAAAGCCAGTAGTATAATTCAGTCTGTGTCCAAAAGCCTGAGAACTGTGGAATACAATGGTATAACTCTCATTTAGAGACTAAAAGCCTGAGAATTGGAAGCACCATAGGTGTCAGTCCTAGAGTTGAAAGGTTCAAGACCAGAACCTCTGTTCAACAGTAGAAGAAGATGGATGCACCTGTTCAAGAAGAAAGAGTAAGTGTGCCTCTCCTTCTGCATTTTTCTTCTATTCAGGCTCTCAGTGGATTGGATGATACCCATCCACATTTGTAAGGGCAGAATGATTCAAATGATCATCACTTCCAGGAACATCTTTATACATACAGTCAGAAATAATGTTTTACCAGCTATCTCTGTATCTTTTAACCCAGTCAAATTGATGCATAATGTTAACCATTACAGATAATGTATTTGATGTGTATGGAATTATCTGTCTGAGACTATGTCCTGCTTTAGGGTTTCTGCCTTTTTACCATGGAAGTGTATCTGCACATGGACTCTTATTAACCAATATTTCATTATTTTCCTAAATATTTTAAGATAAATTCATGAAGATAGTTTAGGCTCTGTTAGATAGCAATCTTCATATATAAAAATATGAATTTTCTTCATTTAAACATTTAGGTCTAGAATAGAATCCCCAACAGAGACTTTCTTGAGCTGTGTATATAAAAATAGTTACTTGTGTGCATATATAACTATATCTGTCTATCTATATATTTGCCTGTATATCTACACAAGGGGTGCTAAAAAATGAATACACATTTTTAGTATGATCTTTGTTCAAAAAATATTATCAATCAAATGATTGCTAGAGTCACCATGCAACAGGCAGGACAGTCAAAGAAAATAGCAAAAGCATGGTCAGACCAACATCAAACTATACATTGCTATCATAATTTAATTCAACTTTAAAAAGTAATACATACATAACATCTCTTTAAATTTGCATACATTTTTGGTATCCCATGTATATCCAATAATATTGCTAAGGCTCTTAATTCTTACAGAAAATCTACCACCACTAGATTATGTGGAAAGAAACAATATACACCAACCTTCTTTCTGGTTGTTCAAACTGAGTATTCATAAATAAAATGGCTTTAGACACACAGTAGGTAGCTGAGTATAAATTTAGATTTTTTTGAGAAAAAGTGTCTTCATTTCACCTGTTCTTTCAAAGTCAGTAAGGAAAATTGCCTGGCACCTGTTGGTCACACTGCAGTTGCTAGCTGTTCTTTGTTACATGTTTCTTAACTGTACTCTGATAGTTCTGCTCCATGTTACCCAGAAAGTAGCAAAATCACACACAGAATTTACAAAATATTTTATCTTCTCAGCAGCAGGACATTTATGTTGTTGAACACAGCATCACTATTATGGTGTCCAAATATCCTCGAACTATTCATGACTCTACAATTTTAAAGAATTTGATACAGAGTGTTTAACCTAAGCTTATGTGTATTAGTCAAGATAACTATAGTAGTTGTAATACCTCTATATCGAACATCTCAGTTTATGATAGAGTAGATGTTTATTTATTGCTCACAAAAACTTGAATAGTGGTGATTCTTATCTGTAAGTTGCCTTCTACATTCAAGAACCCAGACTCCTTCCATTATATAGGAATGTTTACATCAAGGACATTAGATTTCTCCACGTTCACCATGTTCATAGGAAATTTTTGAAAAGTAATGAATTTATTTCTACATCTTAATTACTTTGGTCTGCTATTGACACATATCTGTGTTCAAAATATACTAGTGAGAATTATTTGCATGGTGTTATCTAGATGTAGAAGATAAAATTAGGACCAGAACATCAACTTTCTAAGTCTGTGTTTACCCTATGGTAGTAAGTCACAAATTCTGATGGACATCTAGTTATCTATCTCATACTAATACCTGCAGAATGCAATTAGTCATGTCAGTAACTCAACACACACTAAGTACACAAGCACTAAGCAATTATGCTTTAGCCTTTCATTTTCTGATTAAGAAAATATAGACATGTGAAACTGTGTCCATTTCTTTCATTTAATAAATACTGAGGAACATGCACACAGATACAGAACTTCAGGGACCCATATGTCAAAGAATCTTTATAAAATAAATATTAAAACACTTGATTTTCTTAGATTATGTATCCAAAAGTAGTGATATTTGGAGTAAAGGCACTATATTTAGAATTCTTGTTTCAGAAATCAAGTCCATTTTATGGTCAACAGGATTATCAGTAAAGTCATTTAGCCAGATTTCTCATAAGTAAAATGAAAAAAAAAAATTGTACCTTGCAGAATTTTTTAAAGAACCACGCACACCAATAAATGGCATGCCTTCATGTGCCTTTGCCCATGTGACTCTAACTCCAGCTGATGTCCCATTCCCCTGTAGAATACAGAGCTAAACATTTTTAAATAGTTGTTTTTGCTTCCTCACCCAATATCTTTACTTCATTCTTCTCGATTTTTGTTCTTAATTCCACTGCTCCACTGTTACAGCCTTTATGATCTACATTTTGGCAAACATGGTACATATTCAATTCCCCATTTCCATCCTACATGACTTCTAACAGGCTTGAACAGATGAAAAGGTGTGGAAGATGAAGTAGGCAAAACAGCACAAACACTGGAGTGGACAGCAGCCTGGACCTGCTGAAGGGACTGGAGATACTTTAACAGAGATTGATTAGTTATTTCTTCTAAGATAGGACCTTGCAACTGGGGTAACAGAGGAGGGGAGTCTTCCAAACATAATTTCATATGGGGTAAACCCAGCCTTACATGGGGTGCATCGAGTTTGGAGAAGAGCTAAAAGCAAAAGTTTTACCTGTTTTTCACTGGTCTCTACTATTAATTTGGTTAAAATAGATTTTAGAGTTCAGTTCATGCGTTCTACCTATCCAGAACTTTGTGGTGAGTAAGCACAATGTAGTTTCCAATTAATGTTTAGTGCTTTACTAACCAACTGTACTATGGACAAGGTAAAGTCAGGACCCTTATCAGAGCCAATAGAGAGAGGGATCCCAAACCTAGGAATAATTTGATTTGATAAAAACCTAGTAACCATAAGTGTAGTTTCAAAAAGTATTATTAAACACCATATCCTGCTTGAGGAGGTTTTATTTCAGTGAAGTTTATCTCTCATTTTTCTCCAGAACTTAATTCTCTGACCCTGATGCCATCCAAAGGTTTAGACCCTTGTTTTGCATTGATTTGGGCACATGGCAGCTACTGCTGCAGCAATGCTTTTCAAATCATTGGTATGATTAAAATGGTTTAACAGCTTAGTTAACTTAGTACCTCCTAGTACTAAGTAGAATAGTAGAATGCAGTTGTTTTACCAAGGTGTGTCCAAGGGCTTCAGGTAAGATAATTTTAGTCTTTTACCCACCATCCAGTGGAGTTTTTATGAGCTTTAGCTAGATCCATCTGTTCCTCTTTTCCTTGGGTATAGGTAGGTTGCTTTTGGAGAGAAGGAGCTGGAAAAGTTTAAGTTAGCAAGATAGTTGGGTTCAACTGGGAGTTCTGCTGCCTTTTGAGCTGCCTAATCCACCAGGAGGTTCCCGGTTGCTTCTGGAGTGTCAGACTTCTGGTGTCCCCTGCAATGAATGATGGTTACCTCAAAAGCAAAGATGGGTTGACTGACAGGGGACAAAGGGATAGAAAATAAGGCATCCTTTAAATGTAGTACAGTATATATTTGATGTTGAGTAGGCTTAGAATCAGTTCCTGGGGCTCGGAGGACTATTACCAGGATTTTGGCCTGTCTTCTTGCAGCTCTATTAGCTGCCTGTACTGCCTGTTTCTGTTTTTCGGCATCTCAGTTGTTAAAAACTTTCTGAGCTACCTCAAGCAGCTGAGAAATATTTATCCCTGCAAAGCCTTTCAGCTTCTGCAACTTTTTTCAGATATATGGAGCTGCCTGAGCCACAGCCACCTGAGCCATAAATGCCGAATGAATAACATTCTCGGAAGCCAAGGGATCAAAAGGGGTGTAAGTCCAAAATGCCTCTTGGAGGTGCTTGAAGAATGCTCCTGGAGATTCCTCGGGTCCCTGAAGAACCTTGGTAGTTTTAGAAAGATTGATAGGTTTTTGGGGCTGCCCACTTCAAACCTGCTAACCTGCTAATAGAGCCCAATGATGGATATCTAGTGTCTTGGACCCTGCCGAGGTGTTGGGTCCCAGTCAAGGTAAGAGGGGGGAAAATCCTCTTTTTACATTTCTTGACTCTCCTCCTGGGTGCCTCCAATGGAGTCTAGAATAAACTTCCTAGCTTCAGCCCTAATACATTTCTTCTCTCCCGCAGTAAACAAAGTTACACAGAGTTGTTAACAATTGTCCCAAGTGGGGTAATGTTTGTCCATAACTGATTCCATTAAGGAAATCAAAGCCTGTGGCTTATCCAAGAACATCAGGTTCTGATACTTTCAGTTATATAAATTGGATGAAGAGAAAGAGGTATACACCAAAAACAACTGCTCGATCAGATTTGCCCCCTGTGGAGAAGGAACTTCCCAAAGGGGAAGGAGAGGTGCTGGATTGGTCTGAGACCAGAGATGGGTGGCCAAAGGTGGAGACAGAGAGGGGGTGGAACTAGAGACAGCTGCTGTGGCAGCTGCAGTTGGAGCTGTTGATGGCTGCAAGTCAGGAGAAGTGGTGAAAGTAACAATAGGCAAAGAAGGCAGAGGATTATAAGGTGGATGGTTAGAGTTAACTGGATCCTCAAGAGCATCTGCAGTAGAGGGGGCAAAATAGGATACAATCTATAAGAAGCAGGGTCTACAGGTAAAGAGAGGGATGGAACTTCTAAATCATGAACAGGTGGCTTAGGTGGAAGAGGGTCTATAGCATTAGGATTGGCACATCCTGGCCAACTAAAAGATGGAGACCAGGACTCGACTGGTGGCTTCAAGAGAACATGCCTTCAGCCAAGGTGGTGGGTTGGGGACCAAACTTAGTCATTGGTCAATATAGGGAAACTGATCCAGATGGCCTGAACTCCCTGTAACAACCTTCCAAACAGATTTGGTAGCCTTAACATCCAGAGACCCTGTAGAAGGCCACTCAACATCAGTCCAGTCTATCTTACAGAGGGTTCAGAGTCTGCTTTTTTGAGAGGCGGACACCATAGTCCTCAGCAAATGCAACAGAGAAATTCTTTAACATAAAGTCCAGAGGACTGACAGATTTCAAATTCTGGGAACCTATGACACACAATGAGCAAATGGCACAAAGACAAACAGACAGACAAAACATCCGGATCAAAACAAAAAAGTTACGTATCTCTGGAACACCTCAGGGCAGAAAACAAGGGGACTCTATTCAGCCAATGTCTTGGCTCAGTTAATAGTGTCCAAACGGGGACCTCATCAGGCCATAACTTCCTTAAACAGAAACAGAACCCGTGGCCGCAAGCAAGCAAACAGAAAACCACAAAATAGGTTCTTACCTTCTAGGAGATTGTAGATGGACTCAGGTTCTTTTGAGACAGTAGCTGCCAGCAGTCGTTCCAACCCCCTAAGAGCCAGGTGAGAGGTTAAGGGGCCTGAGGATGTCAGGAGGCACCTCCCCTACACCTCTCCTCACAGCTGGGGAGAGTGTGAGCAAGGCAGCTGCTCATGCTGGTGGAATATCTTGCTGGGGCCTCCAAATGTTATGACCAGATTGCAAGAAGGAGACACGCCAGCACACCAAGTCCAAATTTATATTGAGTCCTTTATTAGTGCACAGTCAAGTGTAGGCTCCCACCATAAAGCACTTGACACTTAATGGAATTACCAGAAGGTTTATAAAGGCAAAATATGCAAGTTGGCTACATAGCAAGGGGGCAAGCAGGGGTGCGAGGGAACAAGGAACTAAAAACAAAAGGGGAACAAAATATAAGAACAAACTATAGAAATGTGGTAAGGGGACTTTTGCATGGAACAATTTCTTGGCACAACATCTGATTTCAGGTAACAAAGCATACAATTACATGGAACTTGTAGCTAGGGAATACTGCAAATGGTCAGCATGATCGGTCAACATAAACAGCATAAAAATCTGTGGGTCTGTAGTCATGGGAACATTGCAGTAATCACACGCATACATTGGGGGGTCATTTTTAGGTTAGGCAGGCAGCTAAGATGGAGGATTTCAACAAAATGGAGTTACCTATGTCAAGCAAGTTATTGCAATTATTTTATGTAGTTCATTAGTTATTTCACTACCTCCATAATATATCCTGAAGAAGACCATCTTTTCCCCATGCACTGTCACTGCTACAACCCTTTTTAAAGGTCTGCTACCCTGTCTTTCTTCATTCTTTATTTAACAATCATCTGTAGGTTAATCTGTTTATCTTTTAATCAGCATTATCACACAACTTTAAACATCCCCCATGTTTTCCTATTGCAATTAAAGTAAAAGGAAACTCTCCCATGGCCTACAGGACCTGTATGCTCCAGTCACTGTTAGACAGGGTCTAATCTCATCTCTCTCATGTTTTTTTCCCCCTCTTTCACCATGTTCCAGTTATAGTGACCTTTATTCTGAGATATTTAAAGTTAATTCCCCCTGTGGTTAATTGCTCTCCTTTTTTTTCTGGAATACTTCTTTCCCTAAATATTTGCATAGCTGCCTCTTTCTTATCATTTAGAACCAAATGCACATATGACTTCTTTAGAGAGGACTTTTTGATCATTCTAGTTAAAGCAGCTCAAAAGACATTTAATCTGAAAGTGATTCTAATCTAAAAATAAATAAATATTAGAGAGCAGTCATAGAAGTTATAGGAGAGATACAAGAAAGAAAAATAAAAACACTAAACATAAAGAAACACTAAATTGGTTGCCTCATGTCCCATAATCTAGCTTTGCTGCTAATTTTTTGTGTAACTTTAGATAAGAAATAACTCATTTAAAATATCTGGAAATGAGGTTTCTAAAATAATTAGTAAACTACATGAATCACTAAGATTCTTATAATTAAACTATTGTATTACTTATTGTGTTTTACTTATATCAGAAAGTGTGGATCATCATTTATTATATTTTTATACATTTCAAATATCATCCTTAAGATAAATCCAATACTTAAAGTGGCGTAAACTGAGAGGCCACTCCAAGGAGCAGTTGTAAAGGATACTGAGAATTACACAATACCTCTTGTGTTGTGATAATAATCTTTCAAAAGAGTATGAACCACAGATGTCCCAATATTTTAGGATATATAAATAACATTTTAGCTACTGAATTAAAAATATAGAACCACAACTCTTGTTACTTCATAAATCATGTATTGTATTTTATTTATCAAAAAAGTTCTTTTTTGTTATTTTTGTGGTTTAAAAAGGTTTAAAATAAAACAACATTCACTTTTTTCTCTCTCTGTATAATGAGTGCTATGTGTTTCATTGGACATAATTATGGCACCATTATAAAACTATTAAAATTTGTTTTATACATTCATTTTCTCAAATAGTTCTTCAAACAGATCACTCACTGAGCCGTAGAAAATATTTCTTTTACTTCTCAGAGTTAACAGCAGAGATTCAATAGAGTAGATTCTTATACAGTGAGTTTTCAGATAGAAGTGAAAAAAATTGTTTATTATTGTTTTATTTCAGTATACTGTGGTAAAGAAAAAGTAGCATAAAAATTTCCCCTAACCACTGAAGTATATAATTCAGTGGTGTTACATACATTCACAACGTTGAGCAACCATCACCACAATCAAGTCCCAGAACTTTTTCATCAACCCAACAGGAAACCCAGTTCTAATTAATTAGACTCTTCCAATTTTTATCCTCTCCCTAGCTCTTGGAAACCAGTCATATGCTTTCTGTCTGTACGTAGTTCTGAACTCCTGATAATAATCAACATGATGAATGAAACAGTATCTCGTATTTCATTACTACCCCCTGAATATACATGATCTCAATGTCCAACCTAAAAGATATAGAATGGCAGAATGGATTAAAACATGCACACACACACACACACACACACACACACACACACACAACACACACACACACACACACACATGCACATACACACACAATCCAAATATTGGATGCCTATGAGAGACCCACCTAAAACACAAAGACTCCTATAGATTCTAGATAAAAGTGGAAGAAATATTCCATACAGATGAAAACCAAATCAAGCAAGAGTAGTGATTATAATGTCAGATTAAACAGACTTTAAATTAACAACAGTGAAAGAAGACAAAGAAGGTTATTATGTAGTGATAAGAGGATCAATAACAATTAGCTAACACCTGAGATCTCAGCTTTATAAAACAAAATTTAGCAGAACTAAGGAGAGAGATAGCAATACAATAATAGTGGAAGATTTCAACACTCTATTGACCACAATACACAGATCATCAAGGCAAAAGTAAATAAAGACACTTTGGTATTAAACTGGACCCAAGAGCAAATGGACCTAACTGAAATCTACAGAGTATTCTATATCAAAACCACAGAATATATATTTTTCTCATCAGCACATGAAACATTCTCCAAGATGCACTAAATGACAGGCCACAAATCAAGACTCAATAAATTCAAAAACATTGAAATCATATCAAGATTCTTCTTAGACCACAGTGGAATAAAACTAGAAATTAACTCTGGGAAAAAATTTCAAAACCAAGCAACACATGGAAATTAAACAATATGTTCCTGAATGATCATTGGATCAATAATGGAATCAAGATGAAAATTTAAAAATTCCTCAAAATGAGTGGTAGCAATGGCACAAGTTATCAAAACCTCTGGGAAATAGTCAAAACTGTGATCAGAGGAAAATTTATCATGCTTAAGGACTACATTAAAAAGACTGAAAGCCTACATGTTGACAACCTTATGCCAGACCTCAAGGAACTAGAAAAACACAAACAAATCAAACCCAAAGCTAGCAAAAGAAAATAAATAAAAAAGATCAGAGCAGAATGAAATTAAATTGAAATAAAAAACAAATACACAAGATCAATGAAACAAAAAGAGTTTTTTTGTTAAATTTTAATTTATTATAGAGTACGATGGGGTATAAGGAAGTATTAACCACATGAGTATTCTGTGTGCAGTTAAAGTTTGGGCATTTAATTGGCCCTCACTCTCCCTGGTATAGAACCACGTACCCTTTGTGTGTTATATTTTCCTTGCCATCTTCTCTTCTTCCCTCCCCTAGTAACTGCCAATCCCTCCCTTGTGATAATGTGATCATTTTCAGGGCCTACTTATAAAGTATTCAGTGTTTTGTTTCTGTGATAGGTCACTTAATATGAGAGTCTCCAACTACACCCAAGTAGCTGCAAAGACCATCCTTTTTGTTCTTCTTTATGGCTGCATACTACCCCATTCTGTACATGTACCACATTTCTTTTTCCAGTCTATTGTGATGGGCAGTACAGTTGGTTCCATGTTTTTGCTATTGTGAATAGTGCAGCAATAACCCTGAACATGCAAGTGTCTTTTTTGTAGAATGATTTATGTTCCTCTGGGTATATTCCCAAGAAAAGAATTGGCTGGGTTGTATGGAAGGTCAAATTTTAGTTATTTTATTCATCACCATAATGCTTTCCCTAGAGGATGAACTAGCTTGCACTCCCACCATCAGTGTAGAAGCACTCCTTCTTTGTTCCTGTGCCAGTACCTGTTGTTTTTTGACTTGCTAATGATGGCCATCCTTACTGAAATTAGGTGGTATCTCATTTTACTTTCGATTTGTACTTATCTGATGATTAGTGAGGCTGAGCATTTTTTTTCCTGTTGGTTGCTTGGATGTCGTCTTTTGATACCTCTCTGTTCATATCCTTTGCCAACTTTAATGGGGTTATTTTTTTTATCCTTTCACTTTGCTTGAGTTCCTTGTAGATCCTGGATGACAGCCTTTGCCAGATACATAATTTGCAAGTATTATTTTTCCTATACTGTGGGCTGCCTATTTATTCTCATGATGGTTCATTTTGCTGTGCAAAAGTTCTTCAGTTTGATGATGTCCCAACATGTTTATCTTGTCTTTTATTGCACCACTTCTAGGGACATGGTCAAGAATTCATTGCCTACTGTTATGTGCATAGGTCATTTCCTGTGTTTCCTTCTAGGATTCTTATAGTTTGAGGTTTTATATTTAGGCCTTTGATATATACTTAGAGTTGATTTGGGTATATGGTGATAGGTAAGGGTGCAGTTTCCTTCTTCTACATGTGGTCAGCCAGTTTTCTCAGCATCACTTGTTAAATATGGTCTCCTTTCCCAGTGATTTTTATGGGTGGCTTTGTCAAAATTGATTTGGTTGAGAGACCGTGTTTTTGCTTCTGGAATCTCTGTCCTATTTTATTGGTCTATGAACCTATTCCTGTAACAATATCAGGCTGCTGTGGTTAGAGTAGCCTTGTAATATAGTTTAATAACTGGAAGTGTGACACCTCCCACTTTGTTCCTTTTGCTGAGGATTGATTTAGCTATTTGTGCTATTTTTAGTTTCCATATGAATTTCTGTATTGTTGTCTCCAGATCCAAGAAAAATTATGTTGGTAACTTGATGGGTATTTTATTGAATCTGTAGATTGCCTTGGTAGGAAGGCCATCTTGAAAATATTGAGTCTTCCAATCCTTGTGTATGGAATATTTTTCCATTTATTTGTGTCATCTTTGATTTCTTTCAGCAGTGTTTCATGGTTCTTGTTATAAAGATCTTTTACATCTTTGGTTAGGGGGATGTCAAGGTATTTCATTGTTATTTTTGTTGTTGTTGTGTGGCTATCATAAATTGAATTGTGCTTTCTATTTGATTCTCTGCCTTCTTGTTCCTAGTGTTTAGAGATATCACTGTCTTTAGTGCATTGATACTATACTATGAGACTATACTAATGTCAATTATCAGTGTGAGGAAAGTCTTGACACATTCCTTAAGGTTTTCAGATGACAGTGGAATAAAAACAAATATCTCTACCAACACGATCCCCCCAAAACACACATGAACATGAACACTAAACAACATACTAATGAGCAACTTCTTAGGCAACATGGAAATCAAGACAAAGATGAAGAGATTTCTGGAAGCAAATGGAAACAAAGACACACCTTATCGGAATCTCTGGGATACCATGAAAGCAGTATTAGGAAAAAATGTATAACTCTGCACACACATATCAAGGAAACCAAAAGATCACAAGTAAACAGCCTAAGGTCACACTTATTGGAGCTAGAAACACAAGACCACCAAAATTCTAACTTCAGCAGAAGAATACAGATCACAAAACTAAAGTTGCAACTACAAGGCATAGAAGACAAAAATATTATATACAAAATCAATAAGACAAAAAACAATTGGTTCTTTAAAAGGATAAATAAGATTGATGGACTCCAGCTAGACTGACTTGAGAGAGAGAGAAAGAGAGAGAGAGAGAGAGAGAGAGAGAGAGAATCCAAATAAATACAACTGGAAATGCAAAAGATTAAGTCACAACTGACCCAATTCAAAAGATTATCAAAGATTACTATGCACACTTGTATGGAAATAAACTATAAAACCTAAAGAAAATGGAGGAATTTCTGACATCAAAAAACCTTCCAAGGTTGAAACAGGAAGAAATTAAACCCTGAATAGAACAGTAACAATCCAGAAAATCAAATCCATCATAAGTAATTAACCTACAAAAAAATAGACCTGGACCAGCTGGCTTTCCAGCTGAATTCTACAAAACATACAAGGAGGAATTGATACCAATATTATTGAAAGTATTCAGGCAATAGAGAAAGATGGAACATGAAACATTTACATGAAAGATGAATCAAGAAAGATGTTCATCCTACTCAAGGCAATCTACGGATTCAACACAATATCCATCAAATTACCAACATCATTCTTCTCACACCTAGAAATGACAGTACAGAAGTTTACATGGAAACAAAAAAGAGCACAAATAGCCAAAACATCCTCAACAAAAGGAGCATAGCAGAAGGTATCATATTTTCAGACTTTAAACTCAGCTCTAAGGCTACAGTAATTAAAACGGCCTGGTACTGGTACTAGAACAGGCATATAGAACAATGAAATAGGACAGAGATTCCAGAAGCAGAAACTTGATCTCTCAGCCAATTATTTTCAACAAAGCAATCAATCACAAACACCGGGGAGAGAAGACCATGTTTAGCAAATGTTGCTGAGAAAACTGGCTTGACCACATGCAGACGAATGAAACTGGACCACTACCTATCACCATATGCAAAAATTAACTCTAAATGGCTCAAAGACCGAATGTAAAACCTCAAACGATAAGAATCCTAGAAAAAAATGCAGGAAATGCTGTTATGCACATTGGAGTAGGCAATCAATTCTTCAGCTGAAGTAGGCAATCAAATTCCCAAAAACATATGCCATGAAAGCTAATACAGAGAAGTGGGACCACATCAAACTGAAAAAGCTTTTCCACAGCAAAAGAAACCTTCAAGAGAGCAGGGAGAAAACCCACAGAATGGGAACAACATAATTGTTAACTGTGTATCTGATAAAGGCCTAACATCCAGAATCTACAAAAAACTCAAATGAGCTGAAAGGGAAAAACAAAACAAGGAGTCTGATTTAAAAAATGGGTAGAGTACATAAACAGACACTTCTCAGGGAAGACCTATGAGCAGCCAACAGATAAATGAAAAAATGCTCAGTCTCACTAATCATCAGAAAAATGCAAATCAAAACCACATTAAGATAAAAAACAATACATGCTAGTGCAAGTGTGGAGAATAAGAATGCTTCTACACTGTTGGTGGGAGTGCAAACTAATCCAACGTTTATTGAAAACAGTGTGGTGATTTCTAAAGGAGATAGAAATTGACCTTCCATACAATCCAGCAATCCTTCTTCTGGGAATATACCCAGAGGAACACATATCACTCTACAAAAAAGACACCCACACACATATGTTTGCTATCACACTATTCACAATAACAAAAAATCCTACTTCCCATTGAAACTAGACTGGTAGAGAAAATGTGGTACATATACATGATGGAATATAACACAGTCATAAAAAAGGACAAAATCATGGACTTCACAGCAAATTGGATGGAGCTGGAGACAATTATACTTAGTGACCTATCACAGAAACAAAGAATCAAATACCACATGTTCTCACTCATAAGTAGGACCTGAAATTAATAACAGAGGCACAAGTGAGGGTTTCCCACTTGTGGGACACTGCCAGATAAGGGAAGGTGAGGGGGCATTAACAACACAAAGGGTATCTGATCCTAAACCAGGGGAAAACGAAGACCTATGGGAGGCCCAAACTTCTCCTGCATGTAGATTACTTTTGTACCTAATCCTGACTTGTACCTCACATCCAAATAATGAAATAAAGGAAAAAAAGATAAAATAAATAAAATAAAATAAAGCTTTACATGTAGTGGCTACTACTAGTTTCTCATTAAGGAAACTTCAAAACCTTCAGTAGCTAAGTTCTCTGCTCAAGATCAAAGGAAATCTACAGTAATTGGTGGTATGAAAGCAACAAAAACCTATTCTGACAACAGAGACCTGACATTTGACTGCCTAAAGTTGAACGCTTAAGTAAATTTTCAGCTTGCTCCCAGCAGAAAGATGTGTTGTTTTCAACAAAAAGAAAATAACCTACATCAGAAAAAAATCTGATAAGGACTTTGGCATGAAAAGTTATTTTTGAAGAAAAGGCCTCTAAATGGCAGTTAAGTGCAAATAATATGAATTACAGACAAAACTTTGAAAAATTTAAACATAATAGTGGCCTTTAATTTTTAAACAAATTAATCACTTAATAGAAAAAAAGAGATAGTATAGCATAAAGATTTCCTCTGTTTTGAAAAACTGATGTCAAGAATGCCTACTTTGTCTCTTAGAGTTTGTATTAGAAATTATTCTTTTACTCTCAACAGCTCATACTGATATGATCATAGTATTACTTCCTTTCCCATGTAAAAAATTTAATTTTGATGAAGTTTAACATCTATTATTTTTATTTGGTTCTTATGAATTAATATTTTAAAAACTATTGCTAAATTGAAGACCATGAAGACGCACCCCTGTGTTTACTACTAAGAGTTGTGTAGTTTTAGCCCTTACATTTAGGTTATTGATCTATTTTGAGTTAATTTTGTGTATAATGTGATGTAGTTATCAACTTGTATGAGTGTGTATATGTGTACAGTTAATGCATCATTGTTTGTTGAAAAGACTATTCTTTCCCCCATTGAATTGTCTTGGGCCCTTTGGTCAAAAATAATTGATGAAAAATATTTGTGTTTTATTTCTGAACTGTCAATTCTATTCCATTGATCAATATGTTTATCTATCCGATGCCAATATTACACTATTTTGATGACTATAGGTTTGTAGTAAGTTCCGACGACTATGGCTTTGTAGTAAGTTTTGAGTGTGATTCTTTTCTTTTCTTTTTTTTTTAGCATTGACTTTTTCATTTCTGCAAAGAAAGGCTGTTGAAACTAAACTGAAATTGCTTTGAATCTGTAGATCAACTTGAGTATTGCCATCTTAATGACAATGCCTTCCATTTTATAAATACAAAGTTCTTTATATTTATTTAAATCTTATTTAATTTTCTTTTGCAATGTATTAGTTTCAGTGTACATATCTTAAATGTTTTGATGAAATATTTTTCCTCCTAGTCTTTGCCTGTTGGATCTATACTGTAACATACTTTCAATGCCTAGCCATTCTATTTCTTCAACTCTTCATCATCTGTTGCTTGTGTTAAGCTGAAATGTGCACATATTCTGTCCTAGGCATATGCATATCTTTCTAGATTCCCCGCTATTTGTGGATGCTTTGCAAAGCTTTTATTCTCCAAAGAATCTCACTCCCAAGTTGTTCTTCCCTGTCTTTGGTGTGTCTACTTTTTGCCCTAGGAGGCAGCAGCTTCTTTATTTGCCTTTTAATGTTTTTGAGAAACACCCTTCATATAGCATATTCTCTATCCTGAGAGACTTCTAAGTTTGTCAAAACAAAGGAGGACCCCTTGTGTCAGTCCTTCAGAGAGCCCATAAACAGATGAATCTACTTAAGCACAAAACTTGAGGATCGTCACCCAAAATCACCAGTTTCAAAGAATGGAAGTCAGTGTTCCAAAGTGCAGAAATTTGGAGTTGTTTATATAGTCAAGGTTTTGGGATACTTAACAAAAATTCCACATCTTTTTACAAAAAACTTAATGCATACTTACAATAGCCTGAATTGTCAGGGTGGGCTTTCTTTCAGGAAAGGTATACTGAAGGTGTAACAGTCATGGAGTCTTTTATGTCACTGGTATGAGTTAGGGGCAGGACAATAAAGGAGGCAGTTAATTTATAACATCGGTCAGTGGTTAGAAGTAGAGGGGGTCTGGTCTCTAATAGAACAAAAGCAAAGAGAACTAATTCATAATTTAAGAAGCAGAAGTTGCAACTACAGGCTATGTTAGATGTCACATTTCTTACAAAAATTTAAGTGTTTTTGGCATTTCAGTAGATTTTAAACTGTATTTTCACACCAGCTACTCACACTGGAAATGCTGCCAGTTCAAAACCATTGCCAGGCCAGAAAGGGAGAGTAGGTAAAGCTAAGTTAAAATGCTACAAAACTTTCCTACTCTGTTTAAATTACCTTCCTTCTGTTTAAACATTCACTTGGTTGCTCTAAACTTTTGACTATCTTCCAGAGTTCTAATAAGATTGATTCTGACAATTTTGGTCAAATTTCTCAGTGTTTCTCATGTGGAACAAGATACTGGAGGTTCTTACTCAACCCGCTTTGCTGATCTCACTCCTATCATTAGTAATTGATGTGGAATGTAAAATTCGCTGAAAAGTAGAGATTTTGTGTGGTTGATAGATTACAGAAATAGATATAGATATAGATAGTTATAGTAGCCTCCCTAGGATATTTGTGTTTGCTAATCCTGTGCAAAGAACATTGCAACATGAAATTGTCAAACACACTATATGTTTTTAAAGATTACCTTCATGTTTAGAATTTCTCAGGTGATTACTATATGTATACTTTTAACCTGGTCCTATACTCAGCAGTGAAATTGACTATATCAAATGCACTTTACCTACTCTTAAGAGTTTCAGTGTAGAGGAGAGGCAGGTCATTAAACAAATAGCTATTTAGGTGATATAAGTTAGAAATACTGTTTTCTTGATAAAAAAATAAAAGCAAAAAAACAAAAAAATTGCAGAACACTCAGTGCAGTGTGGGCAGGTGTGTCACCATGATGGAAGAATCAGTTACCTATTGGTTCAATTTGGAACATTTCTTCCACAAATCGTGATGCCACCTTGCAAAATCTTCAAATAAAAACTTTGTTTGATGAGTCAGTCAAAGGGTAGGGGATCGGCAAAGGTAGAGAGTTGGATAGTTGAAGACAGTAAGGCAATATTACAAGGGACCTGCCCCCCAAAAGATAATTCTGGGAAATTTGGTGGTATTCCTTCATATATTACAGCAATTCATATTAAAGGGATAACATTTAATCTCATTTAGCATAGTTTTGAATTCATCTGTGTAGAATTTATATAATGGCCTATTCTTAGGCCATTATCTTTAATAGCTAAAATAAAAAATATGGAATTGTTTTGTCTTAATAGATATATGTGAAAAACAATTAAAGGAAAGAATCAATGTACATGCTAAATTGTACAGAATATTGGAACCTATAGGGCTCAAAAGACTATATGTTAAAATCTAGGCTGAGCATGGTGGCTCATGATTGTAATCCCAGCAAAATGGGAGGGGAGCTGAGGATTCCTTCATTTCAGGAATTCAAGTCCTGCCAGTCTGTGAACAGAGTGAGACCCCCATGTCTATAAAATACATAAATAAACAAATAAAAATAAAGGAAAAGAAGAAAGTTTTAAAAATTTTAAAAAAGAAAAAATAAAATATGAAACTATTATTTAAAATTATTTTTCATTTGTGGGGTACAATTCAGGGTTAGGTGTACAAATGTTGATTATGCAGGTTGATGAGGTGTGCTCTTCCCTCTCCTAGCAGTTTCTCTCAACTTCCAATCCACCCCCATCTAGTAGTTTCCTACTACTGCCAATCACTTTCTTATAGTATTATGATAATTGTTCAAGATCTGCTTATGAGTGAGAACATATGGTACTCTGTTCTTTGTTTCTGTGAAAGATCACAGAGTATGATAGACTCTAAATCCACTCAAGTTCCTGCAAAGTCCATATGTTTGTCCATTTTATGGCTATTGCTCCATGGTGAACAAGTCAGGACACTTTTCTGTCCCGCCTTCAAGATGGTGGTGGGGTGCCTCTCTTGTCCACTCTGGTGGGACTGTGGCTCTGGACTCTCTCCACAGCACCTGTTGCCAGTGCCTAGCCAGGCATTGAAGTGAGGCAAATCCTGGAGTCAGCAGTCTCTCCCACTGCAATGGTGAGGCAGAGCCTGGGGCAGTAGTCTCTCCCCACCACTTTTTCACAGGAAAACTTTTGGTTGTCCATTAAAAAAAAATGACACTTGGCTTCTGTGACCTGGGAAGAGCCAGGAACCAGGCAGAGAAGCTGTAGCACCAGCTGTTGCACCAGGAGAACCCTGGCCACATGCTCACAAGCCCCACTTAGTCAGTCTCTCCCAGAATTTTCTTCCCAGGAGGGGTTTTATTGATTTAAAAAAATATGGTGCTCAACTTCTGTGACCCAGTAATCGCTAGGGTTCAATCTGAGCAGGTATAGCATCAGCTGACACACCAGGAGAGACCTGGTCACTAGCTTCCTAGCTCTCACTCAGTCAGCCACTCACTCACCATCACTTACACAATATTTCCCAGACACTAACTCTCTCACACCAGGACTTGTATAGTCCAACTGTCTTGGGCACCATCTTCCTGACTCCCCACCCCCTCCCCACTTTTTTTTTTTTTAATTATTTGAAGGTTATAAAAAAAATACTTGAACAATTGTTTTTAGAGGAATCATTCAAGGTTCTATGCCAGTCTGGTGGAAAAATAAACTGCAATAATCTTTTACAGTTGTGTAGGGCTTTAGGATTTCCAAAGTAATACACGAATCCAGACATATTTGGAGTTTATAACTTCTGAATCACTTATTGCCTATATTGCAAAGATGAAGAAAGTGATGCTAGTTTGACTAATATCTTCATGCATGATTTTTGAGCATTAACGAATGAAAAAGCTAACAAATTAAATTGCTTGATAGATATCACATAGCTAGTAAATTGCATATACATTTTAATTTAGGTTTTATTTTTCTAGTTGTATTATTTTCACACACCATTCCTCCTAATGACACAAGTGGTGATATTTTCTCGCAATTCTTATAATGTCTGATTATTTGATGACATCATTTTATTCCAGGGCTGGGGCTTCAATGGAATGTTTTCTGCTTAGTGTCAACTTTAATCTCAGACTCAAACTTGATTTTACCTTTGGTAGGATGAAAAAATTAATTAAAAGTTAAGATTCAGCTGGAATTTTTGCTTAATTACTTTTAATATATGAATTTATTAAGACAAATAATGCATCTCTGTAAAAAAGGAATATAGCTTGCAGTTATTTCTTGTCAACAGTTTATAATATATTTTAATTATAAGAAACATGATGCATATTTAATCCTTATTTTTTAAATGAAAAACCTGAAACTCATAGTTTTGTTATGGGATCTACATAAAATAATGCAGAAAAGCACTTATCACATTGTCTGGCCCATAAAAGAGCTTAGCTACTATTATCAACATATTTTCAATGGATGTTCTCATTATAAAAGCCATAATATAGCAAAATATGTATCCATTATATTCAAAGTTTTATACTATATCATCAAAGGCAAAAGCCAAAATTCTATATTTTTCATTATTGAAAATATGAGTTGGTTTGTAACATATTTTAATAAATTCATACTCAGATAATTACTTTACCTAGAAATATATTTAAAAGACTTAAAGTAGAAACCATAAAATAGGGAAAATTTAGTTTAGTAATCAATATATTTTATTTATGTCTGAAATTACAAAATAAATATGCTACTTTATGAAAACACTGTTATATCAACTTCTCAGAAAAATGAAATGTTTTTTACAAATTTGAATTTTTTTAGAATTAGGATAAAATATTAAAAACTCTCTCCAAATACACTATTTAAAATATCATAGATTATAAAATAAATCAAAACTTAACAACGTATTAAGCACAAAAATATAGAAGGGTTCAATTTTTCTAAATTTTTGACTTGAAGTTTCTCAAATTGTCTTAAAGATATTATTAATTAATACACCATTAGCTACTTTATAAGCATTTGATCTCTTTTGTGTGTGTGTGTGTTGGAGTCTCACTCTGCCACCCAGGCTGGAATGTAGTAGCACACTTACATCCACTGCAGTCTCCATCTGCTGGGCTCGGTCAATCCTTCCGCCTCACTCTTCCAAGTAGCTGGGACTATAGGCACACTCTATGCCCAGCTAATTTTTTTGATTTATTGTGGAGACAAGGTCTCACCAAGTTGCCCAGGCTGATCTCTCACCCCTGGGCTCAGGTAATCCTCTTGCCTTGGCCTCCCAAAGTGCTGGGATTACAGGTTTGAGTCACCACCACCCACCCTGATTTTTAACTTTATATAGATATGTATGTATATAATAACTCAGATCTACACAAGATCATAGATCTATTCTCTAAGACCTTTGAATTTCCCTTTGTTAGTCTTGGGTTATTGCTACTCAAAATTAATATTTCTTTGCTATCTATCACTCCTGAAATCAAGGTTTAACAAGGACTGAAGAAAGGTCACTGAGCATCAGATACATTATCAAAATGCTAGCTATACATCTGAAAACTTTCTAAATTATTACTTTCTTTTATTTTCCTTATTGCTTAATTTCTTTGGTTACCTCTTTATGGACACAGAAACATACTTAGATTCATGTTTTGTTTATTATAGACTTTGACAATGTCTGTCATACCTGCTCACCAGTCTTTCTATTTATCTATTTACATATCTACCATGGGGTTGTTCTCAGTAATTTAAAAGAATCCATGAACTCACTACTTAACGCAAAACCTAGAACACTAACAAAAACTTACGTCAGACAATTTTGGTGTTCTGTCTGCCTCCCCTAAACTGAAATAAAAACCATCCACAGTTCTGTGGTCATTGTATCCTTGTATTTATTTTTATTGGTGTCCTATCAGCAAAAATTTCTTCAAAATAAATTTTTATTTTAGTTGGGTTTAAATTTTAAAGTGGTATATGAAATATAATCTTCGGCTGTCTCAGCCTGTAATCCCAGCTCTTTGGGAGGCCAAGGTGAGTGGATTGCCTGAGCCTGTAGGTTCAAGACCCGCTTGGGCAACTTAGCGGGACCTCACCTCTACAATAAATCAAAAAATTAACCGGGCGTGGTAGCACATGCCCATAGTTCCGGCTGTGGGATCGCCAGAGCCCAGCAGGTCGAGGCTGCGGTGGCTGGGAGTGTGCCACTGCACTCCAGTCTCTCCAGTCTGGGCAACAGATTGAGATTCCAACTCCAAAAAAAAAAGAAAGAAATATAATCCCCATAACTTAATTTTTAAGCTTTATATTACATGTCTAAAACTCATCCATTTTGTTTAACATAGTTTTGGCTTGTTCATGTTCATTTGATGAGCACCTAAAAGCATGTTATCGACTCTCCTGTTATGAGGCATTTTGTTGTGTTCAATTTTTATTTTTATAAAAAGTGCTGCGATTGTAGTTCTTAGATATATATGTGTGTGTGTAAATTATTTTGGTGATATAGTTATAATAAAATTTCTGAGTTTTATTTTATTCAATTTTGTAAAATAATACCACATTTATGAGCTGGCTTGCCAGATTCTATACCTACAAATATGTTAGAATATCTTACTGAGGTCAGGAGCAATGGCTCAAGCTTGTAATCTCAGCATTTTGAGAGGCCAAGGCAGGAGGATCATTTGAGGCAAGGAGATCAAGATCAAACCTGGGCAACATAGTGAGACACTGTCTCTACAAAAAAATAAAATAATAAGTAAGTAAGAAAGATACTTTACTAATTCACATTTTCTCCAACCATTATTAGTATTTCAATTGTGGCCATTCGGAAACAGAAAAATGGCACATCACTGTGATTGTGATCTGAGTTTGACAGATAATTACTGAGATATAAAAGATATTCTTTTACTTTTGCTTCTTTTTCTTTTATTTGTATAAACACATATATGGAAAACATCATGCCGGGCTCGGTGGCTCAGCCTGTAATCCCGCGCCTTGGGAGGCTGAGGTGAGTGGATTGCCTGAGGCCGCGGGTTTGAGACCTGCCTGGGCAACTTGGCAAGACCTCATCTCTACAATAAAATCAAAAATTAGCCGGGCGTGGAAGCGGGCGCCTGTAGTTCCAGCTACTCAGAAGGCTGAGGCGGAAGGATCGCCGGAGCCCAGCAGGTCGAGGCTGTGGTGGCCGGGAGCGGCCACTGCACTCCAGTCTGGGCGACAGAATGAGACTCCAACTCAAATATATATATATATATATATATATATATATATATATATATATTTTTTTTTAAGGTATAAGCATATGATATATATATGTATATACATATGAGATATATATATATATCTCATATGCTTATACTTTAATAAATTTTTGCCAAGTGAACACACACAACCAACATGCATATCAAAAATAGATTATCACAGAAGGATATAAAAGCTCTTTGCTTTACCACTATCCACAAAACGTAACTATATTCTGACCTCAAACACCATGAATTACTTTTTCTTATTTAAATATTACTTTTAAGTAAATGTATAATGTGTATATTTTTGTCTGTTTCTTTTGTTCAATGATATGTTAGTGACTTTCACTATTTGTGAATCCTTCCTATTGTGTGTATTTTATATAAGGCATGACTATCCACTTGACTGTTGAGAGAAATTTGATACTTTTCAATCTTTAGCTACCATGGAAGAATTTCCATTGAGTATATACATAAGAGGTGACTTTCTGGGTCATGGAAACTAATGACCCGTGTTTATAGATACTATCAAAAGTTTCCCAAGATACTTGAGTAGTGTGTAGCATTGATATTTCCACTAGCAAATTAAACAGTTCCAATCAATATCATATTAAAGCTTTTTATTGTAAGTCTCATTTACATCTCAGGGATAGATGTGAATAGGTATATCATTGTGACTTAAATTTGCATTTTTGTAATAATAAGTTCGCATATTTTCATTTGTTAATTTGTCATTTTGACATTCCTTTTTTGGCAAAGTTTCCATTTAATTAGACTTCTAATTCTTTCATTTTTTTTATCAATTTGGAGAATTTCCTTATATATATCTATTGGGAATAAGAGTCATTTGTCAGATAGGTACATTTCAAATATCCACTTCCTTATTGTTACTTTCACTTTTATACACTTCAGCACTTTAAAAAATGTTTTATTACAATGTTTTTATATAATTCAATGTTGTTTGTGTAAAGACCTTTTAAGTGTGTCATACCAATGTGTAATAATTTTAGTGCAGCAGGATAATCATTTTCCATCTACCTCATAAATAAGCAAAATGATTAGCAATTTGTTGACTATTTCCTCCAAGATTAATCAAATATTAGAATATTGGTCATCCCACCTACATGTTCATATTACAATAAATATAGAATGCTTGATTTTTGTAGTTAAACAAAATGTGTATTTCACAAGATTTAAGATGCACTACTGTAATAAAGAAAGGTAAATGGTTTTTTTTTTTCTATTTCCAAACTCTTTTAGGTCCAGCTTTTATATAATATATCCAGCACACATATAACATGCATACATATATTAAAAATTAAAAATAGCTGTATTATTTATGGTTACAGTCCTCATTTCTCACTGTTTTCTTTTCCTTATGCTCTGTTATAATGCCAAGATTATTTAAACTTGTTACATCCTTAGTGTTCTACTCAACCACGATACAGCATTCTCTTTATTTCTACTCATAAAAAAAATATCTATTCTTCAAGGACTGGCTCACATTCAATTGTTACATTAAGTTTTCTTTCTTTTTTTTCTTTTTTCTTTTTTTTTTTGAGTTGGAGTCTCACTCTGTAGCCCAGGTGGGAGTACAGTGGCACACTCACAGCTACCCCAGTGTCAACTTGCTGGGCTCAGGCAATCCTTCCGCCTCAGTCTTCCAAGTGCCGGAACTACAGACGTGTGCTAACACATTCAGCTAATTTTTGATTTATAGTAGAGATGAGGTCTCTCCAAGTTGCCTGGGCTGGTCTCAAACCTGTGGGTTCAGGGAATCCACTCTCCTCAGTTTCCCAAAGTGCTGGCATTACAGGCTGAGCGCCCGATCCTGTCCTACGTTAAGTCTCCAATGAATAACTTTAGTTATTGGATTATATCCTATTTCGGTTCTTAAAAACTTTCACACAATGTTTTTACTCAACCATATCTCATATCAATAACTATTGCCTAAGGTTATTTTCTGTGTTGTTTAACAAAATAGTAACATTTTTAAAGGTTGTGAGATATTTTTATGCTTTTTTGTTTTATGTAACATCACATAACGTTGACTATATAGTGCATGTCCAATTATTTTACTATTGGTTGGTTAATCTGTAGGACATGATAAAAATGAATCATTTCAACTAGACTATTAGATGATAATAAATTAATGATACTTCAAGTGGAGTGTGGTAGATGAAATAACAGACCATGAAAGTGTCCATGACCTAATTGCCAGAATCCTTGAGAAAGAGAGAAGTAAAAATATTAGGGTTATCCTGGTCTGAGTAGCTAGAGAGATATTCCTTTTTCTTTTCTTCAGCCAGATGGATATAAATTGAATCACATGTTGAGATATATGTTGTAGTTCCTCAATTCTCTCATCTCAGCCTCTTCTATTGTTATTACAGAAGTTTACTTACTCAGCTATTTAATCACCATCAAGTCATGGTTTGTTTTGTAATCAAGAATAAAATTATAAGCCCCTCAACAAACTGAACAGACTCTGGGCTATGAGAAATCTGAAAAACTAAACTTCAGTCCTGATAAAAAAGATCAGATACACCTCACTATACCTCTTTCATTTTGAACTTTAGGCGAAACTGACAGACATTAACATTAAAATAAAGATCATAAGACTGACAAAATAGACTCTATGGCAACAAGATATCACATTTCAGCCTGACTCAGGTGTAGCATCACATGACAGATGGCAAGTCATAAAAGAAACAAAAATATTTTATCCTCAAATATTTTTGGTTTACATATTTCTCCCTCTTGGAGAAATTCACAACTGTAGAGACTCTCCTTTCCTAAATTCTTCCCAGATTCAGGAGGGATTTAAGAGTTCTGACACCTTATAAATTCCCAAAAGAGACATTTACCATCTATTCTCTTGAAGTCTGCTACTTAGAGCCTTTATGTACATAAAAATACAATGGCTTCCACAATTCCTTTTTTCTTAACTCAAGCATTTCTTTCAACTGACTTCAAATTCTTTAGGCCACTTAACTCTTTCAACCAATTGCCAATCAGATAATTTTTGAATCCACCTATGACCTAAGCATGTTCCACCCTTCTGGGCTGAACCAAAGTATACATTGTAGTCACTGATTTATATTTTTACCTGTGTTAGGGTATGGTGAATGAGGATGGATGGATGGGGAAGCATAGCACTGCTGGGGCCGGCATGTTGGTGGTGCATGCTGGCAACCAGAGATTCGAGTAAAGCAAAGATTTGCAACACACAAAGAGGTAAAAGAAGAAAGGATTTATTTAAGAAAGGTTCACTTTCCACAGACAGAAAGCGTGCCTACACTGTAGATGAGTGTGTCCCTGTGGCCCCTCCCCCCCACCCCCTGCCCGGCTTAAATCCTTTCCCTTGGAGGTGTTGCAATCAGGTAGATGTGATTGCCATGACTTCCTTGTTGACCACCTGTGAATGTTTTGGAGACCCTAAGGGGGTTCCTGGTCACCATGCACCAAATATACAATGGATCCATACTGGTCATGCTTGAGAAGTTTCTAAAAAAGACAAATTACAATAGGCCAGTACTACTTATGCTTTAGGAATCTGTGTTTCAGAAAAGTAAGGAGTCTGTGTTTCTGAAAAAACAAAGTCGGCAAAGTTAATCTTTACCCAGAGTATGCATTTCTCTAAAACATAGCTTCTATTTTCTCATCATTGTGTTAAGGTTTAAGAACAAGATAAAAACTGGATTTCTCCAGGACATAGTTTCTACTTTCTCCTCATGGTGTCAGGATTTAAGAACAAGATAAAAAAAATGACTTTCCACTCTCAGTCTGTCCTTTCAACCTATAAATTGTGTCTCTCTAAAATGTTTAAAACCAAGCTACAACCCAAACATCTATGGCATATATTCACAGGACAACTTGAAATTGTACCCTGGGCCATGATCACTCATATTTAACTCAGAATAAATTTCATTAAATATATTGAAATTTTTTTATATTTGGGGTTTTTTTCTGTCAATAGTTGAAACAGTGCATACTTTTGTGCTTTTCAAATATCTTAGTAAGCTAAGTTGAATGTTATAATTTATTACTATAGTTTTGTCACGCACATTAAAAGTTTTATGGAGGCTAAGGGAAGTAAAAACAGAGCAATCACATTTTATACTTCAACTAAAAGGAAAAGTTGACTGAGTAAAATTAAATGTGATAAAAAGATTATTTATTTGCTTTATTTTTCTCAGAGAAGTATTCAAAGACATCAGTAAGATTTTATATAATGATTGACAAAAATAGTGTTTTCTGATCGGAGGCAAAGATTTGACATTGAGCTATATTTCTCATTTGCAGTATTATTTTCAAATTCTACCATAATGCACAAAATAAACTCTTTAGGTCTGATGCACAGAAAAAAATTGCTAGCTTATCATAGTTTTATTTCCTTTTATGTTATTTACCAGATATTATATATGAGAAGATATATGTGAACCATGAGTCAAAAATTCACAAATCTTACAAACACATGCAAATGATCCTTTCTAAACCAAACTGTTTGAACTTTCAGAATCAGAGGGTATGAAGCACTTTGGGAGACTATTCACCATTCACACTCTGAACGCTTTGGAGGATCCTTAGTTTAGTGGAGTCTAAATATTTAGTAAGCATCAACTGTAATGCTTTTTGCAACAAGGTTTATAAATGTCTCCCAGTGATTTTAAAGAGTTAATATACTTCATTAAGGAGCTAAATTATTAGCAAATAGCAAAATGATAGACCCACTAATTAGGAACTCATTCTGCAGCTAGACTGCTTCTTTTAGAGATTACAATATAATTTTCCCATTAAGGACTCTTTGATATGCTTGAAAGAGGGTTTATTTGAAATTCCTTTTGTATTGAAGATAGAGAACTCTGTGCAGTGGTGTAGTCTTTGTTACCGTGTTTTTGAAATGCAAAAGTTATTGACTGTGGCAATGGTGATGTATGTTGTTTGCATATGAATTGCTTCACTTCAGCTGTTCCTATTTCATCTGCAAAGTACCAATCAACCACTAGAGCTATTGTCCTCCAAATTAGTAAAGAAAAATTTCAGAGGGTTACATTTAAAGCAATAAATACCTCACTAGAGCTCCAAAGTTCAATTCAGAAGCTTCTTTCGCCCCTTTCTTAAACAGCTGACCTGTTACAAAAGAACCTCGAAGATTGAATTATTTTTGTTTTTTGTTTTTTGTTTTTTTTTTGAGTTGGAGTCTCACTCTGTCGTCCAAACTGGAGTGCAGTGGCCGCTCCCGGCCACCGCAGCCTTGACCTGCTGGGCTCCGGCAATCCTTCCTCCTCAGCCTTCCGAGTAGCCGGAATTACAGGCATGTGCTACCACGCCTGGCTGATTTTTTGATTTATTGTAGAGATGAGGTCTCGCTGCCCAGGCGGGTCTCGAACCCCGGGCTCAGGCAATCCACTCACCTCAGCCTCCCAAAGGCGTGGAATTACAGGCTGAGCCACCGAGCCCGGCGAAGATTGAATTATATATGAAAAGTCACTACATATAATCTGTAGTTGAAGTAGTCACAACATAAAATATGTAATTGAATCTTGAAGTATTAGGATTTGTTAGTGTAATAAAGTTAGGTGTAATCAAATTAAAGATGAACATCATTTTCTTTTAAGTATTTGGGGGCACTTAAAGACTGTTGGTTTTTCCAGTTATGTAATGAATTGGAAATTAATATCTGCTTTTGTGAACAAAGATTATAAATTGAAATCTCATAAGTAATTTTAATCTAGCTAAACAATTTAGGGTTATGACTGCATTACTATAAAGAATAAAAAATAATCAAATTCATAAACACAGCAAAATTTGAAGTCTGGAAGTTTGATACCTCTTCTTTGTTCCTTGTGCTAAGGATTGTTTTGGCTATTCGTGGTTATTTATGCTTCCATATGAATTTCTGTATTGTCATTTCCAGGTCTGAGAAGATGATGTTGGTAATTTAATGGGTATTGTGTTGAACCTGTAGATTGCCTTTGGTAGGATAGACGTCTTAACAATGTTGATTCTTCCTATCCATGAGCATGGAATATTTTTCCATTTGTTTGTGTCTTCTTGGATTTCTGGTTAGGAGGATGCCGAGGTATTTCTTTGTGTGTGTATGGCTATTGTGAACGGGATTACTCTTTTTATTTGGTTCTCTGTCTGCTTGTTGTTAGTGTATAGGAGCGTGCCTGTCTTTTGCACATTTATTTTGTACCACGAGACTTTGCTAAATTCCTTTATCAGTGCAAGCATGTTTTTGACATATTCTTTTGGATTTTCAAGGTACAGAATCATATCGTCATGAAAGAGGGATAAGTTGACTTCTTCTTTTCCTATTTGGATACCCTTGATTTCCTTCTCTTGTCTACTTGCCCTAGCTAGGACTTCCAACACGATGTTGAACAAGACGGATGAGAGTGAACAGTCTTGTTTTGTTCCAGTTTTCAGGGGAAATGTTTTCAGTTTCTATCCATTTAGCAGTATGTTAGTTGTGGGTTTATCGTAGATGACATTTACTATTTTGAGGTATGTTCCTTCTATACCTAGGTGTTTGAGGACGTTCATCAAGAAGGGATGCTAGTCGGGTTCGGTGACTCAGCCTGTAATCCCATGCTTTGGGAGGATGAGGTGAGTGGATTGCCTGAGCCCATGGATTCAAGACCTGCCTGGGCAGGCGAGACCTCATCTCTACAATAAATCAAAAAATTAGCTGGGTGTGGTAGCGCACCTGTAGTTCCAGCTACTTGGAAGGCTGAGGCGGAAGGATCGCCGGAGCCCAGCAGGTCGAGGCTGAGGTGGACGGAAGCATGTCACTGCATTCCAGTCGGGGAGACAGAGTGAGGTTCCAACTCAAAAATAAAAATAAATAAATAAATAAATAAAAAATAAAAAAAGATGGGATGCTAGATTTTATCAAAAGCTCTCTCTGCATCTAATGATATAATCATGTGGTTCTTGTTTTTACATCTGTTGATGTATTTAATTACATTTATAGTCTTGCGAATGTTGAAATAGCCCTGTATCCTGGGGATGAACCCTTCTGTAGGTCATGGTGGATGATTTTTTTTTTTCTTTTTGAGTTGGAGTCTCACTCTGTCGCCCAGACGGGAGTGCAGTGGCCGCTCCCGGCCACCGCAGCCTCAACCTGCTGGGCTCCGGGATCCTTCCACCTCAGCCTTCCAAGTAGCCGGAATTACAGGCATGCACTACCACGCCTGGCTGATTTTTTGATTTATTGTAGAGATGAGGTCTCGCTGCCCAGGTGGGTCTTGAACCCGCGGGCTCAGTCAATCCACTCACCTCAGCCTCTCAAAGGCACAGGATTACAGGCTGAGCCACCGAGCCTGGCTTGGTGGATGATTTTTGAGATGTGTTTTTTGAATCTAATTTGCTAGAACCTTGTTTGAGGATTTTTGCATCTATGCTCATAAGGGGTCTTGGCTTGTAGTTCTTTTCTTTTGTTGGATCTTTACCCAGTTTGGGTATCAGTGTGATGTTACCTTTGTAAAATGATTTGGGAGAGAATTCCATCTTTCTCAATTGCCTGGAATACTTTCAATAGGATTGGTATCAGTTTTTCCTCGTATGTTTTGTAGAATTCTGCTGGAAAGCCATCTGGTCCAGGACTTTTTTTTCCGGTAGTTTTCTTATGACAGAGTCAGTTTTCTGGGTTGCTATTGGTCTATTTAGTGTCTCGATGTCTTCTTGTTTCAACCCAGAGAGGTCGTGTGATGTCAGAACGTCCTCTATTTCATTTAGGTTATCAAGTTTGTTTCCAAATAGGTGTACATAGTAATCTTTGATGATCTCTTGTATTTCTTCGGGATCAGTTGTGATTTGATCTTTGGTATTTCTGATTGTGTTTATTTGGATTTTTCTCTCTTTTTCTTGGTCATTCTGGCTGGGGTCCATCAATCTTGTTAATTCTTTCAAAGAACAAGTTTTTTGTTTTGTTGATGTTTTCTATGATATTTTTGTCTTCTTTGTACTGTATTTGGTCTCTTATTTTTGTGATTTGGATTCTTCTGCTAAAGTTAGGGTTTTGGTGGTCTTCTCTTTCTAGCTCCCTTAGGAGATTTGTTAGACTCTCAACTTGTGATCTTTCCATCTAGGACTGTTTGTGAGATATTCAAGTCCCCTGCTATAATAGAGTTAGAGTCAATATCTTGATGTGTGCTTGCAGTAATATAAATTCCCCTCTTAGAACTGATTTCATAGCATCCTAGAGGTTTTGGAAATATGTTTCTTCATTTTCATCATTTGTTTCCAGAAATCTTTTAATTTCTGCTTTGATTTCAGTGTTGACCCAGTAGTTGTTCAGTATCATGCTGTTTAGTGTCCATGTCTTTGTGGACTTTAGGGAAATTTTGTTGGTGTTCATATTTATTTTTATTTCACTGTGGTCTGAGAAAGTGCATGGCATTATTTCAACCTTATGGATTTTGTTTATGCTTGATTTATGACCAATGTGTGATCGATCTTGGAGTATGTTCCATGTGGGATGAGTAGAATGTATATTCTGTGGTTGCTGGGTGGAATAATCTGTAGGTCTCTATTAAGTCCATTTGGTTGAGTGTCACATTTAGGTTCTGGATCTCCTAGTTGAATTTTTTTTTTTTTTTTTTTTTTTGCCTCGATGATCTATCTAGGGCTGTTCATGAGATATTCAAGTCCCCTGCTATAATAGTGTTAGAGTCAATATCTTTTCTCAGTTAACTTAGTAGTTGCTTTATGAATGCTGGTGATCCTGTGTTGGGTCATATATGGATAAATATATATTGTAATCCTTAGAAAAGTTATTATGGATAGTACTAACACATATAGCCAAAAGCTCCAATAGAGGAGATAAATGGAATACTCTAAATATAATACTCAATTAAGTCAACACAAGACAGAAAAGAAACAACAGCAGCGGCAACAGTAAACAGATAAGACAAACAGAAATTCAAGAAAAAAATGCTGAATTTAAACTCAATTATTTTAATATTATATAAAGGTAAATGAAGCAAACTCTCCAATTAGAAAAAATAGATTGCCTGACAATTTTTTTTAAACAAACAGCCAACTTTTGGTTTCCAAAGCAAGTCATTTAAACAGAGGAATAGAAAACTTAAAAATACAAATCTGGTATAAGATATATAAGTAGTCCAAGCATTAAAAAACTGCTGTGAATATACTCATATCTCATAAAAAATATAACTAAAAATAAATAAGAAATAAAGAGGAACTATTAAGGGTTATGACTGCATTACCTTGAAGAATATAAAAATAATAAAATTTCTAAACATCTAATAATAGACTCTAAAAATATATTAAAATACACAAAATGTGTTAAGCAAAATACAGTCATGTGTTGCTTAAAGACTGGGATATGTTCTGAGAAATTCACTGTTAGGAATTTCATCCATGTGTGAACTTCATAGAGTGTGCATAAACAAACTTAGAAGGTATAGCCTACTACACGTTTAGACTATGTGGTATCCCCTATTTCTCCTAGGTCACAAACCTGTACAACTTGTTACTCTACTGAATATCATAGACAACTATAATGCAATGGTATTTATGTACTTAAACTTATCTAAACATATCATAGGTAATACGTATCACCTGACATTGTAACAGCTACAACATTACTAAGCAATAAGAATTTTTCAGCTCCATTATAATTTTATGAGACCACCATCATATATGTGGTCTATCACTGAAGGAAACGTCATTATGCAGCTCATGACTGTAATAGATTTTAATACTTCTTTCTTGGTAACTTACAGAAGAAAAAACCAAAAATATTAATAGAGATATAAAGAATTTGAACAACATTAACTTGACCTGACATTTAGAAAAAACTACATCAAACAACTGCAAAATTCACATTCTTTTCAAAAGCATATGCTTAGATGTATTTTTTAAGTGTTCATACATTTTAAAATATCTTTAAATTTTAGAAATCAGCCGGGCTCGGTGGCTCAGCCTGTAATCCCGCACCTTTGGGAGGCTGAGGTGAGTGGATTGCCTGAGCCCGCGGTTCGAGACCCGCCTGGGCAGCGAGACCTCATCTCTACAATAAATCAAAAAATCAGCCGGGCGTGGTAGCGCGTGCCTGTAATTCCGGCTACTTGGAAGGCCGAGGTGGAAGGATCGCCGGAGCCCAACGGGTCGAGGCTGCGGTGGCCGGGAGCGTCCACTGCACTCCAGTCTGGGCGACAGAGTGAGACTCCAACTCAAAAAAAAAAAAAAAAAATTTTAGAAATCTAGACGTTTAGAGAAGTATCTTTGGCTATCAGGGGGAAAATGACCTTGTGGCTACAGGAAACAAGAAAAATTAGAGTGTATGCAGAATAGTGTTTTAGTGCAGTAAGTACAGAAAGAACAAAAGCAGAGTTCAAAATGAAAAAATAATTTAGGATTAACTAGGAAAGATGGCTTATTTTGTAAGATTATAGATCATATTTAAGGCAGGTAGGGAGTAGAGCAGGTTTAATTGGGCATGGCATTCAGTTTGTGTACATAGTGATATTCAAAGTAATAAGAAAATATATTGTTTGGCAAATGTGGTAAGGTGTGGCATTTCTAAATTATTTATGCTATTTTAAAAATTACTCCAATTACTAACCATAGTAGACAGGCTCTTGAGGAATGCTAAAGGAGGAAACTTTAGACTGATTCTCTTTGCTTTTTACAAATGTAAATATTACTCACAATATTCAGTGTGTTTATTTTGTAGAATGATAGTAGATTTAGGAATAAAGAAAAAGGTGCATTGGAAGCCCATTACAAAGGATAAACATAAGAGCAATTGGACGAAATTACTCAAAGACAAAGGGAGAGTGCCATTTAATTCCATAATGTGTCATACTCAAGAGAGAGGAAGAATGGTATATACAAATGTGTGTGTGTGTGTGTGTGTGTGTGTGTGTGTGTGTGTGTGTGTGTTTGTGTGTATAATTTAAAGTAGTAGTTTAAAATTTTAAAGTGTTATGTAGGCACTTAATATTGCCTAAGACTTAAGTAAGAGTCAGGGCTGTAAAAGCCTGTTAGACTTATAATTGTAGGGATGGGATGGTTACATGCATGCAAGTAATTTTGCTTTCTTGGGAAGTGAAGTGAAATGAGATAAGAGTTTAAAAAGAGAAAATATTTGGTCCTGAAAAAGAAAGGATAATGTGAAATAAGGAAATGAGAGCAAAATGGAACACTAAGAATTATTAATCTGAGAGGATTTGATGGAAGATAGAAGGAGCTAACATGCCAAAATTAAAGTAAAATTAACAAATAATACCATTTATTGCATAAATGCTCAAATAATTTTTGAAGATGGATTTCTGTAGTATGGTATAGAATTCAATTATTAAATGTGTTAAATAAAAAATGTTCATACAATGAAACATTGATTAATGATTAAAAACACTAGAATAAGTATCTATTTATCAATGAGGTTTGATAAATTAAATATGTATATGCATATTTTTGTGTATGTTCCCTTCTTCCCAGACATACCTCGTACACACATCCCAAGTATGTTAACAGATTATTGTTGTGGGAATTTGGAGTGACATCTCCTTCCTCTTTTTTGATACCAGCTGGGACAGTGTGTTCAACCTCCTCTGTCATATTTTCCTCACTATACATATAAATTTACTCTTATCTATCTCACTACTGCTCACTGCTGTACAAGGCTAGCCATGAAACTAGAGGTGACTTCCATAATCGTTATGCCTACTATTTACATTAATAGCTGTCACCATGATATGAAAGTAAGAATTACATTTTTTGTCTCTGTACATTTAGCAAATAGCTTATTATATGGAATATGTGAAACACAAAGTTAAATATCTTTATTTATATCTATCTATATACACATATCGATACATATATACACATATTTTGTGTGTTTTGTTTTAAACCAAAACACCTAGAAATTTTATGAATGAATCCACAAAAAACGTAGGCCTCTATTTTTTTCACCCTCAGCTACATCTCCCCTCCTACAGAAATACTGTTTTGGTAAAACTCAAACAGGAAACACTAATTAATATTAATATGTCTTATTCAGAACAATAGTACAATGCAGAATCAGAAATTGAAGTAAATAGGCACCTAATTTCACTTGAGCATTTTTATTTTGTTAAGCTTTAACTGTTATCAATAATTTAGAGAAAGACTTCTGTAATCTTAATTTTGATACACAGACACATGACATTATTATCCTTCCCATGGTCTAAAAGCATACATTTAACTCAACAAGAATAATCTGCTAGCACAACATTTGATCCTAGATTTTGTGTCCAGTGTCTTGACAGATTGCTTTTTTCAGTATTTCCTTCCTCTTGGAAAAGAGTCTTTAATCTCATACTTAAGAGAATCTACTTTAGAAAACCTATCAAAGAACTTTTTCACACACCTAATAGCACTCTGATTATTCCCTCTGACTTCCTACCAGTTTCCCTGAAAGAAAACAAACAATACAGAGATGGAAAATCTTTGTCTTGGGGACATGCCACATTTGTGCATGTTCTTTTCTCAACAGAGTTAGCTCCACAACTCTATACCCATGAAGTTCATTATTAGATCTCTAGAAATGTACAGTATTTTGGTCTTCTTTGGCAACCTCTGAAAATTACATGGAATTATAGTCAAGGATCATAATTATTTTCCCCCTGAAACATAGATTACGAATGTCATGTCAAAAAAAAAAAACATAGATTCAAAATATATATACACAATGATTATGGAAAGAACAAAAGTTGTCTCTCTCAGTTTTTAAAAAATTTTATTATATCCCTTAGTACATTTAAAAAATATGTTTCTTCATAGAAAGACTGCATAATTCTTATCTTGTTGCAATATAATATAGGTACATAGATATCTGTATGTATTGGTCACTCAAAATAATATGGTTTAAGAATGAGAAAATTTGTTGATGTATTTTTTTTTTTTCAGAATTAATCCTTGGATTATTTGAAGAAGGAAAATGAATCTTTATGGCTGTCTTTAAACCTTCAATTTACATCTTTTAATACAGTGGAGAAAGTATCAACATCAGAACATATAAAATGAAGTTCATGGATTTAAAAAGCAAATCCTAAAAATGATGATAAGACATTTTAAAAAAAATGTCACACTCATATTTCTTGATGGTACAGATTATGACACAGTGTAGGAAGATTGATTCAAAATAATTTTAAATAATCAGACTGAATGGTGACACTTTAAGAATTTCTCAGCTCATTTTTGCATACTTTCATTTTTATGTAGGCTAATAGTGATATGTGCTAAAGTTTACTGTCTAATTTAATATAAAAACTCTTATAATCAGTATAAAATTTGTAAACACCTGATTAGAAACTATTGTGCTGTAATTTTTTTTTTTGAGTTGGAGTCTCACTTGGTCCCCCAGACTGGAGTGCAGTGGCCGCTCCCGGCCAGCCTCGCTTGCTGGGCTCCGGCAATCTTTCCGCCTCAGCCTTCCGAGTAGCCAGAATTACAGGCAAGCACTACCACGCCAGGCTGATTTTTTGATTTATTGTAGAGATGAGGTCTCGCTGCCCAGGCGGGTCTCAACCCGCAGGCTCAGGCAATCCACTCACCTCAGCCTCCCAAAGGCGCGGGATTACAGGCTGAGTCACTGAGCCCGGCTGTGCTGTAATTTAATTGCCAGGATTTTTTTCTTAATCAGATAAAATGGCATCTTCTAATCAATATAATCTTAGAATAAATAAAATGCAGCACGTTTCCTGCACTTGAGACTCATTTGAAATTAGCAACAGTCTTTGCTATCCTTTCCTAGCGACCTATATATGCCTTCACCACCTCTCTCTGTCCTGCTATCTTCTCTAGAAAGATCTTTTGCTTTCTGACTTCCTGTGTTTGATCAGTGGTATGCACACTTGGGAGATCTTACAGTGGCAAAAGAAGAGAAGGATTAATATTTATTCCTGGATCTCCTTTTTACCTTGCTGCAGTTCTGACAATAGTTGTATTTTTTTTATATATAGTTGCAGAATTTTCTGGTGGTCTATGGCCTAATTTTCACTGAAGTCCATTAACTCTATTCTATTTCTCTTGCCCCTTCAAATTAACTAAGTGATATCACACATCACTTCTTGCCATTGTGCCTCATCTCTGGTTGTTTCACTATTCCTGTTGTTTGTTTTTAACTTGGTCTGCACCCTTATAGATGTCGTCTTCCTTTCTGCCAACTCTCTTCAATTAATCTCTTTTAAGTGTATCTTCTCTTTCCTGCTAGAAGCCTGGCTGGCTGACACACAACCCTACTCTTTCAGTGCAATCTTCTGATGCGAGCTGAAATCAATCTATTAATGTTAAAGTGTGTGTGTGTGTGTGTGTGTGTGTGTGTGTGTGTGTGTGTGTGTGTGTGTGGTGTAAATACTCACCAATGAGATTGATATTTTATATTTGGTATTACTTTGCAATGTTTAGGTACAAGGGTTACGTGCTTCCTTTTAAAAGGAGTAGGAAGTGTTCTCCTTTTTCAATGTCTTAAAATAATTTAGTTATCATGGGAACCATGTGCTATATTAAAGTTTGAAAATAATGACTTGTGAAAATGTGTGGTCCTAGAATATGGACCAAGATAGCCTTAGTGTTCCCCTCAGCTTGACTAAACTTTAAAGAGGCTTCTTCCTTACCCTAGCCTCTGACTTTACTTTGGGTGGAACATTTACCTTAGAATATTTGTAATTGTGAATTCTTACTCTTCCCCCTAGAGATGTAGACCTTTTAAAATCTTCTTGCCAGTTTTACAACTCAGGAAAATCTTTCTCAAGGGCCTGGGAGCTATTTCTTTGAAATGTAATTATCAAGGAAGATAGTACCCTTATCTCCCAGCCTCTGTGGGAACCTTACTTCTTTGGGAGCCTAACTTCAAGTTGTAAAACTACCTCCTATGATGAAGATAGGAGAAAGTTTACTTTCCTTTGGTAAAGCCAATTAGCAAACAGATCTCTTAAAAAGCTTTTGTTACAGCAGAATTGAGTTTAGATTACATTCTATCCTCTCTTTCCTACCACAATAACCTTTTAATAAAGTTTTTTTTTTTTTTTGCCTGCTTAACTTTGGTTGGTGCAATTTTTGCTTTCAAAGTATTGTTTTCATATTTTTCTTACTCTCTTTAGACCAGCTATTAGTTTATATTTTTCTAAGAATCACCTTTTAGATTTATTAAAATTATATTGCACATCCCTTTTCCATTTAAAAATTTCTGCTTTATACTTAGTATATACTGTCATTATTACATTTAGAGAGTATTTTTTGGTTTTTTATATCAAATTGAATGTACTCTTTACTATTTCTATCCTTTTTTGTAGTAATGAAGGGCATTAGGCAGTTAATTTTTCTCTCAGTACAATTGCTATTACATCTTATCATTTGAAATATGTAGTAATAATTCTTTCACCATTGAATTTTGATTACCTCTTTTACACAATAATTCTCTAGAGAATAAAAGTATACATTTCCACATTTCTAAGATAGTTTATTATTTATATATGTGCAGTTTCTTTTGAGTTGTAAATATGATGTGATCAGAGAACAATTATTTACCATTTCTATTTTTTGGAATGATATGATTTATTTTTTTAAGATGTGGCTCAAGATGTGACTAAACACTGTATGTCTTCTCTGGACACAATAAGAAAGTATATATAAGGCTTGTAGCATTTAAATGTATTATCATATGTGTTTTTAGTGTCCTATATACACATAATTTTATTCATTAATTAAATATGTGTATATCTATGTGTGTGTATACATCTTCTAATCAATATAGTCTTAGAATGTATAAAATGTAGCATATATCCTGCACTTGAAATTCATTTGAAATTAGCAACAGCCTTTGTTATCCTTTCCTAGCTACCTTTATACCTTTATCTGACTTCACCATCTCTCTCTGCCCTGCTGTCTTCTATAGAAGAATCTTTTGCTTTCTTTCTTCTCATATATATGCCAACTCTATTATTATGTATATTGAAAGTTAATGTTAGGAAAATGTTAATGAATTGATTATTATGTTGTTTTTGTCAGTCTTGTATTCATAAATGAATAGTTGGATATTTGCTGCACAGTTTTCTAAACATTGTAAATCAACAGCCTCACTTAATAAGTTTGCTTTGAAATAACTTTTTGTAGTTTTATTTAACTCTGTTATCATTACTATGACTGCTAACATCTCTATTTTCTACTTGGGCATTTTCCTTTTTAATCTTTTTGAGTGGCACTGCTTTGGTTTACCTTTGAGGATCATATAGAGTTCTATTTTTGTTACGACTAAGTTCTAGCTCATTATTTTTCTATGCTTAAAATATATTTTATTTACATTTATATGTAAGGAGTTTTTCCCTCATCTGTGCAATCAGTTATCCAGTAATTTGAAAGTTACTTAGGTTGTTTTTGTTCTTTTTAGTTACTTCAAACAATATTCTTAAACTTATAGCAAATATATTAAATGAAGAGGAAAGAGATTATGTACTGACTTTATCATTATCTCTCATAAGGCGAAGAAATATTCCTTTTCTCTTCATTGATCCCACACTCATAGTTTCCTTTTATTTGACAGATACACTTGTCTCATTTTATTTGTGAAATTTTTTAGCCATGTACTATTTGAAAACTTATCATATAACTTGTATTTTTTTTACTTTATTGCATTTAGTATTATTCAATATTATTTTTATTTAGCTTTGCATATGTGTGGGTATGTATATGTGGGTGGATGTGTCTATTTTAATTATGTGATAAACTCTGTGGGAGTAACAACCATGTTCCTCATATATTCTTCAAATCCCTACAATGCCTTGCATAATGCTTCTCTGTATAGGTATGCAGCAAGATTTTTAATCTTATTATTGAATTTAAAAGCTTGAGGGAAATATGTCAGGCAGAAAGAAATCCTCAGCAACTCTCATCAGTCAACACTAATATTTTTCATCTTTTTTATTCTTTTCTGAAAGCAAAGCAAAATTCCACATTTTACAAAAATATCACTAACTTCAAAGACTATGCCATTTTATTTAACAAAGGAAATGGTGGGATGATAAACAATTGGCTTTTTGGGGAGACATATGTCCTGATTATGAGGACAAAAAATAATGTTAATTTTTAGTTTGATGCATTAAAGATTCTAAAGATTTAACTTAGTGGAAGATATTAAAGGCAATATTGCATTAGTAGATTGTTTTTCACTGCTAAGTCCTATTAGCCATATGTATTAATAAATGTTCTGACAAAGTAATAGAAAGGAAAAGAGATATTTTTAAGACTTAGATTTATGTGAATCATATTAAATAATTTTCATAGTTTATACTTGTTGACTAAATATACTGTTTATATTATCTTCATTATGAATATTGTTACTTTAAAAATCAACTCATACAATCAAACTAAAAGAAGTATAAAGATTAAAACTGCCTCACTAATAGTTACAAGTCTTTAGACTTCCAGATATTGCAGTCCAATTCTGCTGAATTGAGATTGTCTGACTAACAACTGCTGTACCACAGTTTCATTCCTGTTGTGCCTACATACAGACCTGTGATTAGCCTAACCGGTATTACCATAACTTCCAAAAATTTGAATGGCGAACAATTCAGAAATAAGATTTTGTTTTGTCTTCCCTTATTATACAAAATCTTTAAGTTATTTACTCTTTCCTTCTACACTCGTGGTTCTCACTTGCAATATTTGAGCTTGAACTGTCTGCTCTGCTTGTATTTTTTTCCCTTCCTGACACTCTTTGGTAGTGTCATTCATATTAGAAACAGACTTCCTACTGTCTAACCTTAAAAGCTTCAGTGAGGATAAAGCATCATGACGATGTTTTGCTCTCTCTTATTTTCAGGATACTTGTAGGGGGGCATTTAACAGTAGTAGTTCTGATACAATCAGAACTCTGCCGTTTTGAGGTAAGAGGCTGGAGTCTTTTTTATCATCCTTTGTTAAGATACTGCCATTAAATTTTATCATTGCTAAGAGCTTTTATGAATAAGATAAAAGTGCAGAATTAGTTTTGATTTCTAGGAATCTGTAATTACATTGTTTTACAAGAATAAAAAGCAAAGGATAGCCAACATTTGATAAACTCACCACCAAGACAGTACAAATGTATGAGTGCCAAGGGCACAAACAATTTGAAAGGCACAAAACTCTTGAAAGGATCTTAGTAAGGGCAATCTACAATTACAGTGGCAAGGTTGAGACTTAAGCCAACTATGGGGGTATTGCAAATGACCATGTCTTTAGCTGCAACCAGTTCTCACTCATGGTGCTTCCTAATGGCCTGAGACTGAATGCTTCAACCCAGGGGAAAAAATACTGGAAAAAAGAGCACACAACACCACGGGAACCCCATAAGCTTCATTTGTCCTTTGACATTCTATACCCACAGGGAACAGTGAAACTACACATGCACCCAAAAGTCCCAGCTGCAAGTAACATCTGAGAAAGCCAATACAGTTTCTAGAATCAAGAAACTTATACAGAATTGTTTTTGATTAAAAAACCCAGAGCCAAAGCTAGACAAAGAATGAACTATGCACATTAAAGAGACACCCAGGCTGAACGTGGTGGTTCACGCCTATAATCCCAGCACTATGGAAGGCTGCGGTGAGAGGATTTCTTGAGCCCAAGGGTTATAGACCAGCCTGGGCAACTTGATGAGATGTCATCTCTACAATAAATCAAAAAATTAGCTGGGCATGAAGGCTTGAGCCTGTAGTTCCAGCTACTTGGAAATCTAAGGTGGAAAGATTGCCTGAGCCCAGCAGGTAGAAGCTGGGGTGTCTGTGAGCATGCCACTGCACTCCAGACTGGGCAAGAGTGAGAATCTGACTCAAAGAGAGAGAGAGAGAGAGAAGAGAGAGAGAGAGAGAGCGCCATAAGTAAAAGGGAAAAAAAAGAGTCTAATAAAAAATAAATCTAACAATAAGAAGAAATAGTCTAATGAGAAGGAACCATTGTCAGAATAGTTCTGGCAATATAAAAAACAAACAAAAATCCACAGTTTTAAAACTACCTACACAAAAAGACACACTAACTCTTCAGCAATGATATATAACTTAAATTAAATCTTTGAAATTACAGATTAAGAATTCTATATTTTGGTTATAAAAGTGCTCAAGATATCAAGAAGAAAGTTGAAGATCAACATAAAAATACATAAACAAAAAACTACTTAGGACATGAATACAAAAGTCTCCAAAAAGATAGATACTTTAAAAAAACAACATGAACTTCTGGTGACAAAAGATTCATTTAGGGAAGCATAAAAAGGAGTGGAAATTTTAAAAATAGAGTTAAATAAGTAGAAGAAAGAATTTCTGAACTTGATGACAAGGCTTTCAAAATAACTCAATCAGATAAAAATAAAATAATGTAACAAAGTTTCCAAGAAATGTAGGATTGCATAAAACACCCAAATCTAAGAATCTTAAGTGTTCCTGAGAAGACTTAAGGAAACCTATTTGAGGGAATACTTGAGGAAAACTTTCCTGGCCTTGCTAGAGATATAGAGGTCCAGACACAAGAAACCCAAATAACTCCTGGAAGATTCATTGCAAAAAGGTAATCTCCAAGGCATGTAATCATCAGCTTATCTAAAATCAATGTGAAGGAAAGAATTCTAAGGACAGTGAGACAAAAAAGCATCAAATAACTTATAAAGACAAACCTATCACACTAACTACAGTGTTCTCAGCAGAAACTTCATCAACCAGAGGGATTGGGGTTCTTTCTTTACTATCCTCAAACAAAATAAGTGCAAATCAAAAATTTTGTATCCCACAATATTAAGTTTCATAAATGAAGGAGAAATAAAGTCGCAGACAAGCAGAAGCTGAAGAATTTTTTCCCACGGTGATAGCTCTATAAGAAAGGATCAAAGCAGATCTGAACATTGAAACAAACTAAATGCACCCATAGAAAAATACTGAAAATTATAAAGCAAACAGAGCTTATGGAATACTAACACAGCAGAGAAAACAAAGCAATAGGTCAAAATTAACATGATGACTGGAACAGTACCTCACAGTACCTCATTACCTCATTAGCTTTTCATGTAAAAGGCCCTAATATCCCACTTACAGTTTATACATTGGTAGACTGAATTTTTGTAATAAAAATACAAATTTCTGCTGTCTTAATTTAAGAGAGCCATGTAACTCACAAAGATTCCTGTAGACTCAAGGTAAAGGAATAAAAAAACTTCCACAGGAAACCCAAATCAAGCAAGAGTAGCTATTCTTGTATAGAATAAAACAGACTTGAAATTGACAACAGTGAAAAAAGATAAAGCAATCATTATATAATGATAAAGATATCAATTCCATCAGAAGATATAACCATTTTTCAGATATATGCTCGTAACATCAGAGATCCCAGATTTATAAAACAAATTATGTTAGATCTAAGAAAAGAGATATAAAACAGAACAATAAAAGTGGAAGATGTCAGTAGTCTACTGACAGCAATAGACAGATTATCAAGGAAGAAAGTCGACAAAAACTCTGTTGTAAAACTGAACTCTAGAACAAATGGACCTAGCTGACGTTTATAGAACATTCTAGCCCTAAACTGCAAAATATACATTCTTCCATAAACACATAAAATATTTTTCAAGATAGAAAATATGATTGGCCATAAAACAAGTCACAATAAGTTTTCAAGTATCAAAATAATATTAAGTACTTTTTCAGACCACAGTGAAATAAACCAGAAATCACTTTCAGCAGAAATTCTCCAAACCAAACTAATACATGGAAATTAAATAATCTGCCCCTGAATGATCTTTGGGTCAACAGCGAAATCCATATGGAAATTAAAAAGTGTTTTCAAATAAATAACAACAAACAATTTAGTGAATTATCTGGGATATATTAAAGTCTGTGCTCAGGGGAAAATTTATAACACTTAAGGGTTACATCAAAATGATACAAAGAGTACATACTGTGGACCTAATGTCATATCTCAAGGAACAAGAAAATGAAAACAAAAAATAAAACTACAAGAGAAAGGAAATAACAAAGACAAAAGCAGGACTAAATTAAATTGAAACAAGCAACAAAATCAACAATAACAAAGAGATAATGAAAATTGATAGACCAATAGCTAGGTTAAGAAGAATAAATATTCAAATTAGCTCAATCAGAAATTAAAATAGAGACATTACAACCATTACTACAAAAATATAAAAAAATTATTTGAGATTATTATTAACATGGCTATGTAAATAAATTTGTAATATAGAGGAAATGAATAAATTCCTGGAATCATATAACCCCCCTACCTTGAATCAGGAAGAAGTGGAAATCCTGAACAGACCAATAATGAACCATAACACTTAACCAGTAATTTTAAACCTTCCAATGACAGAAAACTCAGGACCAGATAATACACAACCAAATTCTACCAGACATTCAGAGAAGAACTGGTACCATCTCTACTAAGACTATTCCATAAGATTGAGTAGTAAGGATCCTCCCAAAGTCATTTTACGAAGTCAGTATAATCCTGATAACAAAGCCAGAAAGACACTAACAACAACAACAACAACAACAACAACAACAAAAACTACAGACCAATATCCCCAATTAACTTAGATGGAGAATCCTCCACAACTTGCTAGAAAACCAAATGCAACAGCACATCAAAAATATAATTCATTCTGATCAACTGGGTTTCTTTCTAGGGATGCAAGAATGGTTCAACATACACAAGTCAGAAAATGTTAACTACCACAGTCAAAAAAAAAGATCTTTTTATTTATTGTATTTTTTTGAGTTGGAGTCTCACTCTGTCTCCCAGACTGGAGTGCAGTGGCACACTCGCAGCCACTGTAGCCTCAACCTGCTGGGCTCAAGTGATCCTTCCACCTCAGCCTTCCAAGTAGCTGGAACTACAGGCATGTGCCACGATGCCCAGCTAAATTTTATTTATTGTAGAGATGAAGTCTCACTAAATTGCCCAGGCTGGTCTCAAACCCATGAGCTCAGGCAATCCTCTCAACTCAGCTGCCCAAAGTGCTGGGATTATAGGCATGAGCCACCACACCCAGCCTTATTTATTTTTTATTTGAAATATGTAAGCTATCAATCAAGATTAGGTACATAAGTGTTCATCATACAGGTGAAGTTTGGACCTGCCATTGGTCCTCACTTCTCTTGGTTTGGGATCAGGTACCCTTATTAGAGTTATGTGCTACCCCTCCCTCCCTTCTTCCCTCCCTCCCTTCCTCCCTCCCTACCCTGGCAGTGACCCACTACTGCCAATCTCTTTCATGTAGTATTATGATAAATGTTCAGTCTACTTATGAGTGAAAATATGTGATGTTTGGTTCTTTGTTTCTGTGGTTGATCACTAAGTATGATGAACTCTAAATCCATCCAAGTTGCTGCAAAGACCATAATTTTGCCCTTTTTATTGCAGTTCAGTATTCCATCATGCATAGGTACTGCATTCTTTTTTTTTCAGTACACTATCAGTGGGCATAACGGTTGGTTCCACGTATTTTATAGTAAATAGTGCTGCAATAAATATGTGTGTGCAAGTATCTTTTGTAGAATGGTTTGAGTTCCCCTGGGTATATTCTCAAAAGGGAAATTTCTGGGTCATATGGAAGGTCAATTTTTAGATCTTTTAGAAATCAGCACACTGTTTTCCACAGAGATTTACTAGTTTATACTGCCACCAACAGTGTAGTAGTTTACGTTGCCACCAACATTCTCTTTTCTCCAAATCTTCTCCACTACCTGTTGTTTTTTGAGTTATTAATGACGGTCATCCTGACTGGAGTTAAGCGGTGTCTCTGTGTGGTTTTAGCTTGCATGTCTTTGATGATTAGTGAGGCTGAACTGTTGGCTGATCTTCTTTTGAGAAGTGTCTTCTTTTGAGAAGTGTCTATTCATATATTCTACCCAATTTTTAATAGGGCATTTTTTTCCTTTCAGCATGTTTGAGTTCCTTGTAGATCTGGGATGTAAGGTCTTTGTCAGATATACAGTTGGCAAATATTTATTCCCATTCTGTGGGCTGTCTCTCCCACTCTCTTGATGGTTTATTTTGCTTTGCAGAAGCTTTTCAGTTTGATGAGGTCCTACTTGTCTACCTTATCTCTTATAGCGTAGGCTTTTGGGGTTTTGATCAGGAATTGATTGCCTATTAGGGATGTCTCCTGGATTTTCTAAGATTCGGATAGTTTGAGATTTTGCATTTAGGTCTTTGATCCATTAGAGATGATTTTTGTGTATGGTGATTGATGAGTTCTTTCTCATTTGTCTGCATGTGGTCAGACGGTTTTTAGCACCATTTACTGAACAGGCTGTCCTCTCCCCAGTGATTGCTTGTGAAGGCTTTGTTGAAAATGAGTTGGTTGAGAAATTGAGGTTTTGTTTCTGGACTCTCTAACCTGTTCCATTGGTCTATATGCCCATTCTTGTAACAATACCAGGCTGGTTTTTTTTTTAATCAATAATCAAAATATACAAAATAGCCTTATAATAAAGTTTAAAGTCCAGGAGTATCATTCCTCCTATTTTGTTTATTTTCCTGAGGATTGATTTGGCAGTTTTTATACATGATATTATTCTTAAATACCTAAAATTTATATTTTCATATGAATTTCTGTATTGTCATTTCCAGGACTGAGAAGAATGATGATGATAATTTAATGGATATTGCATTGAATCTGTAGATTGCTTTGGGTAGGATGGACATCTTAACAACATTGATTCTTCCAGTCCATGGACATGAAATATTTCTTTTTATTTATTTGTGTTTTCTTTGATTTATTTTAGCAGTGTTTTGTAGTTATTATTGTAAAGATCTTTCACTTCTCTGGTTAGGAAGGTGCCAAACCTTATCTTTCTTTTTCTTTTTTCTCTTTTTTTTTTTTTTGTAGCTATTATGAATGAGATTGTGCTTTTTATTTGAATCTCTGCCTGTTTGTTCTTGGTATATAAAATATGATTATCTTTTTCACATTAATTTTGTACCCTGAGACTTTTCCAAAGTCTTTTATCAATACAAGGAGGTTTGGGACAGCTTTCTTGGCTTTTCAAAGTAAAGAATCTTATCGTCAGCAAGAGGTATAACTTAGCTTCCTCTTTTCCTATTTTTATAGCCCTGATTTTCTTCTCTTGTCTGACTGTTCTGGCAAAAAGAAATGCATTTGTGTATTTTTATATTTTCTATGTAAATTAATACCAACAAAATATTCTAGTTTACACAAGATTATACCTAAATCTCTCATGATTTAAACTTTGCAAATTTCAAACATTTGATTTATTAAAGAGGTGATTATTGTTCCCACAACAGTTTAGGACTTCAAATTCATAAAATAGTGCTTGAAGAAATAAATTTGTACTAATGGAATGTCTTTTAAAATGTTAAATATCATACATTTAAATAATGTTATTAATAATAAGGGATTAATGTGCTGACTTTAATTATAATTTTCAAATTCTTAATTAAATGTAAGGTTTTAGACTAATATTAAATTGTGTGAATAAATAAATTTTTGTTACTTGGGGAATTCAAATGAGATCAGGTGCATTCAAAGTGGTAGAGCAATATACTACTTGGGAAATTTCAAACAAGAATAAATATAGAAATTTTGATGACTAAAAATAGTTTTAGCTTGCATTCATTTTTATATTATAGTATTCTAAAATGCCTTTGCACAGTACATATGTGTCAGCTTTGTTCTTATAATACAATACTCTATATATGTAAATATAAAATATTTGCTCAAAAATAGGTTGCTAATTTATCTGTCATTTGTCTCTGTGTCTAAGAAGAAGGACGGGTCAGGCTGAATTGGGGAGGAAGAAGAGGTCAGGATAGCAGGAGAAGTAATAGAGATTGGAGGAAATTTTTGACAGGGAATATAATGAGGGCTTGGGGTTAAGGAAGATTCCACCTGGAATTAATTCTATTATTGAATAGAGGTCATCATCTGGAATGTATCTTGCTGCAGTTTTCATCAAGGATGGGTACAGGTGTAGTTCTAAAGTCATCATCATCAAGGATGAGTTCAGTTATCAGACTGGAGTCATCTGATGGTCCCTAAGGAGCTTATTGTTTTGTAACACTCTCATGCCAAATTTAGAACATTCAGGCATAAAATATTGTTTATTAAGTAGTTACAATAATGTATGAATTTAGTTGAGTAAAGAGGAAATACATGCTAAAAAACTAGGTTCGTATCTTGGCAGCATTTTCACTATATGATAATCCTAAAGAAGCAGGTTGTACACTTAGCCACCGCCTCCACCCCCCCAACCCCAGTTGTACTTTCAGTAGTGGACTGGCATATATCATGAAAAGAGAGGTCTGGGCCTAGGGATATTAACCCAGGAAACTGAACAGTGGAGCATGTAGTAAATGTACATGAGGTATCCTGTGTAGTATGACACCCTTGTGACTTTAGAATAACCAATATGGACTGCTTTAAACGCTGTAGAAAATTTTGCCAGCAGGTGGAAATGAGATTATAATGTCATTTAGTGTTTGGCTATGGTAGTTTTGTTGAAGAGACCAATTAAATACGGGCAGCAGCCTAGTCCAAACATAACATACTGGCTGTTGCATTGCCAGATGATGCTCTCCTAACAGGGCCGGTGGAGTCCCTGTTCAGTCCCATGGTATCACTCAAATCACACATAGCCAAGCTGTGAAAAGCCAGAAGAGAGAGCCAGTTGCAATGGCTCATGCCTATAATCCCAGCACTTTGGGAGGTCTAGGTGAGAGGATTGCTTGAGCCCATGGGTTGGAGACCAGCCTGGGCAACTTTGTGAGACCTTGTCTCTTCAATAAATCACACACACGTACACACACACACACACACACACACACACACACCCCCAAAGACTAGCCGGGTGTGATGGTCTGTAGATCCAGTTACTTGGAAGGTTGAGGCGGAGGGATCACTTAAGCCCAGCAGGTCGAGGCTGCGGTGGCCAGGAGCGTGCCACAGTACTCCAGCCTGGATGATAAGAGTGAGACTCCAATTCAAAAAACAAAACAAAAAAATAGAAAAACCAGAAGGGAAAACAATAGCCTTTGTGCTGGGTAGATGCTATCTGGAGGGAGGGGACTGTTGAAACAGCATCGACAAAATGAGGAACGATTGATGTCCCCATTCTAGACATATGTGGTTGTAGGAAGCCTGAATTTTGTAGCAGGTGCTCCTGCGTGAGACCAATTTTAATTCTTCTAGGTTTGTCTCTATTATCCAAGTTGTTATCCTGGGTCCTGGAGTAAAGACTTGTGCTTCCTGAATGAGGTCATCATTAACATTATTCATTAAAATTTCTGTATAAGTAGAAAAAAATTGACAAACTTGTAGCTTGGGCAAATCATCATCCCCAGAGTGCCAGAATAGCTTTGGCAGATAGACAGAGAAGCATTCAATAGTAAGTTCAGTATAACTTAAATCCATTCTTGAAATGACTTTCATCCCAGTCTGGTTGGTGGCTATACCAAAATAGGACAAAAGAGGAGAGGGGTCAGGGACAAATGCCTAGTTCAGTATGATTTTCAAAACCCTGATATGCAAAGCGTCACTCTTGAAGGGAAGAAATGTCAATTGAGGTAGTTGATGTGACTGGGAAATGGACTAAGAGGGTCCTTAAAGGGCAGGAATTTAGTATGAGAGCTACTAACAAGATCAAGACCCATTTAGAAAATCATGTTATTTTGTAAGTATTTTCTTTAAAGCAAGTAATTTAGATGTTCCATAAGACCTGCAGCCTGGGACTGATAGGGAAGGTAAAAGTGTTACTGAATGCCTTAAAAGCCCAGTGTTATGTAGTCTGAGAAATAAAGTAAGTACCTCGGTCAATATCAATAATGTCTTGAACTTCAAAAGAAATGAGGAGTGTAGACTGGGTGTGGTGGCCCACACCTATAATCCCAACACTTTGAGAGGCTGAGGTGAGAGGACTGCCTGAGCCCATGGGTTCAAGATCAGCCTGGGCAACTTGGTGAGACATCATCTCTATGATAAATTTTTAAAAAAATTACCTGGGCATGGTGCTACACGCCTGTAGTCCCAGCTACTTGGAAGGATGAAGTGGAAAGATCACCTGAGTCCAGCAGCTCAAGGCTGCAGTGGCCGTGAGCATACCACTGCACTCCAGTCTGGGTGACAGAGTGATACTCCAACTCAAAAAAAAAAAAAAAAAAGAAACAGAGAGAGAGAGAGAGAGAAAAAAGAAAATAAATGAAGAGTATTTTAGTGAGTCCCTAAATGGAAATTTCAGTGATGGCATATCTGGTGGGAATAAAAAAAATATGCCAGTGAAGATATTCACAATGATCAAGGTATAATAATGAGTAACACTGGCAGAGAGAGTTAATGGCCTATATTGATGAGTGATTCTAGGGGCAGGATCCCTGTGGGATGGCACCCCAGAAATTATATTACATATGATCCATCTTTGTCATTGACTTCTCACCATTTTGGCCATGACAGAAAAGGGGAGAAGCCCTTTCTGTTTAGTCCAAGCTTCAGGGGGTGGATCCTTTATAATCATTTATGATTTCATGAGTCCATTGGGACAAAAAATAGAAGAATGCAATCTGTACTGTTATATGGAAAAGTATATGGCTTTAGTATCTGGAGTTTTTGCTAGTATATCAGCTAGAACATCAATATGGATCTCAGTCATCTGACCCTTCATGCGGACAGATACGTGTGAACTTAATGTGTATTTTTTATATGTAAGAGGCAAGAAATTTTCAAAGTTCTGTACTCAAAAGAGTACAGAAATTGAAAATTGAAATTCTTGTTTCCTTTGGTCTCAAAAAACAGCTAGAACATTGGAAATGGTCTAAGCGTCTGTGAAACTCTATAGTTGGAATCAGTTGCTGACCAGGGGTATTCTCCAATATGAACAGTTGACCTGAACCTCAGGTCCTATTCCTTAACAGGAATATCTTGTTTAAGGGATAAAAAGAAGCAGTCCTTCAGCAAGCATCCATAAGGATTATAGACTTCCCTTAACATTCACTCAGTTGATCCCAAGTTGCTCTACAGGTAGCTGAGATTTCTGAAAGAGGGATGAACTCCTCCAGGATGATGGCTTCCAGTAAGGGACTGAGGACAGGGCAATTTAACTCTTCCTAAAGATGCGTTATGGCAGAAGGTTGGGACTTTGCCCCGTCCTATAAATAACTTTTTCTCCAGTATGGAGGCCTCAGTAGATAGAACAAAGTCACAAGGTTCTGCTTTCATAAGTCTATCCATAATTGGCATCTGGGTTTAAAGAGCTACAGTTTCAAGTCCCATGAGAACTTCTCTTCCTAGGAAGGCCCACTGTGCAGTCAGAAACTGTCTCTCTAATTGCATAGTACATGGGATTGAAACAGGTGATTCTTTTATTGAAAACTCATTTGCCTATCATCATGAGCGCTCCATAGATTCCAAGAAACATTAGATGGTATCCAGAGCTTCCATTGTAAAGAATTCTCCAAGAGGCAAAAGGAAGTGGCTGTTTTATACATATCTAGACTAAATTTAGGGCTACATAAATAAGCTTTGGCAGTATTTTTATATGGGCAATAATTATACGTGAGGCCTAATATGGCCTAATGTGAGAACTAGTAGGTCTCTTTGGTCTTGCTTAAAAATAATTGGTACTGAAAAAATTAATATTTTCCTTTTAACTACATTAGAAAAAAGGTGGCCTTCAATGGACTGTATGATGCTTAAAAATTTAACTGAGGTGGCAGATCAGAAACTTTTAAAAGACCTGAAACATATATGTGCTAATAACTCACCTCTCTCACTAAGTGCAGGGATGATTGTTTGCATATTGTATGTGAGAATGTCTAGTAAATATCCTTACAGGAGATGTCATCAAGGTAGTGCTCTATCAGGGTGCCTAGGGACAGTTTTATGTGGTTATAATCTTGTCCACAGAGCTAGTGTCTTATTGCTGAACTATTGAATTATCCATGGGCAGCCCAGTAAAATGTATAATGTTCCTTGTAAGCTTAATGTAAACTGAGGTTGAGCAGCACTGAAAAAGTCACTGAATAGAAATCATTAGCCAAATCTACAACAGAAAACAGTTTGCCAATAGAAGATTGAATGACCTGTCATTTCAATTATATTGTGTAGAGGTATAGTAGGACCACAGAATAAAAGGAGTGGTAGTTCACCATGAGTACCATTTTTTTCAGGTCTGGAAACAGGTCAAATTGGGCTGCTAAATAGACCATTCCCCTTGCTATTAACAGGCTTTGTATAATGAGTGGATAGCAGATTTTGAAAACTTTGTTTCAATTTATGTTGGGCTGTGGTAACAATTTTAACATGTTGGAGTATACATGCAGTTTCTCATTATATGAAACCAACAGGATGGACAAAATTTTAATTTTATTCCAAGGAGCCACAGGCTAGTTAGAGCACACATTTTGATATTGAGAAATGTAAATGGGTTGGAAGTTATGGACAATGGGAAAATTGGCTTAAAGTCATTGTACCAGTGGTCAGGATAAAGTAGACCAGTCTTGTATCCGTCTTGTGTTCAGTAACGTCCCAGAAAGCAGTGGCGTCTTCAGAGATCAACGTGATATGGTAACCTATATCAAGCAAGACCACAAAAGGTTGCTTACTGTGTGAGGGTCAATAAGCACCATGGTTACATAGGGGCAATTGTCTTTTGACAGTGGCAGGGTTCACGGGGACACATCATGTCCCCCAAAAGGCAGGGAAAATTACCATTACTTCGGGTCATGAAATAGGGCCATGGGTTTTGCACAATGATGACATGGTTTTTGAGGAAGGAGGAGATTGGATGCTATGTATTGCTTATTGTAAAAATCCCTGGAAGTCTTACCTAAAATTATATCATGGGGAAAGCACAGCTCATGATGTCACCAACACCAGATCCTTTGTGAAGGTTTTGCACTGATGGAGAACGACCCCCCAAATTATAAGATGGGGAGTCTTTAGGGTCTGTTAGCTTGGGAACTGAAAGCATGGATCTTGGGTCTTCATAAATTACCAGTTGGTCATAGAATAAGAGATGCTCCCTTGAGCCTAACACAATTTATTCTGAAATCATAATATATGATTTACTCTAAAATATGCATATAAATCCAGGTAAAGACAGGACCCAGGGATCTTGTAAGGAGGAATTAATACCATATTCCTCTTTCTAATTTACAGTTAATGAAATTTCTGACGTAGATGAGCTAAATCTGTAACAGAGGCTTGATGGTACTTGACCAATGCAGAAGAGCTCAAAACACAAGCTCACCAGCTAGCAGTAGAGTTGCACTACACACAACTCTTGGTTGTGTGTGCCTTGGTTTCTGCCACATTACTAAGCAAAAAACACTAGAAGAAAGGTCTAAAAGGAGTAGTGGCCCTACTCTAAAACACCCTGTTTGTGATACCAATTGTTTTGTGAACACTCCCTCAAAAGTAGGATGAATCTCCACCCAAAATTTGATTTGGATATTGGAGCTAATGACTCTTCACAAAACAAGAGAATTTGAAAAAAAGTTTACTATTCACACTATGAACCCCCGGGGAAACAGGTTGTGCAAACGAGTGAGCAATGCCTAGGGCAAAACCGAAGGAGTGGGTTTATAGTCGTTATCAGTGTAACTAGGGAAAGGTTTTTATACACGGGCTGGATATTTGTGAAGTTTAATTTTTGTATTAGTCCCAAGGAATGAGAAATGTGTAGACTTTTTTTATCAATATCTCCAGAAAAAGGCAAAAGAAAGGTTAACGATTAAAAAGTCAGCTATCAGACTTCAAAAACCTGATCATCATGTAAAATATATGTGATATATCAAGAGTATAGCTAAATAGTCAGCCTCATTTCTGAATGGTAGCATAGTATCTCAAAACAGAGCATGAGTTCTGAAATCAGACCAACCTGAGATTTCAAATCATTCCCTGCTTCATGGTAGTCATATGACTTTGACTGATATATATATATATATATATGTATATGGATAGAGAGAGAGAGAGAGAGAGAGAGGGAGGGAGGGAGGGAGGGGGAGAGAGAGAGAGAGAGAGAGAGAGAGAGAGAGAGAGAGAGAGAGAGAGTTGGAGTCTTACTCTGTTGCCCAGACTGGAGTGCAGTGGCATGCTCCCAGCCACCACAGCCTCAACCTGCTGGGCTCTGGCGATTCTTCTGCCTCAGTCTTCCAAGTAGCCAGAACTACAGGTGCGTGCTACCACGCCAGGTTAGACTGATATATTTTATAACTGTTATATTCAGAGTTGTTGTTTTTAATTTCTTCTGTTAAATGTAGTTAATTGCTAACTCATATAGTTCTGGAGCGAATAAGTCAACAAACAGCAAATGTTTGACACAAAATTACATTTTATTTTATTATTTTATAGTAAATACTAATGCCTATGAATCTTGATATTGACTTCCAAAGCAGAATTTTCATATAAATTGAATGAAGCTAAAGATTTCATGAGTTTTGCTATGTGGGCTTCCAACTTAAGAGTCACTTGGACTTCCTCAATGAAACAAATCTGAGTATAGCTGGATGAAGCAGGTGCTAATCACTATCTTATTAGATATGGCATAGCAATAACAAATAAAACATTGAGAAATATAGCAGAAGAAAAATGCAAAAGATATTATTAATCAGTTCTTAGTTTTCAGAGCTGTTGTGCATAGTTTTGAGAAATAACCAATGAAATTTACATGTTAGATGTTACAGGATCAGCTATTATTAATGATTAGTATAAAAATGATCTAAAATAAAGATCTTTAATATATAGCTTTCCAATTAAATTAAAAAACATCTTTTTTGGAACTTTCTCATTAAATAAACAAAACATTTATTACAACTTAACTCCCTCTACATTAGAAAGTATTATATGGCAAGTACAATTATCTTTTGGGAGAAATTCAAGTGAAATGGTACCACTATAATAAGAATTTTTTATTCCAAAATTTATATAAATATTTGACTCTACAAAAACTGTTCATAGTACTACTTCAAAGACATCTTCCAAAAAACTGTCATACATTACACTATACATAGTATACAATAGCATAGCACAGATAAATGCACAAATATGTAGTATTAGAAAGATTGAAGTACAAAATGTATACTAAGTTTCAACACATATTCAGGGTAAGTACAATTTTTTTCAGAACATAAATTTTATATTTAAAATTATTTGCTATGGAAAATCAAAGATATATAGTATTTTATATTCTTTTAATATTTAATATTAAGACATTGTTTAAGCATCTCTTGAATATATTCAAGATTTATTTTATTTTATTGGCTGTCTTTTCCATTTTGCATAAAAAAGTCAACTTCAATATGTCTAAGATATTAGTGAGTCAAATAGGGATGTAAATTAAATAAAATTGGACAGCTAGTGTGTGAAAAGTAATTAATGATTGCTAATATTTGGGCTATAATGACTTTTAAAATAATTGGCATAGCTGCAGTACAATTAGCTGAAATCACTTTAATAAAACCAGTAATTAGTTTTGAAACAAGATCTATATATTTAAAAAAATCTACATGGTATTCAATGCATGCTCTCTCATTTCATTAAATTCAGGACTTTCTTAGAATAAAAGGAAAATAAGTAATAAAAAAGTGCATATAACAAATAAAATACTATAATAATCTATGTCTAAAAGTAATGAAGTTTTTCTTTAAGGTGAGAAACCTTTATTCTTAACTAATAATTGTACTTTTACTTTTTGAGCAATTAGAATACCAGGGAACTATAGATAATTTTTTTTTGTATAATGTAGCATATACAATTATCCTATCACCTAGATTTATCCACACCTTGATAATCTAACAGAAATTACCTCTGTTCAATATTTTTCAGTCACTGATCCCCTATCCATGCCATCTTCTTCAATCTAATTCTCAATGAGACTCAAGGTAATGGTAGTGTTGAGGGCATAGTATTCAGTAGTACAGTACTCACTGCATGAAATAGAACAGCTGAACTGATCCTACAAATACTTTATCACCCAACCCATGCCCACAACACTATATAAAGCAAATTTATTTATAAAATTTCATTAATTTTTTTGAGTTGGAGTCTCACTCCCTCTCCCAGGCTGGAGTGCAGTGGCACACCTGCAGCCACCCCAGGGATGACCTTCTGGGCTCCAGCGATCATTCTGCCTCAGCCTTCCAAGTAGCCAGAATTACATGCACCTGCTATCACACCCGGCTAATTTTTTTATTTATTATAGAGATGAGGTCTCGTCAAGCTGCCCAGGCTGATCCTGAACCCATGGGCTCAGGCAATCCTCTCACCTCGCTCTCCCAAAGTGCTGAGACTACAGGCTATAAAATTATTTTTGATGAAATACGTCGGGAAATATTTTAGTCAAATGACTAACTTTGACAGATTGTAGGAATGAAATCTTAAATGGGATTATTGGTGACTTTTGCAATTTATGTTGCCAAAAATTATATTATGTCTCAGTCTGTTTTCTGTTGTTATAACAAAATACTTGAGACTGGGTAATTTACAATGAATAGACATTTATTTTGCTTATGGTTCTGAATGCTGGTATCAGCATCTGGTAAGGACCCTCTTACTGCATTTTAACATGGGAAAAAAGCCAGGCCATGCATGCAAAACAGACCACAAGATCAAGCTGAACTCACTTTTACAACAATTCCTTTAGTGAGAACCAATTGAATCGTGCCATAAGGGTACTAATCTATTCAAAAGGACTTTGCCCTTATTATTCAATCATCTCTTAAAGGCCTCCTCTATCAAAACTGTCACATTGACAGTTAAGTTTCCAACACATGTACTTTGGGGGTACACAGTCAAACCATAGCACAATATATATTACAAATATAATTATTCTATATATTATTTTCATTGCTCAAAAACAGAGCAATATGAAAAGATTATTAAAAGTTTAAAAATTGTATAAAAGACTTTAACATTCTCTTAAACAGAATTTTTAAACTATATACAGTGAAGAAACTGACTTTCTCTGGCGTGACAAGCAGAAAGCTAGGCACTGAGAATGATGTGAATGACTCTAATCTTGAAAAAAATGAATACAATAAATTAGAGATTATACTAATAAAATATGTTTTCTGGGTCAGACAGGGTGGCTCATTCCTGTAATCCCAACACTTTAGGAGGCTAAGATGGGAGGATTGCTTAAACTCCAGAGTATGAGAACAGCCTGGCAAAACAATGAGTCATCATCTCTGCTAAAAAGAAAAGAAAAAAAAAATTTAGATGGTCACAGTGCCTGGTGCCTAGTAGTCCCAGCTACTTGGGAAGTTGAGGTGTAAAGATTGCTTATTACTAGGAGGTAGAGGCTGTGGTGAGCTGTGATTGTGGCACTGCACTCCAGTCTGAGTGACAAGGTGAGACCTTGACTCAAAAAATATATACATCTTCCTCTTCTCTTAAACTTCCAAGTATTGAGAGATTAGGAACAATATACAGACTATATGTTAAAGAAATATGAAGAATAATTAAAACATATGAGGATATAATATGTATAGAGAATTATACCTTTGCAGATAGAGACTACATAAGATGGCAGAATTATTGGAATCCATAAAGGCATTATTAGGTCAAAATGAACCAGAAGTCTAAAATGAATTTAGAAAAGGATAATAAAATAAGAAAAAGCAATAGCAGCTAAAGTCTATTTTATTTAAAATAAATTGAGTTAAAGTTTGTGGAAATGTTGTTTCCTACTACCTTTTTGGTCATAGAAAAAGAATTTTCTATCGTTATTTGACTGCATATATTTGTGCATGCTAAAGATTTGACTATACATATACTGGGGTGCCAAAAAAGTGTATACATATTTTAAGTGATGTTATATTTGTATTACTTTTCAAAGTTGAATTATGATAGCAATTTGGAACTGAAGAAATTAAACATGACTTGTATTCATCTTTTGTTATCAGTATACATTGAGTATTGGAATTTTTATATAGTTTTTTTTCTTACTTATAATGTGTGTACAGTTTTTGGCACCCTCTATTTCACAATAAAATATTTATTATAATCAGACAAATGTACAAATATGTGAAAGTGAAAATAGCCATAAATGATCGAATTTATAAAGATGATAAATCTTGTTTTATCATCTAAACTTATCATCAAAGCTGGGCTCGGTGGCTCAGCCTATAATCCCGTGCCTTTGGGAGGCTGAGGTGAGTGGATTGCCTGAGCCCGTGGGTTCGAGACCCGCCTGGGCAGCGAGACCTCATCTCTACAATAAATCAAAAAATCAGCCGGGCGTGGTAGCACACGCCTGTAATTCTGGCTACTCGGAAGGCTGAGGCGGAAGGATCGCCGGAGCCCAGCAGGTCGAGGCTGCCGTGGCCGGGAGCGGCCACTGCACTTCAGTCTGGGTGACAGAGTGAGACTCCAACTCAAAAAAAATAAATAAATAAAAATAAAATAAAATTATCATCAAGTAATAAAGTATAAAATATACTGCTGTTGGGTATGGTGGCTCATGCCTATAATTCCAGTACTTTGGAGGCTGAGGTAGGAGGAGCGTTTGAGATCAGAAGTATGAGACCAGCTTGGCAGCATAGCAAGACTCTGTCTCTACAAAAATAAATAAATAAATAAATAAATAAATAAATAAATAAATAAATAAATAAAAAGATTAGCCAGACCTGGTAGCATAAAACTGTAGTTCCAGCTATTTGGGGAGGCTGAGTCAGAAGGATCACTAGAGCTCTGGATGTTGAGGCTGTGAAGAGCCAAGATCACGCCACTTCACTGCAGCCTGGGCAACAGTGTGAGACTCAAACTAAAAAATAAAAATTAAAAATTAAAAAAAACTTCAGTATATTAAAGTATAAAACGTGAAGCATAAAAGAGTCAGGTGGTAAACAAGTATGAATAAGAAAATCACTCTACTAAATCATAATTTATAAAAAATAAAAGTAGCATGTATCTCTAAAATGAACTTCAAGTTAAAGCTTTCAGCCTATCCATTTCTGAGTTAAAGACATTTAGGAGGAAATTATATTTGAAAATTTGACAGTTTACTCAGTTTTTGTAGGATTGACAAATGGAATCTCTCACCCAATTAAGCCTCAAATATGTATCTACACTAGAATCTAATAAAAAATGAGAGTGTTTAATGAAATACTCCATTTGCTGTTAGCTGATGATAAATTTTATACTCATATATTTACTGTTGAAATAAATCACTTGGAAACTATAGAAAGAGAATATAGCTGATAAGTGAGCAAAAGTAAGCTAGTCAGAAATTAAAATATGCACATTTTTAGCAGACAGATATTTAGAGTATTAAGTATGACTTTTTTCACTAATCTAATTTGTTACTTTTATGACTGCATTGGCTATTGTGATATATAAATTCTGGTAGCAATAACAATTTATATCCTCAGGTAAGTTCTCTTTCTTTAGTTAAACACGTTTACTTATTCTATTAGTGTTTTGTTGTTAATTTTTGTCTTATTTTAATAACTAATTAATCTCTAATTCAAAAATATGTATTTAGAGTTTATATATGTCATTAACGTGACAATAGATGAAATATAGGTGGTCTCTGCTCTCACTGTCTTTCTATTTTATCTAAGACATAATTCAGTATATCACAGTTTTATTTAAAATTACATGCAATTTTATAATTTTGAACTTATGATTTTTAAGTTAGAATCCTAACACTTACACAATTTTTTGACATAGAGGAACACAAAAAAAAATTGAACTGCAAAAATTGGAATTTTAAAATTTCTAAATATCTTATATCATGATGACTTAACTAGAATTCCTTTGAGTTACGCTGTACCAAATGTCAGTTTCTGGGATTTATAGTAGAATGCAGCTCTATGATTAATACATCTTTCTGAAAGCCAAGCAAACTGCTAAGATACTCTTTTCATTTTTCCTAAACAGTAGACCAAGGATACCGAAGATTGACTAATGTCCCTTCTTTCATAGTGAGATGTTGTACATGTACACTGAGTTTGCCACAAGAGATACTTTGAGAAAGTGAAAATATTAAGTTGTCTGAAGGTAAATGAAGATAGTAATTAACCACATTGAACATTATCAATGTCATAAAATATTCTTTAAAAATAATTACACAAATTTTAATAAATTCTCAGAACATCTCTGAGTTGGGTATTATCATCCCATTTTATAGATAAGGAGATTGAGGCATCATTCATTTTGCTTATCCAAAGTCACATATGACTCAAGTCAGAACCAGGATTCAAGCATCAGCAGTCAAACTACCAAGTTTTCCTTTTTATTTAACCTTATAATGACACCCAGGTTGAAATCTGTTGCTCAGATCTCAGAAGAAGGGCCGAAAGAGAACATTCCCGGCACACTGCCTTTCAGGCAAAGTCAATAAATAGTGAAATCATGCGTCAAACAAATATTAGACTGACTGACCTTTAAAGACATTTGCAATTTCAGCATTAGATGCGCCTACGAATGTTAAATTAGCGAATTTCACTAGACTACTGGGCCTCGAGCCAAGATACATCAAGGAGTTGTAATGTGGAAAGTGACCAGTAAATGCCTACTATATAGACTGCTAAGTGTGTTTGACAGTGTCCGTATTCAGCAGGAAAGTCCAGGAGCTAAGAAACACACCCACAATCACTTAGCAATCAGTGGAATCCCATCTAGCAAAAGGATATGATCTACTGTTCAATCTCTGTTCCCTGAATTCAGTTTTCTGGTCCATTTTCCTAGTAGGTGGCCACAGCAAATTTTCCTTTTCCTTTAGCTAATCAATTTGATATCTAGTTCAATCTCTAGGAGAGGCCAAACTACTAAAATTTCACTCTGCTTGTGTCATAAGAGCTATCTAAATGTTGTTGTGACTCATTGCTAACTTAAGAACACTGGGTTGATTTTTTTTACCTTTATACTAGCAACACATATTTAGGTAAGAGGATGAAATATATTATTGTAAGAATAGCTGAAATTAGTCATTCAATATGTAAATACTTTATGATGGAAATGATTTGAGGTGCTTTTTATAAAAGAGAGGTGATAAGAATACTATAAAATAGTAAATATAAATTTGTTGAAAATATGAACAGAAGTATAAATGAATACTACCACTCTTTACCAAAAACCTCTTTGGCAATAATCCCAGAACTAGATAATACCTTACTTAATTTGATGACCAGAAATTAGGGAGATTCTTTTGAAGCAGGTGCTTTAATTAAAGAGTGATGGATTCAGCTAATCAGTTTCATTCTGGTGGTTCTTATAATTAAACATTTATTTCCACCACCAAAAATCCTTTGATATGGATCAAGAAATGCCACTTGCCTTCAAAATCAGACCAGAGAATCTGTAAAGAACAGTCTACATTGGTAAACAAAAGAATCTACTGCCCTTGAAGTTTTCTTATATTTCATGTATTTGTATCTAATGCTCCCTCTACATTGACTGTCACTTACTCTCTTTACTTTGATCACTACTGTTTATCTTTCAAAAATGATCACAAACGTTATCTCCTTTAGTAAGCTTTTACTCAAAAACCAGTACGGATATCTTGTCCCTTCCTTCTAATGTGAAAGCAACCTTGTATAATCCCCTGTCATACCACTTAGCACATTTTATTGCAATAATTTGTTTATTTGTCCATCTGCCTAACTTAATTGTGATAGCCTCAAGGGCAGAAACTAATATTTTGCCTTTGAAGGGTAGAGAAATATCAAATAACAAAGTATATTTATCTGCTTTTTGATGTTAAAGTTGCAGTCTCTTGCTTAAGTCTGTTTCTGATCAAGCTGTAGGCAGTTTTCTCAGTGTAAAATATAAAGTAATGAAAAATTACACAGATGAGAAGGGCACACCAAAAGACCTACCTAGTTAAGATGCTTTTGCAAGCATAAACATTTCTATGTCTGTTTATTCTTAACCCTCTGAGTTCCCCTTTCTACTGATTTTTAAGTTAAAATAATTCACTTAACATTTCACTGAACAAATAATTGATAATTGCCTCAGTCTAAAGGTACAGTCCAAATATATAATTATTCTTTGTGGTAAAAAAAAAAGTCAGTGCAATTGTGTTTGACAGTGATTAATTATTTACATTTTATCCTCTCTCCAAAAATATATATCTAGAATTTTGGCAGCTATCCCCTTAAAACTCAATTTTTTTAAACTATAAGTTAAAAATTTTAGTAATTTAATTTAATATATCAAACATCTAAGATGCATGGTTTGGTTAAGTTTATCTATAATTTCACCTAATGCGACAGAGTTTCCTAATGATTGTACGTTCCAGAGTAAAGCATAGTATCGCAATTATGATGTGAGGCTAGGCAATGACTCCAAAATTTCCTTTATATTTATAAATCTGTATTTGAAAAATCAGATATAATTGATATACATTTAATAAAATGAAAATATTGGATTCTGACTTCCTCCAAGTCTCACATTCCAGGCGTACCTTCAGAAAGAAATACAACTGTTGAAAAGAAACAATACTGCATTAATCATAAAAGTAAGTTTTCATTTTTAACAGGTGCTAGTCAGCATTCAGATGAATTAATTTTTTTAAGTAAATTTACATATTTGTTTTTCCATCAAAACTCATTGTAGAACATGCCTCTGTTGCCTGAATCACATTCCTTCCACTCGTCTCTGTTTTCAACCCGACTTGCGTGAAAACTTTCAAATACATCAGACTCACCTTGATCTGCTATTGTCCAAATTTAAGTTGCTCAAATTTTCCAGTATTCTACCCTAGCAAAAGGTAGTTTAGTATGTCGCCAAGAGCCAGCCTAGAAGTGCCAGGGAGGCAAGATACTAAAGAGTCAGACTTCAAACAATGGAGAACAGAGGTTGTTAGTTAAAGACTCCAACTTCCCTTGTTTTCGATGGACGATTCTGAGGCATTTTCACTCTCCAAATGTCCAGGTGGAATGTGGATCCAAAGCCTACAACAATAATATTCATAATTAACGCTTATATTGACTATTTTCCCCTTTTCCGTCACATATTATGTTTCATCACCCCTACTCCCAAGTTCTTGTTTCGGGATCTATTTTAGGGGAATTCAACTAAGATATTCATTTTGTGGTACAAAACAATATAGTCCTGCTCAAAATCATTCATTAAGTGGCAATCCTAAACAATCAGTGGGAGACTACATCCTTTGAAAACTTCCTGAAAAAATTAATCTCATTCCTGTTTTGTAATTCACAATTTAGTTAGGTCAACCCCATAGATATTGGTGCACTGGAGTAGAACTAATGCTGATCATAGAGAAAAAGCTTGGCATTTCCTGAACAATTAGGAGCCAAGCTTTTCAATTCTTTAAACAGAATATTAGTGATGACACCTGAATCTAAGCATGTAGACCTGCTCATGATGAATTAATTAGAAAACTCTTCTTCTAATCATTAGCAAACATGTCAGTTTTAAATTTTCTCATAACTTGACCCCAAAAAACATTCACTGAGGTGATTGATTTGTGGACTATATGGTCCCAAGAAAGTCATGTTAATAGTTTATAATCATGATTGTTTGCATTTTATGCTGTGAGTGAAAGACGAGACATTTCATGTCTCAAATATATTTTTGTACATCTTGGAAATATATTTAATAAGCCATGAGTTGACACAATTCATTTTATCCTTAGGATTCATACATACACAAAAACTGCAAAGCAAATGACTACATACAAACCATATCTTTGTCTTTTATAAATTTGCTATAAAATATGCTATCTTACAAATTACCCAATAGCCCTTATATGATGATCCACAGGATAAACTAGGTAAGAATTGAGTAATAACAAAAATGAGATAAACTATGCCAATAAATTGACAACTTTTTATTCATAAAATTAGTGTACTTCTTTCGGTCCTTTTGAATGTTCTGCCAGCCAACTCAGACAAAAGTTTTATTATTAGAGATCATTAAATTTAAATTAAGTCTTTGGTTTAAATACCTCCCCCTCCTGATGAGAAAATGTTTTGTTTGATGATACTTTTTAAAATTTACATGAAACAATTACTGGAATAATAGGTAGTCAGAATAAGAATAAAAATATGGATAATGTTATTCCTCCATTACATTTGCAAAACATCTTTATTTTTTCTCACATTTATCTTTAGCAAATATAATTATCTAAGGATATAATAAATTTGGACTTCTCTAGTTGGAATTTTTTTTTAAATCAACAAAGTTTCCTCCCTCCTCCAATTTGCATATCATTGCAATAAAATGGACTATAGGGAGCAATTTCAAATCTTTATTTTAGACAATCTCCTAAAAGTTTTTCATTTAAATAAACTGACAAAATGATGGAGATCCAGTGTTATGATTATATTCTGCTAACTATAATCTTTTTTATTCATCTTATTCGATGTTATTAGATTCTTAGGGGAAAATATGAAACCTAAAGAAACATGATCTGTCATACTATCTTTCATCTAGTGACCCTATATTTAGGTTTCTATCATGCTGAGAGAATATAAAATGACTGCACATAGTGATAGGATTCATGATAGCGATGCTGAATGTTGCTTTTGATGTGTGTGTGGGAAGCTTTGCAATATTAAGTGAAAATATCAGTCCTATGGTAGCAGGATTGAAGAGGTAAGAATTCTTATTTTAAAAAAAACAGTAATGCTTTTGTTAATCTTCAGAATGTTATTTCCAGGCAGTAAAATGATGTATTCTTACCTTTACCCTGTTATATTTCTGATTTTGTAATGGATACAATGTAGGGGTAATGGATCTTCATTTTCTACACTTGAGAACAATTGCATTGCTGATATAAGCCTTAAAAAGCACATTCATGTTACTAGATCAGCTTTCATGATTTTTTTTTTAATAGGAACTTGGTAAATAATAGAAAATAAACTAGAGGAGAGAAGAAAAAATATTCTTAAGTAAATGTTTCTCACGCTGCAGAATCAGAAAGTAAAACAAGATAATAATAATAATAGCTAAAAATAAATAGTATTTAAGTTAAGCCTTACCTTTTCTTTAGAAACGTCATTTTTTCTCAAAATCTTTGAGTCACCATAGAGTCCCTTAGTTATTGCAGATCATCCATTAGCTCTTTAACATGCTGTAGGTATATTCATATTATTTCTGAATGCAAAGAATGGAAACTGTGCAAACAAATCTCACAGTTTACCCATGAGAAAAATCACTGCTCTTACCCATGCGGCTAATGAATGTCTAAGACCAAGAGTGCAGTCATCACGACCAATACTGCTGCCAAGTTGTCTGTGGGCCTTACAAAAAAAAAAAATGTATTGTTCTCACTAACTCCTATTTCATCTCTTTTACTCTATGTTTTTCATAAAAATCTATAAGAATGAGATCAAGGGCCTAATATAAATTGAATATATTGTGCTATATCAGAACTACACTTTGCTGCTGGCTCGTTACTCATGAACTGGTATCTGTACGTTATTTCCCCCCTTAAATTCCTTCTAGGGTTATTCTCTATTAATTTTGAAAATAAAATTATTTGTTAAATGTGAAAATTAAGTTCCCTGTGCTGATCCTCTGTATATCTAGATAAATCCAAAATGTTTTAGTACTTAGAGTAAACAAAACTTAGCCTCAATATGTGACTTCTTTTTTTGTTTAATATGTGTACCATAAAAGGTTGAATTTTCAGTTCAAACTACATGAGCTAAGTGATCATAAAACTAAACAGGAGTTCTAGCAGAAAACAAGTATCCGTGTGCTTTGGTCTTTTCTAAGCTCTCTGAGATTCTTATTCAGACTCTCTACAGGTGTTTTCCTGTAAAGTTCTCTTTACAAAATTTTGAGTTCCAAGAGACAACTCTCTGTATTTTATTTACCACTGAATGCCTCAAAACGTAGGGAAATGCTTGATCTATGGAATAGGCAAAAGAAATATGAGTTCTGTAAATTCATGTGAGTTCAGTAATGGAGTCTCTGCTTGTACTCACACTTATCTATAACAGGGTTTCTCAACCTTGGAACCATTGACATTTTGGGCCAGATGATTTTTTTTTTTTTGGAGGAGCATACCCTGGGCATTGTGAGATGTTTAGCAGCATCCTTGAGCTCTGTCAAATTGCTGAAAGCCTCAGAAAACAAACAGTTGAGAACCACAAATCTATACATAGATATCCTTCAATATTTCCATCTACCATGTGTACAACCATTTGTACAGTCCACTTATGCAGCCAGGGGTTCACAACTGTTATGATCACTTTTCTAGTGATGATGCTACATTTTAGCCTTCATAATAAATTTATCTTTTTTTAATAATCATTTTTTCCCACTATTTGGAGACGTATTTGAAGATTCTTGATGAATATATGTAAGATACCATTCTTTTGTGACACTCCAGTGCATAAGTTACTGGGTTTCAGAGAGAATTCATGAGACTTTTCTATGGAATAACTGAATTAGAATTATTCTCATCTTGAACACTTGCACTCTGTTGCTGGAAATGTAAATCAGTACAGCTTTTATGGAAAACATTATGGAAGTTCCTCAAAAACCAAAAATAGAACTGACTGGTCCGATGGTAGTGAGTTATCAGAATTTATTAACATTCGTGTCACTAAAGTTGATATGCAACCCTCCACAACTCAATTTGACTGGCTTTAAAAAAATGGAATTATTGTGTAATACAGCAATCCCTGGTATATCTCTGGGTATATATCCAAAGGGATTGAAATTTGTGTGTAGTAGAGATATGTACACTTCTATGTTCACTGCAGCATTTATTCACAATAGTTAAGATATAGAAGCAACCTAAGTGTGCACCACGAGATGAATGGATAAAGAAAATGTGGCATATTCTCATATATACAAAGGAATGCTATCAGCCTTAAAAAATAAGGAAATTATATCATTTGGTATAACATGAATGAAACTGGAGAGCATTATGCTAAGGAAAATAAGCTGAATACAGAAAAACAGATGTCACATAATCTCACCTATATGTGAAATTTAAAAAAAAATCAAACTAATTGAAGCAGAGAGTAGAATGGTTACTCGGGGCTGGGATGGGGTGGATGGGGAAACATAGGATATTAATAAAAGGTGCAAATTTTCAGTTAGACAAGAAAAATAAGCTTTAGTGATCATTGCACAGAAGAGTGACTATAATGCATTGTATGTTTCTTAATTTTAACAAAGTAAATTTTGAAGTTTTCACTACAAAAAAATGAGATGCATGGGAAGTGATGTATTTATTAATAGCTTGATTTAATTAGTCTACAATATAAACATGAATCAAAATATTAAATTGTTCCTGATAAAGCTATATTAGTTAAATATAATACATAATAACGATAATTTTTCTTTTCAAAAATAGCAACATTTATAAAATAATAATAATGTAAATAAGAAAGTAAGCTGTGTTGGGATTAGTGTATTCAATAACCAGATTATGTCACTTTTAATCTTTAGGTTTTTAATCTATATTGGAACCTGCCTCTGTCAGTCTCCAAATAATAAATCTTTATTATAGTCAATAAAGTTAATATCTTTCCCTAAAATATATGATGTTTAAGTGGAATAATTTCTATTTTGTATAATTTCTAGTTGAAGAACAGTATGTAGTAAACAAAAAAAGAATGAATAACAGCTTGAATTATAATTCTTACTCTTTCACTCATTTTAAAGTTAAACAACTATTTAGGCATCTTTGAACCTTGACTGAATTGTAAGTAACATGTAAAGATTAAATAATTTACAAAGCATTTTTTATCTGAACACATAATGTACATGAGCTGTAGATTCCATTTCTGGAATGGATCATGAGAAGCCCTGTGATCTTCTGTCCAGTGCAACAAACATACCTGATGAAAAGTATAAAAAATAATTTAAAGTTATAAGATGCTACCCAGTGAATACGTTCTGATAATCTAATGTGCATATAATAACCATAATTGATAATAATGCATTATAAACTTAAAATTTGCTAATATAATAAATCTTAAGTGTCTCCAACAATATATACTCTATAAGGTAATCGTGTGAGGTGTTGGGTATGTTACTTAGCTTTATTGTGATAATCATTTTATAATGTATATCAAAACATGGCATCGTATGCCTTAAATTTTTACAATTTCATTTTCAATTATACCTCAGTAAAGCTGGAAAAAATACCCCTGCAAGGAAGAGCAAACTTAATTTGATCAGACTATAAAGCAATCCATATCCAGGTATCCTCAAAAGAGTAGAGAAATCAACTGATGAGTCATAGAGCCTAACATACAGTATGATCAGGGAAGACCATCAAAGAGAGTTCTGCCAAAGTCACTGTTATCCCTGAGTAACTGTATGCATGCCAAAGACTTTGCCAGCTGAAGAACAACTTCACAGGTTTCTGATAAGTGCTGTGGGTGGTGGTGGGGGTGGAGAGATGTCATTAAAAAAATAAAAAAGGAAACAACAACAACAAGCTCTAAATAGGGTGTTCAGTATTCAGAGCTACTATACTTTCTAACATGACCATTTTTATCAGGAGTTATGAGACATGCAACTTTAACAGGAAGTTATGAGAAAGCGAAGTATGATACATACACATGCAAAATAGGCAACAGAAACTACTTGAATGAGGGTGCAGGTGTTAGATTTACTAGACAAAGACTCCAAAGGCACCATTGCTAATACACTCAAAGAACTAAAGGAAATCTCACTTAAAGAAGTAAAGAAAGGCTTGGTGACAATGTTTTATTAAATAGAGAGCATCGATAAAGATATAGAAATTATTTAAAAAATGAAAAATTTGGAGTTGGAAAGTATAGTAACTGAAATGAAAAATTCAGTAGAGAAGCTGAAGAATAGCTCTGAGTTAACAAAATATTAAATATATGAAGATTAATTGATATAGATAATGCAATCTGAAGAACAGAGAGAAAAAGAGAATGAAGACAAATGAGCAGAGCCAAGAGAAGTGTGGGACACCATTAAATGCACCAATATTTGTATAGTTAGCAGTGATGAATAAATCCTGGCTCATCAATTTAAATAACTTTTTAGAAAATGTGTCATGCTAATGTCAGATGTTAAAAATAGAAAATAAATGTGAGGAAGAGAAGACAAAGAGGCCTCAATGTTTTTTGCTTAATTTTTCTATAAACCTAAAACTGCTTCAAACAATAAAGTCTGTCCATTTTATTCAAATTGGCTAAACCACCTTCAAATTAAAATGTTGAACTTATTTGAAATTCTGAATAAAATTTTAATTTGTTGTCAATTCTAACACACAAATAGGCCTTCTAAATTTAAAGGAGAAAATGCTTGTTATTTAAAATGTTACTGCTCTTTTAAGTAGATAACTTTAAATCATTTAAAAGTGCTAAGAATTGTTTTAAAGCCAGATATATTAGGAATTGTTATTTTAATTATACTTAATTTTTAAAATTTGTTTTTAGGTCTTGAGTCAAGATTTTATTTGCATTCAGTTAGACTATACATTCTAATGTAAAGATGGGTAGCTGCATTTGCAGGGGGCACAAAGCAGAACTGGTTGCTTTCTGCTAATACCCACATATATATTCCTTTGCACAAAATCTGATTTAGATTCAAATATACATTTAAGTGCATTTTGAAATGCTATTTAAAATACTGAAATTTAGGTCAAGTACAGAGGTTCATTCTTGTAATCCCAGTGCTTTAGGAGGTCAAAGTAGAAGGATCACTTGAGGCTACGTTTCTGAGACTAACTTGGACAACATAGTAAGATACCATCTCTACCAATTTTTTTCTTTTAATTAGCTGAGCAAGGTGGTACATGCATGGTCTTAGCTACTAGGGAGGCTAAGATGGGAGGATTGCTTGAGCCTAGGAGTTCAAAGTTGCAGTGAGCTACGATTGTGTCACTACACTCGAGCCTGGACAACACATCAGACACTGTCTCAATAACAAAGCAAGACAAAAACAAACAGATACATATACCACACACAAACACACACACACACACACACACACACACACACACACACACACACACACAAGTACTGAAAAGTGAACATAAGTCGGTCATGACTTTCATATAATTTGTTTGCAAGTATACATAGCAAATGATTCCATGTTCACTGAAATATGTAGAAAGCAGAAAAACAATGATCCATTAAAAATCGGGGTATTCTTCATGGAAGGAAATATCATTTAAAAAACGAGAAAAAGAAACTCCAATATTCTCTTTTATTTGTGTCTATGGGTCTTTTTAAAAAATAAGTAAATAGGCAACCCTTTTAGGTCTCCTCCCACTGTGGAAGCTTTTCTGTTCTTTCAATAAATCCTACTTTTTCACAAATAAGTAAATAAATAAATAAGAAATAGCAGAGTTTACCCCTTAGCAGTTGAAAATTAGAAGACGTGCAATTAAGCACTTTTATATTTAGCATGCTAATGTAAAATCTTAACTCATAGTACTAAAAAGTAGATTAAAAAATTAATACATATTAAATACACTTTCAAAGTGAAAATTCTATAGCATCAAAGGATTTCTATGTATTATATATGCAATGTTTTTAACTTAATGGATTTCCAGTATAACTGGTATTTAAGAAAACAAGAATTTCAAATCTATATCTACTATCTATTTTGTTTCCTTTTTGGAAAAAAAGATTGAATTTCTTGTTTCTTCTACTCTTTCTTCACTTTTTCACCCACTCACTCTCCATATATACACTCAGTGACCAACACATTTTCTTTTCAGCTCAGTGATTTTAGAAGAACATATAAAAGTTATGTGTGCATTTAGTGAGTTTTACCTGGGGAGGAAGACGTTGGGAGTAGTTGGAGAGAACAAGAAAGATAGGTTTTGTTAGAACTCAGTGCTTATATTATGACGCAAAGATCTTTATTTTCATGCAACTTCCTATAATTGGGGTTAAAAATTTATTTTGCTGTTAACATCTTTACCACTGTATACCTTGAAGTGTTTCTACAATAACAATATTTTCTAAGATGCCGAGTCCACATAACACAGAGTTATGTTAGTAAAGATTCTGTGGAAGAAGTTTTATGTACTTATAAAAATAAGGCTTAAATTGGAAAACATTCTAAAAAATGCAGTGCCTTGTGTCAGAATCCTATTTGAGTTTGTTTCAAGATAGTTTGCCATCGCTTACTACTATCCATAAAATACACACACATATCTCATTTTATTTCGCTTTGCTTTATTATACTTGTGGCTATTTTGTTTTTTACATACTGAACATTTGTGGCAACCCTGTGTCAAACAAGTCTATTTGCTCTGTTTTTACAACAGCATGTGCTCACTACCTGTCTTTGTGTCACATTTTGGTAATTCTCACAATATTTCAGACTTTTCACTAGTATTATTATTATATCTATTATAATGATCTGTGATCAATGTTCCTTAATGTTAAGATTGTGATTGTTTTGGGGCATTAAGAACTATGCCCACAGAAGATGGCTAACTTAACTGATGAATTCTGTGTGTTCTCTGACTGTTCTACTACTCAGCTGTTACCCTCTCTCCCTCTCCTCAGTCTTCCATATTCCCTGAGACACAATGGCATTAAAATTAGGCCAATTAATAACCCTACAATGGCCTCTAAGTGTTCAAGCAAAGGAAGAGTCAAACATGTCTCATTTTTCATCAAAAGCTAGAGATAATTAAAATTACTGAGGAAGGCATGTTGAACGCCAAGATAGACTGGAAGTTATGCCTCTTGTGTCAGTTAGCTAAGTTACAAATGCAAAGGAAACGTTATTGAAGGAAGATTAAGTGCAACTTCAATGAACACACAAATTGTAAGAACATGAAACAGGCTTATTATTGATATGGAGAAAGTTTGAGTGGTCTGTATAGAAGATCAAACCAGCCTTAACATACCCTTAAGCCAAAGCCTAAGCCAGAGAAGGACCCTAATTCCCTTCAATTCTGTGAGAACTAAAAGTGCAAAGTGAATTAGCAAGTATTGTTGTAGAAGCTACATTAAGTTATCCAGAAGCTCTAACAAGATCATTGATGAAGGTGGCTATACTAAACAATTCAGATTCTTCAATGTAGACAAAACAGTCTTAAATTGGAAGAAGAGGACATCTAGGGTTTTCATAACTAGAGAAGAAAAGTCAATGCCTGACTCTAAATCTTTGAAAGGCAGGCTAACTCTCATCTTAAGAGCCAGTGAGGCTAGTGACATTACACCAAAGGCAGTGCTCATTTGCTATTCTAAAAATTTTAATTCCCTTAAGAATTATGCTAAATCTACTCTGCCTGTTCTCTGTAAATGGAACAACAAACCCAAGATGATAGCACTTCTTTTTAGAGCATGGTTTACTAAATATTTTAAACCCATTGATGAGAAAAAAAATTTCAAAATATTACTGCTCATTGACTATGTATCAGGTCATCCAAGACCTCTGATAGAAAGGTGCAGTGAGATTAACATTGTCTTCATACTTTCTAACACAGCAACCGTTAAGTAGCCCATGGATCAAGGAGTCATTTTGAATTTCAAATCTTATTACTTAAGAAATACAATGTATAAGGCTATAGATAAGACATTGTGATTCCTTTAATGCACCTAGGCAAAGTAAATTAAAAATCTCTGCAAAGGATTTCACACACTAGATGTCATTAAGAACACTCATGATCTACAATGGCGATACAAATATAAACATAAACAGAAATTTGGAAAAAAGTTGATTTTGATCCTCATATAACTTTGGAGAGTTAAAGACTTCAGTGGCAGAAGGAACTGCAGATGTGGTAGAAAGAGTAAGAACAGAATTAGAAGTGGAGCCTGTCATAGCCACCCAACTGCTATAGTCTTATGAGAAAATGTGAACAAATGAGAAGTTGCTTCTTATCTATGAGCAAGGGAAGTGGTTTCTTGAGATGGAAACTACTCCTGGTGAAGATACGATGAACTTTGTTGAAATGACACCAAAGGATTTAGACTATTAGATAAACTTATTTGATAAAACAACTGCAGGGTTTGAGAGGACTGATTCTAATTTTGAAAGAAGTTTTACTGGGAACAAAATGCTATCCAACAGCATTGCATGCTACAGAGATATCATTTATGAAAGGAAGAGTGAAGCAATGCAGCAAATTGTATTGTCTTATTTTAGGAAGTTGCCATAGCCACCCTAATTTTCATCGGTCACTAGCCTGATCAGTCAGCAGCCATCAACACTGAGGCAAAATCCCCCACCAGCTAAAAGATCAGAACTCACTGAAGGCTCAGATTATCATTAGCATTTTATTTTAAATTAGTATTTGGCTGGGCGTAATGGGTCATCCCTTTAAGCACTTTGGGAGGCCAAGGTAGGACAATTGCTTAAGTCCAGGAGTTCAAGACCAGCCTGGGCAACACAGTGAAACCTTGTCTCTACAAAAAAAAAAATGACAAAATTAGCCAGATGTGGCGATGCTCACTTTTAGTCCCAGTCCAGTTAATCAAGAGGTGAAAGGATCTGTTGAACCCAGAAGGTTGAGGTTGTGGTGAGCCAGGACCACATCACTGCTCTCCAGACTGGATGACAGAGTGAGATAATGTCTCAATAAATAAATAAATAGATAAATAAATAAATAAATTAGCATTTCATTTTAAATTAAGGTATGAACATTGTTTTTTAAAACATAATGCTATTGCACACTTACTAGACCACAGTGTGGCATAAGCATGACTTTTATATGCACTGGGAAATGAGAAAATGGTGGGAGACTTGCTTAATTGTGGTGATCGGAAACCAAACTCATGATACCTCTGAGGTATACCAGTATACACAAAATTCCTCTCTATATACTATTCTCTAGGAAGTCAATTTTTCTTTTTTTTAATGACTACATGGGAACATGAACGCTGATTTTTTTTTTATTAACTTCACAACTTAACTTTTTTTTTAAGTTCACTATGTGTATCGATGATAAAGATATTACAAAATATTATTTTGAGAAGATATAATTCAGCAAATCATATAGAAACATATAAAATAGATTGCATGGGCTGATTGGCCTTTAATGAAGTCCAGCTAAAACTGAGTAAGTTGTAATAGCATTTCCCAGTGGCCACATTTTGAAGGGTTGGGAAAAGGAGGAGCAATAGAAACAAAGCAAAACCACAGATTCAGAGTCACAGTAGATGCTTTATGTGTATTTCTCCAAGGAAAAATAGTTCTGGCTACTAGGCTAATTTCTATATCTCTTATTCTCCTCTTTTCAATAATAGTGTGATTAGGATCATGCACTCTTTTTAAATAAGCATTGGTTACCTCATTTCAATTTTTTTAATCTTTTATATTTAATATCACTTGCCTAAATTGACCACATCCAAATAATAATCCTCTCCATTCAGATAAACCAAAGCAAATCATTTTCATTCAGTTTATCTTTTCTATTTAATTTGAAAAATAATTATTTTCTATTCTGAATTTGCACATAGAATAAAAATGAAAACAACAATAACAACTAAATATCAACAATATAAATGCAGTTCTGCAAAGGATGAAAACAGAATCTGAGGTCATACAGGGCGTAACACAAGGCAAAAAAGAACAAGAGTTTGCATCAAACTTTCCTGAGGTTTGAATCTCTTTTATTATTTATCTTCAGTGAAATCTGTGGATAGTTACTTTACATCTCCCAGTCATAAATTTCTCAATCTGAAATGTGCTAAAATACTTACATTACTGGATTATTGTGAACATTCATTTCTTCAAAAATATTTATTTAGAATTGGTTATATACTTATTAGAGTTCTAATTGGATTATAAAAGCCAACAAATATGGTTTATAGTCAGTGCACCAAGAAAAACACAAGCAAATCCATGAAATGAATAACTTGTAATAACAACTGTGATAGTTGTGCACACACACGGTACAGTAGATCCATAAAGGAGAGTTGATTACTTCTAAAATGACTTTATGGAAAAATGTATCTTCCACATGACAAGGATTGAAGTGGCTCTAAGAATTTGATATGCTGAATCATAGCTTTATTTGTGTAAAATTAGCAGTTAGTGTCATTATTTAAAACTTCACTTCAAAGTCTGGCAAAGTAATGAAGCTGTGGTCATGTCCAGAACTATGACATTGGGTGTCGAGCCAGAGTATGAGATGTGGTGGAACATGGAGCAAAAAAAGACTTGATGCTGAGATTTACATGAGGACTGTCCAGGTGCAAAGCCAAAGTAGTGGGAAGGAAAAGTCAAAGTGATGGGTTGGCAACTAAGAACAAATAACAAAGTTCAGAGCATGGAACATGCCCCACTTCCCCATATGTTATCAAGTGGAAAGAAAGTAGTGTATGTGTGAAGGTTAGCAAACATACAGGTGAGGAAAATTAATCTCTGCATAAAACTGTTTTGGATAGGTGTGCAAGGGTAGAGGCTCTGAGAAAAAATGATTCAAACCTTTTTTTTTTTTTAATAAATGGAAAGTATGAATTGCCTTACAAAGATGTGATTCTTTTTGAAGATTTATCTTTATTACATTTTATTTGAATCGTGGGGTATATGTGAGGATGTACTACACATGTTAATTGCATGTAGGTGAAATGTGGGCTTCCAGTGGGCCCTCTCTCCCCCTGTAGTCGACCTGGTACCCAATATGTTGTTGTGTGCTCTTTATCCCTTCTCCCTTTGTCCCTCCTTTAACCGTGTCCAGCGTCTGCTGTTTCTACCTTTGTGTTCATGTGACCAGTGATCAGGGCCCTCTTATGAGTGAGAAAACGCGGTATTCAGTTTTATTTTGTTTTGTTTTTTATTTCTGTGATAGTTTTCAGAACTATGTGATGGTCTCCAGCTGCATCCATGTTGCTGCAAAGGACATGATTTTATTCTTCTTAACGGCTGTGTAATATTCCATCATGTATATGTACCACATTTTCTTTATCCAGTCCACTTTTGATGAACATCTGGGTTGGTCCCATGTTTTTGCTGTTGTGAATAGTGCTACAATGAACATATGTGTACAGGTGTCTTTTGGGTGGGGCAATGTATGTTCTGCGTATATTCTTGGAAGTGGGGATTGTGGGATTGTATGGAAGCTTAATTTTCAGTTATTTGAGAAAACACCACATTGATTTCCACAAAAGTTAAACTAGCTTTAATTATCAGCAACAGTGTAGGAAAGTTCGTTTTTCTCTGCAGGTACACCAACATCTGTTGTTTCTGACTTTTTAATGATAGCCATCCTTACTGGTGTTAGGTAGTATCTCATTGTAATTTTGATTTGTACTTCTCTGATGATTAGTGATGCTGAGCAATTTTGTATATGTTTGTTGGCTGCTTGAAGTTCTTCCTTTGAGAAGTGTCTGTTCATGTTCTTTGCTCACTCTTTAATGAAATTGTTTGTTTTTTATCTGTCCATTCATTTGAGTTCCTTTTACATCCTGGCCTTTGTTGGATGCATATTTTTCTAACATTTTTTTTCCCATTCTGGATTGAATCTTTACTTTCTTGATGTTTTATTTTTGCTGTGAAAAAACATTTGTTTAATAAGGTCCTACCTGTCAGTCTTAGCTCTGGTTATATTTGCTTTTAAGGACTTAGCCATACATTCATTGAATTTTCTCAGGTCCAGGAAGGTGTTCCTTATATTTTCTTTTAAGATTCTTATAGTATGAGGTTTCACATTTAAGTTCTTGATCCATTTTGAGTTAATTTTTGCATATGATAATAGGGAAGAGTCTAGTTTCATTCTTCTACATAAGGTTAGTCAATTTTCCTGGCATTATCCAAAATATACTTTCTTTTCTCCAATGTTTATTTTTGTTGGCATGGTCGCAGATGAGTTGGCTGAAGGTTTGTGGTTTTATTTTTTTGTTATCTGTCTTATTTTGTTGGTTTATATGTCTACTCTGTACCAGTACCATGCTGTCTTGGTTACTATAACATTGTAGTAAAGTTTAAAGTCTGGAAATATAATGCCTTCAGCTTTATTCCTTTTGCTGAGATTAGCTTCAGCTATTTGGACTCTTCTGCTTCCATATGAATTTCCGTATTGCCTTTCCAGGTCTGTGAAAAATTGTGGTGGCAATTTTTTAGGAGTTGTGTTGACTCTGTAGATTGCCTTAGGTAGAATGGACATCTTGACAATATTGATTCTTCCAATCCATGAACGTGAGATGTTTTTCCATTTGTTTATGTCATCTTTCATTTCCTTGAGCAGTGTTTTGTAGTTCTCATTGTGAAGTTCTTTCACCTCTTTGGTTAGGTGAATGCCAAGGAATTTTATTATTTATTTATTTATGTATTTATTTATTGTGACTATAGTGAATGGGGTTGCATCTTTTATTTAGTTCTCATCCTGCAGTTTCTTTTGTGAGTATTGATTTTGTATCTCAAGATTTTACTGAAGGTCTTTATCAGTAAGAGGAGGTTTTTGACAGACTTTCTAGATATAGAATCATAACATCTGCAGAGGCAGATAACTTCCTCTCTACCTATTTGGATACCCCTGATTGCTCTGACTGGGACTTCCAGTACTATGCTGAATAGGAGGGGTGATGCTTGTCTTGTTCCAGTTCTTAGAGGGAATGTTTTTAGCTTCTGCCTACACATATGATGTTGGCTGCAAGTTTGTCATAAATGGCTCTTGTTATTTTGAGAAGTGGCCCTTTGGTACCTAGATGTTCAAGAGCTTTTATCAAGAAGGAATGCTGGATTGTATTGTGTGCTTTTTCTGTGTCTAATTAGATAATCATATAGTTCTTGTTTTACAACTGTTTATCTGATGGATTCTTTTTATTGATTTACGTATGCTTAACCCATCTTGTATCCAAGAAATGAAGTTCACCTGATTGTGATGGATGATCCTTTAAATGTGCTGTTGGATACAATAATCTAGAATTTTATTGAAAATTTGTATCTATATTCATTAGGAAATTTGACCTGTAGTTTTCTTTCCTTCTTGTGTCTTTGCCATTTTTGTGTATCAGGATGATATTGGCTTCATAGAATAAGCTAGGGAGGATACCTTTCTTCTCAATTTCCTAGAATACCTTCAATATGATTCGTGTTAACTCTTCCTTGTGTGTCTTGTAGAATTTAGCTGAAAACCCATTTGATTTTTTTTTTATCTTTTTTTTTTCTTTTTGGTGGAGAGGTTTCCTATAACTGAGTAAAAGAAATGTCACTGATTTTTTTCTAAATGTTAATTCCTTCTTTTAGGCCTGTCTTTTGAATCATGGGCGATATGTTGCTTAGAGTGCAAAGATCATGCATGGACTTTATTTATTCAGTCTTTTTTATGTAGTAGGCTAACAAATCTAGATCATTTCACCTTGTAAAGAGAAGTAAACAGACTTGTTTTTAAAATAACCTAGCAAAAGCATTTTGATGTAAATGAGCAATTATCTTTCTAAAGCCTGGAAGCAAAGTAAGAGAGGTCAAGTGAGAAAACCTGTTGTAATTTAGATTCCCACCTTAGTTTCAGAAAGTCAAATGTGTAATTGATGAAGAGTGTAGGAAAGGACAAAAAGATCAAGGCAATTACTAACTTGTCCAAAGCCCAGACTTTTAAAATGATGGTTTAATTTTCTTCACGATGTATTGAAAATTATTTTTGACAGTTTGGATCAACAATCACGTAAAATTTTATTAAAATTATATTTTACTCTCATGAAAAATGAGTAAACCAATGTCTTTTAAGTAAAGTCACCTATATTATCTAGCAAATCTAAACAAAATTTAGCAAGTTATAATAAAAATAAAATTAAATGGCTCTTATTATTTTGAGAAATGTTCAAATTAAACAAAGATTAAACACAGAAGATGCATACAAATAATTTTTTGTGTGTGTATGCTGGGGTCATAAGTATTGTTCTTTGAGATGCAGTCAGTTCAATTACCTTAAAGCTACTGGTTGATAGTTTGCTCAGGTAAAATTAAAACATTTCAGCAAGAATTTTTAAACAGTTTTTTTTCCTCAATAAACCTTCCAATGTTATTAATTTTTGCTATCATTGTGCCGGTAGCACTTCTATTCCTTTACACAGAGATTTAGGTGAGTTGTACGGTGACTATTTTCCTTTGGCTAACTTGTTTATCTTTTTGTTTGTTTGTTCATGTTTTCCTTCTGTGATGACCTTCAAAACAAAGTGTTTTAGAATCCATCCACTGTTTTTGGAAATTATTAGAAAGCTTTAATGAGCATCCACACATACCCTGCATCTTTCACTACAACAAAATTTACAAATAAAGTAAATTTTTCTTCATTTGATAACTCCATGCAGATAATAATTGTATGACTCTTTTGTTGGAATTAGTAAAAAATTATTTTTTTTATTTAAATGTATGCTGTTATAATTATTATTTGAAAAGTCTACTCCTCTCTGACAGAGATCACCAAATGAGAAGAAAAGAAAATCAATCTGTGACTCTTTAATTGAATTATAGAATAGATATGAGCTGCAATTCTGTGTATGATTCCACTTTTTTTTTTTCAGTTGGAGTCTCACTCCGTCGCCCAGACTGAGAGCCTCGACCTGCTGGGCTCCAGAGTTCCTTCCGCCTCAGCCTTCCAAGTAGCTGGAACTACAGGCATGCGCTACCACGCCTGGCTAGTTTTTGATTTATTGTAGAGATGAGGTCTCGCCAAGTTGCCCAGGCGGGTCTCGAACCTGCGGGCTCAGGCAATTCACTCACCTCAGCCTCCCAAAGGCGTGGGATTACAGGCTGAGCCACTGAGCCCGGCTGTATGATTCCACTTTGATGAAGGAATTCTTTTCTTATTCATGGTTGTAATTGAAATTAGTGATTTTTTTTTGTAGTAGGGAAGTCTTCTAATAATGCTTTTTGAGGAATTTGGTCTTTATCATTAATTTCTGATTCTAAAATTACTTTCAAGGACTCAAAATATATTTCCCAAACCAACATAGGCAAAACTAAAGTATTTTAAAATGGAAGTTTCTAGACATGCAATATTTTTTCATACTAGAATCTTGCTAAAAGGAAGACGAGTAAAAATAAAAATGACAAAGCAAACAGTCCATCAAAATGATTTTGTTTTGATAATTTATATTTGAAATAACAAGTTAAAATTACATTTTCTTACACTTAGTATATGGTATATAACCAAATTTGTTACTCAATTTAGGATTGATCAAGTGGGTCAGCCATCCTAATCTCTGTATATCCTCAAAAAAAAAAACTATTACAGCTTTTCAGTAATAAAACTATTGTCCACTGTGCAGACTAGAGATCCATTGGAAAGCAGGGGCACTCTCTTCTGAAGAGAGAACACCTACCTCACAAATGATGGCCCAATTAAGGAGGACTGGAAGTAAGCTAAAGTGCTTGGCAGTGACTCACCATCACCTTAGGTGAATATTAGAGCACTGGAATTCAAGTAGATTTATTAATTTAACACAGCTGCCAGCCCTTTGGTTCTGGCCCTCCATGCTGGAATCATATAGCCTTATCTTAATCAAAAGCTACTAAAGGTTAATTCAAATTATAAATGTAAAAGTTATCTATAAAAAGGTAAAGAAAGAAACCAGAGAGCAAAGGAAAGGTGTGCAGAAAGTTGTTGGTATATAAAGAAGGACAAAAATATGAACTTCACAGCAATTTGGATGGATTTAGAATCTATCAAACTCAGTGATCTATCACAGAAACAAAGAACAGAGTACCATATGTTCTCACTCATAAGCATAACTTAAGCAATTATCATAATACTATAAGAAAGGGATTAGCAGTAGTGGGAAACTGCCAGGGGAGAGGGGTAGAATTGGCAGTTGAGGGAAACTGCCAGGGAAGGGAGGGGCATACCTCATCAACAAGGGTGCCTGCATAATGAACATTTGTATACCTAACCTTGAATTGTACCTCATATCTTTTAAATAAAGGGGAAAAAAAAAGAAAGTTGTTGATATAAAGGTATGTTTTTGGTAAGGAAGGATATAAAGGAAAGATAAGTTTTGTATAGGAAAGGATGTTGTATGGTAAATTTCTGTCCTATGATAAATGGCTGGTTATTTAAAGGATGGAAAGTATAGGACAAAAATAGAGGGTTCAAATATGTCAAAAAATGGCATATATCTGTCATAGAATGGTATGTGAAAGATTTGTGGAAAGAAATGTGTGAAAGGAATTCTGAACAATCAAGTTTACAAAATTTTAGTTAATTTTATGAATTTACTATTAATATCAGTTACACTAATGCTAGGCCAAAATGCTACTCAGAGACCAGGACACAAACTTCTTAATTAATCATTTTCAAAATAATTTCCTTCTATAAACAATAGAGGGGGGAGAAATAGACAAATTCATTCAGTACTCCCTCCCTGTATTTGTTGGGATTCATTGTTTAAAATCTCCTCTATTAAAAAGTAGATTTTTAGCCGGGCTCGGTGACTCAGCCTGCAATCCCACTCTTTGGGAGGCTGAGGTGAGTGGATTGCCTGATCCTGCGGGTTCGAGACCTCATCTCTACAATAAATCAAAAAATTAGAGCCGGGCGTGGTAGCATGCACCTGTAGTTCCAGCTACTCGGAAGGCTGAGGCAGAAGGATCGCCGGAGCCCAGCAGGTCGAGGCTGCGGTGTCTGGGAGCGGCCACTGCACTCCAGACTGGGTGACAGAGTGAGACTCCAACTCAAAAAAAAAAAAAAACAGATTTTTTTTTTTAATTTTACTTTTCAAGATCTTTGGACTATTGTTTTGGCTAAATAAGAGAGCTTTATAATGACCTACAATCCTGTGTCAAAACATTATGCTTTTACAACCTTTAATACTTAAACTTTTCAGGTTTTCAATTCTGTCTCTCTAGGTTGGGGTATGAAACAAAAACTTCAGGAACCACACCTTCCCCACACCCTCCTCCTGACCTGCCTGCAGACTAGGTAAACTGTTTTTGTAAGCAACATTCAATGTAAAAGTCGAAAATGGTATCTCAGTCACTCACAGCAATTTATAATCAACTATAGAACTTTTCAGTGCCAAATCGCTAACAACTTTAAAATCTCCTTTCAGGTACAAGGATTACTAATCCAACATAGGCTGGATAACAAAATGACCTTATTTTTTTTTAAGTATTACTGGTTATTTTTGTTAAACTCTAAGGAAATATTTCCCTGTCAAAGGTGGAAGGCTAACACCATTCCACTCCTTCCATCAAAAACAGAGAGATGTCAATCTCCCATCTGCAGAGTAGAGGTCACCTGGGCTTCACCCTCTTTAACCTATCAATCACTGGGAAATTATATCAGACCTATTACAAAAAGCGAAAGGGACAGTTTCCTCTTGTCCATGTCACCTGTTTTAAATTCTCTTGTTCATTATTATTTCCCACAATTGAAACTACAACCTGACTAACTACATGTCTCCAAACTAGTGCTTTCATTTTTTTTCCCTTCAGATTTTCTCAAAGTAGCTGCATTTCCTTGTTAAAGTCTATTAACAAATCCCTTATAACTGTCTGTATATTCTTATCACAAAACCCAAGGACACTTGAAGACAAGCTATGGTGACAGACACATATGGACTAAGGAATTCACTGGCACAACAGTGGGAACTGCCTGTAGTGGGTATCAAGCCCACTGGGGGTAACTATTTATAAATACATATCACCAGACATCAAATACATTTTACCAGATATCACTTAATATGTCATAAGAGTAGCTAAAGTGGCTTTCATTAGAGTAGTATTAATTATAATAGTTTACACTTGTACATAATGCTTTGTATACAAATACTAATGGTGTTTAGCAACTCCATTGGGTTTCTGTCCTCTCATCACCCCCTCTAACTCTAGACAGTAGAGACATGTCTACACCCTTATCCAGCAGGAAGCATCTATAGAAGCCTGAACTTTGTCCCTATTCCCAGGTACACATATTTTAAAATAACAAGAATGGGAAATGAAAGAACATAGCATGGATTTAATATACCCAATGAGCAGCCATTTTAACATTGCATAAATCTCATTTTTCTCCAGCAGTTCACTTTAATTTACCTTCTAACCTCTAGCCAAGGACAGAACAAGATTCTCAGAGGTAGCTATTGATAGCTTTACAACGCCCTCCCCAACTTATTTTGTAACAAGTTAACTTTATCAGCTCTTCATGACCTTCATGACACAGACCCCACCACCATGGCAGCAATTCTGTTATTAACCCACCCATCTTCCTGCTGTTCATAACCTGATGTCAATACCTGCACATACCTGTCCCCCAGGATGACATATAGCAGACCACCACCCAACCACATTAATGACCTGTCCCCATCAAGGGGATTGTTTAAAAGCATTCAACCTAGGCCGGGCTTGGTGGCTCAGCCTGTAATCCGGCGCTTTGGGAGGCCGAGGTGAGTGGATTGCCTGAGCCCGCAGGTTCGAGACCTGCCTGAGCAACTTGGCGAGACCTCATCTCTACAATAAATCAAAAAATTAGCCGGGCATGGTAGTGTGCGCCTGTAATTCCGGCTACTTGGAAGGCTGAGGTGGAAGAATCACCGGAGCCCCACAGGTCGAGGCTGTGGTGGCCGGGAGCGGCCACTGCACTCCAGTCTGGGCGACAGAGTGAGATTCCAACTCAAAAAGAAAAGAAAAACATTCAACTTCAAGCAGCTATTCCTCATTGCTTTACTTGCTTTACTAGACTGTGGTATGTGCTCTTTGAGCTATGACTGCCGCCATGTTTCCTAAGCTTTGGCCTACCCTCCCATCTTAGGGAGATGAATTGCTTTCTCTCTCTCTCTCTCTCTCTCTCTCTCTCTCTCTCTCTCTCTCTCTCTCTCTCTGTGTGTGTGTGTGTGTGTGTGTGTGTGTGTGTGTGTCTGTCTCTCTCTCTCCTTACTTTCTAGCCATTGCTTTGCTAAACCATGGTCTGACCATGTGGCTCCTTGAGCTATGATAGCTATGTTACCTAACTTTGGCCTTCTCCCCTACCTTGGAGAGGGGAAATCTCCTCTCTCTCTCTCTCTCTTCCTCTCTTTCTAATTTACTTTTTAAATAAATGAGATTTTCTAATCTAACCTCTGTGCAATTCTTTGTATCTTTCACCCAGCACCAGATCACACAACCACACTCCAGTGAGGTCTTTGACCTAACACTTTTGGAGGTTCCACCAAGATTTTTGACCTAACAGCTGATGTTTGGTTCCATCAGGATTTCAATCCATTATTTCATGTTGAGATTTGAATGCAAAGAAACATATTACCAGTAAAAGAAAATAAGAAGAAATATTGGTCAATGAGTCTTTACATGCTTTTCATACTGTATCATGGAAGTAACTATTTTATATGCCCCTAATTTAAATCGAGCGAATGTATCCAAAACCATACTTGCACCAGCATGAGATGCACACTATCTATAGGGAAATAAACCATCCCCTATCTCAATTTGTAATCATTCCCTCCTCCCGCATCCTCTTCCAGAACAAAAGCATTGCTGCTGCCAGCCTATCTTTTAACAGGTAGAGGGCGCCCTCCAGCAGGCAAGTAGCTGATGCAGTATCCAGCAGCAACTCCAAACTTTGACCTCAAACACTGGCTGAAATACCTCAAGATAAAATGAAAAAAAGTAAACGAAAAATGGAAAGGAATCTAGAAAAGAGAAAAGTGAATCTGAGAAAGAATGTTGATAGAGACTTCTTTAAATCAACAAAATAGTTGCTAGAATTGACGAAATGGAAAGGACCAGACATGTGTATCGTAATTAGATAATGGAAAGAGAATGGAAGGTGTAGAAAAGGAAGGTGAGAATAACATGATAAAATAAGCATTCCCTAAATCTTATAACCATTAAAAAGTCATCTAAACATATGGTAGACCTTTAGAAATGTGGAAAAAGTCATTGTTAGTGCAATGAACCATTAAAAATTTAAATAATTATTGGCATTTGTATAGTGGTTTACAGGCAATTGGCCACACTACCATACTAATCTCTCACATTATCCTCACATATACTTAAATGAACCAAATGTACTCATTTTACTGACAACGATAATACTGAGGCACTAACACTAAGAGCAGATTCTATTCTAAAATGTCATCACATATGATAATTATTACGTTCCTACCATGTGTCAGACACTCCTCAAAAATATAATAGATTATTTACTTAACAATTAAGTTTAGCAATTGAAAGATTCTGATAGAGGAGCATTTTGAGCATATCTGAAATTCATTATTGTGATCTGTGACGAGGAATGAAGACTGTAGCAGGGAAATGAGAATAGAGAAACAATATGAGTTTTAAAAGCATGAGGCCTTAAAATAAGGCCTTTGTGAGGCCACAGTTTCACTTGAAACATATGTAAAGTCTTTGAAGGGTTGAATGAAAAGTAGTGACATGGTGTCTTTTAAAAAGATGCTGACCTCTGCATATGAAAATAGTTTGTAGGTATCAAGTATGGAATCAAGGAGACCAGATAGAAGTATACTAAAAAATATTCCATTGAACACTGATGGTGTTTTGGGCATGGAGGATTGTTGTGTAGGTGGAGCGATAGTGTCATTTTCTAGTTGTATTTTAAAAGTACATATAACAGGATTTGCTAATGGATTAAATGTGGAGTATGAGAAGAAGAGAGATGACAAGGATTACTTCAAATTTGTGAACTTGAAGTACTTGAAATATTGAGTTGTCATTTACTGAGATGGAAAAATCATGAAGAAAAGCAAGTTAGGGAAAATCAATAGTTCATTTTTTTGTAATATTAATGACATTTTATTGGACATCTATCTTAGTATGGGATTATCAGACATCAGTGTCTAAACCAAAAGTCTATGTGTAAAGGTGTTGCTAGTCAGTGCAATCATTGACAAGGAAGTAAGAAGGAATGGGGGACTACAGTAAGAAAGGAGCAATAACAAATATCAGGTGCATAACTGATTTAGCTACTTCCTGGGTCAAGCTACTACCAATAGCTCAGCTTCACAGGTCTTCCAAGAGGTCATACAAAAGAGAAGCACTGCAGACGCATGTTCAGGAAGAGGAAGGAGTAAAAATTTGTCCTTCCATTCCCTGTATCTCATCACCAATTCACCTTAAAGGTAATGACTACTCTACACCTCCAAATTTTGTGTTTATGGGTCCTAAATTTTGTGTTTTGGTTGTCTGTCTCAGGGACAATGAAAGGCTCTGGGGTTGGAAACAGGGCATAACACTAAGGGTAAGCGGTAAAGCACTATTTAGTTGTTCCCATGCACAGGTTGTTACCTCAACTACTGGCTGGTTTAAAATCAAACTAACTTGGTAGCCAATATGAAAGTAGAGGAATAATTGGCCAAGGGGCCTGGATACAAATAAGGCTGATATCATATGAGATGAGACATTACTGGTATCAGCACAACATCCAGTGTAGATGAGAAATAGGCAGTTAAAATGTGTGAATCTGGAAAGATAGGACAACAGAAAAGCAAGACAGAGCCCATAAATGAAAATGTTGATATATATGACTACTGACTATCAGTTATTTCTCTATGTTAATGTAGTCAACAAAAAAAAAAAAAGGAAAAAGAGAGAGAAAAAAATATTTGGAAGAGATAACAAATGTTTTAATTAACTTTATTTAAAAGAACTCATGCAAATTAATTGAAAATGGCAAACAACCCCCAAGAGAAAAAGAAGGAAGAAAACGAAAATCAATACAAAAGGAAAATTTACTTTGTTATACTCTCTTGGTACATGCAGTATTATCAGTCTTAACATCTCAATCACATTGGAGTATGTGGGAGCCTGTTCTGCCTCTGAGAGGTGACCATAATCATTAATCAGGACTTCTATTTTGTGTTGCTCTTCTACCTACTTTTTCCTTCTAGTATTGAAAATTAGTATTGAAGTCTCCAACTATGTTTTTTTTCAATTGCCTCTCTCCTTCAATCTGTCAGGATTTGCTGGTAGAGCTTTAGGCCTTTGTTTTATATATATATACTTGTTATATCTTCCGGCTGGATTTATCCTCTTAGAATATAAAATTAAGTTCTTTGTCACTAGTACCAATTTTTGTGTTAAAGTCTATTTTGTTTAATATTAATATAACTACTATATATCTCTCTTGTTTATAGATGGCATGTTATATCTTTTTCATTCTTTTATCTCAACCTCTTTGTTTTTTTAATCTAAAACATTTCTTTTGTAGGGATCATGTAGTTGGATCTTAATTTTTAAATTTGTTGTGCAAATCTCTGGCTCTTGACTGGATATGGTATATTTACTTCTATTTTGTTATATGTCTTCTATATTTAACATGCTTTATATTTCTGAATTCCTCTATTATTGTCTTCTTATATATCAAGAAGATATTTTCTAATGTACCATTTCACTTATCTTGTTTTCCACATTTTTAATTTATTTTCTTAGTCTATTTATACTAACACTAAATTTTGATGGTACATAAAAACATGCTCAAATTTATTTGTCTTTGCTCTTTTAATTTTGCATTATTAATGCATACACATTCTATTTTTATGCAATTCTTTCAAAAGTTTTATAATTATTGTTTTTTAAAACTGTTGTTTAAAACAAAATACAAAAAAAGAAATACTAGCATAAACACATTTATAATAACTTTTATATTTAACTATGTAGTTACTTTAATATAGCACTTTATTATGCAGCATTTTGTTAATTTCAGCTTGAAGAACTTCTTTTAGTATTTTGTGTAGTACAGGTCTGCAAGCAAGGAATAATCTCAGTTTTTGTGTACTTGGGGATGTCTTTATTTATTTATTTATTTTTGAAAGAGTTTAGCTGGCTATAGAATTCTCAGTTGACAATCTGAGATTCTTTGAACATGTCACCTCATGGTATTCTGATATCTATAGTTTCTGATGAAATGTTAGCTGTCAATCTTACCGAGAAACTATTGAAAGTAGTAAATTACCTTTTTTTTCTGCTTTCAAGATAATGTCTTTTTGAAAAATTTTTTTCATCAGTCAAAACATATGTGAAATATTAAGATTTTGGTCTGATTAAACTTATTCCACTTAAAATAATTACCTTCCTGAATTTCAAGATAAATATATTTCATAAAATTTTCAGGAGTTTTGGCAATTACCTCCTCAAATATTTTTCTACCTCTTCTTTGGGGTTTTCATTATGTATATGTTGGTACAACTGATGTGAGCCCACATGTCTCTGAGGCTCTGTTCATATTTATTTCTGTTTCTGAGACTATATAACCTCTATTTACTTAACTTCCAGGTTGCTAATTGGTTCATCTCCTTGCTCAAATTTGTTGTTGAATTGTTTTAATAAATTTACATTTCAGTTATACTTATAATCACAAGAATTTCTGTATGATTTTTTTATTACACTTTTTGTCTCTATTGATATCCTCTATTTTGTGAGACAGAATTATTATACTTTAATTATTTAGACATAATTTATTCAGTTCTTCAAGTATATCTTGATAGCTCATTTAAAATATTTTCTGTTAAGTCAAAAACCTAGACCTCAGGAAAGTGTTTTTTTTTTTTAATTGTTTTATTTTCCCCAACATCCATTGTGTCTTTGCACATCTCATACTTTTTTTTCGAAAACTAGACATTTTAGATAACATTGTAATAAATCTGATACCAGTTTCAACATCCCCCATAGTTGTTGTTATTGTTCTTTTAAAATTTATTGTTCTTCTAAAATTCTACTGAAGCCGGGCTCGGTGGCTCAGCCTGTAATCCTATGCCTTTGGGAGGCTGAGGTGAGTGGATTGCCTGAGCCCGCAGGTTCGAGATCTGCCTGGGCAGTGAGACCTCATCTCTACAATAAATCAAAAAATCAGCCAGGCATGGTAGCACATGCCTGTAATTCCGGCTACTCGGAAGGCTGAGGTGGAAGAATCACCAGAGCCTAGCAGATCAAGGCTGTGCTGGCCGGGAGCAGCCACTGCACTCCAGTCTGGGCAACAGAGTGAGACTCCAACTCAAAAAATAAAAAAATAAAAAATAATAAAATTCTATTGAGATGACATAATTTTTGTTCTTTATTCTTTTAATATGATGTATGTATGACATTCATTGATTTATGTATGTTGAATTACCATTGATTCCTGGGAGAAATCCCAGTTGATCATATTGTACTTTCATTTTAGGTAATTTGTTGGATTTAATTTGCTGGTATTTTTTTGAGAATTTTTGCTTCTATATTAATCAGAGATATTGACCTAGTGTTTGTGTGTGTGTGTGTGTGTGTATGCGTGTGTGTGTGTGTGTGTGTGTGTGTGTGTATGCTTGTCTCATTTTGGTATCAGGGTTATGTTAGCCTCATAGAATGACTTAGGAAGCATTCTTTCTACTTCAATTTTTAAAACTAGTTTAAGAAAAACTGATAATAATTTACTTGAAATAAATAAAGTTTTTGAGTCTGAGACTTTTCTTTGTTGGAAGGTATTTTTATAACCAAATCAAGCTCATTACTTGTTATTGGTCTGCTCAGGTTTTCTGTTTCTTATAGGTTCAGTCTTGGTAGCTTCTGTTTCCAGTTCATCGATTTTCTGTAGGCTTTCTACTTTGTAGTATAGAGTTGTTCATACTAGTCTCAAATAATCTTTTGTATTTCTGCAGTATTCAATGTAATATCTTCTTTTTTATTTCTCCTTTTATTTATTTGAATCTTCCATGTTTGTTCTTAGTTTATATGATGGTTTATTAATTTTATCTTTTCACATTTGTTTTGTTTATCTCTTATATATTTTTTTTGTGTCTCCGTTTTGTATTTCTTCTTCATCTTTATTATTTCTTTATCTTTACTAATTTTGGGTTTGGTTTGTTTTTGCTTTTCTAGTTGTTTCACATGAAACATTAGGTGGTTCAGTTAAAATCTCTTTAGTTTGTTATGTAGGCATTTATTATTACAAACTTGCCTCATAATACTGTTTTTGCTGATACACATAAATTTTGGCATTTTGTGTTGATATTTTTATTTCTTTCAGGGTATTTTTTTTCTTTCTTTTCTTTTATTTATTTAGGTATTTATTTATTTAGTTAGTTAGTTATTTTTTTTTTGAGACAGGGTCTCACTATGTGGCAAAGGTTGGTCTCAAATGCCTGACACCAGGCAATCTTCCTGCCTTGGCCTCCCAAAGTATTGCGATTACAAGGTATGAGCCACCATGCTTGACCTCTTAAAAAATTATTCTTATGTTTTTACTTCACTCATTGGTCATTCAGGAGCATGTTGTTTAATTTCCATGTATTTGTATAATTTCAAACATTCCTCTTGTTATTGATATCTGCTTTTATTCATTGTAGTCAGATAAGACACTTGATATTATTTCAATTTTAAAAAGTTTTTTTGTCTTGTTTTTTGTTCTAACATATGGTCTATCCTGAAGAATATTCCAGGTGCTGATGAAAATAATGTATATTGTGCTACTGTTGGGTGAAATGTTTTGTAAATTCCTTAGCTTCGTTTCCTCTATAGTACAGTTTAAATCCAATGATTTTTTGTTGTTTTTTTAAATATAGATGATCTTTCTAATGCTGAGACTGGGATATTTAGGTCCCAACTATTATTGTGTTGGGATATATCTCTCACTTTAGAGCTAATAAAATACTCTTTATATATCTGGGTGCTTTGGTGTTGGGCACAAAAATATTTACAATTGCCATATTTTCTTATGGAATTGATCCTTTTATTATTACATGTCATACTTATTTGTCTCTTTTCACAGTTCTAACTTGAAGTCTGTTTTGTCTTACATAAGCATACCTAGTCTTGCTCCTTTTTGTTTCTATTTGCATGGAATTTTTTTTTATCTCTTCACTGTCATTCTATGTGTGACTTTACAGGTGAGATAGTTTGTGGTAGACAGCATAGAGTTGGACTTTTTTCCTTCTTCTGCCTACATCTTTTAAATAAAGAATTTAATTCATCTACATTCAAGATTATTATAGATAGATGAGAACTTCTGTCATTTTTTTGTTATTATTTTCTGGTTATTCTGTGTATCTGGTTGCTTCCTTCCTTCCTTGTTGTCCATCTTTGCTGTTGGGTGATTTTTGTTGTAATAAGCTTTGATTCCTTTCTCTTTCTTCATTGTATATCAGCTTTACCAGTGAATTTTATAGTTTTGCATATTTTCATGATAGTGGTTATCATATTTTCATTTTCAAATAAGACTCCCTTGAGAATTTCTTGTAAGGCTGGTTTAGTGATAATTAATTCTCTTAGTTTTGACTTGTCTGTGATTTTTTTACCACTTTGTTGCTGAACGATACTTTTTTGGGAGTATAATATTGTTGGTGTGCAGTTTTTTTTCTTTCAGTACTTTATATATCATTCTGTTCTCTCCTGCCTTTAAAGTTTCTGCTGGGAAATCCATTGTTATTTCAATGGGGATTCCCCACATATGATTTGACACCTTTTAACTTGTTCTTTTTTAAATTCTTTCTTTGTTTTTCACTTTTGACAATTTTACTACAATGTACCTCAGAAAGGACTTCTTAGAGTTCTTTCCGCTTGCTTGACCTGGATGACCATCTCTCTCACAAAACGTGGGAAGTTTTCTGCTATAATTTTGCTAAGTATGTTTTTCTCACCTTTTCCCTCCTAGTCTCCTTCTAGAATTTCCATAATATAAATATTTGTTTGCTTCATAGTGCCCCATAAATCCTGTGGGCATTCTTCATTCTTTTTTATTGCTTTCTCCATGTGTGTTAATTAAAATACCTGTCTCCATGTTCAGAAATTTTCTCTTCTGCTTCACCCAAATTGTTGATGAAACTCTCTCTTAAAATTTAAATTTCTTTCATTAACTTCTTCAACTCTGGGATTTCTGTTTTGTTCTTTTTATGATATTTACCTCTTTGTCAACTGTTTTATTCAAATCATGAACTGCTTTTCTGATTTCACGGAATTTTCTGTGGTATTCCCTTGTATCTCCCTGAGTGTCCTTAAGTTTAATATTTTGATTTTTTTCTGCCATTTCATGTATTTCTTTATGATTGGGATACGTGCCTGGAAAATAATTGTTTTCCTTTAGAGGTTACATGTTTTCTTGCTTTTTCACAGTGGATGTGTCTCTACAGAGATTTCTATGCATCTGGTGAAAAAGTTGCCTGTGATTATTTTAGAGTAAGTTTCATACGGAAAGACTTATTTGAATGAATGCACTTTGAAGTGGTTGCTTAGAAAGGTGTGTAGGTCTTGGTTGTACATAGTGACAGTAGTGTAGTCTCTGTATAATTTTTTCAGCTTTAATCCAACCTAGTGGAATTTGCAAGTTTCTAAGTGGCCTAGGCTAAGAAAGTTTGCAGTGATGATGATGTGACTTTTCCAAGGATGGGTTTGCAGTGCTATTTCTCAGGTTGCAGGTATGTGTGTACACTTGGTGGGTCATCCAACTTGGTGTCTGGTTTGCTGAGATTGGTACTATGGGCTATGACTCTGGCCTAGGGGCATACTTGTATGAAGTTGTTTCTCAGTACAAGTATGCAGGTACATGGCTTCTTGGTTGACCTGAGCAAGTGTCTGCTGAAGGTAACCCAGAAGACTGTTTCTCAAGCAGGGAACATAGTTCAGCTGACTGTTGGGTGTTTCTGTAGATAGTATCCCACAGAGTTATTTTAGAAACACAGTACATGAGCACACAACTGCTTAGTTGACCTGCAGATGTGCCTCCCAGAGACAGATTGCTAAGTTGTTTATGGGGATGTGAGTACAGCTGCTAGGTCTGCCTTGGGTGGTCCATGGGACCTGTGTTGTGAGTATAAAGCTACTCAGGTGGTCTTGGAATGTGTCAGCTGAGATTCGGCACAGGGCAGTGAAGTAACCCATGAAGATATCTGTCAGTTCTAAGGTACGGGAGAAGGCTCTTGGTTGACCTGAAGGTATTTCTGAATGGGTGGTCCATGGGGCTGTTTTGTAGACCCAGGAAATGGGCAAAGGGGTGCTTGATTGGCCTGGGAGCATGCTTACCAAATGTGGTCTACAGTGCTGTTTCTTAGTTCTGGGGCACAGATATAAGGCTACTTGGCAGGCCTGGGAATGTGCCCACCAGGAAAGGCCTGCAGGACTTTTTCTCAGACTTTTATTAGGGGCATAGAGACACTGGGCAGGCCAACATCATGTTTGTGGGGGATTGGAGGTACTACAGGGCTGTTTTCCAGGTCCTGAACATGGAAGCATAGCCACTCTGCTGGTCCAGAAGCGTATCAGCTAATCAGAGGCCTTTCTCATTTGGGGGAGGGCACACAGCAGTTTGGCCAGCTCAAGGGCAGGTTTGTCCTGGATGAGACTGCCAGACTGTTTCTGTTGCTGAAAGTGCAGAGGCAGGGGTTGGTTTTCTTGCCGTGCAGGACTAGAATCACAGTCAATCTGGGCTGTGGGTTATGGTGATCTCTGCCACTCATGAGATAGAGCCCAGTGCTGGAAAACTGCAGTGGTTACTGGCCTCCAGAGTAGGGTGAACTGCAGAGGTGTCCCTTGTCTTAAAATGGTGTCATACTGCAGCATTCTGGTTTATAGGAAGTGGGAGGGGGTGGGAAGTACACATTGGTCCTAATCTGGGTCAATGTAATGGCATTAATTCCCTGCATTTCTTCAAACTGTGTCCCAGGCTTGTGCAGAATGTCGAATTCTTCTGTTGTAAGAACTGTAGGTGTTTGCAGTGGCAACGGAGGTCAGTGGGTGCCTTCTGCTTACCTTTTTCCCCACAGCAAAAAGTCCTTCATGACTCCACGCAGATCAAAACTGGGAGGAAGAGAGAGGGCTGCAGAGGCCTGGTAACTTCCTGGACTTCCAGTCACCAGAGGTACATTTTCACTCCTCTGCTGTACTTCAGGGTTCTTCATTTGACACTTAAGTCAAATATTAGCTAGTTATTCTTGCCTTGGTCCTTTCTTGTGAGGAGGACAAATGCCAGCCATGTCTAGTCAGCCAACTTGTTGACATCACTTCCCTTGTTCTTGTTTCCTTTATTCCCGATAATTTGTTTAGCAATTTCCTTGGGCTCAATTTTTAGATTATTTACTTTCAAACTGTGTGTCCACTGAGTTTTCTTGTTTGTTTGTTTGTTTGTTTGTTTGTTTAATTTATTGGTTTATTTTTAAGCTCAGCTTTCTAGGGATTACCTTTGTATCAGCATAAATTACTAGTCAGCTAGCAATTGATTTGAATATTTTTTCTTAAATTAAATTTTTGGTCTCCTTATTCTCTACTTTTGGTCAAGGGGATCAGTGTGAAAAGCCAGGTGTTTGAACTTTAGGAATTTTACAAGACAGTCTCAGTTTTGACTCCCTGCACAGGGCTTCAAAGTAATAGTTAAATGAGGACTTCTTTTTCAAGTGTTTCCTGAATATGTGAACATTCTGTTAGATCCCCAGGAACATGTCAGAGTTTTGTTTTTTGTTTTTTTGTTTTTGGGTTTTTTTTTTTAACTCTCTTAGGGTTTTCTAGTTCTCCAGGCTCTTGTTTATCCCAACTGAAATCACAACCTTAGGCAGCTTCAGTATTGCCAGCATATTGCTATTGTTACACTAATGCCCTAGAGAAGGATTTTTTGTTGTGCTGACACTGAGTAAAACCAAATGCCCATATATTCTTGGAATGGAAACTTTTCATTGAACTACAAGTTTCCACAAAATATTAACTGTGCTCTGGAAAGGGAAGTGTGCTTTTTACACATCTTTGAACTAAGTCCGCACTCTCAGTTTGCTGCAAGGCTTTGGCTTGTGGCTACCACTCCTCTGAACTGGAGGGAGAGTAAAGATATAAGAACGATCACAAGTCAAAGCATTTCAGGCCCCACTGTCTTACTGGGGCTCTGTTATTTATTTTGGATAAAAGATTTTTAGTAAGTTCCATGGCTTTGATTAGTTCCCAGATTTCTGAAGTTTGGGATTTTAGTGATTTTGCTCATAATTTAATAGTGGGACAGTGAGTTTATTTTGTTCTTAATCTGCCATTTCAGAAATAAAATTAATCTATCAAGGAGACTCTCTTTTTTTTTTTTTTTTTAATCAGGGTCTCACTTTGTTGCCCAAGCTGGAGTGCAATGACATGATCACAGCTCATCTCATCCTCAAACTTCTGGGCTGAAATGATTCTGCCTCCTGAGGCTCCCAAGTGGCTGGGATTATAGACATGTGCCACCAAGCCTGGCTAAAGTTTTTAAAATTTTTGTAGAGAGAGGGTCTAGGTATTACTAGACCTAGTAACTCCGTCTTAAACACCTCCACCATTTTGCTGGCTGCCCTGGGGTGGAAAATTATCAACTAAGCTAGGGTGCAGTGCGCCCTTTCTAATGCCTAGCCTAACCGCAAGGCTTCCTCTCAATTGACTTAACCACAAGCCTTAGTTACCCCTAGCAATGCCAACCTCGAAATCGTTCCCAAGTCCTATAACTGCCCTAGCCTGTAAGCAGTAGTGGGCTTCAGTTTTCTGGAGTCCCCTCCACAGGTTCTTCACCATGGAGTAAACCTGTGTGGCTGTTGATTCGACTGTCTCCTGTCTCTCTTTTCCTGTCTGCTCATTTCCTTGACCTAACACGTATGTTTCCCAAACTGGTTTCAAACTCCTGGATACAAGTGATCTTCCTGCCTTAGCCTCTCAAAGAGCTGGGATTACAGGCTTCGGTCATGGGCGTAGCCTACAAGTTCATTTGAAATGTGGAATTTTGTTTTCCCTTGATAAAAATTTTGTCAGTCAATTTATGTATGAATTAAAATTAATAAGAATGTCTTACTGCTATTAAGATGGCTTTTTTCTTTTTTATAAAATTAGTATTGTTATTTTATAAAAGAAAAAGTAAACCAAATTTTAAGTTTAGGGAGTTGAAAAAGGAAATTATAATTAATTTTAAAGAATTAGATGCTTACCTGGCCTCCCTTATTGCAAAATTTTATTTTATTTTTGTTTCTTTAGACAATATCATGAGTTATTTAAATGTTAAATGTTAGTTGATAAAAACCATGTGCTCTCATATTTTCTATGACCTATAAAATATTGCAGAGAATGAATTATGATTAATTACTAAGTAAAAAGAAATTTATTTTCTAAAATATAGTAAATTAAAAAATCTTTATAGCTCTTTCTGTAATATATTTTTAAGTAAATGTATTAGCAGCTTAGTAGGGTTTTTTTGTTGCTAGATTCTCATAATGACTTTTAATTGTGATCTTCAGAAATTTGAGTTTCAAATATTTCACTGGATAGTGGTATTTTACATTGCCATAATTTTTTTTTTGTTTTAAACTAATATATATGTAAGTCAGTCAAAATCACATTTTAAAATTGTAAACATAGGAAAATTAAACTCAATATAGTTCAATATTTATTTAGCACTTAATGCTATTGCTTTAAAATATCTTAGAAAACTCGGCTGCCAATAATTCTGTTTTAATTTTGGTCTTTGTTACTAGCTGGAAGACTCATAAATAAATAACTTTGCTTCTCTGTAATTCGGTTTCCTCATCTATAAACGGAAAATAATAATAATACTTCAATGCTTAGTACAAAGTAAATATTATATATGTTTACATCTTAGTATTTCTAGGACATTTAAGGATAATATGTATAATATACATATAATACATATATCATATGCCTAGCACATAATAAAATATAACATTAAAGTATATATAACATGCCCAGCACATGCTGAACAAAAAGTAACATTTTGATATTCTGAATTAAAATGGACATTCTATAATCTATATTAAAATTATTTTATTTGAACATAAAATAGAGCAAATTTGAGTTTCTGTGTTTGGAGTAATATTAACTTAATTTTATAAAATCTTGTGTCTATCCCAAATATTAACTTGAAATGAGTGGTACTATGCAGTATTTCAAGTTAAAAATTATATTAATATTTTACAAGTGTTTTGTAACTTCTTTCTTTCACTTCTCAAGATGTGCCCTTTCTATATTGCAAGGTTGAGTGGTAGTCCTTAAAATATATTTTCTAAATTTTGGACTGATTGGCCAGTGATTCAAACCAATCAATTATGTCTACTCATTTTATTTATGTAGCAAAGACACAGGAAACAATTGAGCCACTGAGGCAGTGGAGCTGTATATGCATTTTAAATACAGACATCACAGAGTGCTGGCTTGACAGGACCTATCTGCCGTATAAGATTATTTATAATTGGCCTTTTTTTTGGTCTTTTTACTGATTTAGATATCTTTAGGAGAAAGACGTCCTAAAGAAGAACTCTAAGTACTGGGAAATATGAAGAGATTATTTTGAGAGCATCATTTTGTGTGATTAAAGTATTCTTTTTTTAAATTTGTTTTTGTTATACATATTTGAGATGTACAACTTTATTGTATATGTTTTAAATGTACAGGTGTACATAGTGACATAATTACTATAGTCAAAAAATGTACATGTCCCTCACCTTCCATAGTTACTTTGTGTGTGTATGCATGCATATGTAAAAAGCACTTGAAATATATTATCTTATAATATTTTCAGTATATAATACAATATTAACTAACTATACTCTTTCATATTGGAAAATATAGTTTATTTTTAAAGTAGATCACAGAGGGAGAGAGGGAGTGAGAGAGAGTGTGTGTGAGAGAGAGAGAAAGGAGATTCACCTCTCCAAGGTAGGGGAGGGGGCCAAAGCTAGGAAACATGGTGACTGTGGCTCAAGAAGTCACATGGTCAGACCCTGGCTTAGCAAAGCAATGGCCAAATAACTTGATTCTTTTTTTGTTTATTTGTTTGTTTGTTTTGAATTGGAGTCTCTCTGTCACCTAGACTGGAGTGCAGTGTCATGTTCACGATGACCATAACATTGACCTGTTGGGCTTAGGCAATCCTTCCACCTCAGTCTTCCAAGTATCTGAAACTATAGCACATGCCACCATGCCTGGCTAATTTATTTTTCTTTCTTTCTTTCTTTCTTTCTTTCTTTCTTTCTTTCTTTCTTTCTTTCTTTCTTTCTTTCTTTCTTTCTTTCTGTCTTTTCTTTCCTTCTTTCTTTCTCTCTCTCTCTTTCTCTCTCTTTCTTTCTATATATTTATTTATTTTTGAGTTGGAGTCTCACTCTGTTGCCCAGACTGGAGTGCCGTGGCATGCTCACAGCCACCACAGGGTCAACCTGCTCGGCTCAAGTGATTGTTCTGCCTCAACCTTCCAGGTAGCTGGAACTACAGGCAGCACTACCAGGCCCAGTTAATGTTTTATTTATTGAAGATACATGGTCCTGCCAAGTTGCCCAGGATGATCTCGAACCTGGGGGCTTAGGCAATCCACTTGCCTCAGCCTCCCAAAATGCTGGGATTACAGGCTGAGCCACTGATCCCAACCTATTTTTTTTTCTTTCTGTGTAGAGAGGAGGTCTCACCAAGTTGCCCAGGCTGATCTTGTACCCCTGGGCTCAGGCAATCCTCTTACCTCTGCCTCTCAAAGTGCTGAAATTACAGGTGTGAGCCACTGTGTCTGGCTACCATACTATTAATCATGTACAGTAAATATTTAGATATATTCATTGTATCTAATTTAAATTTATACCCTGTGATCTATTTCTTTTCATTTCCTCCTCATCATGTCCATAATAACTACAGCTCTATTTTCTGTTTTTATTTATTGCATCTTAAATTTTTAAATATAAGCAAGATCATACATTATTTTTATTCATTTCTGGCTTATTTCACCTAGTATGATGTTCTCTAGATTTATCTATGTGATCACAGATGGCAGTATCTTCTTCTTCTTTAAGGCTGAATAATAATAGTTCATCATATGTGTGTTGTGTGTATGTATACATGTGCCACAATTCATTAATTTATTTTTCAATATTCAATATTTTTTGTTGAATACTTAAGTAGTTTCAATATCTTGACTATTATAATGTGATGAGCATGGAAGTGCAGATATCTCTACAAGGTATGCATTTTATTCATTTAATTTCCTTGGAATATATGCCCAACAGAGGGATTGAAGAGTTATAATTTTTTTTAATTTGTTAGTTTTAAAGAAGATTCATAACTATTTTCCATAATGACTATACTAATTTACATTTCTAGCACCAATATACAAGGATTCTGTTTTCTCCACATCTGCATCAACACTTGTTCTTTCATCTCTTTCTTATTTTAACAGTTGTGAGGTAATATTTCATTTTTGTTTCAATTTGCATTTCCCTGAAGATTAGTGACATTGAGCACCTTTTCATATAACTATTGACCATTTTTATGTCTTCTTTGGGAAAATGTCTATTCAGGTCCTTTGCCCATTTTTAAAATCTGGAGATATATATATATACACATATATATATATATCCATATATATACACACACATATATTGCTATTGACTTGCGTTCCTTGTATATTTTAGATTTTAAGCCCTTATCAGATATATGGTGTATAAATATTTTCTCCCAACCCATAGATTGCCTTTTTATTTTAATGATTGTTTCTTTTGCTGGGCAGGAGTTTTTCACTCTGATGGAGTTCCCCATGTTTATTTTTACTTTTGTTGACTGCACTTTTGGTGATATTCAAAACAAAAGAAAACCATTGCCAAGGTCAACATCAATAAGCTATAACCCTATGTTTTTGTCTAGATGTTTTATAGTTTTAGGTTTTACACTTAGGTTTTTAATTTGTCTTGAGCTTATATTTTGTTTGTAGTATAAATATACAGTTTCATTCTATTGCATGTAGATATCTAGCTTTCCCAGCATCATTCATTTAAGAGAATATCTTCCCCCCACTGTGTCTTCTTGGTGGACTTGTTGAAAATTAATTAATACATGAATATACTTGGGTTTGCTTCTGGGTTCTCTATTCTGTTCCATTGATCTGTGTATCTATTTATATGCTAATACCATATTGTTATGATTGCTATAGTTTTGCTTTATAATTTTAAATCAGAGTATGATGTCCCCAACCTTTATTTTTTCTTTCTTGGGGTTGGCTATTTATTTATTTATTTATTTTTATTTATTTATTGTTTTGAGTTGGAGTCTCACTCCATCGCTCAGACTGGAGTGCAGTGACTGCTCCCGGCTACCGCAGCCTCGATCTGCTGGGCTCCAGCGATCCTTCTGCCTCAGCCTTCCAAGTAGCTGGAACTACAGGCACACACTACCACACCCAGCTAATTTTTTGATTTATTGTAGAGATGAGGTCTCACCAAGTTGCCCAAGTGAGTCTCGAACCCGTGGTCTCAGGCGATCCACTCACCTCAGCCTCCCAATGTACAGGATTACAGGCTGAGCCATTGAGCCTGGCTATTTATTTATTTATTTTGTCTTTTGTGATTCTACACATAGTTTGGAGTGTTTTTCTATTTTGTGAAAAATGTCGTTAAAATTTTGATAAGGATTGCATTAAATCTGTATGGATTTTTTTAGCACTATTAATTCTTCTAAATGACAGACATGGCATATCTTTCTATTTTTTGTGTGTCTTCAATTTTTTGTCAATGTTTAATAGTTTTCTATGAACAGATATTTCACTTCCTTGATTGAATTTATTCCAAAGAATTTTGATGCTGTAATAAACGAGATTGCTTTCTTAATTTTTTAAAATTAGATTATTGTTGGTATAACAAAATATAACTTATTTTTGTTCATCAATTTTGTATCCTGATACTTGATACTATTGAATTCATTTATTAGTTCTAACAGTTGTCGGGAGCCGCAATCACTAGTAAAAGTAAGGTAAAAGGGACCTGAAAACAGGAAAAACGCTGGCTGGGAGCAAGGCCCCAGTAAAATGCAGCAATGATGGAGGCAAAGCCCCATGGATCCTGTTGACAGACCTTCCCTAACTTTGGAGGATTGCATGCAGAGGCTTGAGACTATTCCCTCTTTAACTGAGATAATAGATGCGCAAATGAATGATGGCATTTGACAGCAAAAATTATACATAGGTATAATGGAGGTGAGATTGCAGCAAAAAGGGTGCCCCTTAGGGTGTGTAAGGATGTTTTTCAGTAACAGCAGGAGGCCAATAAAAACGAGTCGACAACTTCCTCATAAACAACAGACCCCAGCTGAGAGCTAGTGGAAAACAACCGTTTGAGATAAAAAATAGGTTAAGATATTTTAGGATTAAATAAGTAGTTTAATGAAGATAGAATTTAGAATATTAATAATAAGATAGTAAGATAAGATAAACTAGTAAGGTAAGAGATATATAATAGTATAAGTGATAGTTAAGAAAATATAGAGACATAAGAATAGAAATAAGATTAATAGAAATAAATATATAGTAGTAAGTAAGTTAAATAAGACTTAGGGTTAAGGTTTACTTTATAGGGTAAGGATATTATAGGCCTATAATAGTAAATAGTTATGAGAAAGTTAGGAAGAAAACCAGGATGTTCATAATGTTTGACTTAAGAAAAACACCATCTGTGGTTGGAATTTTTAAAGGTCAACCTTATTGTGAGTACAAAAAGGATGTATGTGGGCGTTTGGTTAGCAACATAAGATACATTTGTGGTTGCAGGGCTGAATGGAAAACCTATATAAGCTTGTGAAAAATAAATAAAAATTGGCAGAGTCTTGAGCTCTCCCTAGGAAGAGGATTTCTGTTGTTTTCGTCTTTTCTTTTTCGCCGCTTCCCAGTTCCCCCGTCTCAAGCCCTGACTCTCTCCTGGAGCTGGACTCCAGCAAACAGTTTTTTTTTTTTTCTGAAGTTTTCAAAATTTCCTACATATTGTATCATGTCATCTGGAAACAGGGATAATTTTACTTCTTTCTTTCCAATGTGAATGCCTTTTATTTAATTTTCTCACCTGACTGCTCTTGTTAGTACTATGTTGAATGAAAGTGGCAAGAGTGAGCTTCTTTGCCTTTTTCCAGATCTTAGAGTTAAAGCTTTAGGTTTCTCTCCACGGAATATAATATCAAATGTGGCCTTTTCATAAATGTCCTTTATAAATATTCTTACTTTCCTCTTTTTTTTCCAGAAATTTGTAGAACCTTATTAACTAGAAGTAACAATAATTTCAAATATGGAAGGAGGGCATTCCTTCTATATTATAAAATGTCCATGTGAGGACATGGAAACAGAATTAAACTAGGATACAGGAATAAGTGGGACATTTTGGATATGAGAGTGTAATCATGTGGACAATATAAGGCACTTACTACTATTTGGGTCTTGGACAATATAGTTTACTTTGTAGTAACAAGCAATGTCAGGACTTCAACTTGGGTGATTCATCTATTATTAAATATAGAAAAAATTAGCACATAAGAGCTTGATTTCTTTAAATTGTGAGTATTAAGTTAAATTGTGAGTATTAAGCTTTGTAAAGCTGGAGGAGGGGGGAGAGAGAGAGAGAGAGACAGAAAAGAGGACACCAAACTGAGAAACATACAAAAAAATGTCTCCTTCTATGACTTTCTGAACTAGTCAGAAAGCATTTCAAAGAAGATAATCTTGTTGTAACTCCATGTGTAGCACCAGCACAGTATTATTTCTTATTGTTACTGTGACTCTACTGAGACTATAGTTTGGAGTGCCTCATTTAATGTAAATTACTTTTAAAAATCACACATTGTCTTCTTTTCAGACAGTTTACTTTCCTACCTCTATTTTTAAATAGTACTATAGCATTCTTTCTAAATTATTACAGATGAAAATAAGACAAATTTTGGGGATGCAAAAAAAAGAGAAATACTTCTCTTTGGGCATATAAGTAAAGACTTACTATTTTGGTCACAAAATTAAATCACCAGCCATTTTTAAATTTTGCTAAGGAGAACTCATCCTTTCTTCAAGAAATATAACTGAATTTGGAATTCAAGTGATTTAGAGCATAAAGGATACTAACCGAAATTGGTTATTCTTTCTTTTTCTAAATCATACTTTGTGAGTCAGAACAATTAGCCAAATGAATGGTTACAAAGGTTTGGGTTCCTCATGGGCTGTGATGAGTCAGATGAGTCAAATGAGTCAAACTGAATTATGGTGGGGTTGACCAGATGCTTAGAGAGTAGAATACAACGTCCAATACCTTGAGCTCATTCATCAAAGACATTTACACAAAGGCTACAGAGCCACTTTATCTAAGAAAAACTCTTTAAAATATGCTGCTGCTCTCTCTTTCCTGGTGAGAGATAAATTATTGTCTAAGATGAATTTCAAAATGTAATTTCTTGGTGAAATATCCATTGTCTAGTATCAGAATGACAAGCTTTTATGAATGGTCACATTTAGAAACATAATTTGATACATGCTTCCTATTTTTTCATTAGTGCCTAGAAGTACATTACCTTGGGTTTCAGAGCAGATGCATAAAGTGGCTTCAGTGGAATGATGAATAGCATTTTTTCTATATAACACATTCAAAAGAATTTTGAATCTTATAGATTTATTAAAAGAAAGGATTGCTTTGTGAAATAAAAGGAGAACTATGTGCTATAGTAGACAGGGATTTCCAGAGAAATAGAATCAATAGAACAGAGAGAGAGAGCGAGATTAAGAATTGAATCACGTACCTGTGGAAGCGGGCAAGTCCAAAATTTGCAGGGTAATCCAGTAGGCTGGAGACCCAGAGAAAAATGACAGTTTAAGTCCAGAGGTGCTCTGCTGGCAGAATTTCCTCTTCTTCGTAGACATCATTCTTTTTCAGCTGATTGGATAAGGCCCATTCACATTATAAACGGTAAATGCTTTTCTCAAAGTATATTGATTTAAGTGTTTATCCCATCTAAAAAAAGACTTTCACATCAATATCGAGATGTGTTTGGCCAAATATCTGAGTTCCATGGCCTTGTCAAGTTGACACATAAAATTATGAGTATTACAATAGCCTTTTATGTAACATAAAGACTCCTGACCTATTACCATACTCACTCAATGACAGCAAGAAACACACTGGTCATAGTTATAAAAAGCTATTCCTTTCCCGGGATGTAGAAGTTTTTAATCATTTCTTTGATAAAGATAATTCTTGAGCGTCAGTGTGACTCAACCATATTTATAATCTAGCTTTATGACTGCTAAGTCAAAAGTGAATTTTTAACCAATCAACACTTCATTAGATTTGGTAAAATGTCATCCATACATAAGACTCAAAATACCATAGTTATGGCATTGTAGAAAACCACATTGTGGACTTTGCTAATTTATTTCAGCTAATTTATTATAGCCACTTGGCAGTCAGCTTCTTCTTACAGTACTTCAGCTATCTCACTCCAAATAACATTTCCCTCGATTCAACCCTTTGAGCTCAGATCTTTTCATATGCCTGGAAAGATTAGGGAAAAAAATTAGTGGATAATTCTTTCACACTGAAATTCCTTCCAGGTGGTAGCTCAAAAAGTTAAAAGAACAGTGTGTGTGTGCATGTATATGTCTGTGATGGGAGGTGATGTTCCTTCCACAGCCAGGAATGTCAAATAACTGCTTCATTTTTTCTTTTTTTCTTTTTCTTTTTTTGTTTTTCAGTTGGAGTCCCACTCTGCCGCCCAGGCTGGTGTGTAGTGACACGCTCACGACCACCCCAGCATCGTCCTGCCTCAGTTTTCCAAGTAGCCGAATACTATAGGCGCTTGCTACCACTCCAGCTAATTTTTAATTTTTATCGTAGAGACGAGGTCTCACCAAGTTGCCCTGGCTGGTCTCAAATCCACAAGCTCAGGCAATCCACTCGCCTTGGCCTCCCAAAGTGCTGGGATGACAGACTGAGCCACCAAGTTTGGCAAATAACTGTTTCTTTATTGGTAGGACATGAACAGTCAAAGGAATCTCTTCATGAGCTCCCAAGGGGAATGGTAGTGGTTTAAAAAGATTGATTCAGAAAGGTAGAGGGAAAGGTTGAAAGAGATTACAATTCTCATCCATTCAGATAAAGAACACTTTAGAGCATACTATTCTCTGATGAAGAGAAATGTATCTGTAGAATTATTAATCATAAAGCAAGATAGCTCTCAGCTGGACAAGTTAAACACTATCCTATGTAAAAACAGCTGCCTACCCACATAATGTATGTGCTTATATTTTCTCTCCTCCAACATGGCATATTTTATTGAACTACAAATGATGTGTTAGTGTATATTTACTACGAATGTGGGACGTAGCTGATACAAAGGCCCATTTCTGAATCATGAATTTACCCCTGAGACCTGTAGGCCCTCTAGCAGAGGCAGTGATAGCAGTGTTTCTTGAATTTTATCTTTTTGCCATTTTTGTTTTGTTTTGTTTGCTGTTGTCTACTGACTTTGAAAAGACAGTGAAAGAGATTGCAAGAGCGAGCCTTAGAAATATCCATCCTGACTTTAGGTTCTGCTTCTCAGGACAACAGAGCATGACACAGTGTGCCTTGCTTGTTTATGTTTGTGCTAATGTTTCCTGGAGGTTTTTTTTGGTTTTTTTTCAAGTGAAAAAGCAGGATTTATTGAAAGGACAGAAAAGCTCTCACAGTGGGAGGGGACCCTAGGGGTTTGCCCTACCTGTAGATTTAAGTGACCTTTTTGTCATCGTCTTTTTAAGAAAATGCCATGTCAATTTAGTCAGTACTAAAAGGCTGCTAGTAAAAAATATAGTTTTAATTAAAATAGCAAAAATATTAGAAGACAACATTTATGCATTCATTGTGTTGATTTAAAATACTACTTTTTGGAATTTTAGTGCAAATGAGACACGTTTTAATGAATAAATTTACAATTCAAATTAATATAAAATATGTAACTGGCAATATCTGTCCAAAGAAACATATTGCATGTGGAGGGAACTCTTTCAGCAAGACAATTATTTTGCAACGGAAAGAAAATTATATTCAAAACAAGAAAAACATTCATAGTCGATAGTATGAAAATGCAGTGAGTTTTTAAGGCAGTGGTGATTCAAAAGGTTGATGCCTGGGCTTTGTTCTTAAGCATGTAGCAAAATCAGGCTGAACAGATGGGACCCCATCTGTAGTATGTCTGTATCTGTGTGGTGATGTTCTATAATGTGCTGATATATAAAAACTATAAATAGAAAGCTCTGTAAATTAGTTCCCCTTTTACACATTCTAACTAGTTGAAAATCTAAAAAATCTCAACTAATTGGTAAAATAAGAAGACTGTCTGTTCACCTTATGATTTATGGTCTTTTTTGATAGCAATATCAACATGTTTACCATGATTCCTATCCTAGCCCAGTCTATTAAGTTAGGAAGAAAAAACAGGAAAGAAGAAAGGGAAAAGCCAGATACTTTAAAGTAGCTAGGGTCAAAAAGTTGACAAGGTTTTCTATCTGAGGAAAGATTGAATTTATTTATACAGTAAAATGATGTTGACGACTGATCTTAAGTAATAAAATGTTTCTACCAATTTATGTCATTTTTATTAAGAGGATTGAAACAACTCATGTCAATACATGAAGAATTCATTTTTACAGCGTAATTATATAAAAATTCAATAATCACAGATATATTTTCTGTAAAAGACTATACCAAACACACAGAGAGATAATCTTCAGTGATTTTTTTTCAATGAAAACCAGAAAAAATTAAAAATTACTTGGGAAACTATAGAAAAATTTACAAGACAGAAAATGTGTCTTTTATATTCTGTATGCATCAATAGTCATTTTTCAAATGGTAGATATCTGCACACAGTCTGTGTGACCTTGGACAATTTACTTAAATTTCTCTGTCTCAGGTTTCTTATCTGTACAAAGGGAATTATAATTACATTTATCTCATGGGGTTGCTATAAGAATTAAATGAGTCCACACATATAAATAACTTAGATCTGTTTTTGACATGGAATAAGTGTTCAGTGAATATCAGATATTACAATTTAGAGAATACTCTTTATGGTCCAAACATTAACTAAATCTTCCCCAGATTATTCCAATGAGTGAAGCTGGGAAGATACTGTTCTCCTCTCCTCTAAAAAATGTTTATTCAACTTAAATATTTTTCTCTAATACAATGTTTTTATCATAATGCAGATGTTCCTTGGTATGGAGTTACAAATTTGCAGGGCAGTTTTGAGAATGTTCTTAAAATGTGCCAGCTTAGATTCCTTCTATTATCTTGGCTTCCCTTATTATTCTGGTTAATGAAATGAAAATTGTTCCTTAATTCTTCCTGGTTTTATTTTTTATTTTTTTGTCTTTTGTTTAAAGCTATTCTCTCCCCCTGAAATCAGTTTTTCTCTTCATAATCTCACTCTTTGTTTTCCAGTGACTCCCGAATGTATTAAATTAACATGATGTATTAATTCTAACTATACTGAATTTCTCTTCCTTTTATACAATAGAATCCTGTGATCAATACTTTCCACCCCAAAAGCACAATTATTCTACTAATGACGAAAACAATGAAGCTCAGAGAGGTCAAGTGTATTTGTAAATTTGAATGTAGGTCTATCTGACTTAGAATTCTGTGCTTTTCTTTACTTCCAAGGCTGCCAATACACAATTACAAAAGGGTTTGCTATTCCAACACCATAAAAAACAGATGGAGGGATGGGGTAGCTATATGTATTGCCAGGCATCCCAAATGCTAGATTAGGCATGCTGTGTACCAATATACTTTATTCCTTGAAGCTTTTTCTAGAGAGTCTAGACAGTGGTATTGAAACCAAGGTTAGTAAACATTTGTAACATTTGTATCTTTGCTTGAGTATAATGAGAAGGGTATTTGATTTAAACTGTTCAGAGAATCAAGACTTGAAAATCAATTAGGGATGAATATGTTCAAACTGTATTTTGGATTTTAATAAAAATGTAGAACTATATTAAAATTTTATTTAAATAAGTCTTCTTATTAATAATAAAGGCTAGTCCTAATTTTCAATTACTCCAATGTAAAGAGTATGGAAAAGGAGAGAAAATCTTTCTATTAAGCACTGTCATTGAATCAAAAAGGAAATGTACAATTTCTTGGTTTCTGTTTTCTACAAGAAGTTACAACAGCCATAAAAATTAAGAATGAATTGGGATCCTGAGACTTAGTAGAATTTTTGCTTCTTTGTTTTTTAGGTTTTTTTTTTTTCAGAATGAAGAGAGAAAAATCATATATCATTAGAACTCAGCTATTCTATACTGGAGATAATTGCAAACACTTCTGAAAGGAAGGAGCAATGGTAATAAATAGAAATTTCTGTAGAAACTATTCATTATCAGATTATAATACACATCAGTTTTTTTCACAGAGCTTTTTAAAAACACAGATACTTGGGCCACACCCAGAATCTACAGAGTCAAAGTTTTCATCTACTATTAATTATTGTGCAGCAACACTTCAGAAATACTGCTGTAGGCTATAAACTCTTGGTTTAAAAAAAAAACATAAAAGTCATTTTAATGCATTCATTTTACAACAATTTGTATAGTAGGAATATAAAACAAATGAGAAATTTTCTTTCCATGATATTCACATTATTGTCATATTCTCAGAAAATGGTTTATTTTGTAAATATTGAGGAAGTTTGAATGGAGCAATTAAATTTAACGATGCTCACAACTTATCATTACCACGATGTTTTAAGTGTTTTGTTAAGAAATTATAAGTATTGCAGAATGAATGATAAAATATATCAGAAATTGTTTTGAACAATTTTTATTCATTTATCTTCACCTTCAACACTGACTCAAAAATAATATTTATATCATTAAAAAATTATTCAATTTTATTAGACTAAACATTGATTTGTTCTTATTTCAAATATCATATATTTTTACAAATTATGCACTTACTTGGCAGTTTCAACTTTGATCTCTGTAACATTAATTTCCCAAACCCTGGCTTAAGTGAAAACATAATCTTGTCATATAACAAAAAAAATTTACATTAAAAAAAAATCTAGCTTATTTGGATTCTGCTTTCTGAAGTTTTAGTTACACTTTGTAAAGAGCTTAGCTGAAGTCTAATTCAACTTTGCTAATGAATTACTGACGTACTTATCAAATAAATCATGAAAATAATATGAAACAAATCTCTCCATAGATAATAACTGACTTCAATCATTTTCAGATCAAATTTTTATGTGAAAAACATGATAGAATCATTATCAATATTGATCAAAGTTGAAAAGAAGTTGGTAAAACTTCACAAGTCTTCATTATTATGAAACAAATTTTGATTCCAATTTTTCATATAGTGAAATATAATCAACATATAAAAATGTGCATAGAACAAATATTTTGCATAATAGTTCCACAAAGGAAGCACTTGTGTAATCTCCACCTGGGGTACAACAAATGAAACATTTGTCAGCACCTAAGATTCTTGAATTGTCCCATTCCAGTAACAGCATCCTCAATCTTCTCTGAAGATGATCTTTATTCCGAATTTTATGGTAACACTTCCTTATATTTCTATACATTTCTTATTTGCTGTATATATTTACAACCTATATAAGGCTTCACAACAATTTGATTTAGGTTAGCTTGTGTTTGTATTATACAAAGAGGGAATTATAACACTACATTCTTTATGATAAACTATTGTCATTTGAAATTATTATTTTAAGGTTCAGCCAAATTTTTGCAGGTAGTGTACTTTATTAATTTTCATTGCCTGGTATTCATGTTATGAATATAAAGTATTTTATCCCTTGTATTACTAATATGAATTTTGGGTTTATGGTTTATGCAGTTTTTATGTATAAATTGCATTGCTAAGAACACATTTTGTACATGATTTCTAGTATACATGGATACATTTCTCTAAGGATCCAGTAAAATTTCTGGATCATAGTGTATGCCTGTTATATTGAAATTCAGTTTTGAAGCTAAGGGCATAGTCCCCATTAGGATTGCTACCACTTCAAATGCCAGCAGCAAGTTCAGACATCCCCAGACTTCCCATATTTCTAACCCAGGTTGCAAAACCAGGAGGAGGGGACTTCTATGACCCAACTCAGATTTGAAAATTGTCTAGAACTACTCATAGAAATGAAAAACATTATGCCATAGGGTTAATTATTTATACTGATACAAATCAGAATCAGTCAAATGAAGAAGAGATTTATAGTGCAAGCAATATATGGTAAGTCCCCAATAAGTTGCTTTTTAAGTTGCTATCTCCTTATGGAATCAGAGTATATTGCTTCCCTAGCACACTGATGTGTTCACCAACCAGGAAGGCTACCAAACATGGAGCGTCTAGAGTATTTTATTTGGAGTTTTATTACATAGGAATAATTGACTGAACCATTGACCATATGATTGAATTCAATCGTTATCCCTACTCCCCTCTCTGGAAATTGGACTGACTCAAAGCGCCAACCTTCTAATCACCTGGTTGGTCTTTCTGATGACAACTTACCATCTCAAATTGTCTGCTTAGCATACACTCAGGTGCATTCCCAGATGCCAAGGAATAATAGAGATGCTTCTGTCACTTAGAAAATTCCAAGAAATTTAGAAGCTTTATTCCTGGAACTCAAAACAAAGACCAAAACAGCTTTTTATATGTAACACCTATCTTCAAAGTTTGTAAATAATGTCAAACTGAAATTGAGCGTGGTGAGTCAAATAACCCACAAGCTATTTATGAATTAAACTCATCACATATAAAAACTTGTGGATTTTTTCCTCCTTCTGTTTCTTTTTTAAAAATTCACTCTGGTAAATTCATAGAAATACCATATTATAGTCTTAATGTATAAACTAATGAAGTTTAATCACTTTGTATATATGTAATGACTAATTTGATATCCTCAATTCCTTCTTTGTGAAAACACTGCTCAAGTCTTTTGCCCATATTTCTTCTAGGATTTCTACTGTTTTTAATTGATTTGCTATATATGTAGATATGGTTTTCTAGATCTAAATATTCTTAGTTTTATGTGTTCAGCATATATTTGCCAATTTTAAAGGCTGAATTTACCTCTGTTAATTATATCTTCAGTTGAATGAAACTTCTAACTTCTGACTAATTTGTCAATTTAGAACAATGTACTATGTCTTAATAATTGTAATTTATTCTAAGTTTTCATCGTAGAAAATATTATTGTACTTTTTCTATTGAAGATTGTCTTGGATGTTCTTGAGCTTTAATTCAAAATAAGTTTTTTTGTGGGGGGGAGAAGAAGGATTTATTGAGAGGACAGAAAAGTTCACAGCAGGAGGGGGACCCGAGGGGATTGCTCTCAACATAAATTTTAAAATCAGTTTATCATGATAGATACACACATGCTTACACACACACACACACACACAAGCTTATTGGGATCTTTAGAAATTTGGGGAAAATTAACAGCTTTACATTATTAAGTCTTCCCAAATCTGAAAATGAGATACCTTTCTTTTCTAACCTTGAAAAGATCTTCACAATTTCATTGGAAATTTGACATATTTGAAATATTTAATTTTTTTCCAAGCTTTTGTAAATGTTTTCATCAAGAAGAACTGTCTCAATTTCTAAGCTCCCATTACTGGTAGCAGAGATCTCAAAACTGCTTTTATAAATTGCTTACACTTTAAATATATTTTGAGTTTTTAATTTAACTCTAATTTTAAAACTTAATTTTGTTAAAAACAAATCTGAACTTAGGTAAGGAGAGACTTTATTTAAATGTAAGGCTATTGCACTAGGGAGAACATTCTGATATCAGAAATCTGCAAATACTTCAAAACCAAATGAAAAAGCCTTTTCTTTTATAGGTAGAGAGAGGTAGAAAATGTTTCAGCAAAACCTTTAATGGGCAATTTGAGCAAGCAAGAGAAATTTCCAGCAGGGTCTAAGGGAAAATATCTTATGATTATTCAATTTTCAAGAAAAACTGACAGGGAGTCACATTCTACTTTTCAGTGTTTGCTCAGTCTTGGAGACAAGCAGATTTCAGGGTCTTATAGTGAGTAGAAAATCCTGACTAAGGCTTGGGTAATACAAAGAAGGAAAGAAATGAATCACTATGAACACTTGGTCATGTCCAGTTATCTTTCTAATTCATCTTGAATAATTTTTTTCATAATAAATCTTTCCTATGGCATGCTAACGTTTGGTAGATTATAAACAATTATAAGAGGTTTTCACTAAGACAGTTCAGAAAATAGCCTGGATGCATTGGAAGCCATGAGTAAGTAAATTTCTCTCTTGCAAAAGTTTTCTTGTATGTTATGGGGAGAACATATCTGAGCATATTTAGAGTGAAAGACAATCTGGGAGGCATAACTAGAAAACTCTGCTGAAGGCCTCAGAGAGCAACCTGAGAACAAAGGAACTAAACAAAAGATATTCCTCAACATCTAGACATAATTACTAAAAACTGCTACATATGTTCGACATCCAAGCTATACAGTCACCAAGCAAATAAAACAGTTGAATTTATAATGTTATCTGATAACAAAGAATACCCAACTGCTGCAATATTAACAACCACTGCATTTTACATGTGTGCTTAAGAGGTAATTTAGAGAAATTCTTCCCAGTGCATGTACTTTTTAAAAAATTTAATTCAAATCAGATGTGGCAAATTACCATATTTCCATGAAGTATTTTTAGCCATCTTTCCATAAAAATAGTGGATTAATCTTCAAACTAGCATTGTTTTAAATATCTACAGTGAAATAAATTTTAGCATTTTTTTCACAAATTAGGAACTTAGTGAAATCTGATATTACAAAAATATTTTCTGAAAATATTGAGTATGTTAAAAAATTTCACAAAAACTACACTTAGCGTCTAACTGAACAAAGAACAATTCACCAACTGGACTGCTTCTTTTCCCTCTAAACCTTCCCATAGATTGAGAGGGACTACAGCACAGTCATGCAGTCAAAGATCATTTATTAACAGAAAAAGGAAAGTGACACACAGAAAATGGAAGTGAGGTATAGAAATCGTTGGATTGATGACAAGGTAGTGCCTGCCTCATTTGAACATAGTTTGATGAGTTGGCCTCTCGTGATTGGTCAAAACTTGCTTGTTGGTACAAGCAAATTGTAAGATACAATCTGTTTGCATATCCAGTTAGGTTGCAGTTCACTATGTAGGAAGAAACCTTTAACTAACCCTAGTAAGAATGGCGGTCATTAATAAAACAAAAAACAGCAGATGCTGGCGAGAATGCAGAGAAAAGGGAACACTTCTTCTCTGCTGGTGGGAATGCAAACTGGTTCAACCTCTATGAACAAGAGTGTGGCAATTACTAAAAGAGCTAGAAATTGACCTTCCATATGACTCCCTACTGGGACTATACCCAGAGGAATTCAAATCTTTTTACCAAAAATATTCCTGCACACATATGTTGATTGCAGCATTATTCACAATAGCAAAAACATGGAACAAACCATGCTGCCCATCGAGACTGGATTGCATAAAAAAAAATGTGGTACATATACATGATGGAATATTACTCAGCCATAAAGAAGGGTAAACATACGGACTTCACAACAACTTGAATAGATTTAGAGTCTGTAACACTCGGTGATCTATCACAGAAACAGAACTGAGTATCACATGTTCTCACTTATAAGCTGACCCTGAATATTTACCATGCTACTATGAGAAAGCAATTGGCAGTAGTGGGATACTGCCAGGGGATTTGGGAGGGACATAACATCAATAAGGGTACCTGATCTCAAACCAGGCAAAGTGGAGACCCAAGGGAAGCCTAAATTTTACCTGTATGATGACCACTTGTAATCCTGAATTGTACCCTACATATTTAAAATAAAAAATAAAATATATAAAAAGAAAGTTTTAGATTCACTTAATAGGTGGACACTTTTTCATAATTAAGTATCAATGAACTAAATGTAGAAATTAAGTGAAAGGAAATAACAAATAGGCATATATTTATGCATTGAGAAGCTGTATAGTTGGTGGTATTACCAGTCAAGACTGAACTCTGGAGAAATATTGTCTTGGGTGCCTAGTAAGATGTTGCAATTATGAATTTATTTGACTCACAACATATAGAGAAAGTTAAACAATGGAAGAGGTGAAAGTGACCAACGACCTACATAATGATAATTATAGTACATTAAAATAAAGCTCCAGGAATCATTCACATGTCAGTACACTAAAAGTTTTGAAGAAACTGAGCCAAAGCCTAAGACAAGAGGAGAGTCAAGAAAGATCTTCTGGTAGCAACAGAACCAAAGAAGAAAAGAACATCAGTGGATACAAAAAAATCAGGAGGTACAACAAAAACAAGTAAAGTAGGGGTCATGATAGTGATGTCAAGATCTGAAAGGTAAGAAGGATTCTGTTCTCCATTTGTGACTGGGCTATTAGGAAGATTATCTAAAATTTAAAAATTATTTTCTTACCAATATCTGTTAGAACCCTAATCTCACGTGAGACGAAATGCTTAAAGAAAATGTAACTAAAACCAAATGAGTGTACTTTTATTGAATGAGTGTGTTGACCTATTTTTGGTGCATTTGAGTTAGACTCAAATGTAAATGCTTCAATAGTTAAGTAGATTATTTAGTAATGTTTCATCTGCTTTCCATGTGATCATATGCATTCAAGGATTGTCTTTGATTTAATGTATTTGCTGCTCACAAATTTTCCAAAATGCAACAATAATATTTTTTCTAAGATATTTGAAAATCACCCATATTTTTCTTACTAAAATAAAAAGACAAAATCATTGGAGATAAGACTTTTTTTTTTTTTACAATTAAAACAATATTCTGGACATAGATTTCATACTCTATTATGGATAGTGAGTTGGAGAAAAAATGTTAGGGTCAGGACTTCACTTTTGTAAACCTGATGAGCTGATCCCACATATCAGTGTCTGTGACTGCCATTAATATATTTCCAATTATCATCAGGCATGTAGGAAGTAGAGGACTAGAGGAGATAAGTTATAGTTAATAATAGATTTAGGTGATTAAAAAAAAATACCTAATCTCCTACCTATATTTTTCCTGGTTACCTCTAGGTTCACTGTCATTGAGCCTATGTGTGTAGCTCAGTAATTAATATTTCATCTTTAATTTCATATGTCTGTAACATAAGTCAAAGAACCAATATGTGTGAGGTCAGAGAGGATTATGACAAAAGCTAGCTCCAAATAGATCTTGGTCACAAGTCTTGCCATCAATTTTGAATGGCATTTCTAACTGAAACACAGAGAACTCACATTGATTCACTTGATGAAGTTTCTTTTGAATCATTCTTGAGCAGGAAGCTCATACACTGGGGCATGTTTGAAAGTCCCTTTATCTCTGCTATAATATATTATTTAAAAATGTCAAATCTGTTTTGCTTCTTCTGGAATCTAAGTGATTCAGCATGAACTGCTTATATATACACAGAATCACTTCTTAATACTTTAAAAAAATTATGCATCATGACCCTGCCATTAAGAAAAAGGATTGCTTTGCTCTATGAACAACACTGTTCCTTCTACTTTCTCTTAGTCATATTGTTCTATTATTGCATATGTTCACTTCCATCCTTCAATTTGAAAAAAAATGAAATGGTTTAATAAGTTACAGTGAAAGTATAAGCTCCAAAGTATTTTTGATCTCAAAGGATAGTAATCATTATTACCAGTGATTATAATAGCCCAAATCCATAATACATTAAGTGATTATTAAGAAGGAAAATCTTTCCTTGTTACATTTGTTTGACCTCAGGGTCCCTTCCAGTGATCTTTCTTCTTATAAGACATTGGACTGAGGTCAGGCAGGATGGCAACAGAATCAGTGTGAGTGTTAGAGTCTCTGCAAGGGCAAGTGTCCATGAGGACAAGTTTGCATGTGTGGGGTGTGCAGGTGGTGAATGTCCATCTGAGGGGACACCTGGAATCAAGCACCCGGGACTCTCCTCTGCAGGCAGATGCAACTTACCACTGCCCTGAGAACAGTGCCTCTGGCATGCAGGACTGTTCACCATTCCTGAGGCCTCACTTGGGAGAAGACAGTAGCAATCAACTGCCCCTTGGCACCAAGCATCTGGTCATGCTACCATCTGCAATAATAGCCTAGGCACTGGCAGCAGGAACTGTAAGAAGTCATGGGGAGGAAATCTGGAGTTGAACCCCACTGGAGAGAAGAATGTGGACTGCCACCATTTTCTCTGTCCCAGGATGGACAGAGACCTGCTTTGGCCACCCAACTCTGATCCACCTCCAACCTGAGCCTGAGGGGCAGGCTCTGCACCCCTCTGGGATCAACTATCACTGAGCCAGAAAGGATGCAGATGCTGGAGAGACAGATGCACCACTCCCATGTTTGACCAGGCACAGACACACCTGATCTGAGTAGGAGTCCTGGAAGAGAGGGGGTGAATACAGATCTGATTCACCCTCCTCCCTAGCAGTCCATGGGGCACCTGAACCAAGTTCAGAGCAACAAGATTGTCCTGTGCTGAGAATGGAGGGAAGGGAATAGAGACCAGAGTCTGCTCCCTACTGCTTGGCAGCCAAAAGACTCAGCACTTGAAATCTGCCAGTAGCAACAAACAAACAAGCAAACAAACAACAACAATAACAAAAACAGGAAAGGTGCCTGAAGTTCCAGGAATGGCCACAAGAAAGAGCTCTTTTTTTTTTCTTTGACCCATTCTTTCCATACATATCTTTCTGTTTGTGTCTTAACTTGAGTTGCTCTTTTTTCTCCCTCTTTATTTTGTTTGTTTTTATTTTTTGTTTGTGTATGAGTATTTTTTATGGTGAGTGAATCTTTAGGTTTTTGTTTTGTTTTTTGGTTTTGTTTGTTCGTTTATCCATTAGTTTGCTTGACTCTTACTCTTCTTTCTCTTCCTTTCTCCTTATTTCCCCTTTTTCCTTCTCATCTACCTTTCTTCTCTCTTCTTCCTATCAATGTTCTCTTCCTTTCTCTTATCCCATTTGGATTTCAAAGGGCATACTATGCTCCCACTGTATAGACATATTGTAAAGTGGTGGGAAGTGGGTTCCAGGGGGCCCACATTGCAGTAAGTGAATACTACAATCTGCAGGTAGCTTATAAACTGTAAATCCCTCCCATTACACCCTAATCACATCTCAAAACTGAAAAAAGACAGCTCAGTCCCCCACCCCCACCCGTCTCAAAATTGAACAAATCCAGAGTCTCCAAAGGAAGAATAAGTGGCTGAACAAACAGAAGTGAAAGGTATTCCCCCTGTCACTGATCAGTGGAGTTGAAAAAGGAAAAAAAGGGGTAGAATCTATCACAAATGAAGAAGAATCAGTGGAAGAACACAGGTACCCCCCAAAACTCCCAGGAAGACAATGCCTGAGAATATAGATTTCAGAATTCAAACAATCAAGAACCCCCAGAGCTATTGGTCTCAGACCACATATCCAGACATCAAGGTATTGATGGAGATGATGAATGAAAATAATGGCAGGCAGGAAGAAAGAATGAAAGATTTGATAACAGAGATGATGGCAATACAGAGCACAGTGAATGAAATCAATAACAACCTGACAAACACGGATGCAGAATTAACCAAGCAGAAAAAAGACTCTCGGAGCTTGAAAACCAAAGTATAGAACTAACCCAATCTGTAAAAAAACATAGAAAAGAAACTTAAAAAGATGGAGAAAAACCTTCAAGAGATGAGTGATTATATTAAGAAACCAAATTTATGCCTAACCAGCATCCCTGAAGCAGAAAAGAATGAGAGCACCCTGGAACAAACATTCCACAAGGTCATCCAAGAAAACTTCCTGCATTTTGTCAAATATGAGCGCATCCAAACACAAGATATTCAAATAATCCCTGCAAGACATCAAATGAGAATACCAATTCCTAGACACATAGTGATTCACTTACACAAAGTAGCCACAAAAGAAAAAAATCCTAAAGGTCAGGTTACCTAATGGGAAAGACTAATTAGAATAGCAGAAGTCATAGCTACAGAAACAGCTACAGAAATAACTAGAAGAGACTGAAGTCCAGTCTTCAAAGTTCTCAAAGATAATTAATTCTAGCCAAAAATTTCCTACCCAACTAAGCTAAACTTCATCAGTGAGGGAGAATTAAAATCTTCCAAGGCATTCATTGAATGCCTTGCATATATTCAAGAATACATGCTGCCTTTGTACAGGAGACTCTTAAGAAGGTATTAAGCACAGAAGAAAGAAAGAAAAAAAAAGAACAATCACGTTCTTCCCAAGAATGCAGGAAAACAGAATCATTCATCCTCACTGCAAAATTAAAAACAACATTCATCATCACTGCAAAATTAAACATTCATCATCACTGCAAAATTAAAAACACACATATATCAACCCAAAAATCAATAAATACAACATTCATCATCACTGCAAAATTAAAAACACACATATATCAACCCCAAAATCAAAGGAAAACAACAACAACAAAAACTTTATAAAAGCCTCATAACAAGGATAAACGCTCACATCTCAATTTCCCTGAATGTACATGGACCAAAATGCACCAATAAAAATGCATAGAATGACAAATGGATAAAAAAAAATAGGTCCCCACAACATGCTGATTCCAGGAAACACATCTTCTTAAAAAGGACACCCACAGACTGAGAGGATGGAAAACCAATTGTCAGGTGAATGGAACACAAAGGAAGGCAGGAGTTATGATCGTAATATCAGATGAAACAATATTTAAACTTCCAAAAAGTGAAAAAGATACAGAAGTACATTGCATAAGGATAACAAGCATAATCCATCAACAAGAAATTTTCATCCAAAACATGTATGCATCCATGATAGGAGCACCAGCTTTTATAAAGCAACTAGAAAGTAAACTAAAAACAGATATTGACTCTAATATTATCATAGCTAGGGACTTAAATACCCCACTAACAACCTTAGTTAGATCATCAAAGCATAAAATCAACAAGAAGATCTGGAATCTCAACTTGATGCCTGACCAAATAGACTTAATAGATAACTACAGAACACTTCATCCAACAACCACAGAATACATTCTACTCATCACCACATGGAACAACACCAGGATTAACCACATCCTTGTCCATAAATCAAACACAAACACAGCTCAAAGAAATGAAAGAAGACATAGACAAATGGAAAAAATATTCCATGCTTATGAATGGGAAGTATCAACATTATTAAGATAACTATCCTACCCAAGGCAATCTACAGATATAATGCAATACCAATTAAATTACCAAAATCATTCTTCTCAGACCTAGAACCAATAATACAGAAATCCATATGGAAACATAAACAACCACGTATAGCCAAAACAATTCTCAGAAAAGGAACAAAATGGGAGGTATCACACTTCTAGACTTTAAACTATATTATAAGGCAAAAATCATCAAAATAGCCTGGTATTGGTACAAGAACAGGCATATAAAACAATGGAACAGGATAGAGATTCCAGAAGCAAAACCTCAATTTCTCAACCAACTCATCTGTGACAAAGCCTCTGCTAACAACCACTGGGGAGAGGAAAAACCTACTCAATAAATGGTACTGGGAAAACTGGTTGAACACGTGCAGAAGAATGAAATAGGACACCTACCTATCACCATATACAAAAATCAACTCTAAGTGGACCAGAGACCTAAATGTAAAACCTCAAACTTTAAGAATTGTAGGAAATGCAGGAGACACTCTTACAGAAATTGGAATAGGCAACAAATTCTTGATTAAAACACAAAAGCCCATTCCCATAATAGATAATATAGACCAGTGGGACCTCATTGAAAAGATTCTGCAAAGCAAAAGAAACTGTCAAGAGAGCAGGGAGACAGCCCACAGAATGGGAAAAAATATTTGTCAACTGTATATATGACAAAAGTTGAACATCCAAGATGCACAAGAAACTCAAACATGCCAAACGGAGGGGGGGGCAGCAGCCCCATTAAAAAGTGTGCAAAAGATATGAATAGACACATCTTAAAAGAAGACATATGAGCAGCCAACAGCTACCTGAAAAAATGTTCTGCTTCACTAATCATCAAAGAAATGCAAATCAAAACCATATTGAGATATCACCTCACTCCAGTCAGGATAACCATCATCAATAACTCAAAAAACAACAGATGTTGGAGAGGATGCTGGGGGGAAAAGGAATGCTTCTACACTGATAGTAGGATTATCAACTTGTACAACCTCTGTGAAAAACAGTGTGGTGATTCCTAAAAGATCTAAAAATCAACCTTCCATACGACCCTGCAATCCTCCTACTGGGAATATACCTGGAAGAACTCAAATTTCTCCACGAAAAAGATACCTGCACATGCATATTTATTGCAGCATTATTCACAATAGCAAAGCATGGAACCAACCATGCTGCCCATCGAAAGTGGACTGGATAAAAATGTGGTACATTTGCACTATGGAATATTACACAGTCCTAAAGAAAAACAAAATTATAGGCTTTGCAGCAACACAGTTGGATTTAGATTCTTTATTACTCAGTGATCTATCACAGAAATAAGATCTGAGTATTACATGTTCTCTCATAAGTGGACCCTGAACATTTATCATAACACTATAAGAAAGAGATTGGCAATAGTGGGACACTGCTACGGGAAAGGGGGGAACACACAACATCAATAAGGGTAGCCGATCTCAAACCAGGGCAAGTGGTGACCAAAGGGAGGCCCAAACTTTACCTGTATGATGACCACTTATCTACATAATCCTGAATTGTACTCATCATCTTTGAAATAAAATAAAACTGAGGCAGGCATGGTGGCTCATTTCTGTATTCCCAGCTCTCTGGGGGGCAGAGGTAAGAAGATTGCCTGAGCCCAGGGATTTGAGACCAGTCTGGGTTACTTGGCGAGACCTTGTCTTTACATCAAATTAAAAAAATTAGCCAGGTGTGGTGCCTATGCCTCTAGTTCCAGCAACTTGGAAGACTGAGGCAGAAGGATCACCTAAGTTTGTGGCTGTGGTGGCCATGAGCGTGCCACTGCAATCCAGCCTGGGTAACAGAGTGAGATTCCAAGTCAAAAAATTATATATATCTATAAACATAAAAAATTAAATTAAATTTTAAAAAATACATCGGATCTTTGTGATATATAGGCTCAATTTATTTGCTCCAAGAAACAACAAAGGAATCCCAGAAACCTCAATTTCTTGACACAAAAATCAATTAATTATAGATCTGCTCTCTCCAGTATCTAATTATTATAACCATTTTGTCAATACTAAGTTTTCCAACTCAGAAATGTAACAATATCTTTATTATAAATAAGAGACTAAGAATATTTTAAAGTGAAAAAAAATGCAAATCACCACATTTAATCCGGGGCAATGAGAGCCTCTCTTATAGTTCTACAGTTCAAATGGTCCCCAAATACTACATACACAAATATACATACATACATACCTTTTCTGTTTTAGAATATACCGTTGCTAATTGGAATCTGACAGTCAGTACTTGCACAGAGTAAATCTTAGTTCTAAAAAATCTATTCTTAGTAGCCCAGTTCAGATATCAGTGAACCCCTTCTTCATATCTGACTCCATATTTTCAAAATGAAAGATGTCTGCAATTAAATTGCCTATAGTTTTGTGGGTTGCTGCATTGCTGCAGAGTCAAACACCACTTCATAAAACGAGATATGTCTCAGCAGCAGATGCACTTAGGTCAGAGAATGAAACAAATAGTCAATATAAAAAATAGAACTCAGGAAAACAAAACTTGAAATATAAAAATAGATAGAAAACCATTCAAGAGTTTATCATGCCTTGTTGCAAGCTAGAGAACAAGGAAATTGCCAAATTTATCCATACACAGTTACTAAAGATGGAGAATAGAAATTTTGAATAAATACCAACAATCAATAATTCAACAAAGACAAGTTAGTTTCAATATAGAAGTTGATATGCTATTAATGACATACAGATATTTATTTTTTAGCCAATAATAACATTATCATGGCATTGAGAACATGTTTATAAAAAACAATTTATAAAATTTTTTAGACATTGCATACCTATTTATAGAAACTTCTAAGCTAAGTAGGATTAATCTAAAATTTGATTGTAGAATGATCAGCAACTGTAAAACATAGTTAATGAAAACTTAAAAACAAATAATCAAGTAGCATGGAAAATTAAGACTAATGTGATAAACTTAATAAAGTGAGACAAATATTACAAATAAAATTTAAAGTAAACTTTGTTATGTTGAGACAAATTATACAAATTCACAGAAGTCATATTGAAAACTTATCATTTATCATATACATTTGACATACCAAAGAAAGAAAACAATGAAAATAGTCTTCTTTGAATACATTTTAAATGTATGAGTTTTCATGAATATAAGGATATTCTTCTAGTTTTAAGCTTTAATTTAATATTTAAACATTAATTTAATATTGGTAAGGCAATTTATGATTATGGTTGTAACAGAGTTGGTTAAAAACATTACAAGAAAAATTACATTTTTTTACCAAGAATCCAGGAACATTTTTGTATGGAGTATAGTTTGAGTGTATTACTAAGGCACATGGTCCGAATCATGTACAGAGCACTGATATTCTTTGGAGTTTAAAGATTATAAAATATAATCCTGTTGTTTTCACAAATAGCATTCCATAAAATGTCTTAAGTTTGAGACATTTTTATGCCTCCAAATATGGTTCAATTTGGTAAAATTCCTAGTGCAGTTGAGAAAATATTTATTTTTTAGTTGAGAATTGTAGTATTTTATAACATGTCTAATTGGTTAAGTTGGTTGGTAAATCTTCTTCTATATCATTAATAATTTTTTTGTTTTCTTCTATAGAATAATGAGAGTAGGATGTTAAAGTCCCCAATGATAATTGTGGATGTTTCTGCTTTTGCCTTTATTTATTTTAATATTATCATCATGATTTTTAAGCCATCAATTCTTCTCCTAGGTATATACATCCAAAATTAGAAGCAGATGCTCAGACACTTTTTTTTTTTGAGTTGGAGTCTCACTCTGTCGCCCAGACTGGAGTGCAGTGGCCACTCCCGGCCACCGCAGCCTCGCCTGCTGGGCTCCGGCGATCCTTCCGCCTCAGCCTTCCAAGTAGCCAGAATTACAGGCATGCGCTACCACACCTGGCTGATTTTTTTTTATTCATTGTAGAGATGAGGTCTCGCTGCCCAGGCGGGTCTCGAACCTGCGGACTCAGGCAATCCACTCACCTCAGCCTCCCAAAGGCGCAGGATTACAGGCTGAGCCACCGAGTCCAGCTCTCAGACACTTTTAAACCAATGAATGATGAGGCACCATTCACAATAGTCAAAGGTGGAAACAACCAAAGTGTTTATCAAGAAATAATTAGATAAATAAAATGTAGTGTAAACATAAAATGCAATGTTATTCAGCCATACAAAGAAATGAAGTTCTGATACATGCTATAGTATGAATGAACCTTGAAAACATTATGTTTAGTAAATAAGTCAGAATGCAGACACAAAAAAAAGTTACATAATTTTACTTATTGAAATGTCTAGAATAGGCAAATTTATGGAAACAAAAAGTAGATTAGAGATTACTGGAGGCTGTGTTGAGGGTTAAAGAAGAGTGATAGTTAAATTGTGGCTGTAAGTTGTGCTGATTTTTGTATAGTATTGTAATTATGAAGCAAAAAAGAAAAAAACTGTGTAAGTTATTATAATTAATTATAAATAATTATAATTATAATTCTTATAATTTCCTTTAAGCAGCAAGTTGTCTTGAGTTTATCAAAATGTATATTTATATAACTTTCATTTTAGGAGTATTTTTGTTCATTCTAGTTTATAACTGGTAGACAGTTTGCTTTGTTTAGTCATTTGACTTCGTTTTTTTAATTGTTTCTTGGTCTCCCTTGTTCCTGATGAGAAATCAAAAACTTGTATTTTGTTTCTTTTCATGTCATTCATATATATTTATATAGCTACTATGAAGATTTTCTGTTTACCTTTGGTTATCAGCCATGTTACTATGATTTGCTAGATGTGAATAATTTGGTATTTATTTTGTGTAATCAATAAAATTCTTGGGGGGGTGTGTGTGTGTAAATTTTCATCACATTTGGAAAAAGGGAAACCAGTCTTTTTCAAGTACAATAGAATGTAATTCTTATTGCTGACATGTTGTCTTTCTGTGATTTGAGTTTCAAATGGATTCCCTGGAGAATGAATGAAGATCATTCACTTTGGATGAAGCAGAGCTTCAAATGCCTCAGAGCTGACTGACTTCTCACATCTCTGTTAAGCCCTCAGCCCCACTGCAGCTACTCCTAGTTGTCTTTTTTAAAAAATAAATATGTATTGACATATAATATACATACCATAAAGTTAACCCCTTTGAAGTACATAATTCACTAGTTTTAGGAATAGACATTCTAAACTTTCTGTATTGAATGCCATGCCACTTCAGCTCATTCTATCACATACTTGTCTCAGTTCCATTTCCTTTACTCTCTCTATACTCCAATTCTTTTTAAATTATAATTTATTACAGAGATATGGGGTAAAAGTGAGGATTAAGTATATAAGTAGACTACATGCAGATGAAGCTTGAGTTACTGAATGCCGCTCAATCCCCCTGGTAATGGACCAGGTATCCTTTGTGTTGTCATGTGCCTTGCTAAGTCTTGCATGTTGCCACAACATTTCTGAAATATTTCCCTGGCATATTTGTATGGCATGTGTATTATTTAATTCTGATATTCAGGGCTCAGAGTCATCCTTTCTCTCTTATGTCATACAAAGGAGATCAGTGAAATGACTGTTGTATTGAGTCCAATTCAAATGTGACCACCTGGTTTTGAGAAATTATAGCGAAAAACAAACTCAGTTATTACTCTCTTACCCACTAGGAATTTAAGCAGCTAGATATTTACATACTAAAGTCATTAGTATTACCCAAACTCTTAATCTGTTCCATTTTTGTATCATATTAAGCAGATAATTTAAGATTATTAAAGCTCCACATTAATATGGAAATGAACTTGCCTTTCTACACTTACTATAATCACAGCATTCTAAGCAAAATCGGTTCAGGAATGACTTGAATGCAATTTATCTAGACTTTTCTGAAAATATGTTTTATTTAGATTCTTTTTTCTTTCAGCCTTCTATTCTTCCCTGGTCAGGGCTCTGAATTTTTTCTGTTTTGAAACACGGCTGAGAGTGGGAAGCTTTGCTGTCTCTTGTAGTTTTGAGAGTCAAACAAGGTAGAAATTGTTTAGATTCTTAATAGTGACATATAAATATATTACTTCTATGGGTATGCTTTGTTTCCAAATTTTGTATCTTAAGTGGTATTTAGATAGGAAATATTTATATAAATAAGCCAAAACTAATGATATATCAACATGTGGTGAGAAAGCAAATATACTACATTTCTACCTAAGTTTTCAAGGCTAGAAACTTTATTTTTGAGAGAACTAATCTTTGTGGAACACTTTAAATCAAAACAGGTTTCAATAGATAAGAGGCAAATGGAAAGGAGAAAGGTGAACTTAATGTAGATAGTTGAAGACCTGGTAGAATGCAGTAGCTAAGATTAGAGGATACCATATGGTATTTGCAGCAGCCTTTCATGAGTTAATATTCTAACTTCTCTTTAATAAAGCATGATTAATTATTAGGGCCATGATGCGAAGAGTTTCATATGCTCTGCTTACAGTGATGAGCTTAATTCTAGACATTTTGAAGAACAGAAAAACAACATAGTAAAATTAAATTTTAATTTTTAAAAACTCCCCTTTTCTTATCCTACTATATTTCATTTGTCTCAAGTTCTTTAATTTGTCTTTTACAATATTTCACATGTCTATATCATGTTTGTATTATTTGTCTTCCTGTAGAGAGTGATCTTGTACTATTTTTGTTTGAAGTATTATAACCATGAAGTAAAATGCATGAATTTAATTATTTCAGTGGGCTTTGACAAAGTATATGTAGGTAATTACAACACCAAAAAAATAGAGAGAGTATGTCTGTTACCCAAAGAAGTTATTCTTATCTCTTTCAGGAAGTTTGCACACATGTTAAAAGTAACCATTGATCAAATTTCACTACAGCATAGTTTTACATGATTAGAACTTAATCTTGCCAGGCTCAGTGGCTCAGCCTGTAATCCCGTGCTTTGGGAGGCTGAGGTGAGTGGACTGCCTGAGCCCGCGGGTTCGAGACCCACCTGGGCAACTTGGCGAGCCCTCATCTCCACAATAAATCAAAAATTAGCCGGCGTGATAGCACGCGCCTGTAGTTCCAGCTACTTGGCTGAGAAGGAAGGATCCCCGGAGCCCAATAGGTCGAGGCTGCAGTGGCCGGGAGTGGTCACTGTACTCCAGTCTGGGCGACAGTGAGACTCCAACTCAAAAAAAAAAAAAAGAATTTAATCTTCACAAAATAATAAAACATGTACCTTTTTTGTCAGAATTATTTGGCTAAAAATATTATTTTGAGATTTATATATGGAATTTTCTGTGTGTTAGAGGTTCATTTCTTTTTTATAGCTTAGTAATATTTCACGGTAATAATAAATCAGTTTGTTTAATGACTATCCAGTGATAGGCACTTGGGTTGGTTCCTCTTTGAGTCTGTTAAGAGAAAAGCTGTATGAATATTCTCATACAAGTTGTTTTCTTTCATTTAGCATAATTGTTTCCATTCCTTTACTTATAGTCTATATGAATCTTTATAGGTGAGATTGGTTACTTTGGGGAAGCATATAGTTGGGTCATTTTTTAAAAATCCAATCAGCCAGTCAATATCTTTTGATTGAAAATTTTAACCTATTTACATTCCAGGTTATTATTGATATCTGAGGACTTTGACATTTTACTGATTGATTTCTGGTTATCTTATATATTCTTTGTTCCTTTCTCTTTTACTGCTTATCATTATGTCTTGTTGGTATTATGTAGTGGTAACATATATGTTTTTTCTCTTCCTTGTTTTACCTGAGTTTCCTATATTTTAATGTGTTGTCATAATGGTAGAAATCATTCCTTCACTTCTACATGTAGGACTGCTTAAAAAATTTCTTACAGGAATGTCTAGTGATGATGTATTCCTTTAGTTTTTGCTTGTCTGGAAAACACTTTATTTCTCTTTCATTATGAAGGATAATTTTACTGGGTATAGCATCCTGATTAACAGTATTTTTTATTTCAGCATATTAAATATATTTCATTCTTTCCTGCCCTGTAAGGTTACTGGAAAAATGTTCATTGTTAGATTTATGAGGGAAGGTTCTCTTATAAGTGATTAAAAGCATTTCTCTTGTTTTTAAAATTTTCTCTTTGTCTTTGAATTTTAACAGCTGGGCTATAATGTGCTGTGGAAATTTTATAGCAATTGCCTCAATTTGGGTATTTGTGAGACTCTGTATCTAGATATCTAAATCTCCAGCTAAACTTAGGACATTTTGATCTAATATTTTGCTAAGAAGGTTTCCTAAACCTTTCCTTTATGCTTCACCTTCTGAGACATCAAAATTTTAAATATTTCATCATGTCATGGTATCCCATATGTCATATAGTGTTTGCTCATTCTTGTACTATTTGACCCATCTTCCCATTCTGAAATTCTTTCTTCTGTTGATCTAGTCTATTGTTGAACCTTTCAGATGTACCTTGTCTTTTATTCAATAAATTATTTAGTTCCAGAATTTCTGTTTGTTTGTTTTATAATATTTCTCTTTGATAAAATTCTCATTCATATCCTATAAATTCTGATTTATTTGTATTGTTACTCAATATTATCTTGTATCATACTGAACTTCTTTAGTAGAAATATTTCAAATTATTTTTGAGGAGAGGTTTTGTAAGTTTATTTTTGATAGGAACTAGTTGTGGGAAAATGATTGTGTTCCTTTTGAGATGTCATATTTCCTTGTTTTTTCTGCATCCTATTTCCTTATGTTGATGTTTGCACATCTGGTATAACAGTTGTTTCTTCCAATTTTTTGAGTTTGCTTTTGTAGGGAAAGACGTTTAACTGAAGATATTTGTTGGGCAGACTACTTTGGCTTTGATACTAGGTGCATGTAGTAATGTAGTTTTTTTATGATTTCTTTGGTTGTAAACTTGTCAGTGGAATTGTGATTTCCTTGGTTGCTTAGGATGTAGATTTATTTATTTATTTATTTATAATTGTTAGTGGAGTTCTGCTGGGGACTGAGATGACAGGCTGACTAATCTTTTTAGGCCTTACTGATGTCAGAATTGGGGAAGTATGCCTACCCTTGGGCCACAGGGTGGCATACGCTAGCACTGATGTTTGTACAACCAAGCAGGCTGACTCTTGGGCCTCCAGGTGGCTTAGGTCCCCAAGAATGGCAACTAGGGGCTGGGTTGTTAGGCCAATTCTTGAGCCCTTGGCAACAAGCATGTTGTGGGTGATGGCAGTGGCAGTGATAAGACACCCCCTGAAATTCAAGTGTTGGTACTATCAATGGCTACAATAAGCTGGATAGGACAGTCCCCAGGACTTCAGGTGGCATATACAGGTAGGCACCAATTATGTTGGTAGTGGCAGGTTGTGTGGACCTGATCTCACTCCACAAGGAGTGCTCAGTTGCCAACACTGGTGGACTGGACTGAGTGATTTTCATTCACCTGAAAATTGTGCTCAGATACTAGCATGGCGAGTGGAGCCAGACCAAACAGAACGGCCCTGAGGCCCCTGGTGGTGCATGCAGACACTTGCTGTTGTAGGCAGAGGAGGGGTGATTGCTAGGATCCCAACAAAGTGCTCAGGTGGAGGTAACAGTTGTACTCTGGTTCTGCTATTGGGGAGGGCAGTTTTGCTTTTAGAGGGAGTAGTCATAGGCATGTGGTTGGGGGTGCTTGCTTTGCTCATGTCATGACCCAACAGCAGCTTGCAGAGGCTGTGTTTATATGCAGTAGAATTTGTCCCCAGAGCATGTGAAAATGCATGACTTCCTTTATGGGAGGGAAGGGAGGAGCAGTGGCATCCACTTCAGCTGTGGTGATAGTGGATGCAGGTAGGGAATATCAATGGGTCTCCAGAGATTTGTAGATTAAGGAACTTTAAGCCTCAGGGCAGGATGCAGCCTGGTGGTGTCTGGGCTCTCAAAATGGTGCAGTGCTATGGCTGCTTTAGACTCAGGGGTTTGTGGGACCCAGTGGGAACTCTCTAGAACAATACCTTTGTGTAGTCTCCAGACAGCTTCCGTTGTTAGTTTCAGAGCCCACTAGGGTCAAGGGGTTCTCCCATGGCTAGAATTGTAGAAGTTTTTAGTGGGAATGTGAACTACTGGTGGTCTGTCACTTATACTTTCCCCTTATTTAGGAAATCTCTCCAGACTCCCAGCCAATTTCAATTGAACAGCTACTTAGTTTCCCTCTCCATCCTTGTTTTTAGTATTTCCAACTTCTCTGTGCAATTTCAATTCTTTCTCTTAGATGGACTATTTGAAATGTGATTATCAACTTGATATTTTGGTTCTTCTTTGTGAAAGGGATGAATACCAGATGCATCTAGTCAGCCATATTGAAGCCCCCAGCTGGACATTCAATTTTAGTTTATAGAAGTGGCTAATCGCAGGTATGTTACGGTTCATTTTCCATAATGCCTCACAAAACTGTCAAGTCTACACAGTCACCAAAAATGTGAGAAAAATCATTCCATAGTCATTTCTCCAAAGTATCCACTGATATCATCTTGACTGAGCTCACCTGGTTTTCAAACTCCCTAAAGTTACTTCTCAGTGACACTCCCATATAATGGGAATTACAGGGAAGACCAATGTACACCCTCTAGGGCTATGGACTCCACAGAGCCAACCCTTTAGGTTCTCAGCCATCCCCTCAGCCAACTCCCAATATCTGAGATCTTACTACAGTATTGTGTATATGCCCTGCTACTTAATTAACCCTCATTCTGTTTTTTTCTTTATTAGTCTCAGAGAAAATTATTATTATTTTTTTATTATTATTTTTCTTTTTTTTGAGTTGGAGTCTCACTCTGTCACCCAGACTGGAGTGCAGTGGCCGCTCCTGGCCACCACAGCCTTGACCTGCTGGGCTCCGGCGATCCTTCCGCCTCAGCCTTCCAAGTAACTGGAACTACAGGCGCACACTACCACGCCCAGCTGATTTTTTTATTTATTGTAAAGATGAGGTCTCGCAATTACTTTTGCATCTTTGTCTCAAAGGCAATCACTTTTATTCTTTTATTTTGTGGGTCACGTAACATGATATATCGAATGCACAAAGACTGAAGGAAACAGATTTCAAATAACTCCTGAAAATAGGGGTCAGGAACAATGAAAATTCCTTGATTAAAGGAACTTATGGAAAGTAGTCTCCAGTATTGAGGATACCTTGTTATTAAGTTTCCTGAGTTCTTTTGTTATACTTTATATTTGATTTTAGGCTTTCTTAGGATAAATACAGACCATCCCTTAGTATAGAGATAATTTAGTCCGACTACTCGGTAAAACACTTTGAGGAGTCTACCAGATGACCCTTTAAGTCTCTCCACTCTGTCTAGTGGCAGCACAAACTTTTCTTAGTCTTTAATGAATCCAGGAATTAATTAGCATACCGAATGTTAGCCTCATGAGATTTTTGTCTTACACACATGTATATCAGTCTTCAGAAAAACATCTGTCTGTGTAGCTCCCTCCTGCCTGATAGTTTGCCCCACTAATTTTAGTCATCTTGTCCTCCACAAATCCTGATTTTTAGTCCTCAACTCATTGAGAACCCTATTTGTCTTTGGGTTTTTTCCCCTTATGTTGTGGTCTAAAAGCTGCCTTTTATTAGTAAACTTTGATAATTATGATCATGCTATTTACCCAAACAATTTTGTTTTAGTTTTGTTGCTGTTGTTATTAAATATCTGAGATCACAGACATGTTTATGCCTACTTGAAATATCTAAAATGGTAATTTTACTTATATATTTAACATATACTTTTTAGAAATGTTTCTAATTAAATATAGCAAAATCATCTACCCGTGGTTTATTCAAACAAAGCAGAAATAAGGCAGATCAGTTCTCCAAAGTTGCTTTTAATTCCAAAGAAGTAAATCTTACACATTTTTCTTGTTTGAAACAAAGTCCTGTTTATAAGATTTCCTCTGTTTTATTCATCAAATCTGGGACATGCACCCAATCTTTGGCTTCAGAGCAAGATAAAAGTGGCAAAACTTACTTGTCGGATGAATACAATAAATATGGGTCCTTTTTGCAATGAAAAAGGAATTCTTAAATTGTATATTCAGAATTTGTACCCAAAGAGTAATTATGTGAAAATAAGAAGTATGGTAACATTGTCTCTTCTTTTCTTTTTTGTTTTAATTTTAAATTTTTTATTTTAAAGTTGTGGGTTACAATTCAGGGATAAGTATACAAATATTCATTGTGCAGTTATCCTTGTTGATGAGGTATGCCACCCCCTTTCCCCAGGCAGATTTCCACTACTGCCAATTCCACCACCCCACCCCACCCCACCCCCACAATTTCCCCATACTGTCAGTCCTTTTCTTATAGTATTACGATAGTTCAAGGTCCACCTATAAGTGAAAACATGTGATATTCAGTTCTTTGTTTCTGTGAAAGATCACTCAGTATTATAGATTCTAATTCCATACGGCTTGCTGCGAAGTTCATGATTTTGTTCTTCTTTATGGCTGTGAAATAGTCCATTGTGTATATGTGCCACTTTTTTTTTTTATCCAGTCCTCTTTTGAAGGGTAGCACGGTTGGTTCCATGTTCTTGCTAATGTGAACAATGCTGTGATAAACATACATGTGAAGATATCTTTTCTATACAGTGATTTGAGTTCTTCCAGGTATATTCACAGTTGGGGAATTGTGGGGTCATATGGAAGGTTGATTTTTAGAACTTTTAGGAATCACCACACTGCTTTACACAAAGGCTGTACTAGTTTGCACTCCCATCAACATTGTAGAAGTGTTCCCTTTTCACCACATCCTCTCCATCATCTGTTATTTTCTGAGTTATTAATGATGGTCATTCTGAATGGAGTTAGATACTATCTCACTGTATTTTTTTTTGAATGTCTTTGATGACTAGTGAGACTGAACATTTTTTCATGCTGACTGCTGGTATGTCATGTTTTGAGAAGCATCTATTCGTATCTTTTGCCCACTTTGTAATGGGGCTGTTATTTATTTATTTATTTATTTATTTTTAATTTTTTTTCTTTTCATCTTGTTTGAGTTCCTTGTAGACCCTAGATGTTAGGCCTTTGTCAGACATACTGTTGGCAAATATTTTTTCCCAGTCTGTGGTCTGTCTCCCTGATCTCTTGATGGTTTCTTTGGCTTTGCAGAAGCTTGTCAGTTTGATGAGGTCCCACTTGTCTATCTTATCTCTTAAGGCATGGCTCCTGGGGTTTTGATCAGGAATTGGTTGCCAGGTCCAATTTCCATAAGAGTGTCTCCTGCATTTTCTAAGGTTTTTATAGTTTGAGGTTTCCCGTTTAGGTCTCTGATTCATTTAGCATTAATTTTTGTGTATAGGGATAGGTAGGGGTCCTGTTTCAATATTCTGCATGTGGTCAGTCAGTTTTCCCAGCACCATTTACTGAATAGATTGTCCCCTTCCCAATGATTGGTGGTGGAGGCTTCGTTGAAGATGAGTTTGTTGAGAAATTGAGGTTTTACTTCTGGAATCTCAATTCTATTTCATTGGTCTATATGCCTGTTTTTGTACTAATACCAGGCTGTTTTGATTATTGTAGTTTTATCATAAAGTTTAGAATCTGGGAGTGTAACACTTCCTGATTTGTTTTGTTTGTTTGTTTGTTGTTTTTTTGGCTGAGGATTGTTTTGGCTATTCCTGGTCATTTATATTTCCATATGAATTCCTTTATTGTTGTTTCTAGGTCTAAGAAGAATGTTGCCGGTAATTTGATGGGTGTTGCATTAAATCTGTAGATTGCCTTGGGTAGAATGGACATCTTAACAATATTGACTCTTCCAACCCATGAGCATGGAATATTTTTCCACTTGTTTGTGTCATCCTTGATTTCTTTGAGTACTGTTTTGTAGTTTTCATTGTAAAAGTCTTTCACATCTCTGGTTAGGAAGATGCCAAGGTATTTCTTTCTTTCTTTCTTTTTTGTGTGGCTATTATGAATGGAAATGTGCCTTTTATTTGAATTTCTGTTTGTTTATTATTGGTGTATAGAAATGTGATTGTCTTTTGCACATTTATTTTATACCCTGAGATTTTGCCAAAGTCCTTTATCAGCGCAAGGAGGTTTTTGACAGATTCTCTTGGGTTTTCAAGGTATAATATCATGTCATCTGCAAAGAGAGATAACTTGACTTCCTCTTTTCCTATTTGGATAACCCAATAGCCTTCTCTTCTCTTATTGCTCTAGCTAGAACTTCTGAAACTATGTTGAACAGGATAAGTGAGAGCGTGCATCCTTGTCTTGTTCCAGTTTTCAGTGAAAATGGTTCCAATTTCTGTCTGTTTAGCATTATGCTGGCTGTGGGTTTCTCATAAATGACTCTTACTATTTTGAGGTATGTTCCATCTATGCCTAGATGTTTGAGGGTTTTTATGAAGAAGGGGTGCTGGATTTTATCAAAGCTTTTTCTGCATTTAGTGATATAATCATGTGGTTTTTGTTTTTTCGTCTGTTGATGTATTTAATTATGTTTATGGTCTCATGAATGTTGAACCAGCCTTGCATCCTGGGGATGCAGCCTATTCATCATGGTGGATGATTTTTGAGATGTGTTGTTGAATTTGGTTTGCTAGGATCTTGTTGAGAATTTTAGCATCTATGTTCATCAGAAATATTGTCCTGTAGTTCTCTCTCTTTGTTGGTTCTTTACCTGGCTTGGGTATCTGCTAGAGTCCAGCTCCAACAAGAGAGTCAGGGCCTGACTGGGGAGAATCGGGAAGTGGCGAAAAAAAAAGACGAAGACGACAGGAATCCTCTTCCTGGGGAGAGCTCAAGACTCTGTCAATTTTTATTCAATTCTTACAAGCTTATATAGTTTTTTACTGACCCCTCTACCCACAAAATGTATCCCATGTTACACATTAAATGTTTACATCATGTTTTTTCTTTTGTTTATGGGGAAGTTGACCTTTACAAGTTTCTTCCTGCTACCAGGTGGTGTAACAAAATACCAGCTGCCAATTTATCAGCCACGTCCTGTGACCCCTAGGTCACCTGAATCTCTTCCCTTCGCTATTCTATTACTTTTCCTTTACTAATCTATTTTCTTAATTCTACCCTTATATATACTTTTAGCGGCAATATATTGACTTGTTTTCTCTTTTATATAACCACCCTTATCTTACCTACTACGAATTCTTAATACTATTAATTTTAAAATTTAACTTTCTTAATTCTAATTGCCTTATCTATATTACTTGCTATTTTCTTATCACCTATTTTACATTTTACATTTCGAAACGAAACATGTCTAAATCTACACTTATATATGAAACTAATCTTACTTCTAATCCTAAATATATTTAATTTTAAACCTACATTAAGTGTATATAATTTTAAGTTTACCTTAAAACTTAATTATTTCCTATTCCTTATATTTAACTAATACCTACATCTATAATAAACATTTATCTTTTAATTATGACTGCTATCTATTTAATTCTAATCCTTACTTTAATTTTAACCTTCTTTCTAATTAAACTATAATATTTCTTAAATCAAAAGGCATGTCTGTGACTTGTTTTTCCCAAAAACACCTGTTTGTGGAGATACTCTGTCTCAGTTTCTCACTCCCTCATCAATCACAACTGTCAATGTTGTTACTTATAAAGGGTGTGAGGAAGTACTTGTTTTTCCTTTTTAGCTAAAGGCTGCAAACTTTGCATTCCCTTGTCCATTCAGGGGGGAAATTTTTTGCTGTTGAGCCCTTTTTACATTTTTATACATAGGTTTATTGCTAATTCCACATCCTTGCACATTCTAAGGGGCACCCTTTTTGCTGCAATCTCATCTCCATTATGCCTATGTATAATTTTTGCTGTCAAATGCCATCATCTATTTGCGCATCTATTATCTCAATTAAAGAGGGAATATTCTCAAGCCTACGCACACAATCCTTCAAAGTTAGGGAAGGTTCGTCAACAGGATCCATGGGGCTTTGCCTCCGTCATGGCCGCATCTTACTGGGGCCTTGCTCCCAGCCGGTGTTTTTCCTGTTTTCAGGTCCCTTTTACCTTACTTTTACTAGTGATTGCGGCTCCCTGCAGGTATCAATGTGATGTTAGCATCATAAAATGATTTGGGGAGAGTTCCATCTTTCTCAACTGCCTGGAATACTTTCAATAGGATTGGTATCAGTTCCTCCTTGTATGTTTTGTAGAATTCTGCTTGGAAACCATGTGGTCCAGGGATGTTTTTGTAGGCAGTTTTCTTATGACTTAGTCAGTTTCCTGGATTGTTATTGGCCTATTTAGGATCTTGATTTTTTTCTTGTTTCAACCTAGAGAGGTTGTGTGATATCAGAAAGTCCTCCATTTCCTTTAGGTTTCAAGTGTGTTTCCATGCAAGTGTATGTAATAGTCTCTGATAATCTTTTGTATTTCTTCAGGATCAGATGTGACTTCATCTTTTTTGTTTCTGATTGTGTTTATTTGGGCTTTTTCTCTCTTTCTTCTTGGTCAGTCTAACTAAGGGACCATCGACCTTGTTTACTCTTTCAAAGAATCAGCTTTTGTTTCATTGATTTCTTGTTTTATCTTTTTGTCTTCTGTGTCCTGGATTTGGGCTTTTATTTTGGTGATCTGGATTCTTCTGCTGAAGTTAGGCTTTTGATGATCTTGCTATTCCAGTTTCCTTAGGTGACTTATTAGGCTGTTAGTTTGTGATTTCTCCATTTTCTTCACATGCATTGGTAGAGATATGAATTCCTCTCTCACTACTGATTTTATGGCATCCCAGAGATTTTGGTAAGTTGTTTCTTCATTTCTGTTTGTTCCCAGGTATCTCTGTTTTTGATTTCCATGTTGATCAGAAGTTGCTTAGCATCATACTGTTTAGGGTCCATGTCTTTGTGAGTTTTGGGAGAACTTTGTTGGTGTTGATGTTTACTTTTATCCCACTGTGGTCTGAGAAGATGCATGGCAAATTTAAATCTTATGGAATTTGTTTATGCTTGATTTACGGCCAAGGATGTGGTCAATCCTAGAGTACGTTCCATGTGGTGATGAGTAGAATGTATATTCTATGGTCATTGGGTGGAGTATTCTGTAGGTATCAATTAAGTTCATTTGGTCAAGAGTCATACTGAGTTTCCAGATCTCTTTGCTGATCTTTTGTCTTGATGATCTTCCTACGGTTGTGAGTAGGGTATTAAAGTCCGCAGCTATTATAGTGTTTGAGTAAGTATCTTTTTTGAGTTTTCCTAGAAGCTGCTTTTTGAAAGTTGGTGCTCCTATGTTGGGTGCATATATGTTTAGGATGGATATTTCTTGTTTGTGTATTAAATCTTTTTTGTTATATGGTGACTTTCTATATCTTTTTAAATTTTTGTTAGCTTAAGGGATATTTTGTCTGATATCAAGATCACAACTCCTGCTTTCTTTTGTGTTCTATTTGCCTGAAATTTTTCTTCCCATACTCTTACTTTGAGTCTGTGAGTGTACTTTCTGGTGAGATGAGTCTCTTGGAGACAATAGATTGTTGCCTCATGATATTTTATCCATTTTGCTATTCAATGTCTTTTCATTGGTGCATTTAGTCTGTCCATATCCTGGCTAATTATTGAAATGTGTCAGTTTATCCCAGTCATGATGTTTTTGTAGAGTTGTTGTTGTTCCTGTTTGTTTGTTGTCTTTCTTTTGATTTTTGGGTTGATGTATGTGTGTTTTAAATCTTTTTCCTGCACTCTTGTGAACAATATTGTCATTCTCTTTTCCTTTTCTTCTGTGTTTAATACTTTCTTAAGTGTTTCTTATAGAGGTGGTCTAGAGGCAGTGTAAATTCTTAGGGATTGAATACCTGGGAAAGATTTTAATCCTTCCTCACAGATGAAGCTTAACTTAGCTGGCAGGTTATTCTTGGTTGAAATTGTTTATCTTTGAGATCTTTGAAATTGGGCTTCAAGCTCTCCTAGCCTGAAGTGTTTCTGTAGATAAATCTTCTGCTATTCTAATTAGTCTTCCTGGTAGGTAGTCTGACCTTTTTCTCTTGTTGCCTTTAGGATATTTTCTTTTATAACTACTTTGTTTAGGTGAATTGTTAAGTGTCTGGAAGTTAGTTTTCTCATTTTTTTATCTTTCAGGGGTTCTCTGAATCGCTTGTGTTTGTTGGTCACATCACTGATGAGATGAGGGAAGTTTTCTTGAATAATTTCATGGAATGTTTGTTCCGGGGTGGTCTCTGTCTCTCTTTCTGCCTCAGGAAGTCCATTTACTCTTAGGTTCAGCCTCTTGAAATAATCGCTCATCTCTTGGAGGTTTTATTCTGTCTTCTTAAGCTTCTTTCCTGTTTTTGACAGTTTGGATTAGTTCTGTATTTTGGGCCTCAAGCTCTGAGATTCTTTCTTCTTCTTGGCTAATTCTGCTTTCTATGCTTATCAGTTTGTTATTTATTTCTTTCACAGTATTCTTTACTGCTGTTATCTCAGTTATCAACTCCTTCCTATTTTCCTCTTGTCTCTCCTCAATTCTTTTTATTCTCTCTATTAGTGTCTTGATATCTGGGTTTGTAGTTTGAGACCAGTCATTCTGGGGGTTCTTCTTTGTTTGCATTCTGAAGTCTGTTTTCTCCTTGTCTGACCTCCCAGGTGTTTGTGTGAGACCCTTATTCTTCTTTTAGTTTTTCTTCATTTGTATAGATTTTCCTTCCCACCCCTTTTCTCCACCTTCATTAATTCTGTTGTTCAGGTATGGCAGGGTTGCTTTTACTTCTGTTTGCTCAATAACCTATTCTTCCTTATGTGGAGTCTCTGACTTTGTTCAATTCTGAAGCTGGACTGTGGGTTGGGGCTGTACATTTTGCAGTTTTGTGATTTAATTGAAGGAGAGGAACTGTGATTCAATATCTATCTGCAAATCCCAGTATCCATTGATAAGTGTATGGGCACCCTGGAACCTACTCCCCACTGCCTTGTCATCTGTCCAGGCAGTGGGGGTATTTGTTTGCTCCCTGCAAGCAAAATGAGATAAGAAAAAGGAAAAGAATTGAACAAGGATGGAGGCGGAAGCTAGAGGAAGGTGGAGAGAGAGAAAAGTAAGAGGGAAAGCAGACAGATGTACTGACTAACAAATGAAAAGAGACACAAAGACAGTAAAGGGTAAAGAAAAAAACTAAAACATGCAACAATCACACAAACATACAAGTCAACCAACCTCCCTTGATGTACTCTTCCCGTACACAAACAGGAATCTAAAGAAAAAAAATCAGTAAAATAACAGAAACAATGCAAGTACAAAAGCGTTATCAAAAACAGAAAGAAGAGAGGAAAAAAACTAAAACATAAAACAAAAACGAGCAAGACAGACAAAGAATAAAAATAAAAAGAATAAAAATAAGGAGCCAGACTTGCTCTGAGGTCATTCCTGTAAGTCCAAAGTCCTTTCAGCTCTCATTGTGGTCTTATAGGGTTGCTCAAAGCTTGGACCAGATGCCCCAGGCGTGCTGTGGAAGGACAGCGGATCAGATCTGGACTCAGCCAGCTTGCTGCTTGTCAAGTCTGATAGATCTGACATGTCTGTGTCCAATCTAGCATAGGGGAGGGGCTTCTGTCTCTCACAGTTTGATGCGGTTACCTTAGGTCCAAGTTGGAAGCTGGGCGGAGATTGGCGGAGCTGGGCGGGGCAGTACAGGTCTCTGCCTGGTCCTGGGAGAGAGAAAGTTGCTGCTGTCTGCGGTTCTTCACTGAGCATGGCCCTTCTCTCTGGCTTTTCCCGATCCTCTCCATCCACTGATGGGACTCGTTGCTCCAGCTGACCTGCTACAACAGGCGATGGTGTGGGCCAGGCAGGTAACAAGAATTAGCTGGACTAAGCAGGCTCCTCTCAGGTGAGTTCTGTGCACCGCAGCCCAAATCTCAGGGCTGGTGGGTCTTGTAGTCACCCTCAGAGGGGGGTCCCTGGTACATGAACTCAAGTCTCCCCTCAGATGGACCCTCACTTTCCCACCAGCACAAGCCTACTCATGCAGAGAGTCTTTATGAACACTTGCCCCTGCGGAGACTCTCACAGTCTGACCTCTCTGGTGGCCATCTTGTCCCCCTTCTCGTCTCTTCTATTACATACTAAAAAAAAAAAAAAAAATCTATTTCTCAAAAAGGTCTAAATAAATGAAGGTTATAACTTTGTTTTGAAATACAATCTGGAAATCAATGTTGACCCCAAAGGAATAAAGCTAATTAAAGTAAAAGATGGAAATGTATATGATTAGTGATATATGTGATTACTACATATATCTTATAATAGTTAAGTGGAATGTTCTTCAACTTCTGAGTTAGTAAAATACCTCAGTGTTGTTGATTTATGTGCTAGAATGTCTGTCATTATTTAAATTTGTGACTCTTTTATGCAGTTATTTTAAAAACAATTCTTCATAAAAATTAGTTATATGACAAAAATTAATGGCTGTATGTGGTTCTCTCCTACTTTTCAACACCTCCTTGACTTACAAATATTTACAAAATAAGGTTGTGTGTTACTGCAACAGTACATGTGGATCTACAACTGTGTGTTAATGTAAATACAAATTATTGGAAAACCGTAGGAACTAAAATATATTAGGAACAGGATTTACTTACTGTAAGCTAGTTAATCATGGATTTCTCCCATTTGACTTCAAACTTAAATATATTAAAACTACGTACACGTATGAACTATGTGAAACTTCTTTTTGTAAATTTAGCATGCAAATATGCATGCAACTTTAAAGAGGTCACAGAAATAAACAAATAAGTAATATTGGTCATGATTATCTTTTATATCAATTTTATGTGATATTTGTTTATTCAAGAACATGAAAATGTTTTGTTTTGTATCACCAGATCAGTAAATAAGATAATGATACATGCCACAAAATGATTTTTGTGAATGAAACTTGATTTAAATTAGACAGTACATGAAATATATGATTCAACATGAAAGCAAAAACAGATAGGATTTATGACTGGCTTTTCTGTATACAAGAATAAATTGGTCTGTTCAAGCTGAACAGAATATCTTTTAGATCAATGATATGAGTGTGAATAAGTAATGGTTTTGTAGATAACATATGCTTTGTATTGCAAATAACCCATATTTATAGTGATTATGTATCAAGAGAAATGAAACAATGCATACTAGGTTGGTAACTGTGTGCAATTTATTAGTATGGGCATGAATTCAATTTATTTGTCATATTGACTTACCAGAATATGCTAGGTTTATGCAAAGACTTTATTAGCCTGGAAAAGAAACAGAGTAGCTATATTCTTCAGAATTTAGGTTTAGAATTAAAACATTCTATTCTCATTATTTGTGACCAACACTGCAATATAAATCATTTTCAAATATTTCCCTCACCATGGGAAAACAGAAATAAACTCATATAAAATAAATTAGTCAGAATTTATTTTGTGACCAATGGTAGTAAATGCATATGTATAACTTATGTAACGTGCTAATCAATAAATACTTTTAAAATGTTATGGTTATTTTCCTCTTTACTTTCTTTTAGTATATGTGGCTCCATTCACTAACATTTTTAAACAGTTATTTAAAAATGCAATTCATTATAAGGAGAGGCCATATCAAGAGATGCCACAAAATAGTTCAACTCCCATCCTTATTAAGTTAAAAGAATACTTTGAAGGATTTTAATTTTTTTATACTCGGTAGATTGTAAATGAAGCAGATCATAAATCATTTAAATTATAACTATGAACATTATCTTTTAATTAATGTTCTAGAAATTAGTTTATAAAGAGGATTTTGTTGAAAAATAATCTCAAAGTTTATCAATTGAGTGTAGGAGGATTGGAATATGGGGAATAATGCATTCAATATTATTAATAATAAGCTTTTAATTCAATTATGGATATTAATTGTAGATAACAAGACTTCATCTGCATTTTAAATTTTATCTGAGAATTTTGCTTCAAGTTATGACTGAGCAGCTCCTATGAAAACAACTTTTCCAAAGATAATTGTAAATTTGGAAACAGAGGGCCTATTGGAAGGTACTAGAGAGAAAAAAAGTGCAAGCAGAAACTAGAAGGGAGTTATCTCTTGGGGGAAAAAAGAGAGAGAGAATAGCATTGTATAGATTTCTCATATTTTATGGCTTTTAATCTGAGAGCATATAGGACAGTTAAAAGTCTGATGGACAACCCATAGTTAAGCTGGTTTGAAGAATCAGGGAACAGAGGATAGAACAACTGCAGTTATGGAAAAATAAAGGAGAAATTTCAGGAAGGTGAAATTCCCCAAATTGGAAAGCCAGAGAGTGAGAGCACCAAGTTGTATGTATAATCACTACTCAAATGTCTGGCATAGCCATCAACCATGCACAAATGGAGTAGACATCAAATATCCAGTTAAAAGAATTGAATTGAAATTTGAGCTGCCAGTTGTCACAAGGGAGACACATTTAGTTGGTTGATTTCAATCTGCTAAAAGCAACAATAACAACAATAACAACAACAACACTTAAACACTCATAGAATAACAGAATCTGGATTTTCTACAACATATCACACTTCGCAAAGCTGCCATACAAAGCTACTCAACATACTAAAAAAAGAGGAAGAACACCACAAAACATGACTCATTCTCAAGAGAAAACACAATTACCATAGAGTAAGTTTTAGATAACCTAGGCATTAGAATAAGCTATAGGAATTTTAGTGCAGCTACTGTATTTATGCTCAATATCACAAGTGAAAATATGCTTATAATAAATTAAAATATAAAGAATATCAGCAAAAAATAAAAATTGAAATTCTAGAACTGAAAATATAGTATTTAAAATATTAGCTAATTTATAAAACACATAAATCTCACATCTATAAAATTATTAAAAATATACTATTCCTTCTGGTATCCCTAAGGCTAGTTTATGTAGTCCCAGTCAAAGTTTAATAACTTGATGACTTTATCCTATAATTTAATTATGGAAATAATAATATAGCTGGCATAAATAATAAAGCAAATATTTACCCAATTCTCTGTCATCTCTTAGGACAATGAAGAAACACAAACCCCCATTATGTATCTGCTTACCAATTCTCTATTCATTTTAAGTTCATGTAGCAAATAGCTCAGCCAGCTAATTAAATAATATTTGTTTTAGCAAAAAAAAATTTGAGGAAATTCTTTCAAAAAACTTTTCTCTATTTCTCTGTCATATCATATGTTGGTAACTGATGCTTCAGGCCATGACTCTGTTCCTTATGTCTTCTCATTGGGCACCGGTCTAAATAAAAATAAAATAATGTTTAAAAATAAAATAATAAGTGGAAATGCATTACGGAGGTAGAATGTAGGAGCTCTTTAAATTGAAGGAAAGAACTAGGTAAAAACTTGCAATAATCATATAAACTATCAGAGAGAAATCCCAGAGAAAAGCATACCACAAAAAGTATATCCAAAGGTCATGACATAAATAGCAAAATGAATATCCATCCATGTAGGTTACTAGTAAATCCACAGTAAATTTATAGAATATTATCTATAACTGATAGTGCATTGAAATTGATTGTTGATCATCATAATTACTAATTATGAACCTCAAAGTTATTATGGTGATGAAACTGACAATGTGAAACTAAGGAATTACAATATTGATAATTCCCTTGTGCTAGGTTTAATGCAAGAAGTTTGATTACCCTGCGACAGAGTTGCTGTCTTGTGTTGGTCCTCTTGAAAAACATCCACCAAGTGAACTCCTAAGCAATAGCCAGCCTCAACCGCTATCCATGTCAGGAAGCCATCTTGTATATCCTGTCCAGACAAGCCTTCAGATAACTGCGGACCCAGTCAGCATCTGAATACAACTACAGAAGACAAAGTAATCTGCAGCCCTGTTTTATACACCTACATTTAGGAATAATTTTTAATGCCCAAAGTATATCCAGAACTTTCCACTGTGCTTGGTATAAAGTTTGTTTCTACTTTGATTATGTAACAACTGTTCAGACAAGCTTACATATGAGGAAGCTGAGAAACAAAGAGTTTAAGTTATACACAGTCTCATACCTAAGCTACTAACAGGAAATAATGGGTAATTCACATAAAGTACTTAGCACAATGTCTGACACATAAGTACTTAGCACAATGTTTTACACATAATGGGCACACAGCAAAATTTAAGCCATAATTGTAAGTATCACTATTACTGTTTAAGTTGAAACTTCAAGTAAACTAAGAGTAGTACATGAGACTGCAATTTAGAGAACTTTGCAGGAAAAACAAAACAAAACAAAACAAAACTTGGAAAACCTTGTACATCCTTTAATTATTGAAATATCTAGAGAATGCTCCCTTGTTATTTGCAGTACATGAAAAAATATTGGGAAGTGCCTTGCCTCTCCCTTGAAGTGCCGAAATAATCACATGAGAGGCATTCAGATCAGGGGTTCTATTCTGGACTTTGCCATTTATTTGGGCAGGTCCCAGGACTTTTCTGGTACCCTGTTTCTTCATCTATAAATTAAGATAACTAGACCACTAGAAAATGTAGTATCCTTTTAGCTTAACATTTTCTGCCCTACAAGTTTTATTTATATTTAAGTATACCTGAAATGCAAAGCATAGTAATCTACATCTTGTCCACAGTTGGTGAGATCTCAGAAAATATAAGAACATTGGGTACTTAGGGAAGATGTGGTCTGGAGAAGAAATATTGATGATGAGCCATAAGTAAAGTGGTGGAGACACAATTCCCCCAAAAAACTTTAGTTTTAGATACTTTCCAATGATTTTATCTATCTTGGAATCCAAGTATAAAATTAAAATTGCTTCAGGCTAAGAGAAAAAATTAATGAATTCTGTAGTGAGCATCTTAATGAGTCTGTGAGGCTGCACAGGTCACATGCCCATGAAGCCAGCCATAACTTGAAAAGGGCAAAATAGTAGGCTGTCCAAACTTCTCGCTTTACAGGCAAGAGAAGTGAGCTCCAAAGAGAATTGGCTTACTAATGATCATCCTGGTAGCAAGGCTCACCAAAAGACCTAGAACCCAGAAATAGAGAGGCTTTTCATAACAGCAAGTTATGTAATTCTAAGGCAGTGAATCATCAATGTGTGGGGAAATGCCAAGGAAATGCCCCATAAGACTTTCCAAATAAAGATGGGTTCTGTGGATGAGAAGGAGAAGCAGTGAGTTTGTTCCTCAACATAACTTCTTAACAAATGCCATAGTCCACCCATATCCTAATGGGTTTACACCTCTATGACACGTTTATATTGAAGATTGGTCACCATTTACTTTTTTTCTCTAAGAGGTCAGATGGTAAATATGTTTGACTTTGTAGTCTCTGTTGCAACTAAGCTGCGTTGCGGTAGTATGATAGATGCAATAAACAATGTGTTAAGTGAATGATCATGGCCACATTCCAGTACAACTTTATTTATCAAAACAAGCAGCAGTGTAGATTTAGGCCAGAGACAGTAGTTTGCCAATATACGATTTCTTCATATGTATTTCTTATATAGACTTTGGATATCTTTGAACTAGGTGTTTGTTAGAGAACTATGGGCTTGTACTGGGTAAGTTCCTGGAAAGTAGAGCATGTATTTTCTGAATCACTTTTGTAAAACCCCAATGTGTACCTCAAAGGCACACGTTTCAATCAATTTTATAAATGCTACACAAATACAAGGGGTGACCCCCCCAAAAAAGGAATTTGTTTAAAAAAGCATTTATTCTTACATGTTTAAATTTCAGCCAACTTCAAAGTTTTCTTCATTACACCTATCGAGATGTTTTTTCCACTGCTCAAAACAGTTTTTGAACTCATCAATTTTGATGATGCCTTTTAGTGTTTCTGCCTTTTATTTGTTTATTTGTTTCACCTATTCTGGATGAGAACTTCTTTCATCCAGGGAAATTAGAATAAACAAACAAACAAAAAAAGTTGCTTGGGGCAAGAGTCAATGAATAGGGAGGGGAGGAAATGAGGGTCATGCCATTTTTATAAGACCTTATATTTTGAGTTGCAGATTGTGACACAAACTTCTCAAAACTTCCAGATAAAAATCTTGGTCTGCCAATTGACCCAGAGGAACAAATTCCAAGTGTACTACAATAGGCCCATTCTCCAAAAGATAATTTTGGGTTTTTTGGGTTCTCCCCTCATAAGAACATGGCATAACTCATAACCATCTTGTAGAAGTATTACCTACTTAGTGAATTTTATTGCTCATTAATTCTCATGTACATACACAATCTATTCAACAGCTCCCAGGTGATGCACGGAAAACAAAAGGAAAAATAACAAAGTCCGTTTTCTCAATGTGCTTACAATACAGGACATTTCAGATAAAGAAAACATGGAGATAATACAACTCAATGTGTCCTTATGGAAGACAGTGGCCACCTGAAATCAACTGAGAGATTGAAAAAGGCTTAATATAGGAGGTGACATCTGAGCTAGTGTTTATCAAACAGCTAAGGATAAAGGCAATTTTCAGGCATAGGCATCATCCTATATGACAGTGCAATGAAGGAAGCTTTATTATTGTAAATTATGTAATTCTCAACACTAATTTGCTCAAACAGACTTTGACATTGTCCTTGGCCCTACTGTTTTAAATCACTTTTAACTTGTCAGCTTTTTGCCAAAATATTTTCCCATTAAATTCACCTACTCACCAATTTCAGAATTAATTGGAATAGAACCTGGCAGAAAAATCCCTTTAATACTAATTTAAGTCTGGAAATCATCTTGATGTAAAATTCTATATGGAAAACTAATCATTGATATTACTGTCAGGGTTTGTAAACTCTTTTCTGCATCTCTTTTATATGCATGAGATACCTATATATACACACACAGAACGGGTAGCTGAACTCCTACCTTCTACTTTATCCCAGTAATGTGTGTTATACTGTACTTGGTGTTATTTCTTAACTCATGTTTCATCTCAGATGTTCTTTTTTCCATTTTTGTTTGTTTAGTGTCTATTACCGTGGCATAATTTAGCTAAAATAAACTATTCAGCTCAAGTGCATAATTGTATGAATCAATATGAGACCACCACTACAATTAAAATGGAATAAATTCCCATCACCTCAAAAGTTTCCTTATGCCCCTAGTGCTTTATACCTCCTTCACCCATGGTGGTCCCAGGCAATCACTGATCTACGTTTTGTCACTATCATTCAAGATACCTTTGATAATTTTATATACATTTAATCATATAGTATATACCCTTTTGCACCTGAATTATTTCACTTAGCATAATGATTTTGAGATTTACTTGTACCATTGACCATATCAGTACTTCATTTTTATTGCTGAGTAGTATTGCATCATTTCAGGTATTTTCTTTAGATAAAGAAGGGAAACAGACTTCATAACATATCTTGTTGCTGACTAGAGGCAGCCATGTGGTTTATTGCCTTTGGAAGCATTCTAAAATACTTCTAGAGTAAGAGAGAAAGAGTCCTGCCATTTATTAACTATGTCCACAACAGGTAAAGGAAGGGGGAAGTGATAGCACAGGTGTCACATATTTGCAAGCTATGGTTTGCATGCTACTGATTTTGCATGAACTTTCTCTACTATGTTTCATATTTTCAACCACTCTTTGCTATCAAGCCATCTACTATTGCTTAGAATTCCATGTTTTCATGTAGCAACATATTTGTGTGCTAATAACAAGAAGTTCGTTGCTAATCCTATCACATGGTTCTACAAATTTACACATAGATTTATGCCTCGTTTTTTTGTTGATTATACAATGATTTATTTCATAATCTGTTTAATGTCATATTAAATGAATTTTTTTTTTTTTTTTTTTGAGTTGGAGTCTCACTCTGTCTCCCAGACTGGAGTGCAGTGGCTGCTCCCAGCCACCACAGCCTCGACCTGCAGGGCTCCGGCGATCCTTCCACCTCAGCCTTCCAAGTAGCCGGAACTACAGGCGATTTTTTGATTTATTGTAGAGATGAGGCCTCGCTGCCCAGGCGGGTCTCAAACCCGCGGGCTCAGGCAATCTACTCACCTCAGCCTCCCAAAGGCGCGGGATTACAGGCTGAGCCACCGAGTCCGGCTAAATGAAATTTTTATAGTTGTTTCTCTTCATAAAATCTCTAGCAAAGTACTTGTTATATATTGGTTAAAGAGAAGGTTACAAACCAGGAAGAAAAACAAAACAAAAACCCACAATGAAACAAAACAAAAAAACTTGAATAATCAAAACCCACATCCTGGTACTTGAGACCACATTCTGATTCCTGACATAGTCTTTCAGATAGGCAGCACAATCTCTCCTAGACAATAAGTAAAAATAAGCTATTGCTTTCTGGAGTGTCCCAAGAGGAAGGCGGGATGGAAGTGTTGGTTGTCCATCTCTTTTATGTAGTGACTCTCTTTAAGATGCTACATTTTTAACTTTCTGTCTGTTATATTGTATCATTGAGACTCTCAGTAGTTCATTTTTAGTATACCTGTCTAACCCAACAGTAACAGGACAGAATGAAACAAGTCAATAAATTTATGTAAATAAACAATATCCAATCTTAATTCAATTGCTCGAAAACTAAAATGAGAATCTATGAAGACTTACTAAATAGTCTTAGAACATTCAATTAAGAAGAGGGTAACTATTAGTAAAAATCTCACTTTAACTGTGAGCATCCAAAAGAAACTATATTACAGGTAAGAATGGATAGAGTAAGAAAAATCTAAAAAACAAATTGGGAAATTATTTGAAGTTTTTTTTTACAATATGAAAGTACTTAAAGTGCAATCAGAATGCGTGGTCATCAATTTCTATTATACTAACAAATAGCAAATTAAATCATGTGAACTTTGAGATAGTTTATACATCAAATTTAAAAGATTTATAGTCTAAAAAATGAAAATGCAATTTTCCAGAAAGTTTAATTATTTCATTTAAAATATGAAATGATATGCATATTATTTTGAGTTCTTTTTTATAATTAATCAGTATTTTTTATTATGGTTTTGTGGGGTACAGTTAAGGGTTAGGTGTACAATTACATTTCATTCAGGCACCCTGTTGTTAAGAGGTGTTTACCCAGCCCCAGACAGATATTTGCTACTGTTAATCCCATCCCCATCCCCCCCACAGTTTTCCAGTACCGTCAGTCATTTTCTTATAGTATTGCATTGAATGTTCAAGGTCCATTATATGAGTGAGAACATGTGATATTCTGATCTTTGTTTCTGTGAGAGGTCACTCAGTATTATAGACTTTAGTTCCATCCAGGTTGCTGCGAAATTCATGATTTTGTTCTTTTTTATGGCTGCGTAGTATTCCATCGTGTATATGTACCACATTTTTTTAATCCAGTCCTCTTTTGATGGGCAGCATGGTTGTTTCCAGGTTCTTGCTATTGTGAACAACGCTGCAATAAACATACGTGTGCAGGTATCTTTTTTATAGAGTGATTTGTGTTCTCCAGGGTATATTCCCAGTAGGGAGATTGCAGGGTCATATGGAAGGTCAATTTTTAGAGCTTTTAGGAATCGCCACACTGCTTTCCACAGAGGTTGCACTAGTTTACACTCCCACCAACAGTGTAGAAGTGTTCCCTTTTCACCACACCCTCTCCAGCAGCTGTTATTTTTTGAGTTGTTGATAATTGCCATTCTGACTGGGGTTAGGTGGTATCTCAGTGTGGTTTTGATTTGCATCTCCCTGATGATTAGTGAGGTTGAGCATTTCTTCATGTGTTTGTTGGCTGCTCGAATGTCTTCTTTTGTGAAGTGTCTGTTTATATCTTTTGCCCATTTTATAATGGGGTTGTTTGTTTTCTTCTTTTCAGTACGTTTCACTTCCTTGTAGATCCAGGATGTTAAGCCTTTGTCAGCCCTAGAGTTGGCAAATACTTTTTCCCAGTCTGTAGGCTGTCTCCCTGCTCTCTTGATGGTTTCTTTGGCTTTGCAGAAGCTTGTCAGTTTAATAAGGTCCCATTTGTCTATCTTCTCTCTTAAGTCCTGTGGGTTTCGGGTTTTGTACAGGAATTTGATGCCAGTTCCAATTTCCATGAGAGTATTTCCTTCCTTTTCTAAGGTTCTTATGGTTTGAGGTTTTACATTTAAGTCTCTGATCCATTTGGAGTTAACCTTTGTGCATGGGGATAGATAGGGGTCCTGTTTCAATCTTCTGCATGTGGTCAGCCAGTTTTCCCAGCACCATTTACTGAATAGGTTCTCCTCTCCCCATTGGTAGGTGGTGGGGGCTTTGTCGAAGATGAGTTGGTTGAGAAATTGAAGTTTTGCTTCTGGAATCTCAATTCTGTTCCATTGATCTATATGCCTGTTCCTGTACCAATACCAAGCTGTTTTGATGATTGTAGCTTTATAGTAAAGTTTGAAGTCTGGTATTGTGATACCACCTGCTATGTTTTTGTTGCTGAGGATTGTCTGGCTATTCTTGGACGTTTGTGTTTCCATATGAATTCCTGTGTTGTTTTTCCTAGGTCTGAGAAGAATGTTGTTGGTAATTTAATGGGTATTGCATTGAATTTGTAGATTGCCTTAGGTAAGATGGACATCTTCACAATGTTGATACTTCTGATTCATGAGCATGGGATATTTTTCCACTTGTTCGTGTCAGCTTTGATTTCTTTGAGCAGTGTTTTGTAATTTTCATTGTAAAGGTCTTTCACGTCTCTGGTTAGGAAGATGCCAAGGTATTTCATTTTTTTGTGGCTATCGTGAATGGAATTGTGTTTTTTATTTGGGTTTCTGTTTGTTTATTATTGGTGTAGAGAAATGCGATTGTCTTTTGTACATTTATTTTGTATCCTGAGACTTTGCCAAAGGCCTTTATCAATGTAAGGAGGCCTTTGACAGATTCTCTTGGGTTTTCAAGGTACACCATCATATCATCTGCATAGAGAGATAACTTGACTTCCTCTTTTCCTATTTGAATACTTCTGATTGCCTCCTCTTCTCTGATTGCTCTAGCCAGGACTTCCAATACTATGTTGAACAGGAGGGAGAGAGTGGGCATCCTTGTCTAGTTCCAGTTTTCAGGGGAATTGATTCCAACTTTTGTCCATTTAGGAGTATGCTGGCTGTGGGTTTCTCGTAGATGGCTTTTACTATTTTGAGGTATGTTCCCCGTATGCCTAGATGTTCAAGGGTTTTTATCAAGAAGGGGTGCTGATTTTATCAAAAGCTTTTTCTGCATCTAATGATATGATCATGTGGTTTTTGTTTTGACATCTGTTGATGTATTTAATTACATTTATGGTTTTACGAATGTTGAACCAGCCTTGCATGCCAGGAATGAAGCCTACTTGGTCATGGTGGATGATTTTTGAGATGTATTGCTCAATCCGGTTTGCTAGGATTTTGTTGAGAATTTTAGCATCTATGTTCATCAAAGATATTGGCCTGTAGTTCTCTTTCTTTGTTGGATCTTTACCTGGCTTGGGTATCAATGTGATGTTGGCTTCATAAAATAATTTGGGGAGAGTTCCATCTTTTTCAATCACCTGGAATACCTTCAGTAGGATTGGTATCAGCTCCTCCTTGAATGTCTTGTAGAATTCTGCTGGAAAGCCATCTGGACCAAGGCTTTTTTTTGTAGGAAGTTTTCTTATTACGTAGTCGATTTCCTTGATTGTTATTGGTCTATTTAGGGTCTCAATTTCTTCTTGTTCCAACCTAAGTAGGTTGTGTGATGTCAGAAAGTCCTCCATTTCCTTCTGGTTTTCAAGTTTGTTTCCATACAAGTGTACGTAGTAGTCTCTAATGATCTTTTGTATTTCTTCAGGGTCATATGTGATTTCATCTTTTGTGTTTCTGATTATGCTTATTTGTTTTTTTTTTTCTCATTTTTTCTTGGTCTAGCTAGGGGACCATCAATCTTGTTTACCCTTTCGAAGAACCAGCTTTTTGTTTCATTGATTTTTTGTATTATCTTTTTGTCTTCTATGTCCTGGATTTGGGCTTTTATTTTGGTCATCTGGATTCTTCTGCTGAAATTAGGGTTTTTGTGGTCTTGCTTTTCCAGCTTCTTTAGGTGGCTTGTCAGGTTGTGAATTTCTGTTCCTTCCATTTTCTTCATGTGTGTTTGTAGGGATATGAATTCTCCTCTTACTACAGATTTCAGGGCATCCCAGAGATTTTGGTAAGATGTTTCTTCATTTTCATTTGTTTCCAGGTATCTTTTGATCCCTGTTTTGATTTCTTCGTTGACCCAGGAGTTGTTTAGCATCATGCTGTTTAGTGTCCATGTCTTTGTGGGTTTTGGGGGGACTTTTTTGGTGTCAATGTTTATTTTTATTCCACTGTGGTCCGAGAAGGTGTTTGGTAGAATTCCGATCATTTTAAATTTGCTTATGCTTGATTTATGGCGAGTATGTGGTCGATCTTAGAATATGTTCCATGTGGTGATGAGTAGAATGTGTATCCTGTGGTCTTTGGATGGAGTGTTCTGTAGGTATCAATTAAGTCCATTTGGTCCAAAGTCACATTGAGGTTCCGGATCTCCTTGCTGATTTTTTGCCCTGATGATCTGTCTAGGGTTGTGAGTGGGGTATTAAAGTCCCAAGTTATGATAGTGTTAGAGTCAATATCTTTCTTTAGTTTTCCAAGAAGTTGTTTTATGAAAGTTGGCGCACCTCTGTTGGGCGTAAATATGTTTAGGAAAGATATTTCTTGTTGATGGATTGAGCCTTTTATCATTATGTAGTGGCCTTCTGTATCTTTTTTGATTTTTAATAGTTTGAAGGGTATTTTGTCTGAAATTAAGATGGCTACGCCTCCTTTCTTTTGTATTCTGTTCGCCTGCAAGTTTGTTTCCCATCCTCTTACTTTGAGTTTGTGGGTGTCCTTTCTAATGAGGTGAGTCTCTTGAAGGCAATAGATTGCTGCCTGATGATATTTTATCCATTTTGCCAATCTATGTCTTTTCAGTGGTGCATTTAGTCTGTTCACATTTAGGCTAATAATTGAAATGCAAGAGTTGATCCCTGTCATAAGGTTCTTACAGACTTGTTCCTGTTTATTTGTTGTCTTTCTTTGGGTTTTGGAGTTGGTTCATGTGTTTTTTTAATCTTTTGCCTGTACTCTTGTGAAGAATGCTGTTGTTCTTTTTTCTTTTTCTTCTGTGTTCAGTACTTTCTTAAGTGTTTCTTGTAGAGGTGGTCTGGTGGCGGCGTAGTTTCTTAGGGATTGGATGTCTGGAAAAGATTTCAATTCTCCCTCACTAATGAAGCTTAGTTTGGCTGGGTAGGTTATTCTTGGTTTAAAATGTTTCACTTTTAGAACTTTGAAGATAGGGCTCCAGGCTCTCCTGGCCTGAAGGGTTTCTGTGGATAAATCTGCTGCTATTCTAATTGGTTTTCCCTGGTAGGTAGTCTGGCCTTTTTCTCTTGCTGCCTTTAGGATTTTTCCTTTCATAGCTACTTTGTTTAGGCAAATTATTATGTGTCTGGGAGTTGGTCTTCTCGTTTGTTGTCTTGCAGGGGTTCTCTGAATCTCTTGTGTTTGAATTATTAAATCCTTAATGAGATGAGGGAAATTTTCTTGAATGATTTCATGAAATGTTTGTTCCAGTGTGGCTTCTGTTTCTCTTTCTGCCTCAGGAAGCCCAATTATTCTTAGGTTTGGTCTCTTGAAGTGATTATTCATCTCTTGCAGGTTTTGTTCTGTCTTTTTGAGCTTCTTTTCTATGCTTTTGACAGTTTTGGTTATTTCTGTGTTTTGGTCTTCAAACTCTGAGATTCTTTCTTCTGCTTGGCTGATTCTGCTTTCCATGCTTATTAGTCTGTTGTTCGTTTCCATCACAGTATTCTTTACTGCTGTCATTTCTGATAACAGCTCCTTTCCTATTTTCCTCTTGTCTCTCCTCAATTTTTTTCAATTCTCTCCATTAATGTCTTGATGTCTGGGTTTGTTGCATGTAGCCAGTCATTCTGGGGACTCTTCATTGTCTGTGTTCCAGAATCTGTTTTCTCATTGTCTGATCTCCCAGGGGTCTGTGTAAGACCTATATTCTTCTTTTGGTTTTTCTTCATTTGTGCGGTTTCCCCCCTCCCTACTTTTTCCTTCCCTCCATGTCACCGTCTTCTTTAATTCTGTTTTTCAGGGGTAGAGGGATTGGTTTCACTTCTGTTTGTTCAATCTCCTATTCTTTATGTATGTCCTCTTACTTTGTTCAATTCTGAAGTTGCACTGTAGGTTGGAGGTCGTCCTTTTTGCAGTTTTGAGATGTACTTAAGGGGAGAGCTGTGATTCAAAATCTGTCTGCAGGTCCTGGTATTCGCTGACAGGCATGTGGATAATGTGGAACCCACTTCCCACTGCCCTGGAATCTGTCCGTGCAGTGAGGCTGTAGGTTTACTCCCTGAAATAAAATGTGGTTAGCAGAGGGGAGAGAATGGAGCAGATAGTGGGTTGAAGAGGGGAGTGGAGAGATAGAGGAGTAAGGGGGGAAACAAACGAGTGTGCCAACAAATAGAGAGAGAGGCCTATACTGAAACAGATAAAAACAATATACCACAGCTACAGTCAAATCAACTCTCATACAAACAAAAATAAAGCATAAAATGATGCTAACATACCAGCTATCCAACCACCTTATTAGTGTGCTGTTCCTCTATACAAAGACATGGTTTACAGACAGAAGAAGAGAGAAGAAAAGGAAAAGAGAAAAAAGGGAATAATACAGTAGGAATAGAATTAAGTCATTAAACTAATAGAATCAATGAAGCACACTCTGAGACATTTCGTTTAAGTCCAATGTCCTTTCAGGTCTGATTTCTAGTTTTCTTTTCAAGCTGGTAAATTAGTTTGCAGTTAGGGTCAGTTCCCCTGATCTGCTGTGAAGGACAGTTCAGATTAACCTCGGTTCAGAAGTTTGATCTATGTCTTTATCAAGCTTGTTTCTCCTTTCGGTGTTGTTACCTTGAATCGCCAGCAGGTGGTGCTATCTCTTCTGCTCGCCCCAGAGCTGGGGGGGCCGGACAGAACAAGATGGCTGCCTGCCTCCGAGCAGGCAACAGGAGCCCCACGCCGGGCGTGCAGGACAGTCTCAGACGCAGGAGAGGTGGCAGCGATCCCAGCAGATCTTCCCTGAAGCGGTTTGGTGTGGATCTCCTCGGGCTGGGTTGTGATGAGCTACTCGTCCCAGAGGCCACGGTGGCGGCGGCGGCAACAGGAGCGCCAGCGGGGGAGGGGCTGTGGTGGTGGTGGGACAGTGCAATGCAGTAAAACTGTCCAGTCGTTGCGATGTTCCAGCAGTGGCGATGGCCAAGCTCTGTCTGAAGAGCAGGCTGCAATGCTGGGGTTCCCAGCCCCCCAGGGCGAGAGTCAGAGACCCACAGCAGATCTCCCTTGCAGAGGACTTCAGACGCCGGGTTGCCCGGTGCCATCTTGCCGTGCCCATAAATCTATTTTGAGTTCTAACTCCTACCTTATTGTTAATGTTACTGCCTAAAATGTTCTTTCATAAAATCACCTATTTTTCTCTTAAATGAACTAATCTTGAGCAGATCTATTAGCTATACTTTCAGTAAATTTTTTCTTACAGCTGGTTTTGCTGCTAAATTTGCCCATTGAATAGGTTATATATTTCACTCAGATTATTATTCATTGTTTATTGAATTTATTCCTTGGCCTCTGCAATGTTTATGTTTCTTTACCATACAGTGTATCTATTGGTCTATAATTGCACTAGAAACATTGATGCCACAGTAATCATATTAACTGATAATGATTTAGAAATTTATGTTACTTTTGAAGTATTTTTTCCTGTACATTGACTAGCACTCATATGTTAGAAACATTAAAATACTTCTCTTATCTTCATTTTCTGAGAGCACAAGGAAAAAATATAAATGTGACTGGTGTGGATATTTGGACATCTTGATAGAAAATTTGAGTATCAAATAATGATTTATATGGCAGGTTATTCATTTTAATAAAGTTAAAATGTAGTATGTAATCAGAACATTGTCAAATACGTAATATTATAGAATTCTCGTTGTGCCATTGCAACATTCAAGAGAGAGAGTCAGATTGACTTCTTGGTGGGTAAGGAGTTTGCATTTTTAACTTCTCTAGAGCTAGTGGGATTAGGAAAGAGAGAGTTATGAGCAAGCAACTTATGACCAAGTTTAATGTTTATCATAATGCCCGCCTTTACCATAGGAGTTATCCATGAGTTATATAGCAAAAAAACATGAATTTTAGAGTAAAGATGGCCTAGTTTGAAAACTGGCTTCAACAATTAACTGAGTGAATAGCCATAGCAATTTATTTAATGTTATGAGACTCAGCTTCATGGTATATTAGATTGGAATAATTATGTAAGATGATGGATTTGTTAGTTAACCTAATTTAATCATTTACATTGTAAATAAATATCCAAACATTACATTGTACCCCATAGACATATACGATTATTGTTGATTAAAATTTTTTAAGTGTAAAATATTCCTTTATTATAGAATTGTTGCAAGGAGTAAGATGCCCCATGTATACAGACTATATTTTTTGACAGAGTGTCATTGAAATGTGTCTATTATACCCCATACAACTGAAGTTGCATAAACTTTAAAATCAAATAATAATTTATAATTGACAATTTCAGTATTTTCTCAATGCTTAATAATTTAAAGTACTAATTCTTTCCTTTTTATGATGTTCTTATTTCCCCTGTCCTCTTTTCTCTGTTTCTTCCATTTTACTATCTATTTACATTAACTTTACATTAGGTTACTTAAGACTTCAAAACCAACCAGATTGTGAGTCTCTGCAAAATTCCCCCAAATAATAAAATGTGAGTGTAGAGGTTTCGAAAACATGAAGAACATGAGAAAATATCAGAAATATCCTGATTGTTAAATGAAAATACATCAACATTGAAAGATAGCTACCAAAAGAGCAAATATTTTTCTCTTTTATTCTACAAATAAAAGTGTAGTTATTTAGAAGTGTGTATATGAGGAGTCATCGTGTTGGTGATAACTGCTGATTAATTTCATTCTGGTTATTGAAATGCAGCTCTAGATATCACATTTAGAGAGACACAAAGAAACTAACTTATGTTCCAAGAACAGTGACCAGAGTGATGAGGGTCATGAAATTGTGTTAATGTAAGAAATTTTGATTGGGTGCAGTGGCTTACACCTGAAAATCTTAATACTTCGAGAAGCCAAGGTGAGAAAATTGCTTGAGCCCAGGAGTTTGACACTAGCTTGGGCAACATAATGAGGACTTACAAAAAGTTAAACAAATAAAATAAAATAAAATAAAATAAGACAAAATAAGCTGGACTTGATGGCATGTGCCTGTAGTCCCAACTGCTCAGGAGGTTGAGGCAGAAAGATTGCCTAAACCCAGGAGGTGGAGGCTGCAGTGAACCATAAGCCATGATCATGTGCCACTGTACTCCACCCTGGGAGACAAAGAAAGACTCAGACTGAAAAAAAAAAAAAGAAAAGAAAGAAAGAAAGGAAGGAAGGAAGGAAGGAAGGAAGGAAGGGAGGAAGGAAGGAAGGAAGGAAAGAAAGAAAGAAGCAAGGAAGCTATCTTTTGGAGAAACACATCAAAATATTACTGATGAAGTGATACCACAGGTATAAATTAAAGTTGTCTAAGGTTGGTGGTGATGATATAGATAAAACGACATTGCCCAGTTTTGCTAATTTTTGAAACTCGCTCTTTGGGTCTCAATGCCCTATTCTCTTTTCTTTTGCATGTATTTGAATACTTTGTATTATTCTCTCTTCTTTTGCATGTGTTTGAATAGTTTACAATTAAATAAAATTAAAAATGCAAACAGCATAATTCAAGAAAAGAATAAAAATTTAGGAAAGATCAGCACAGAGAAGAGATGATTCTCAACAAAAGTTGACAGACATATGAAGGAATATGTTTAAATTATTGGAAAGTTATCATGGATCAAACATTTTAAAATATTAGATTAGAGTCTAAAGGTGCTAGAGTAATTTTGGGGGCTACAAAGTAAAGAAGGTGTAAGGAAATAGATCTCAGTTCAATATAACCTGCATTTATTTACTTATTAATCACATACTGAGTTCCTCTTGTGCACTGGGAAATTTTAGTCTGGGTAAAACAGTGTGAAGTTTACTTGTGAATCGAGGTAATAGAACATGTATTTATAAGGAATTTCAAACTTGACAACATTTCTGAAAAATAGATAGCTGTTCATGACATTCATAATAGAACAAACTCTAACCTTGCTAGGGTTTTTAACAAACCAAACAAATTTAGTTTTATCTCATTTACAGGAATGATAAATTAAAGGCATTTAAGCAAAGAAGGAGAGATAGAATCAGATTCACATTTTATCTAGTTCTCCTTAGATATTGCAGATAAAATATTAGAGAGTTATGAGATAAGAAGACAACCAACTTTTTAAGATACCATTTCAATTGTCCAAGTAAAAAAATAATGCATGTCTAAACCTCAGTAGGAGAAGATTGAATAAAGGGTATGGATATAAAAGATGTTGAAAAACAAGAATCAAAATAACTTCGTTACTGGATGAATTAAGAAAGTAAAGTGATCTAATCTCCTCTTTGAATGCTTACTGAGAAGTTATTTACCAAGACAGGAACCAAAGAATAAGCAATAGGTTTTCAAAAAGGGAAAATGGGTTAGCTTAGAATATACTCCTTTTAAATTATCTATGAGACTATCTGCACTAAAAATAAAAATTAAAAATAAAAAACTTTGGAAAGAAATTTCTATAATCACAATTATAGAACTTCTTAGTATAGAGAGAATAAGTCAACTTTTATTCGTCCATTTACTTTTTCACTCATCTAACAGGCTTTAGTGTTTAAGTACCTACTGTTAGACCCTGTTTACACATAGATAAATAAATGCACACAGGTTACACTACCTAAACCAAGGAGGTGCATTCACCAATCCCTGCCAGGTAAAAACTCCCAAAAGTTTGGCCTAGTTTTAGTCTGTAAATCTAGAATTTGCTTCTAGGGTAGAAGGTCATCAAGCACAGGCAAAAGTAGGCCTTCTATGACCTTTCTTACAACTCCCCACCTCCCTTACCCTTGAGGTTTTAAGAACCCTAGCAAGGTTGATGTCTGTTCTGTTATCTTAAGTTATGGTTACACCTCTTGGCAATCTGCACCTAAGATATTTGGTCTGGCCCCGTCAATGTTGCTTTTGTTCAAAATGCAAAGAAATGTGATGATCCCTTGTAATAGTCCATTTTAGTGTCGCTATAAAGGGACACCTGAAGCCAGGTAATTTATTAGAGGAGAGATTTGTTTGACTCACAGCTCTGCAATGATGCTGGCATCTGGAAGCTTACTCCAGCTTGAAGGCAAGGGAAGCCAGAATGTCATATGACAAGATACAAGAGTGAGAGCGAGAGAAAAAAAGGAGGTGCTAGGCTTTTTAAAACAACCAGCTGTCATGTGAACTAATATAGTGAGAACTTGTTCATTAGCATGAAAATGGCACCAAACCATTCTTGAGGGACCCATCCTCATGGTCCAAACATTTCCCTCTAGGCCCCACTTCCAACATGGAGGGTGAAATTTCAACATGAGATTTGGAGGGGACAGACATTATAACCAAATCAGCCCTGAAGCTAGATACAGAAAGAGTAGCAGTGCTCAGATTAGCTGTCACACTTGGAGACTTTGACCACTACAGATCCCGATGCTAACACCTCATGATTTCCACCTCCATCTCACGAGTTACATACCGAAAGATCTTATGGGAGAAAAAGATAAAATATCACACTAGCCCTCGGTGCTAAAAGAAAATATGGCACTTAATATTTTCTTCAACTCTCCCACTGAGAGTGAATTTAATAATTTATTTGGGGCACATCAGCTGTATTCCCCAGCTCTGGAGAATATCAAACACAAGATGGAAAGTTTCCTGCACTCAAAACCCAAAAGAAAGTCTGTCTACAAAAAATATATATCAGTGGATCAGTGACTTCAGTCTTTATGAGAAGATAAATAGGTCAGACAGAAAGCACCTACATGAAACCGTCTTAAGCTACAAAGGTTTTCCTCAAATATAAAATATTTATTTTCCCTCAAATTCACACATGCTTCTACAAAGATCCCTGAATTTCTATTAAGAATTTTATATATTCTAGTTATAAATTTCTGGTAGCTGCAAAATAGCAACATATATAATACATGATATATTGAGAAGTATGTTTTTAATAGTGTAATTGAAAGAATTTCTATATTATATTACAATACTTGCAAGTCATAAAGTGTATAATAAAATGGAAACTAGAGACTTATCGCTTTAATTTCAAGTTACATAACAAAGAGTTCTGCTAATAAATAAAACAATGTTTTCTCTTGACACTACTATAGCAAAATCCTTTAAACTTGACCAGTTGCTACTAACATTTATTCATCTAGGTTCCTAAGTTATTGGAGAATTAGAAAAAGAGAAGAGGAAAGTAGGAGGGTTTAAGATGGATGCTAGGGGGTTCAATTCTGGGATTTGTGACCACAAGAAAAAAAGACAATTCATAAAGGATCATCATTTTTACATATGTATACACACACACACACACACACACACACACACACACACACACACACACACACACTCATTCCAACATAGTTTTACCTAGTATAGAACTGGGAAGATTAGACATGAATCTAGAAGAAAAAAGCACTGAAATACTTTTGCATTTGTATAGCTATGCAAAATAGTTTTTGAGATTGTATGTATTCCTTAGGCTTGTAAACAGGGTCACAACATACGGAGGAGTAACCAATAAAACAGTTTAACAAGTTTGAGACAATTTCATTTATTTTATCAAAGGAGCATGTGATATAAATCAGACTTTCATATCCCTGGGTTCTACATTTTTTAATTCAATCAACTGCTGATGAAGGTCTTTGAGAAAAAAATTGCATCTGTACTGAACATGAATAGACATTTTTTTCCTTTCATTATTCCCTGAGCAATATAGTAAAACTACTATTTACATAGTATTTTCAAAGTATTATAAGTAATTGAAAGATGGTTTAAAGTATACTAGAGAACATACATAGGTCATATCAAACACTGCACCATTTTATTGCAGAGACTTAAGCATCAGTGGATTTTGGTATCCAAGCAGGCTCCTAAAAGTAATTCTTTATGCATACAGTTACACTGAGGGATGACAGTATTAATATATTTGTATTCAATTAACTATAATTACTCCAGCTATTTTATGTAATCTAAGTGATGCCTCCTAATGTGGTTTGTGGGAAGGATTATGATAAATTTTTCAAATGTTTAAAGAAAATGAAGTTACAACCTCTCTTGGAATTAGTACCCAGTACTAAAACTTAAATCTCAGTCAAACCCTGATATTCTGTTGCTACAGCCTTATACATACATGCATACATATATAATTTTATATGTATACACATAGATAATATATAAGCAAATATATATATATATATATTATCTAGGAAGGACGATACATACCTGCAGTCTTAGTTATTGAGGAGACTTAGGCAGGAGGATAGCTTGAGTTCAAGAGTTTGAGATTACAGTGAGCTATGGTCACACCACCACACCCCACATTCTAACACTCCAGTCGGGGTAACAGAGCTAGACCTTGTCTCAAAAAAAAAAAAAGGCATTCAAAATATACTTGCTAAATAAAAACAAATGGGTCAATTAATAGAACCCCTTTCATCATTTTTTATTCATGTACAGCTGAGCTTATTTTCATTATATCTCAAAATATCATATTTCAATTCATAATATAAGACCTTGCCGGGCTCGGTGGCTCAGCCTGTAATCCCGTGACTTTGGGAGGCCGAGGTGAGTGGATTGCCTGACCCCGCGGGTTCGAGACCCACCTGGGCAGCGAGACCTCATCTCTACAATAAATCAAAAAATCAGCCGGGCATGGTAGCGCATGCCTGTAATTCTGGCTACTTGGAAGGCTGAGGCGGAAGGATCACTGGAGCCCAGCAGGTCGAGGCTGCGGTGGTCAAGAGCGGCCACTGCACTCCAGTCTGGGCGACAGAGTGAGACTCCAACTCAAAAAAAAAAAAAAATTACATAATATAAGACCTTTGTTATAGACTGAACATTTATGTTCCTCCAAAATGTACATTGAAACCCAAATCCCAATGTGGCTCTACATGGAGATGGTTCCTCTAAGGAACTAATTAAAGTTAAATGAGACAAAAAAGGCAGGGTCTTGGTCTTATAGGAGTAGTATCCATATAGAAGACACCAGAGATGTATCTACTTCTGATCCTTGCACCATGAAAAGGGCACATTGAGATACCACCTGACCTCAGTAAGAATGGCCATCATCAATCAAACAACAACAGATGCTGGCGAGGATGTGGAGAAAAACGAACGCCTCTACACTGCTGGTGGGAATGCAAACTAGTGCAACCTTTCTGGAGGACAGTGTGGTGATTTCTGAAAGAATTAGAAATTGACCTTCCATATGACCCAGAAATTCCTCCATTGGGAATATAGCCGGAGGAACTCAAATCATTCTACAAAAAAGATACCTGCACACATATGTTTGTTGCAGCTCTATTCACAATAGCAAAAATACGGAACCAACCATGTTGCCCATCGAAACTGGACTGGATAAAAAAAAAATGTGGTACGTATCCACAATGAAATATTATGCAGCCATAAAGAAAAACAAACATATGGACTTTGCAGGATTTGAAGTAAATCTTACTCAATGATCTATCACAGAAACAAAGAACAGAATACCATATGTTCTCAATCATAAGCAGACCTTGAACAAGTATAATACTGTAAGAAAATGATTGGCAGTGGTGGGAAACTGTCAGGGGAGGGGCCTGGGATTGGCAGTTGAGGGAAACTGCTAGGGGAGAGAGGGGCATACCTCATCAACAAGGATACCTGCATAATTAATGTTTGTATGCTTAATCCTGAATTGTACCCCACATATTTATAATTAAAAATGAAATAAAAAAGAAATAAAAATAAAAGCCTATGTGAAAACATAGCAAGAAGGCTGCCATTTATAAGCCAGGTAGAGCCCTCACCAGAGACCCAGCCAATTAGAAACTTGATCTTGGACCTCTCCTCCAAAATTGTGAGAAAAAAATTTCTTTTGTTTACGCCACTTAGTCTTTGGTATTTTGCTGTGGCAGCTCCAGTTGCCTAACACAGTCTTCTAACAGAATATGATTTTAGATAGGAGATTTCATGCACAATAATTTTGTAGTAGTTGCTATGTTTATCTAAGGCACAATCATTCCCAAATAAATTCTTTTGGTGTCTGTCTCCCACTATAGTGGTTAAACGTGTCAGCTTTCTCAGTATCTTCCTTAAGAAAAAATGCATGGCCTAGTTGTGGCAAATGAAATACAATGGGAAATAAATCATCTGGAGTTGAAGGAGAAAGAGTTTTACCTTCATTCTCCAAACCATCTTTGTTCCTGCTTTGTTACGTTCTCCTGTGAACATAGGATGTTTGGAGAGACGTTATTATCAAACAATATAATTGGGCAGAAGTGTCAGAAAAACTTGGATCATTGCTAGCATTCTTGAGTTACTGAACAAACCTTTCGACCACTTGACTTCTAATGTCCTGAGTCATAATAGTCTTGTGGTTTACTTAGTTTCAGTCAGGTTTTGTATTGAGTCACTAAAAGCATCCTAAGTTACTCAAGTGATAAATGAGTTACTAAATGTATTACTTAACTGTGTCTAGTCTTGTATTTGGAATTAAGTTTACTTTTTTAGGCCTATTGATAAGTTAGACCTCATCTGTCTTCAAACTCTGAAAATTTTTCCATGTAATTATTTTGTTTCAGGAGAATGATCTTTGTGTGATACTTTGAAAAGATCTTTATTATAAAATTCAGTATGCAAGTGGAAACTAATCACTTTGTTACTGGGTACATGGAAAAAGACAAAAAATATTCTGAATACTAGGTCTTATGTGTTCTATCTCTATTGTGCTGATTTTTTATGAACAAAATATAGTTCCTCAATTCCTATGGTCCTCAAGTTTTTTACCTGGGGAAACAAGTGAGAATAACTGTTCATCTGAATGACAAGAAAAAATGCTACAAGGTAGAGGATAAATTCTGCCTTTGCTTCACAGATCTGACTCAACACCAATTTATACATCTGTTCACAGTTTATTAAGAGAGAAGCCACTTAAGAAGAAAGAAAAAAGAATTAGTAAAAAAAATCCTCAACACTGTTGAGAATTGCTGAGCTTACCAGCTGCTCCTTTTCACCTCTAGTTAGTTGAGAAGTCATAAGAAAGTTAAGAAATGATTTGTATTTTTCTCTTATAATATCTAGTCCTCTCATGCTATTTTATGGATTAAATACATTTAGACAATAGGGTAATATGCATTGGAATGATGATATAGAGCTTGCTTCTGGTTAGTTTATATCTAGCTGGTTATATATCCACTTAGAAACATAAGTCAGTAGATAAACCATTTTTACATGTTTTGAGCATATTTAACATAATCTCTATGTTGAGTTCATTAGTCTATTTAATCCTCATAACTGATATATGCAGTATCATCACTGTCATTTAACAAATTTAGAAACTAAAATTTGAAGAGGTATAGTGTGTTAAACTCATATAGCCAGCAAATAATTGGGTCAGGATTTGATTCCATTCAGCCTGACTTGGTCAACCTACCCACTTAATAATCACTGCATTGTACTCACCAAACATCCAAGGATGATAGAGTTGTTTCTGCTATCATTCTCTAGTCATTCTCACTAAGAATTGTTATCAACCATTAGCCAATGGATAGGCAATAAGTCTTGGTTTTGCCATATTTGGCAGAAACTATTTAGTTTAAGCATATAATGTGTCTCAAAGATTTATACATGTTTTACAAAATGTAGAGAAGCAAGATAATTTATTTCAAACTTAATTTTTTAGATTATTTATTTTTTATAATAATCTGCCTTCATATTCATTTGAGATTGTAACCATCCAAAATGAAACTTTTGTTCATTTTCATTTGGAACATGTAAGTTAAATTTTCTGTAGACACTGCAATTAAATTATAAATAGATCCTTGCATATAATAAATGAATAAATGTGATATTTATGTGAAATGATAAAATTTAGTTAAGTAAAGTGCCTATCACTCATGGCTATTTACCAGATGGCCTCCTGAGGTAGCCTTTAGCTTTTATGTAATATACATGTTGCTTAGAAATTAATATCCTTAGAAGAAATAATGATGTCCCCATTGTTTAAACAGAGCTTGCATCTAAGAACTGTTTTCTTATTTTTTTTTTCTTTTTTTTTTTTGAGTTGAAGTCTCACTCTATCACCCAGACTGGAGTGCAGTGGCCGCTCCCGGCCACTGCGGCCTCGATCTGCTGGGCTCCAGCGATCCTTCCGCCTCAGCCTTCCGAGTAGCCAGAACTACAGGCACGTGCTACCACGCCCGGCTAAGTTTTTGATTTATTGTAGAGATGAGGGCTCACCAAGTTGCCCAGGCGGGTCTCGAACCCGCGGGCTCAGGCAATTCACTCACCTCAGCCTCCCAAGGCGCGGGATTACAGGCTGAGCCATCGAGCCCGGCTTAAGAGCTGTTTTCAGCTGTCTTTAAAATTTCAAAAGTGTGCTCACATACTCAGGACTCCATTGATCATTTATTAGTTTTGCCCAATCAGCATCCCTTCCTTTCCTTCCAGCCCCACCAATCCCCACAGTACACAGCTTTTCCACTCCATGTGATCTTTATGGAAATATAAATCAAGATGCCACTCTCCACCACCAACATTTTGCCATGATGGCAGGCAATGACACAAACTAGGCAAAGCACATTGAGATACTTGAATTTTAAGGAAAGTTACCCAAGGATGAAAACCTTTTGGAACTATATCATCTTAATGACCATAAGGCAAAAAGACTACAATTAGTTCTGTCTACTTAAATCACATAAGCTCTCCTGCTACTTGTCTTTATGAAACCTATTTGTTTAGTTTTTATCTTTGTATAATTTCAAGTTATCCAGAGTAAATTCACCCAGATCAAGTATTTAGAGTAACCTATATGAAAATTCAGAATAAATTGCAGACAACAGACCCTCAGTGAAATGTGGGGTGAAATGGTTTATGACATTCAAATGCAAGAATTGATTTTGAGATTCCCATTAATATTCCAGAACTGGAAATTAACCACCATAAGGTAGTCAGTAGTGAAATAGCTAATTAAGTATTTCCCTGTGGTCACCTAGACCAACAAAGCAAAGCTTTGGGTGACTAACTACTGCCATAGAAGAGCTTAGAGAGGTCAAATAATTCTGCAAGCAAGGGAAAGGAGAGTTGTTTCTGATAGTATTTTAAAAGCAAAAAATGACAAGCTCAAATCTTAAAATTCTTGCCTCAAGGCATGGACAAAAATTCAGGGTCTTTCTGTGAATGTGTTGGAAAATGTCTTCTGTCTTACAGCCGTAGGGCTGATATCACCAGGAAAAAAAAAAAAAACCTACAGAGAATAATTCTGTAGGTTGCTAAATTAAAAGTCAGTCAAATTTACAGCCTTTTTAGTTTTCTTATGCAAAGTTCAAGCCCAAGCTCTAGTGCTAATATGCCCCAACCATTGGGGCAATTAGAGAGAAATATATATGGGAGAGTAAGACCGGTTGGAGATCTCTGATCCCTCAAATCCTTTCAATATATCCTCTTATAGAAATAATTGTTTTCTCATGCAAGAGAAAAAAAAAAGCCTTTGTACTGAAAGCCTAGCAGCAAGAATCATGAATATAAACAGAGATTGAAATACACAATTTGAATAGTGAAGCTATTAGTCAGTCCCAGAAGGATTTATGGGAATTTGTTAATTTGTGTAGTCAAAGCCTGAAAATTATTTATAAGATTGGATATTGAGAGCGCTTAGCCAAGGAGGGGGCTGGGGAACATAATTTTGGATCAGACTGGATTTATCAAAGTAATTACTCTCAGCAGGGTTCCTGCATTCAGTGAACTAGTTCAAGTACCCAGCTGCTGTTCTGGTTTAGATAAAGGAAACCTGGATCCAATTTGCAGACCTTGGAAGACCAAAAATCTTCCTGTGTGGAGGAAGTACTGTCACAGAATTTGAGATATTAAAAAGCTGGATGGGATCTTTTATGTGCATCTGTTCACTCACTGTGGTTATCATATTGAACATAATGGATTGAAAGATTACCAGATCACATGGAAAGTTAAGATCTGCATATTTGTCTGACAATGATAGATACAGTATGGCTACCAGAAATAAAATTGCTATATTATATTGAAGAAAGAAGACACTATGTATGTTTTAAAACCACAGATATATGCTGTGAATCTTTTATTACCCATCCATAATGAGACCTGGATCAAAATCCAAAACAATATTATTCTGAATAGTGAGAAATACCTGAAACCTTTGAAGAGAATTGGGTATATGATGGCCCAGAATACTACCCTAGTCTACAGGTAAGAGGGGTGATTCTGAGGTACAGCTGATACCTGGATGCCTGATTCTTATCCCAAGCCCATCCTATGTTTTTTGTTCTATTTTTCTCATATTCCTGAAAGTAATCGTCTGAATAGATATTCTCAAGTGATGGTAGACTCCTTCATCAACCATATTGAAGGATGGTCAAGAGAATACTACTGGAGACACTTTTTCATACAAAAGCAATGACACATTCTTGGGTTTTTCAAAGATTTTAGTGCCACCATAAAAGGTCTAAAAGGTATATAAGCGGTGGACTTTCCAAACCATTCCCATTCAGATATTTAATTTGATCTGTAACATTCCTGATGAGTCTCATTCAATTATGGGATTTCTGATGTTTAGTGAAGGGTGACTTTAATTATATTCACTATCCCTGATGTTACCTCACTAGGATAAAGTAATGTAGCTTCTAGTTATTGGTATCAGCTGTTGAAGCAGTGATTTTTTTTTCCTAGTAAAATCAACAGTATCATTTTACTCTTATATTAGATTTCTGTTGTTGTAACAAATTAATCACAAACTTAGTAGCTGAAAACAAGAAAAAAGCATTGTCTTTAAGTCCTGAATGTCAGAAGTCTAAATTGGATGAGCAGGCTACATTTCTTCTGGGGAAAATCCATTTCATTGACTTTTCTATAGTGTAGAGGCTGTCTGGATTTCTTAGCTAGTGGTTATGGATCATTCTGACCTCTGCTTCTCTCATCACATCTTCTTGGACTCTGACGTTTTTGTATCCCTTTATATGAACCCTTGTGATTACTTCAGGCCCACATTTACCCAACAAAATAGAAATTTTTATCTTTATCTATATGTCATTTCAGAAAAGATTCTGAGATCTGAATAATCTGAAGGTTTACTAGGATATTACCCCAATAGTAAATGAAATGCTGCTTGTTTTTGTTATTCCACAACTAATAAGAACAAATAATATTTGAAAAGCTACTCAGAACTTTGAAAAGGTGTCCTGCTATGACCCATTTACCAGGTGAAATAGAAAGCTGTAAAAATGTTTTGGATCTCAGAGCAAGACAAAGCAATACCAGACCAAGTTTTTAATGGTTTTCTTAGTTAGTTTGAAGACATAGCTGATGCAACGATTCCCAATATGTCTGTAGCAGACCAGAGGGAGCCTTTGGGAAGCATTGTTCTCACAATTGGAGAACAGAATCCTAAGGTGAGAAAGAAAAGCCTTCTCTCTGGTAGTTAATGTCATAAAAATACTTCTTGACATGCATCTAGGCTCTCTTGAACAAATGATCATGTGACATAAGACATTGCTATCAACACCTTTTGCTTAAGGTATTGTTAAGGAGGATATGCTATATTTTCTAAACCATTTGTCTGTGTAATGCTGTTTATCTTAGAGATAGATTACATAAGTCCAGAAGCCAAGAAATTGATGTGGAAATGGTGACTTCATAAATAATATTATTAGATAATATGATTCTACGTAATGGTTAATGATGCTGTGTAAGCGTGTTAAATTGTTAGTATGAAACAAAACAATGCTATTGTATGTTGAGAAGCCAAGAAATGCAATGAATTATTTTTTCAATCTTATCTTCACTTTTTTTGTTTGTTTGTTTGTTTTTGAGTTAGAGTCTCACTCGGTCGCCCAGACTGGAGTGCAGTGGTAGCTTCCGGCCACCACAGCCTCGCCTCCTGGGTTCTGGCGATCCTTTCGCCTCAGCCTTCCAAGTAGCTGGAATTACAGGCACGTGCTACCACGCTCGGCTGATTTTTTTATTTATTGTAGAGATGAGGTCTTGCCAAGTTGCCCAGGCAGGTCTCGAACCCACGGGTTCAGACATCCACTCACCTCAGCCTCCCAAAGGCACGGGATTACAGGCTGAGCCACCGATCCCGGCTTATCTTCACTTTTAATCTCTTTTGGTATTAATGCCTCTTGAAAAACTACCCTGTCCAATCACATGTAGGCTGCCACTTTTTCTAACAGCTCAAATAGTGAGCCTATGACTCAAGTTAATCAAATGAGATACTTTCTCCTATAAAAGTTAAACTTTTCAAGAAAGACTTAAGGATATAAAGTATTTGATATTGGGATATTCTTATGAAATCAGTTTGAAAAAAATGTTTATTTCTTTCAATACAAGTCCTTCCCTGTCCATTCTTATATTTATCATGATTCTCTCTCAAGTTTTCTCAGCTTGCCATCAAATACATTTATTTTATAAATAAGTTAGCCAGAAATATTTTATGTTATTTATAATAAAAACAGCTGTATCATATGGATTATATACCAAAAAAAAATGAGTTACGTATGCATGGGATACATTTACAAAACATCTCAATTTAGATGACTTTCAGAATGTTTTTGCATTTGGATAAAAATATCTAAATAGCTTGAGCTTTATGTCTAGTCATTCTCTCTTCCTTTCTTACTCATTAATGACGAAAAGGAACCAAATATTTTCCATACCTCATGCATTTTCTCTTGCTTTCCTTCTTCTTATAAGTTCTGCTCTTCTATGTCTTCCTGGCAGATGGCTATTCATCACTCAAGTCAAAACTCCTTTCTCGGCTCTTTAAGCAAAATTTATTACTCTCTTGTTTTTATTCTTATTGCAGGATATGCATTTAAGACTTTATTAGTATTGCATGTTTGTACACTTGTCTCATTAAACTTGAAGTTCTGTGAGGGCTTCATGATCATATTTTTATCTTTAGTTCATAACATATGTTTCACAGAGGCATATGGATGATCAGTAACTAATTATGTAACCAAATATTGAGAATTGGACTATTTCTCATTAAAATAGGGAGCCAGAATTACTTTGGAAATAATTCATAGAAATAGCAAAGCAGAAAAAATACCCATAAGAAATTGAGTGACTTAACCTTTCTTAACCAACATTATTCATCTTCTAAAAAAAAATAAAAATGAAGAGAGGTTTGACTGGGTAACTTATTTACAGTGTATAAGAGAGAGCAAACATTTTGCTTTCCATCACAATTGCAAGATCTCAAAGCAGTTTGGCATATTTTAATCATTTTTTCCTTTACTCTATACCTGAGAGGAGAATGTGTTCAAAATCAGAGACAAGAAAGCTACACTGAAACAAAATTTCCTTTATTTCTGCTTGGCTTGCTCTTTACAAAATGCTAGCATTTTTCCAACTAGCAAAGTCTGTGTAGGCAGAGAAGTCAACATAACCAGAAGAACTGAAGATATAAACTTTCACATCATAGACCATATGACAATGTCAAGAGGATTACATTAGAGTAGTGATCTCCATGTCGAGTCAATTCATTCAAGAAATTGTAACAACATCCACTGAAATAAGGATGTAAAATGCAATATCAATATTTCTAGACCTATATGCATTTTCAGAAGTTATGGTTTATGTATAATTAGTAGAACTCTTTGCTTGAAAGCTCACCCTCATTTAATATGTCAGGTGACCCTATGTCAAATATATGACTAGATAGGATGAGTTATGAGTAAAGGAAGAGAAATCTGCAATTCATAGTTTCAGTGGTTCCTACTCACCAGTTTACTTAAGACTTACTAGAAAATCACAACTTACATATTCTAAATTAAGATTTATAGACTGTCTTATCTAACTCTACATTTACCCGTGCAAAATACTTCTAAACTATCCCCCTAAGGACATAAAGTTTGAAAAAATATACAAGTTCAAGCAAACAAAAATCTAGAAAAATAATTTAAACATTTACTCTTACTATCATATGTTTTCATTAATAACATTAATTGTGTGTGTGTGTGTGTGTGTGTGTGTGTGTGTGAGTTGATAATCTAATCAGATATAAGTGGAGGTTGAGAAAAAAGTCAGTAAAAATTAGTACAGTAGTACTCACAGAGCAAAAGGGTAAAAGAGAAAGATTATACTGACATATACAATTATTTTATTGATTGACATGTATAGTCCAAAATGTCTGAAAATCATGGCTTGGAAGACCGAGAAGACCAAGATCAATTCTCTTTTTCTAATTTTTAATTTTTTTCACTTTATAATCATGGGTGCATTGCAAGGATTTGTTACATAAGCACATTGCGTGAAGGTGAGATTTGGGCTTCTGACGCACTCCATCCCCCCAAGTAGCTAGCATGTTATCCTATGGGTGGATTTGTATCCCTTATCTCCCCCTCCATCTTTCCTGTAGCAGTGCCCAGCACCTTATTTCCCATCCTTGTACCCATGTGTGCCCAATGTTAATTGCCCACTTATGAGTGAGAACATGTGATATTCAGGTTTTTTGTTTGTTTCTGTGATATTTCACTTAGAATGAAGGTTTCCAGCTGTATCCATGTTGCTGCAAAGGACATGATTTGCTCTTCTTGATGACTGTGTAGTATTTCATAGTGTGTATGTACTACATTTTCTTGTTACAACCCACCTTTTTTGAACATCCAAGATTAATTTTTGGAGGAGAAGTAGTCAAAGATAAAATATATTAGTGATGCCAGACAGAGTTTAGCCAGAAAGAGAGAGACAGAGACAGAGACAGAGACAGAGACAGACAGAGACACTGAATGGAAGGACTCAGTCAGTTAACTAACAGAGAAAACAGACAGTGATCAGTTCAATACATAAAAATAAAGCTCACAGATAAGCAAAGGATAAAGCATCATTTAAAAAAGGACATGGGAAATAGAGTTAACGTAGTCCTAATATTGGCAGAGATATCTGAATCTAGAGCAGGAACGAAATATTGGTTTAATATAGCAAAGACCTTGCAAAAACCATTTTGTATTATGAATTAGCAAGCCATCCCTTTAAAGATACATTAAAAAGTCAAAGATAGTTGAAAGTTGAAAGCAATTATGTCCAAGATTAGGTCTGAGCTATTGACTTATTTATTCACGTCTAGTGTATTTTTTTGCTTGTGTGATTTTTTTGTTTTGGGGAAGGTCTTTATGAACTTTATTGCAGCTTTTGTATGCTCAGACACGTTTAGTCTTTATTTATATTTGGGGTATCTGTGATGCAACAGATTTCTAGAGTGAGTTCTTTACCCCCAAAGGGAAAGCCTTAGAGTTAAAAAAAAAAAAAATTGTTGCTGCCATTCTGCAGACCATTCAATCAGCCATTGGCAATGGTCCTGGGAGACTATGACAAGGTAAAAATGGGAATGATTAAACAATAGCCAGGACATTCAATAGTAAGGTGGATGCTTGAAGTCTGATCAATTTTACTGACCCTTGGTTCCCATCCATGATCAATAATTCCTAATTAAAGCATAAAAAGCATCTGCTTTAGAGAGCACCATCACATTCAAATGTAGGGATGCTGTTATTTGTTGTTGTTGTTGTTCACTTTATTTTATTATAAAGATGTGGGATATAAGTCAGGATTAGGAACTTAAGTAATCTATGTGTATGTGAAGTTTGAGCCTCCAACTGGTTCTCACCTGGTTTAGGGTATCCTTTGTGTTGTTATGTGCTCCCCACCACCAGGCAGTGGCAGTGTCCCAAGACAACCAATCCCTCCCTTGTGCAATTGTGATTAATGTTCAGGTCCTCCCACTTATGAGTGAGGACAAATGGTATTCAGTTCTTGGTTTCTGTGATAAAACACTAAGTATAATTGTCTCTAACTCCATCCAATTTGCTTCAGAGTCCATGATTGTGCCCTTTTTTATGGCTGTGTAATATTCCATCTTGTATATGTACCACATTTTCTTTATCCAGTTCACTTTCAATGGGCAGTATGTTGCATGTTTTTGAGATTATGAATAGTGCGGAAATAACATGTGTGTACAGGAGTCTCATTTATAGAATGATTTGTGTTCCCCTGATTATACTCCCAGAAGGGGGATTGCTGGATTGTATGGAAGGTCACTTTCTAGTTTTTTTAAAAACTGCCACACTATTTTCCGTAGAGGTTGAAGTAGCTTATATTTCTACCAGCAGTGTAGAAGAGTTCCCTTTTCTCTGCACCAGCACCAACATCTGTTTTTTGACTTACTAATGAAAGCCATCCTTACTGGAGCTAGGTGATATCCCAATGGGGTTTTGATTTGCATTTTTCTGATGATTAGTGACGCTGAGCATTTTTTCATGTATCTGTTGGCTGCTCGAATGTCATCTTTTGAGATGTGTCTATTCGTGTCCTCTGCCCATTTTTTAATAGGGCCTTTTGTTTTTAGCAGCAGTTTAATGAGAAGAGATTAGTGATACATGATCAGAATCAAACCAATACATTATTCTTGTTTATATTTTAAAAGTTTGCTTTATTTAATAATTGTACATGTGTAACCATTCAGTACCATAATTTGATCAATTTCAGGTTCTGCATTAAATCTGGAGATCCAATTAATAGAGCCCTATTTTGAAAAACTAATCATATTCTTTGTATGTAGGAGAACTCCAGGAGCTGTAATAAATTACATCTTATGTGGTACCCTAAACAAAGCCCATCTTTTCTCATTTCTCTATTTTGAGTAGAAATTTCCATAGTAGGCAAAATTGACTAGTTGCCAAAAATTCCGTTGTTTTTTGCTTCTAGAATAAGAATGTGTTTTACAAGTCTCAAATTAATATGGAATCTATTATATTTCTTCAACTTTAAGTGACATCGTTTTTCACATTTTAATATATCTTAAATTGGGCTACAACTCACTATTTTATGACATATTGTAGTTACTTTTGGTCTGGTGACATATATGATGTAGTCATTCCTTGTACATGCACAAACCTGGTTATTGTTCCTGGTAATTTGAGAAGACAAATGTAACTTTTCCATGTTTCAGTCCAAAAAAAAAATATATATATATATATTGAGAAAACTGTAGGAATTTTGGTTGCTATATGATAGTTTTCTGTTGACGTCTCTTAGAAGAAAGCAATAGCACCCACAAATATAGATATTTCTTCCTTCGAGTCAAACAATGATTCCAAAAACTTTATTGGAAAGAAATTTTAGGAATCATTTGACCACTTACTTTTTTTCATTTTTATTTTTATTTATGCTCAAGAGATGTTTACAATAAATATATTTACCAAATCATGTATAAAAACTCTTAATAATTATAAAATAAAATTTATATTTGATAATAAAGTGTTATGTTAGTAAAAGTCATAGTGGTAATCCTTAAAATTGAAGACAGATTAGAAGGCATACAAAATGTATTACCTAATAGAACTGTGCTGATGTATTGCCAAGAAATTTCTTTGTACCATATCTGATAAGAAGAAGTAGCTATATCAGACATGGTGCAAAGACATCTCTTGGGGATACATCAACACTGTTCTATTAAGCAATACCGTGTTAACAACTTGAAAATCTTTTTTACGCGGGTTCGAGACCCGCCTGGGCAGCGAGACCTCATCTCTACAATAAATCAAAAATCAGCCGGGCGTGGTAGTGCATGCCTGTAGTTCCAGCTACTCGGAAGGCTGAGGTGGAAGGATCGCCAGAGCCCAGCAGGTCGAGGCTGCGGTGGCCGGGAGCGGCCACTGCACTCCAGTCTGAGCGACAGAGTGAGACTCCAACTCAAAAAAAAAAAAAAAAAAAAAAAAAAATCTTTTTTGAATTCTCATTCACATTGTATTAGTAAACAGAATTTTAAATTCACATTTTCTTGGATGCTGATTCCTGGACTGCTTATTTCATATTTCTTCTTATTACGGTGGCTTCCTCTCTGTGTTTTGATGGCAGGAGCTCTCAGTATAAATGTGAGGGTGCTGTGAAAACATGATCGGACAAGCACATCAGAACGGTGGAATTGCAATGGAAAAGAGAATTGCAAACATTCAGGTAATAAATTATAAATATAAGGTCTTATAAAAGGAAATGCCCCAGAAAATATGACCTCTCTACTTTTTAAAGAGAAGGCATAGAGTTGCTTAAAATTTATATTAAAACCATCTAGCAATATCAGCAATGATTGTTAAGTATCATAATTTCCTTCAACATGCATTTTATTAGAGGTTCATATTTTAAATTTGATCTAATCTCTCTCAATTCCATAAGAACCTATGCTATCTAACATTAAGAATGCACTCAAACTTACTGCATATTATCAAAATTTTCTTTTCAATATGCCTCATGGCAATATAATCATTATAAAATTGAAAAGGGTGCATGTTCAATGTACCTAAGCCATTTTACAGCATCAATTGTAATAGAAATATGTGCAGAATATTTCATGCTTCTATTCTCTCTTGAGGATAACACCTTTAGTAATTTCCATATGTCATTTAGTTAACATGACAAACAAAGAAAGTTGAGAATTTCGAGCACAATAGCAGAAGTGAATGATTTTGATTGACTGGTACATTATAACTCTTATTACATACTGTGGACCCAGGATGTTATAATAATTAGTCTGTCAAGTCAATTGTTACTCTTCATTAAAAATGAATATAAGGGAGCAATTAATCTTACAACTTTAGCTTCATTAGGACGTTCTGTTTTGGTAGTTGGTTGCAGTTCAATGTTTCAATCTAAAAAATGTATCATTTTCTAATAGAAGGTTTCACCTTCATTATTTTGATTATGAACACGAACAGCAAAATGTAAGCTTATGCAATAACTGGGTAAAAGTTCTGAGTTATTTATAATTTGCCTTTTGAAATTCATTATAGATAAGAGAGATCTTTTTCTACTCTTTTTCTTCACCTTAGCGTTATGAGGCTGCGGACTCAGAATGTCACACTTCTTGAAAGTGATTCTACCCTCTGTGAATCATGTTTCTGAAAACGCTGACACCACAAAAATAGACAAGGCTCAAGGACTTTTCTACAAGCCCAAGAAGCATTTAAAAAAGTGAAATCAGAGTTGAGTTTTTCTTACATAGTAAAGGTTAGATGAGTGATAATAAAAAATTGCCTATTGGTAATCAGTTCCCAACTTATAGTGCTTGAAAACTGGCAGGTGAAACTTACAGCACAGATTACAGACAAGATATGGGTTCTGCTCTCCGCATTCTAATGAAATAAAAACAAAAAATAATAACAGTTAAAATTCAGTTTCTCAGCTAGGCTTGGTGGCTCAGCCTGTAATCCTGCCCTTTGGGAGGCTTAGGTGAGTGGATTGCCTGAGTCCACGGGTTCGAGACCCGCATGGGCAACTTGGCGAGCCCTCATCTCTACAATAAAAAATTTTTAAAAATCAGCTAGGCATGGTAGCGGGTGCCTGTAATTCCGGCTACTCTGAAGGCTGAGGTGGAAGGATCGCTAGAGCCCAGCAGGCGAGGCTGCGGTGGCCGGGAGTGGCCACTGCACTCCAGTCTGGGTGACAGAGTGAGACTCCAACTCAAAAAATAAAATAAATAAATAAATAAAATTCAGTTTCTCCCTTTATTCACTGACAAGTTTTTTTGTTGTTTTTTTTTTTTGGCGTTGGAGTCTCACTCTGTCGCCCAGACTGGAGTGCAGTGGCCGCTCCCGGCCACCGCAGCCTCGCCTGCTGGGCTCCGGCGATCCTTCCGCCTCAGCCTTCCAAATAGCCGGAATTACAGGCATGCACTACCACGCCCAGCTGGTGTTTTGATTTATTGTAGAGATGAGGTCTCGCTGCCCAGGCGGGTCTCGAACCCGCGGGCTCAGGCAATCCACTCACCTCAGCCTCCCAAAGACACGGGATTACAGGCTGAGCCACCGAGCCCAGCTATTCACTGACAATTAATTCCATCTGTTGGTAAATTAAATAGAGAAAAAAAATCTGTGTGCCCGGCAGACATTAGTGGGAAACTTGAACCCTAGAGTAGTAATATAGGAATGAGCAGGCTGTTTTGTCAATTCCTCCACCTGTCCTCACCTTGAAGTGTAAGATTCCATAGAGGAAATTGTATCCATTCTCTTTTATCTCTTCTCACCGTTAACAAAATGTCACTCAGAAGGACCTGAAGATGTTACTGTGGTTGCTTTTGTGAGTCTATGTGATGCAATGCAAAAGAGCATTTATAAAGATTAAACAGATCTATGTTTATCACCTCCCACTTCTCCCTGAGTTGGCTGACCTTGGGCAAACTGCCTACTGTTTGAGCTTCATCTACCATGTGTATTAGTTTTCTTGGACTGATGTAACAAAATACCACAGAATGGGTCACTTAAACAAAAGGAATTTATTTTCTACAGTTCTGGAGGTTAGAAGTCTAAGATCATGGAGGCAGCAGATTTAGTTTCTTCTGAGACCTCTCTCCTTGGCTTGTAGATGGTGGCCAGCTTCTCTCTGTGCCCTCACATGGTATTTTCTCCATGAGTGTGCATTTGGGTGTCACTGTGGGTCCAAATGTCCTCTTTTTATAAGAAACAGTCATATTGAATTAGAGTTTACCCTGATTGCCATATTTCAACTTAATCTCCCTTTAAAGGGCCTGTCTCCAAATACAGTCACATTCTGAGGTTCTTGGGGTTAAGGCTTCAACATAAAATTTTAGAAGAATATAGTTCAGCTCATAACATCACATGTATATAAAACTGGAATAATAGAATTCAAATTTTCAGAGTTATTCTGAGCATTTCATGAACTATAACATAAAAAGTATGAACTGAAATATATCTTACACATAGTAGACATTAAACAGAACTTACTTTCTGCTATTCTTTTTAAGTCATAGATCACCTAATCATTAAATCTTTCATGTCGAGGTTTTTTCCTTAAGTGAGAGTGTGACCTAAGAATCAGAATTTAGCAGGTGAGGTAGTGGTGAAAAAATGGAATTGAACTAGTTCCCTTGGTGAGTCCTGTGTACACCTAAATTTGGGAATCTCTGGCGTAGACCCAACAAAAAAAAAAAAAAAACCTAAGGACAAGTAGGCCATCAGAAGATGAAAGGAATCTTAAGAATTTATTGTTAGGCAAGAAGGAGAAATACTAGCCCTTCAAAATAGTTCATTAAGGGAAAAAGCGTAACTACACCAGTGGGAAGCAGATATAATCAATCAAACATTCCAGAATCAGCATTACCAAAATGTTAGACAGGTAGGTTTTGAGGAATATAATTGTTGTTTGGAATCCATAAGGGACTGGCTCCAGAACCTTCTACAGATACCAAAATCTGCTGATGCTGAAGTCCCTGATCTAAAATGGAAGAGTATTTGTATATAGCCTATACTCATCCTTTTATGTACTTTAAATAATCACCAGATTACTTTTAATACCTAATATAGTCTAAATGTGATATAAATAGTAGCTATACTGTATTTTTATTTGTATCTTTCATTGTTTTTTTCTTCAAATATTTTTTATACAGGGTTGGTTGGCTCTGCAGATGCAGGCCCTGTGGATACAGAGAGTTGTGCAGGCCTGTGGATACAGAGAGTTGATTGTGTTTTGTCACAAGCATAGGGAAAAAATGGTTGTAATGGGTTAAATAAATTAATAAGAAGGTAAATAAATAAGGCAGTCATGTCTGTGCTAACATTTTAGATGCTCTTGCTTATTAATTCACAGCATAATTTTTGGTGTGGAGTTTAATTTCTACTTTTAGAGATCTAAGCATTGAAAAGCCAGAGTCCATGACTACCTTGCGCTTTCTTTATATATTCCCAGAACCAAGCAAAAGTTCTGAAACATGATGGGCAGTGAATAAGTGTTCATTGATAGAATCAATAGACTGCTAACTAGCATGTAGTTGAGTGATGATGCTAGGAATTAAACCTATACAGATTGAAGTCAATACTCCAGACTCTAAAAATAAGAGAAATAAAAATAATATGGTTATAAGTGTATGGGAAATAAAAATGAAAACAACACAATTAAGAAAGCTGTGTCTTAAGTTGTCAGTTTCATCATTAGTTATGTAGATGTCCTCGGATCTTCACAGCATCCTACATGTTGAATACGTTTTGTTATCTCAGCTGTTTATTCTTTTTTAACCAAGCATATGCATGTAAATATCGATATTATCATATTATCATTTTGGTCAAGATTTTTAGCTGTTTTTGAAAACATTCTCATGTTTTAGGAGATTTTACACAAAACTATTTGTGTAGCCATAAGGAAGAAGTCAGAAAACTTAGACTTGGCTTTTTTTGTATCTAATAGGGTATAAGCATAAAAATTAGGCTCTGTCAATCAATTGCACCTATCCAAGACTTTACTTGTCAATTGGAGAACAAAAGAGGGCAAAGGTGAAGATGGAGGCAGTCAGCATACAAGCATAACAGAGTGAGGGTCTCATAGTCAATGGCCAGTACCAATGATGGCAGTTGTGTGTCTGGCCTTTGATGGTGCATGCCTATGCTACATTTGGGTGAAGTTTGGCTACATCGCCTCTAAACCTGAATCTCTATGAGTCACAAATATTCTCTGAGCTACTTAAACTAGGTTCAACAGTTCCTAATGTTAACAACTCTTAATGACTGTAGCCATGAACTTTATAATAGCTTCAGCAAAAACCTAGAAGTTAATAACCATCAAATGTTTATTTCTATATTTAAAAAAGACATTTAAGTTTCACATTTTAATTCCACTTGTTTACTAGATGTCTCCACATACATGTACCATAAATTCTCAAACTAAATACATTCAAAATAGTAATCACTACCTAATATCCAAAGTCAAATGTGTGAAGGGGACCCCCAAAAGTTGGAATTATTTTTTGGAGGGTGGGACCCTTGTAGTATGTTTCCCCTGCTAAATACGTGTTCTAGGAACCTATCAGCATCAGTGTACCAACTAGTGTTTTGAGAGAGGCTTCGTTCAGCTTCAGTGAATTTTTTTTTTTAGATGCTTTGAAGTATTTGCTCATTTCATGATAAACGATTTCCAGTGCATCCACCCACATGGCACTGAGTGTTCAGCGGTTTTGACCAAAAACAGCATGACCCTCATGCCCCATGCTCCCTATTCACCCGATCTCACCCTAATTGACTTTTTTTTTGTTTCCCCAGATGGAAAAAGTTCTCAAAGGGAAATTTTTTGGTTATGTAGAAGAAGTGGAAAAAAATGAAAGCATTAAAATGTATCAAAATTACGAGTTCAAAACTATTTTGCGCGGTGGAAAAAGTTTGATAGGTGTAATGCTTGAAACTGAGAGCACTTTGAAGGTGATTGAAGTTGATACATGTGAGAATACGTACACTTTTTTAAGAAATAAATTCCATTTTGGGGAGATTCCTCTCTTCTCCTATTTTATTACATCAAACACATTTTTGTTCTGTTGAGTTTTTCTTGTTTTGTTTTATTTTTTCTGCTTCTGGACATGATTGAGTTTAGTTTGAATCTCAGTTTATCTTCCGTATCTGTTCTATCCCGTAGAAATTTGGGTAATGATAGAAATGTTGTTAGTAGTCTGTGCTGTACAAAATGGTAGCCACTAGACATCATGTCTAGTGAATACTTAAAATGTGGCTGTTGTAATTGAGGAACTGAATTTAAATTTAAATAGCTATATGTGTCTAGTAGCTGCCATATTGAATAATGTAGTTGTATATTTTTCAGCTTTGTTTTACTTTGACCAAATTCATACATGCTTTATTATTTTATACTTTGGAGGTTGGCAATATTTTCAAAGGGTTAGAATGAGAAGATTTTATGCTTTATGAGCTAACAGGCAAAATTGAGTACAGTAAATAAGCACCTGTATAATCATCTAAAAATGTAAAATCTATCAACTTGTGAGCCATATGAAAACAGTAAGCAAGACAGATATTGTCCAGAGATTACAGCTTACCATCCTCGATATTGTCTCTGAATTATGACTTAATATGTATGACCCAATCTGCAGCCACTTCCTTGAAAGTTTTAGTGATTAGCAATTTCTGATTTTACATATACATATCTGGGTGAACTTAGTAGGTTTTAAAAGCCATAACAAAAGCTCAGGTTCATCGGGCATACTTAATGAGATTTGTGTTGTGTGTTCAGTGCTAGAAATACTTTATTTTATTCTACCTAATTTTAATTATTTATTTATTATAAAGTAATGGGGTAGCTGTGAGGCTTTACTACACAAGTAGGTGCATGCAGATGAAGTTTGGGCTTCTTGGTGGTCTTCACTTCTCCTGGTAGTGGACTAGGTACCTTATGTGTTGTCTCATATCCCCTTCCTTCTCCCTTTCTCCCTCCCCTAGCAGTGCTCAATGACTGCCAATCCCACCCTTGTGCTAATGTGACTAGTGTTCCGGGCCCACTTATGAGTGAGAATATGTGGTGTTTTTTTTTGTTTCTATGATAGTTCACTTAGTAGGATGGTCTCCAACTGCATCCAAGTTGAGGTGAAGTCTATGATTTTGTTCTTCTTTATGACTGCGTGATACTTCATCATGGATATGTACCACAGTTTCTTTATCCAGTTCACTTTTAAAGGGCAGCAGGGTTGATTTCATGTTTTTTCTCTTGTGAATAGTGCAGCAATAAACATGTGTGTGCAGGTAGAGCAATTTATGTTCCTCCAGATATAGTCCCTGAAGGGTGCAGGAAGCGACCAGAGAGGCGGCTCCCAGAATGGTGCCGAGCATAGTGAGGACACACCAGACAACAAAGGCCCTAGGTCCAGGCTTCTGTGTGCACAATTCCCCACGCACGCGAAGTTCAAACCTGCAAGCCTCCAATCCTTAGCCAGCTTTGTTATGCGTCCAATAGGACTATAACACAGCGTCGGCCCCACGCTGCTCCCATGCTGCTCCTCCAATAAGAACCTAGCACAGCCCCTTCTGACCCCTGTCAGGCTAGTAAATACAGCCCTCTCCCTGCATATCTCTCTCTCGGTCTCTCTTTCTCTCTCTCTCTGTCACTCTCTCCCTCTCTGCAGCTCTCTCCCCGCCTCTCTCCCACTTCCTCTCTCTCTCCACGGACCCTTTCCCTTTTTCTCTTGTAACCGCTGCTTTAATAAATCTCTTGTCCTTAAACGGGTGAGGAGTCGTTACTGGCACCGAACTTCTTTCATTGGTGCCGTGACTCAGATCAGGTGCTCTCCCGCCCTTGTGCAGGTCTATTCCTGTAGGCGGGATCCCTGACCCAGTGCCGGTGGCCACTCCAGCCCTCCCGGACCTTCCCCACCGTTTTGAACACGTGACCTGCATCCACCAGCGACCATTGGATAGGTGAGTTCCCCATACATGGAAACCTAAACTTGCTCGGGACCCCCTGGAGGGAGATGACCGTTGATAGTCTGGCAGCCCCTCTGGCCCCTGGGTGAGGGGGAAAGCACCTCGCCTGGGCCTTCACAGCCACAGCAGACCCCGAAGGCTTCCTCTTCTCCTTTTCTCTCTTAAACCCAAAACTCCTACGGCTGCCAAGCTACAGCTAAAGGCTCTTTCCTCCTCCTTATCTCTCTCACACCTTCCCACAGCCGCTGGGTGCAGTGGGCCCCAGGGGTCCCATGTCTGCTAGCCTACAGCGGATTTTGCACAACTCTCTCCCCACCCCAAGGAATCCCACGGCTGTCGGGCTGCAGCGGACCCCGGGGGTCCCATGTCTGCTGGCCCACAGCAGATTCTGAAGTACTCCTATATCTGTTGGGCAGCAGTAAACCTCGGAGGTTCCACATCTATTGACACACAGTAAGCCCTATTCGACTGGGAGAAATCTCAAACATGCTCCCACCCGCCGCCTGGTCAAGTGCTTTCTGTCTGGTCCAAAAACCCTTGTGCAAGGTGCCTTGACCCCCTCGGTTCTCCTGGAGAACCCTGGTTGTGCCAAACCTCTGTGTCACAGCCACACTTCTTGGACAGCCGACTCTTCGGTGGATGCCCCTTTTAGCCCACCTGTCCTGCTATGGGAGGTTCATCATCCCTGCCAGCTGACTCCCCTCTTAAATGCCTTTTAAAAAATCTCACTATCCTTTCTCTGTCCCCTGATATTAAATCCAAATGACTAATTCGCCTCTGCACACAGGACTGGCCAACATATCCCTTAGACAACCAAAATCAGTGGTCTATATAATTTCTGTAAGCGTTCAAAATGGTGGATAGAGATTCCCTATGTTCAGTCTTTTTCTCTCCTCCATAAACATCCTCGCCTGTGTCTCAATTGTAACCCCTCTAACTTCCACTCTTAACTCATGCTAGCAACTACTGCTTCTCCTACTACTTCTCTTTCTCCCATTATCCATGCATGTGTGAGCCTCCTCCTCTAAGTTCCCCTCCCCCACTGCAAACACTGTAAGTCCCCTCCCTTCTTTCCTGTCTCGGATTTCAATACTGCAGAGGAGCCCCCTCCTTCCTCTTCAGCTCCACCCACTTCTCCAGCAATTCAACCTCTGTGTCCTCCCATTTTCAATCATTCCCCAGTATAGACCTCCGCTATCCGATCCAAGGCCTCACTGGTCATCCTCGCTCCCCTCCGCAAAGTAGTGGGCACAAAGGATATTGTTCATGTGCACGTCCCCTTCTCTATCTCAGACCTCTCACAAAAAAAAAAAAATCTTACATCATACACAACTAATCCTGCCACCTCCCTCCCTCTATTTCTAGCTTCAACCCAGCAGATAAACCTCCTACAGTCTGCTTTTGCTATTCCACTCACCATCAGTTTCTCCTCCTTCTCACTCTCCACCTTTATCTGAGAAGGAAGGGCTGGCGTCTCCAGCTGGGTCACCTGACCCCAGTCTCCAGCCTTTCTCTTTTGTCTTTGGAGGAAGGGCCAGTGCCAAAGGCCACGGTGCCTAATCCCAAGCTCCAGCCTTTTCACCCCCCCTCCCCTCACTGCTTGATAACCCCCTGATAGCAGCCCTACCAGCTGCAACAAGTCTTTGTTGTTTCCTTATAATAAATTTCTCTCAAGTTATATCTAAACCGGGACTATATCAACCTTATTCCCAGACGAAAATAAAGAGATCATGTAAATAAATCCTGTTAGCTAACTACAAAAAGGTGTTAATAAACAGGCTAACTAGGACAGAACAAAAGAGGTTTTTCAAAGACCAGATAAAAATCCAACAATGTTTCTATGTCGCCTCTCTAAAACATTGCAGCAGTTTCCTTATATTGATTTAATCTCTGTAGAGGAACAAACTCTTTTGGCTATGTATTTTATCTCCCAGTCAGCACCGGGTATTAGGCACAAACTCCAAAAATTAGAAAAGGGTCCACAAACCCCTCAATTAGAGCTATTGGACATGGCCTTTAAAATCTTTAACAACCAAAAGGAGGAAGAAATACAGGACCACCAACATAAGCAGAAAGCACTTCAACTTTTATCTACCACTTTAACAAAGAAAGCCACCACTGATAATCTTCACCCCAGATGGTCAATAGCAGAAGGGGTACACAGCCCCCTTCCCAGGTTTGTTTCTGATGCCATCAAAATGGGCATATGGCCAAAGACTGTCAAGCCCTGCCCACCAGCAAAACCCTGTCCCAAATGCAAACAACATGGACATTGGGCTCATGATTGCCTCATTCGCCCAGAAGGAAGAGAGCACGTGGCCCAGAGGCTTGCTGCAATTAAGGGACACCAGGCATCTTACACGATCTCAAAAGGGGATCTCTTGGGCTTGCTCCAGTCAGATTGACTTGCCCCTAACTTGGTGGCCCCAATGTCTTCGGAACAAACCATTAAACCAACCAAGCCTAGGGTGGAAATATCAGTAGCTGGCAGGGTTATATCATTTGTTATTAATACGGGAGATACATGCTCAGATCTTCTTACATTTCCTGGTCCACTCCTTCCTTCACCCCTTTTGGTTGTGGGGGCACAAGGCACTATATCCAGGCCCCTCACTACACCGTTATTTCCATGTGTTCTGGGAGATAAAGTATTTCAACACTCTTTCCTTGTTATGCCAACGTGTCCAGCTCCATTATTGGGAAGGGACATTATGACAAAAATTAAAACTCACACCACTGTACTTTTTGCGTGCCTTTTGTATAGCTTTGGATTTCCCTAATAGTTCCACATTGGATTCTATCTAAGCCCTTCCACTACATATAAACTTATTGCTTTGCTTAGAGCTCTGAGGTTAGGGAAAATGTTAAGAAAGTTGTTGGTGTAAGGTATGTTTTTAGTAAGAAATGATAAAGAAAAGATAAATAATTGTATAGGAAAGAATCTTGTATGGTACATTTTGTTCTATAATAGAATGGCTGGTTAAAGAAAGCATAGAACAAAAATAGAAGGTTTAAGCATGTCAAAAAATGGTATGAGTTTATCGAACATGTTAGGTGAAAGTTAGTGGAAAAAAGTAAAAGAAATTCTGTAAACACTTGAGGCTACAAAAAGGGTTCCATAAGTTTGCCATTAATATCAATTACACTAATGCTAGGCCAACATGCTACTCGAAGGCCAGAACATGAGCTTCTTAATTAACAATCTCCAAAAAAATTTCTTCTTTAAATAACAGAGGGGAGAAAAAAGAGACAAAATTCAATTAGCCCTCCGCCCTCCCCCACTGTCTTTGTTACAAAAGAGCGAGGTTATTTTCTTTTCAAAATCGTTGCACTATCATTTTGGCTCAATAAGCAACTTTTACAATAACTACTGTGATTTTGTGTTATAAGATGATTTTTAAAACTTTAGTCAATATTACAAACCTCTATAAAACAGACAGCCAAAGTCACCCCATTTTCCTGGCTCTCAATAGACCAAAAGGGAGGCACTTACCTCTTTCTAATTTGCATTTTTGTTTAATAGCCCCATATATCTTTAAATTTCTCCAACAACGCTTAACTAAACGCTCAAATCAAAACCTCAACCTCCTATTACTCAATAGTTATCAACCTGTCCCAATAGAGGAGTCAACAGCTTGTCCCTAAACATCACTTAATTTTTCTTTTAGATATGCTCTCTTCCAGGTTCTCTATTTACCTCCACAGTCTAATCCAAGACAGCTGGTTACTACCGCCCTCTGTCCCATTGGAAGACTGGCTGGAAAAAGTTGCTGTCCTACACTTACAAGGAACCTTCATGGAACTCTCACCTGTGGGCATCTACACCTTCAGTGCCTACCTTTGGGCTCTGCTCTGGCAGGTTCTGCACCCTTCCATCACCTTACCCCCACAACACCCCCAACCAGCAGGAAGTAGCCAGAAAGAGTAATGACGCCCCTCCCCATAAGAATAGAAAAGGGGGGAATGAAGGGTGCAGGAAGCGACCAGAGGGATGGCTCCCAGAATGGAGCTGAGCATGGTGAGGACACACCAGACAACAAAGGCCCTAGGTCCCGGCTTCTGTGTGCACAATTCCCTGTGCATGCGAAGTTCAAACCTGCAAGCCTCCAATCCTTAGCCAGCTTTGTTATGCGTCCAATAGGACTATAACACAGCGTCAGCCCCACCTACTCCATGCTGCTCCTCCAATAAGAACCTAGCACATGCCGGCTCGGGCTCACAATCCACGCTTTGGAGGCTGAGGTAGATTGCCTGAGCCCGTTCGAGACCGCCTGGGCAGCGAGACCTATCTCTACAATAAATCAAAAAATCAGCGGGTGCGCATGCCTGTAATTCCAGCTGCTTGGGCTAGCAAAGGATCGCGGGCCAGCAGGCGACTCGTCCGGGAGCGGCACTGCACTCCAGTCTGGGCGACAGAGTGCTCCACTCAAAAAACCTAGCACAGCCCCTTCTGGCCCCTGTCAGGCTAGTAAATACAGTCCTCTCCCTGCATATCTCTCTCGGTCTCTCTTTCTCTCTCTCTCTGTCGCTTTCTCCCTCTCTGCAGCTCTCTCCCCGCCTCTCTCCCACTTCCTCTCTCTCTCTCTCTCTCTCTCCCCCTTTCTCCACAGACCCTTTCCCTTTTTCCCTTGTAACCACCACCTTAATAAATCTCTTGGCCTTAAACAGGTGAGGAGTCGTTACTGGCGCTGAACTTCTTTCAGTCCCAGGAGAAAGATTGCTGGATCATATGGAAGATCAATTTTTAATTATTTTAGAAATTGCCACGCTGCTTTCCATAGAGGTTGAACTAGCTTATATGCCCACCAACCATACAGAAGCATTCCCTTTTCTCTGCAGCCATGCTAGCACGTGTTTGTTTGTTTTTTTTTTTCTGAATGATTAATGATAGTCATCCTTACTGGAGTTAACTGGTATTTCATTGTAGTTTTTTTACCTTTCTTTGAAGATTAGTGACTATGAACATTTTTTATGTGTCTGTTGGGTTCTTGTATATCATCTTTTGAGAAGTGTCTGTTCATGTTTTTTGCCCACTTTTTGATAAGGTTCTTTGTTGTTGTTGTTTCTTTTACTACGTTCAAGTTCCTTGTAGAACCGGAATGTTAGGCCTTTGTCAGATGCATAATTTGCAAATAATTTTTCCATTCTGTGGGTTGTCTCTTTGCTTTTGTCATGTTTTTTATTTATTTATTTTTATTTATTTTTTTATTTATTTATTGCTGTGTAAAAGTTTTTCAGTTTGATTAGGTCCCATCTGTCTATCTTAGCTTTTGCAGCATTCACTTTTGGGGACTTGCTCATGAATTCATTGCCTGATATGATGTCCAGAAGTATGTTTTCTATGTTTTCCTGTAGGATTCATGTAGTTTGAGGTTTTATGTTTTGAGTTGATTTTTCTATATGAAATAAGAATTATAAATCCAAATAGTAAGAGGAGGCTAAGCTATCCTTCTTTGTGAACAACCCTAGGTAGTCTGTCAAAAACCTCTTCAAACTGATAAATGACTTTGGTAAAGTCTTGGTTTATAAAATCAATATGCAAAACAGAGTTTCATTTTCAAATACTAACAACAAGCAGAGAGAGAACCAAAGAAGAAACACAATCCCCATTCCAATAGCCACAAAATAAATGAAATATTTTGGCATCCATCTAGTCAGAGAAATGAAAGACCTTTACAATGAGAACTACAAAACACTGCTCAAAGAAATCAAGAATGACACAAACAAATGCAAAAGCATTCCATACTCATGGGTTGGAAGAATCAATATTGTCAAGATTTCCATCCACCCAAGGTAATCTACAGATTAAATGCATCACCCATCAAATTGTCAACATCATTTTTCACAGACCTGAAAATGACAAAACAAAAATTAATATAGAAAAACAAGAAAAAAAAGAGCACTAATAGCCAAATAAATAATCCTCAGCAAAAGAAACAAAGTGGAGCCGGGCTCAGTGGCTCAGACTGTAATCCCATGCCTTTGGGAGGCTGAGGTGAGTGGATTACCTGAGCCCGCGGGTTCGAGACCCGCCTGGGCAGCGAGACCTCATCTCTACAATAAATCAAAAAATCAGCCAGGCGTGGTAGCGCATGCCTGTAATTCCGGCTACTTAGAAGGCTGAGGCGGAAGGATGGCCGGAGCCCAGCAGGTCAAGGCTGCGGTGGCCAGGAGTGGCCACTGCACTCAAGTCTGGGTGACAGAGTGAGACTCCAACTCAAAAAAAAAAAAAAAAGAAACAAAGTGGGAGGTAACACATTCATACTTTAAACTTTATTACAAGTCTACTGTAGCCAAGACAGCATGATATAGACATAGGAACAGGCACATTAACCAATGGAAGAGGACAGAGATTCTGGAAGTTAAAACATGGTCTTTCAACCAACTTCTCTTTGACAAAGCGACCAATAACAATCATTGTGGAAAGGAGACTATAATTAGCAAATGGTTCTGGGAAAACTGGCTAACTACATGTAGAAGAATGATACTGTACCCCTACTTATCGCCATATACAGAAATCAGCAATGAATATTTTAAATATTGCAATATATAAAAGAATCTAAAAGTTTATAGGAAATTAGATGTCAACTTTTTAAAAACAACGCAAGACCCATATTTTAAAAAATTTATTTACTATCCATATTCAACAAAATAACACATGCATATCAGTTGGAAAACTAAATAAAATTACAATAAAATATGGACCCTCCCACCTTCATTGCTTTCCATTTCTTTTACACTCAGAGGCAAATATTTCCCCTTTTAAAAACATTGCTTGAGAAATTTCCTTGCACTTAGTCACTTCAATATAGGATCTTTTTATTTCTTATCATGGGGGCGTGAATTTAGCACTTATCATTCCCCACTCCCCGCCAAGCATACACATGCACATGTTTTTGTTTCTTCACTTTGTATATAAGAAAAGATAGTTGTATTAACACAATCTTTAACAGGTCATCCTTTCTCTATGTTGTTTAATGTCTCTCCTATATTGCATCACAATGTTATCCATGCTTCCTGCATATTCAATATCTTCTCTTTGAAAGTGGCCTAATTTTCCCATAGAACTAATGGTTATAGTTTTTTGAGATTTGTTTGTTTGTTTGTTTGTTTGAATGAATGAACATGGAAATGGATCCTCCCTATTTTAAATCTTAAAGTTTGAAATTTACACTTAACTTATCTGAGTTCCTTACTCAGAAGACCAACCATCAGGTTACACAAATAATATCAAAGGGTTGAAACTTACCAGATCACTGCATCTGGAGAATGAGATGCCAGAGTCTTCATCCATCATGATTGCTTAATTGACCACCTACTGCCTGTCACCAAGTAGCCTTCCTTACATCTCCCTAATTCCTGTTTTCCCTGCTTGTATCTGCATGCCTCCCCTGCTGTATATATCCCCAATTTTAGTCAGTTGGGACAGACATATTTTAAATTGGCGCCCATCTATCCAGTTGATGCCACCCAAATGAAAATAACCTCCCTCTCTGGCAATACTCTTCTCAGTGATTTGTTTTCTGTGTGATGAGCAACAGGACCTATACTGAATCCCTGAAGTGTTTCAGTAACACCTTGATCTATGCCCATTGATGTATTTAAATATATTATATTGTTTTCCTTAAATATTACTTAAAATCTGATAAGGTTAATTTCTTATCTTGCATTTTTATTCACAATCGTCATGGTTCTTCATAGGCATTTAATAATATTTTTATCATTAAAAACGATATTTTTACTATAGTGAGTTTTCAAACCCTAAATTCCGTAGTTTTCTTTAAGTATTCAGGCCACATTTTCTGTCCTTAAAAAAAAAAATTCTAGAAGTATTGAAAATATGTTAAATTTTAAAAGGTTCTATGAGAATTTTGGTACTTATGAATAAAATAACATTTTATTACATTTTAAGATTTCTTATAGTTGATATTTCTTAAAGTTATTAATTGCATGTTACTCTTGTCTATGACAATCATGAGTAAATTTCCTTGTTAGAATCCTGTGTTTTATTTATGGATTAGTTTTTCATGAAAACGTTCATATTGACTTCAGATAATAAAGATTGTGGTTCTTCTTTTTAAAAGTATATATCTTACTACAATGCTGACCTCTAATATCATATTACAAAGGGAGGGCATCTTCATCTTCTTCCTGACTTTAATGGCAATGTGAGTTTTTACCATAGGTACCTATATATTCCTTTATGAAATTAAGATAATTTTCTGCTATTCTGAAATAGCTAACATCTTTGTTTAATTTTGTTTTTATGTTTATCTTAATCACAAATAACTGTTATATTTTAAACGTATCTCTTGAAAGGTACAGGTCATATCTTTTAAGCTACTGATTTAATAGCATTGATAGAACTTTTGCTATAATTCTGAACCTTGCATTTTTGGGATAAAATTTACATGTGTGATATAGTCAATATATCTACTACAGAGTTGCTTAGTTTTATCTGTGAATATTTAATTATTTAGTTAAAATATTTATAGTCATAAATGGGAAATTGACATTTTCTGTAGTTTTCTTTGGGTGGACAGAAATACCTGATTTTTCCCCAAGATACACTAAGCTAAAATGTGTCTTTGAATCCATCTAAGCCTGTTATTTTTTCTGGGTGGTGATGGTAAGGCCATTCATTACAGCTTTGTTATAATATGCATAATTTTAAATAATTGTCAATTTTTTTTTGCACATGTAAAATAGATATGTAGTTGGGCTCGGTGGCTCAGCCTGTAATCTCAGTGCTTTGGGAGGCTGAGGTGAGTGGATTGTCTGAGCCGGCGGGTTCAACTTGGCGAGACCTTATCTCTACAATAAATCAAAAAATTAGCCGGGCATGGTAGCGTGCGCCTGTACTTTCGGCTACTTGGAAGGCTGAGGTGGAAGGATCGCTGGAGTCCAGCAGGTCGAGGCTGTGGTGGCCAGGAGTTGCCACTGCACTCGAGTCTGGGCAATGGAGTGAGACTCCAACTTAAAATAAAATAAAATAAAATAAAATAAAATAAATTAAAATAAAATAAAATAAAATAAAATAAAACAGATATGTAGCCTCCAAGGAATCCCATTATACCCAATGTTCAATTGCAACCACTATCAACTCATGGACAATCTTGTTCCATCCATAACCCATTCACTTCCTCATTCCCACCCATTATTTAGAAACCAATTACCATAATTAGATAACTTCATCTATGTATTTTTTACTTTTGTAGATTCTTGCATTATTTTTTAGAAAAATTGCCATTTTATCATATTTTTTCTATTTATTAATGCAATAGTAATAGTCTCAGTGTTATGTACTAGCAATGTTATCTTTTATTCTTGTGCTGATTAATACAATTTTTTATAATATCTAGAATGATGTTTTTTCCTTTATATTATTTAATAATCTTTTCTAGCCCTCTCTCTCTTTCTCTGTTTCATAATCATTCTTCTAAAAGTTTTGTTCATTTTACTTACCATTCTGAAAAATTCTTTATTATATCGCTTGAGTGTTGTTTATTGGATTATTTTCTATTAAAATATTTCATGATCTTCTCTTTTTATATGTTTCCATTTTTCTTTTTCATGTTTACTTAGTATGCATTTTGTTATTTTTATGTTCCTTCCATTACATCTCTTCTTAATTCTCTCCTTCCCTCCCCGTTTTATTTTTAAAATGGTAAATGTTAGATTAAAATTTCTTGTATATATTTGGTTTTTTTTTTTATAGTACACATATTTTGTTTTCTGGGCTTCTCACTCAATTTTAATTGTTCTGTAATTTTTCTTGGGATTTTTATCTTTAATCCAAAAATTATTATAATTTTTTTTAAAATGTAAACATATTTTTCTTGTCTTAAATTTGTCTATCCAAACTCCTTATGATTGAAAAGATACTCCATGTGACCTAGGCTACTTTCAAATGTATTACACGTTCTAGACTTATACTAAAACAATATATGATCTCTATTTGTTGTACTCTGCATTGTAAACTGATGATAGTGCAGTTATTCAACCAAGAGGAGAATTGACACAAGCTTCATCTACATTGATTTCTCCCACAACCAAAAGCACACCGATTTATATCAGCTGTAGTCCCAGGCAGCATTACCAACTTATACTTGAATTATTTGGATCAAGTATTCAGTCTTGCTACAGTTCATAAAATCACTAATAAAGTTCTTTTGATCCCTGCTACACCAAAAAAAGTCTCCCAAGTACCTTGACGCTCCATCCCCAGTTTTCATCAGTGTCTTTATAGTTCATGAAAAGTTTGTTTTATTGAAACTGTGTATTTTTACTTCACATTATAATTTATTTTAGTATTGCTAATGAAAATAATAATAATTAATCATAATTATCATTACTTAGTTGTGTGCAGTGAATAATTCCCAATGTAAGCTCATATTCTCAACATGATCCAAAGCCTTTAATGAGTTTTCCAAAATTTATCAAAAATAAGCATAAATAGGAGAGGCTGGAAGATGGTGGAGAAGCCAGTTGAACTACGTGAGTACTTGTATGAGTGAGTGAGTGTATGGATGAATTTGCATGCGTGTCAGTGTGTTAGTGGGGATGTGAGTGGCTGTTTGAGTGGGGACTCTGGAGCAAGTGGCCAGGGTTCTCATGATGAAACAGATGTTGCTCCAGTTGCTCTGCTTGGACCCTAGCGCTTCCTGGGGTACAGAAGCTGAATGTCATTTTCTAAAATCAGTAAAGCAATTCCTGGGAAGAAGTTACCAGGAGAGATGCTGGCATTAGGCTCTGCCTCACCACCACAGTGCCAGGCCAGACACTGGCAGTGAGGGCTGCAGAAGGAGGGTAGCAAGGGAGCCAGAGGCAGAGTCCCATTGAAGAAGATCAAGCAGGCACCCCACCACCATCTTAAAAACTAGACAGGAAAGTACTCTGGTGTGCTCATTATGGAGAGCAACAGACCCACTCCCTGTAACTGGCAAGTTAGCTACTCTGGGATTGACTGTGACCCAGAAGGAGTGTCTTAAGAACACAAACTTTGGAAGAACAGGATGAGTGAGGACTGGCAGGCATGCCACCCACTACCCTGACCCAGCCATGGGACAAAAGGTGCAAAAAGGACAAAGAAGAACCCCCCCCAAAAAAAGATCAGCAGTAAGTCCTGAGTTGACCCAACCATCTACTCCCCAGCAGTCCTCTGAATGTTTGGGACATGACTGAAAGGGACAAACCCAGGTAGAGCCTGGATGGCAGTTGTGATAGAGGACTCTACTCTGGGATAAATATGACTGGAGTGTGTGCCAACAGCACCTGGGAGGAGACAATCCTGCACATCTCCACCAGAGGGGAACTGCCTAACTATATGAGAGCAGAAAGGGAGGACTGATGCCCTACCCCAATTACATCCTCCTCCTCCCTTTGTGGGTCATGCTGGGGTGATTGTGAATGAACCTGCAGCTCCACAGGAAATGGCAGGCAGCATTACCTGTTCGCAGCTGAGAGGAATAATTACAGAATCTGCCACAAGAGGGCACTTAGTGCCCAGAAAGTTTGTTTTCAGATTTAGTTTTCTTTCATCTTTCGTTTTTTTGTTGTCTTTGTGTGTGTGTGTGTGTGTGTGTGTGTGTGTGTGTGTGTGTGTGTGTGAGAGAGAGAGTTTGAATTTTCATTTTTCTATTTTTCTTTTATGTTCTTTGGTTATTGTTTAGTATGTGTGTGAATATGTATTAGAGTTCGACTTGCATTCCCTCCCTTTTTATTTCTTCTTCTTTTTTTTTCTTTTCTCTGTTTGTGAGTGTGTATGTATATGTGAGGTATGACTGCTTGTTTTTCAGGGTTTTGTTGTTGTTCTTCTTCTTCTTTTGTATTTGTTTAGTGTGTGCACCTGAATATGTGTGTAAGTATTCAACTTGAATTCTTCTCTCTTTTTTATTTTTTTCTTTTTCTTTTTTCTGTTGTCTGTGTGTGTATGTGTATGTAATACCTTGAGTGTTCCATTTTTGGTTTTTCTTTTTGCACTTCTTTTGTTTTGGTTTTAGTGGGTGTATGTGTTGTGGAAGGGGGCTTAAAAAGACATCACAATGTCAAAAATTAGGTTAAACATGAACTCAGCCTTTACACAGTTAAGCATATACTCAACCTTTGCACAGTTAAAAGAAAGTTCCCTTCCTGGAAACTGACAACAGCACCTGCTGGCTAGGTTAAACTGTTTAACAGCCTTTTTTTTTTTTTTTTTTTTTTGCTTCTGTGAACCCCACTAGTATTGCTTGAAAAGTACCTAGGCCTCCAGGATGTTGCGGTTTGGCCTACTTGGAAAGTCCCGATGTGGTTTTGCCCCATTTAAGCAAGCCCCTACAGCAAATGGGGCCCCTTGTTGTGGGACTGGCATGTCCAGCAGGCAAGTGGCTGCCAGCTGGCTCTTGGCTAATAAATCTCTCCTTTTTTTATAACTTGTACTTTTGGTGTCAGTGTCTGTAAATTAAGCACTCAGTCCCTATTTCATTTGGGGGCTCACCCGGGAGATCCATGAGCTTAATTCCCAGCCCCAATCACCAGCTGACCTTGTGGGTCTGCATACCCGTGAACCTCAGTGTTCATCAGGCCTGGTGAGTTTGTGGACTCACAAATGGCTGATTGTTGTCTCTGGCAGACTCACAACATCCCCAGAGCACTCTGAGAGGTGAGTGAAGTTCCTGTTCTGTTTGTGCACACTTCTGGTTGGACCCGCAGGAAAGCTGGATGCAGCACTAATTTCTGGTTCTGAGGTCCCAGTGAGACATCACAGGGCCCTCTGGTATTGCCTTTGGGCAATTAGGTCTGTCTGTTCAGTTTATTTGTCTTTATTTGTTCAGTGTTAGTCACTGTTGTGTCTGTCATTGCTATCAATATTATGGGGCAGCAGTGCTCTAAGCCTGACACCCCTCTGCAACTGGTTTTGTGCCACTTCAAGAATTTCCAAGGAGAGGCACAGCAGTCCGGTTATCAGGTAAACCAAGGAAACCTAACCACCTTTTGTTCCCTCAAATGGCCCACTTTTCCTAATTGCAGCTGGCCACCGGAGGGGACCTTCAACTCTGCCATAGTGGGGAAGATCCAACAGTTCGTCTATCATTGCCACCCAGACTAGATCCCGTACATCACTGCCTGGTACCTTCTGGTAATGCAGCAGCCATTGTGGGTGAAGAAAGCTGAAAAGAAAGCTAATTTTTGTCATGTTTTAGCCCTACAAGAAACTCCAAAAGTCAAACCTCTGGTCCTCCAGAACCCACTGGAGGACAATGAAATCCCCCCACCCTACTCTACATCTGAGTGGGAGCAGGGGGTCCACAAGATTCTCAACCTGTCTCTCACCAGGAGTGGGTCCTCGTATCAGTCCCTTTATCCCCCTCTTCCCCATGCATCTCCCAAGGGTCCAACCACCTTCAATAAACCGACGAGCTCCGACTCATCTTCGGGGAACTCAGAACCACAAACTTCCACAGTCCTCCACCTGAGACAGGCCCTGGGACTAGACATGGGAGCTTCGGGAAGCCAGCCCTTTATGGTTTATGTCCCTTTCTCTACTAGTGATCTTTACAATTGGAAGCACCAAAATCCAGTGTTCTCTAAAATACCTCAGAGCCTCATAGGCCTTTTAGAGACTATTTTCTTCACCCACCAGACCACTTGGGATGACTGTCAACAGCTCCTCCAAGTCTTTTTTACTGCGGAGAAAAGAGAATGAATCCATCAGGAGGCAAGAAAATTGGCCCTGGGACCAGACGGCAGACCGGCAGAGCATGACCGTGTGGACCGTGTCTTCCCTGCTGAGAGGCCTAATTAAAACCCGAACACCGATCATGGTAGAAAGTGTCTCACCATCTGTTGCCACACCCTAATTGGGGGTTTCCAGGCCACTGACAAGCAGCCCACAAATTTGTCTAAGGTAAGTGAGGTAACTCAGGGCCCACAGGAGTCTCCCACAGCTTTTTAAAAATGGCTTATAAAGTCCTATTGGACATATACTCCCATAGACCCAGAGACTCCAGAAAGTCGGAGGGCTTTAGTTATAGCCTTTGTCTCCCAGTTGGCCACTGGTATAAAAAAATTGCAGAAAATTAAAAGATTTGAAGAGAAAAGTTTATCAGAATTAACTGAGGTAGCCCAGAAGGTCTATAATAGCAGGGACACACTTAAAGACCAACAAACCAAAAAGATGGCCAAAATAGTAGCAGCAGCTTTATAGGAAGTTAAACCCAAGCAGCCAACAGGGAAAAGAGGAACCGGCACCAAGCAAAAAACTCCACTAGCAAAAAATCAATGCACCTACTGTAAAAAATTGGGCACTGGGTAAAAGACTGCCCAGACAGGCCACCCCAACCACAAGAGTGCCCTCTGGGGGGGTGTCCACCAAAATCTACTCCTGTGCCTCAATTACAAACTGACTGATGGAGCCAGGGCTCTGTCAATTTCCCCACAGAGCCCAGGGTAAAACTTACCATGGGTGGAAGCCCTGTCCACTTCTTAGTGGACACGGGGGCTGAACATTCAGTCCTCCAAAAGTACAATGGCCTGCATCAGAATAAGCATTCCTTGGTTCAGGGGGCAACCGGGACTCAATTATGCCCCTGGACCATAGAAAGAACAATACATTTGGGAAAAGGGAAAGTAACTCATTCATTCCTAGTAATGCCAGACTGCCCGTACCCACTTCTGGGATGTGACCTCTTACACAAGCTTAATGCCAATGTAGGTTTTGAGGAAACCACAGCAGCAGTAAGCCTAAACCCACCAGGGGCATCATAAATTCTTGTTACTGTTCCCCTAAGTGAGGAATACATGTTAACAGAAGGTGAGGCCCCTCTTGACTCTTCAAACGCCATACTGCTGGCTCAGCTACAGACTCAGTTTCCCCAAGTCTGGGCCGAATTAAACTCCCCTGGGCTGGCATCCCATCAACCGTCAGTTGTTGTACATCTCAAAAGTCAGGCAATGCCCATTAGGGTAAAACAGTACCCTATATCCCCAGAGGCCCAAAAAGGTATAGCAATCCACACAGTGTCTCAAGGAAGCTGAAATCCTAGTGCCATGCCACTCCTCCTGGAACACCCCACTTCTTCTTGTCAAAAACATGGGCAAAGGAGACTACCGCCCTGTCTAGGACCTCAGGGAGGTCAACAGGCAAGTGGAGGATATCGATCCCACAGTCCCCAACCCGTACACCCTTCTCAGTGGATTAACTCCAGAGAGGCAGGTATACACTGTCCTGGATTTTTTTTTTTTTTTTTTTTTGAGTTGGAGTCTCACTCTGTCGCCCAGACTGGAGTGCAGTGGCCGCTCGTGGCCACTGCAGCCTCAACCTCCTGGGCTCCAGTGATCCTTCTGCCTCAGCCTTGCAAGTAGCTGGAACTACAGGCGCACACTACCATGCCCGGCTAATTTTTTATTTATTGTAGAGATGAGGTCTTGCCAAGTTGCCCAGGTGGGTCTCGAACCCACAGGCTCAGGCAATCCACTCACCTCAGCCTCCCAAAGGCTCAGGATTACAGGCTGAGCCACTGAGCCTGGCTCGTCCTGGATCTTAAGGATGCCTTCTACAGCAGCCCATTGGCTAAGCAGAGCCAACCCTTATTAGCCTTTGAATGGACAGATACTGAAAAAGGGAAAAATGATCAGTTAGCCTGGACATGATTCCCACAAGGATTTAAAAACTCTCCCATACTGTTCGATAAAGCTCTCCACCAAGATCTCCGAGCTTTCCGGCAAGAGCACCCTGAAGTGATTCTGCTATAGAATGTAGATAATCTGTTAATCGCAGCTCCATCAGAAGGTAAGTGCCTGCATGCCACCAGGCACCTGCTTAAAGAACTACAGACCCCGGGGTATTGCATGTCAGCAAAAGAGGCCCAGCTCTGTATAACTATAGCCACATACCTTGGGTATAACCTGGAAGGAGGTAAAAGATCCCTGACTGCCTAGTGCATTCGTGGTATAGTTGGCATCCTGGCCCCAGGAAGCAAAAGGGAGGTCCAGGAATTCTTGGGAACTATAAGATACTGCCGACTATGGATCCCTAAGTTTGCTGAACTCACAAAACCCCTCTATGAAATAACCAAGGGACCAGAGGCTAATTTTAAATGGATACCAGAGGGGGACAAAGCTTTCCAAGTCCTTAAAAATGCCTTGGTCTCAGCTCCAGTCCTGGCCTTGCTGGATATTGAAAAACCTTTCCACCTTTTTGTGAATAAAAGATGAGGCATCACCCTGGGGGTCCTAACCCAAAAGCTCGGCCCATGGAACAGGCCAGTCACCTACCTGTCAAAAAAATTGACCTGGAAGCCTCGGGCTGGCCACCCTGCTTGTGGGTTATAGCAGCCATTGCCATGTTAGTAAAAGACTCAGACAAACTAACATTGGGGCAGAATCTGACTGTCATGGCCACACATGCAATAGAGTCTTTACTCCCAGGGGCCCCTGACAAATGGATGTCGAAAGCCCGAATAACTCATTACTAAGCATTGCTTTTAGATCAATCCCACATCAAGTTCCAGCATACCTCCAGCTTAAACCTCTCAACTTTACTATGGAAGAACATCCCATGGGGCCACCACATCGTTGTTATGAAACAACTGAGTTCCAAAAGCTGCCCTGGGATCTAACCAATGTCCCAAGAACAAACCCTGACCTAATACTTTTCTCGGATGGCAGTAGTTTCATCCAGAATGGAGTAAGGTATGCAGGGACAGCGTTGGTCACTCTACAGCGAACCATTTGAGCTGAGCCTCTTCTGCAGGGAACATTGACCCAAAAAGCAGAACTGATTTCCCTAACCCAGGCCCTAAAAGCAGGTAAAGGAAAAATTGTCAACATCTACACTGACAGCAGGTACGCATTTGCAACTGCACACGTTCATGGGACAATTTACAGGGAGCGGGGATTACTCACCGCAGAGGGGAAAACTATAAAAAATAAAGTGGAGGTCTTAGACCTCCTGGCAGCAATATGGGACCCCAAACAAGTCGCCATCAACCATTGCCTGGGCCACCAAAAAAAAAAAAAAAATCTCAAAAGAGGCAATAGGAAATAGAAAAGCTATCAAGCAGCCAGAAAAACTGCTTACCACAGAACCACCTGCCTGCTGGCATTGCCTCCTATGGTTCTATGTAAGCCACCAAAATATACAGAAGAAGACCTCCTCATTGCACAAAAATTGCAGAAAATCTCAAATCCAGATGGATGACTTCAACTTCAGGACAGCAGAACCTTCCTCCCTCGAGTCCTGGGACAAAAAAAAAAAATCCTAAGGCAGCTCCATGAAGACACTCATTTGGGAAGGACAAAACTAACCAAACTTGTAAAAAAAAATTTCTATCTCCCTCATCTGGACCAGCTCACCCAGGAACTCATTCAAGGCTGCATATCATGCCAGCAGACTAATAATGCTAAGGTCAGTGTATCCATCCAAGGGGTTCGAGATAGGGAACTAACCCATGGGAAACATTAAAAAATAGACTTTACAGAAGTCAAACCTGGGCAATATGGATATAAATACCTATTGGTTTTGATAGACACCTTCTCGGGATGGGTCGACGCATTTCCTACAAAAACTGAAACTGCTTCTGTAACAATAAAAAAACTCTTAAATGACATCATACCAAGATATGGTCTACCTATCTCAATAAGCTCAGACAATGGCCCAGCATTTATTTCTAAACTTACTGAAGATATTGCAAAAACCTTGGAGATAAATTGGAGCTTACATTGTGCTTATCATCCAAAGAATTCAGGACAGGTAAAAAGAATGAGTCGAACGCTTAAAAAAACTTTGACCAAATTAACCCTGGAGACTAGTGAAGGTTGGGTAACACTCCTTCCCTCTTAAGGGCCAGGTGTATCCCATACATCAAGGGTCTAACCCCCTTCAAAATTCTGTTTGGATGGCCCCTGCCGTTACTTCCAAAAAATTGGACTAAAAAAAGCACTAGAGCTGTCTAACCATAATTTGCTTCAGTCACCGCAGGCTCTTCAAAGAGTTCAACAATCTGTCACTGAGACCATGCAGGCAGCCTTCTGGAAACCGGTTCCAGAACATCCACACCCATTCCAGCCCAGTGACCAGGTCTAAATAAAGTGGCACAAAGCTGAGGCTCTCACTCCAGGTAAAAAGGACCTCACATAATAATCCTTACTACTCCTATGACTGCCAAACTCAGCAGTGTCCACCCCTAGATTCATCATTCACAAGTAAAGACAGCCACCACTGCATCCCCAGAAATATGGAAAGTCATCAAACTAGCTACTGGAGAAGATCCTCTAAAGATAAGACTTTTGTGGGCCCCAGTATCTTATTCATATTCCTTGCATACTTTTCCCAGCTTAAGGCCTATTTGCCTAACCCACATAATCCCTATACTCCAGGAAACTATTCCTGGGAACTGAGAAATACCGTCACTGGGACCGTAATTGCCACCTACAGAGAAAGCAGGAAACCTGTTTTTAATTTTGACCTTTATAAATTATGACCAGGTCTAACTCTCAGGGGCACACACACTGACAAATGTGGCACCTTAGCTTATGAAAAAGGACTTATATCTGTTGGTTTTTATGCATGCCTGGCATCGGGACCAGCACGTTGTCACAAAGCAGGACAATACCACTGTGCTGCATGTGGGTGTGAAACTATTGCTCCTTGAAAAAACCGAGACCCATACATAAGCCTATGCAGGAAAAAGCCTGCTTCCCCCATACAGCCAAATACAAACATGCTACTCACTTAGACTCACTATAATACTTTGGGATGCCCTCAGCATCTGCCAGGTATGGGAAATGAGTAAAATGTGGGGGCTCAGAATGTATGCTGAAGGACCCAATCCTGACATGCTGTTTACTATTCAAAGGCAGGCCATCCCCCACACCCCAAATTCTATGGGTTCCAACAGCAACTTAATTCTCCAGAAACCTGAACCTTCTGAATGTCCCCCAACCCAACCAGGCCTCTGGTTCTACCTACCCTACAATTTCAGAGGTAGGTCCCGCTCCCCTACCCACACCACATTAGCGCCTGGAAATGAAAATCATTTCCTCCCTATGCTATCTGCTGTTTACTGGTTTGCAAATGCCACTCGTCCTAAAGTAACACAAGACTACTGGCTATGCTAGACCCTTGACCCCCTTATTATGTAGGAATTGCAATGAACTCTTCAATAGGCAACACTGAAAAGCATGTACGTGTTCTTAACCTCGCTACAGCTCAGTCCTTAGGACTATGTCCCTGGGGACAAAACTCGGCCCTTACTCTGGGAGATCTTCAAGGAAGTGGATCTTGCCTTTATTCTCCCTCTTATAATATAAATAATTCTCCCTACCAAATGTCATGTGATACCACCTGTGTAATAAATATCCCCAATCCAAAAACTTCTAAAGACCTCCATATGACTATTACACCCCCCACCACCTGGTTTGCTTGTACACAAGGTATAACACCCTGTATTGCTTTAAAATACTTCAGGGACACTGCAGAAATCTGTGTCTTCGTGCATATACTACCCCAGGTATATATCTATGAAGAAACAGAGGGACGAGAACACCTTAAACTCTCAGGCCTCGGGTGATCCAAGCGAGTCCCCATATTAGTGCCCCTCCTCATTAAACTAGGAATTGCAGGGTCCACAGCAATAAGTACAGCTTCTCTGGTTGTTGGGGACCAAAACCTCAAAGGGCTAAGTAAACATGTTGATAAGGACCTAGGACTCCTGTAGTCAAACATATCCTGCCTAGATCAGCAAGTTAATTCCTTAGCCGAGGTCATGCTCCAAAAAAGGAGGGGACTTAATCTCCTCTTCATAACTCAGGGAGAGCTATGCATGGCCCTAAAAAAAATGTGCTGTTTCTATGCAAACTAATCCGGGGTCATCCAAGACACTCTTGCCCTGGTAAGAGACAATCTAAAACAAAGAAAGCTGCAAAGACAAGCCTCAGAAAATTGATATCAGTCCCTCTTCTCTTGGTCCCCCTGGCTCACAACTCTGATCTCGGCAGTGGCGGGGCCTCTCCTCCTGCTCCTAATAGGTATAACAGTAGGGCCTTGCTTAATTAAAAGCCTCCTTGGTTATATTAAAAATAGTGTGTCATCAATAAATTGAATAGTCCTCAAAATTCAATATAATCCCCTGTATAAAACATCAATGATTTGACTCCAGGAACAACTGAAAGGGGGGAATATGGAAGGGGGCTTAAAAAGACATCTACAATGTCAAAAATTAGGCTAAGCATAAGCCTTTACATAGTTAAGCATGTACTCAGCCTTTGCACAGTTAAAAAGTTCCCTTCCTGGAACCTGTTAACGGCACCTGCTGGCTAGGTTAAACTGTTTAACAGCTTTTTTTTCACTTCTGTGAACCCCATTAGCATTGCTTGAAAAGTGCCTAGGCCTCCAGGATGTTGTGGTTTGGCCCACTTGAAAAGTACCAATGTGGTTTTGCCCATTTAAGCAAGCCCCTACAACAAATGGGGGCCCTTGTTGTGGGACTGGCATGTCCAGCAGGCAAGTGGCTGCCGGCTGGCTCTTGGCTAATAAATCTCTCCTTTTTTTATAACTTGTACTTTTGGTGTCAGTGTCTGTGAATTAAGCGCTTGGTCCCTATTTCAGTATGAGGGTTTGATTTGCATTCTCCTTCTTTTTTCACTTATTTTTTTTGTTTTGTTTTGTTTTGTTCTCTCTCTCTCTCTCTCTCTCTCTCTCTCTCTCTCTCTCTCTGTGTGTGTGTGTGTGTATGTGTCTGTGTGTGGTTGATCATTCCTTTTTTGGTTTTTCTTTTTTGTACTTCTTTTGTTTTGGTTTAGTAGGTGTATGAATGTGTGCGTGAGGATTCTATTTACATTCCCCCCTTTTTCTTCTTTTTCCTTCATTTTTTTTGTTGTGCACACGTGTTGTGTGTGTGTGTGTGTGTGTGTGTGTGTGTGTGTGTGGTTATCCTGTTTTTATGTTTTGTGTGTTTTTTTACTCTCTTTCCTTCTTGTTTTTGCTTTTTGTTGTTTTTCTTGTTTTTGAATTTCTTTGTTTTACTTTTTATTATTTCTGTCTGTTGTATCTTATTCTACTTTTCTCTGTTCTTCTCATTGTTTTTACCTTTTCTTAAACTCAGGGAGTACACACATATACCCATTTTGTTGTAATTTACGGTGGTGATGGGGAATGGGTCTTAGGGGGCCCACACCCTAGTCAGTGAACACTGTGACTTGTGAGTAGTTTCTGAATCCTAACTCCCCACCATCTACCATTCAACTCTCAAAATTGCAAGATACAGCAAAGCTTCCCACCTCCAGCCCTGTTTCAAAGTAGAACAAATTCAGAAGCCCTGCTCAGTGAAGAATAGTGGACTGAGCAAACAAAAGAAATGATAGCCTCTCCCATTACCCATTAAATTGGAATAAAAGAGAAAAGAAAGAAATCTGTCACAAGTGAGAAAAAAAATCAACAGAAGAACACAGGTAATTCCCAGTGTACCAAAAGGCAATGACTAAAAAATCAGACCTCAAGCCAGGCTCGGTGGCTCAGCCTGTGATCCCACACCTTTGGGTGGCTGAGGTGAGTGAATTGCCTGAGCCCGCAGGTTCGAGACCCACCTGGGCAGTGAGACCTCATCTCTACAATAAATCAAAAAATCAGCTGGGCATGGTAGTGCATGCCTGTAATTCTGGCTACTTGGAAGGCTGAGGTGGAAGGATCGCTGAGGCCCAGCAGGTTGAGGCTGTGGTGGCCAGAATTGGCCACTGCACTCCAATCTGGACAACAGAGTGAGACTCCAACTCAAAAAAAAAAAAAAAATCAGACCTCAGAGTCCCTAAAAATGAAAATCATCAAAGATTGATTTCAGAATACAACAAGGCTCAAGAAATGATGGAAAGAGTGAGTAATTCTCAAGAAAGACAAGATGCAACACTGTAAGAACTTGTAACAGAGATTTTGATAAACAACAAAAATGTCATCCAGGAAATAAATAACAAGATGATAAGCATGGAAAGCAGAATTTAAAAAGCATAAGAAAGAACCTCAGAAATTGAAGACCAAAACATGAAATTAACTTAATCTGTTAAAAATATAGAAAGAAAACTCAGAAAGAAAGAACAAAGCCTCCAAGAGATGTGCAATGATATCCAGAGGCCTACTTATATCTTATTGGTATCCTAGACTCAGAAAGGGAAACAGAGAACACTATGGAATGAGTAGTCCTGGAGGTTGCCAGGAAGCTTTCCTCATCTCACTAGAGATGTGACTGTCCAAACACAGGAGATTCAGACAGCCTCTGCAAGATATCAAATGAGAAGACCAATACTTAAACACCTAGTAGTTCACCTACACAATGTAGGCATAAAAGAAAAAATTTCCAAAGGCAGTGACAGAGAAAGGTCAGGCTACCTACCAAAGAAGGCCAATTAGGATAGCAGTAGACTCATTGGCAGAAACACTACAAGCTAGAAGGGACTAGAAACCAATTTTCAAAGTTCTCAAAAAAGCATTTCCTATCCTGCCAACTTAGTTTTATCAATGATGAAGAATTAAATTCTTTCCCAGATATCCAATTTCTAAGGTATTATGCTGCTTCTAGAACAGTACTACAGGAGATGCTAAAGAAGATAAAATCGCAGAAGAAAAAAAAAACGACTATGAACTTTGCAAAAGTACAGGAAAACAGAAAGCCAACAATGCATACAACGCACTTGCAAGATTGAAAACACAAACACCGATCAATGCAAAAGTTGAAAAGGAAAGAAAACAGTCTGATAAGAGATTCATGGCAAGGATAAACTCTCACACTATAATAATCAGCCTGAAAGTCAATGCAGTAAATGCACTACTGAAAAGACATAGAATGGCAAACTGATTAAAAAAGCATGACTCAGACCCGTCTGAGCAGTGAAGCCTCATCTCTACAATAAATAAAAAAATCAGCTGGTCGTGGTAGCGCATGCCTGTAATTCTGGCTACTCGGAAGGCTGAGGCGGAAGGATCGCCAGAGCCCAGCAGGTCGAGGCTGTGCTGGCCGGGAGCAGCCACTGCACTCCAGTCTGGGTGACAGAGTGAGACTCCAACTCAGAAAAAAAAAAAAAAAGCATGACTCAGCCGGGCTCGGTGGCTCAGCCTGTAATCCCGTGCTTTGGGAGGCTGAGGTGAGTGGATTGCCTGAACCCGTGGGTTTGAGATCCCCCTGGGCAACTTGGCGAGACCTCATCTCTACAATAAATCAAAAAATTACCCGGGCGTGGTAGCACATGCCTGTATTTCCAGCTACTTGGAAGGCTGAGGCGGAAGGATCACTTGAGCCCAGCAGGTCAAGGTTGCGGTGGCCAGGAGCGGCCACTGCACTCCAGTCTGGACGACAGAGTGAGACTTCAACTAAAAAAAAAAAAAAAAAAAAAGCATGACTCAACAATATGCTGTCTCCAGGAAACACATCTTACTATGAAGGACACCCACAGACTTAAAGTGAGTGATTTGAAAATAAACTTTCAAGTGAATGGGGGGATAAAAGCAGGAGTCATGATTTTAAATTCAGACAAAACAACCTTCAAAGTATGTACAGTGTTAAAAAGATACAGAAGGATACTAACTAATAATAAAATGTTCAATCATCAACAAGAAATATCAATTCTAAATATATACATGTTCCCAATATAGGTTCACCAGCTTTTATAAAGCAGTTACTAGGTAAACTAAATAAAAATATTTATTAACACTAGCACTATCATAGCCGGGGAACTTAAATATTCCACTAACCATCCTAAATAGACATCAAAGAAAAAAATCAATAAGGAGATCCAGAACCTCAAATTGATGATTGACCAAATGGACTTAATACATACCTACAGAACACTCCACCCAGCAACCATGTAATAAGCATTCTATTCATCACCACATGGAACATATTCCAAGATTGACCACATCCACAGTCAAAAATCAAGCATAAACAAATTTTATAAGATTAAAATCCTGCCATGCACCTTCTCAGACCACAGTGGAATAAAAATAAATATCATCATCAACAAGATCCCCCCAAAACCCACAAAGACATTGACACTAAACAGCATGATGCTTAACAATTCCTGTGTAAACAAAGAATCAATTAAAAAAATTAAAATATTTATGGAAACAAATTAAAACAAAGACACATCTGATTAAACCCTCTGGGATACCATGAAAACAATGCTGAGAGTGGAATCTATAACTCCACACACACACACATATCAAGAAAATAGAAAGACTATGAGTTAACAGCCTAACAAATCACCTAAGGGAACTAGAAAGGCAAGATTAAAAAAACCCTAACTTCAGCAGAAGAATCCAGATCACCATAGTAAAGACCCAAATACAAGACATAGAAGATAAAAATATCATAGAAAAAAATCAATGAAATAAAAGCTGGTTCTCTAAAAAGATAAACAAGATTGATAGCCAGACTGACCAAGAAAGGGAGAAACAGTCCAAATAGACACAGTTAGAAATTTAAAAGATTAAGTTACAACTAACCCCAAAGCAATACAAATGATTATCAGAGATTAATTTGCTCACCAGTATGGAAACAAACTCAAAAACCTGCAGAAAATGATTTTCTGACATCATACAACCTCCCAAGATTGAGATAAAAATAAATTGAACCCCTAAATAGACCAATAACAACCCAGGAAATTGACTCCATTAAAAGAAAACTACCTCAAAAAAAAAAAAGCCCTGGATCAGATGGCTTTCCTGCATAATTCTACAAAACATATAAGGGGAAACTGATACTAATTCTACTGAAAATATTCCAGGAAATTAAGAAAGATGAAACTCTCAAAATCATTTTATGAAGTGAACATTACACTAATATTCAAACAAGGTAAAGACCCAACAAAGAAAGAGACCTAGAGAACTACAGGTCAATATATCTGGTCAACACAGATGCAAAAATTGTCAACAAAATTCTAGCATATATGATGCAACACACATCTCAAAAATTATCCACCATGACCAAGTGGGCTTCATCCCTGGAGCACAGGGCTGGGTCAACATCTACAAGATCATAAATGTAATTCAGTGCATCAACAGATGTGTTAAAAAAAAAAAAAAAAAAGAACCACATGATTATAAGCAGAAAAAACTTTTGACAAAAACCAGCATCGTTTCTTGATAAAAACCCTTGAACACCTAGGCATAGAATGAACATATCTCAAAATAGTAAGAGCCATCTACAATAAATCCTCAGCTAATATACTGCTAAAAAGACAGATTTTGGAAGCATTTTCCCTGAAAACCAGAACAAGACAAGGTTGTCCACTCTCATCCCTCTGGTTCAACATAGTGTTGTAAGTCCTAACTAGTACAATCAGTTAGGAGAAGAAAATCAAGGGTCAAATAGAAAAAGAGGAAGTTAAGCTATCCCTCTTTGCTGATAATATGATCTTGTACCTGGACATTCCAAGGGAATCTGTAAAAAAAACTCCTTGCCCTGATAAGGGACTTTGGGAAAGTCTCAAAGTATAAAACCAGTGTGCAAAAGACAGTAACATTTTTATACACCAACAACAAACAGGCAGATAAACAAATCAAAAGAATAATCCCATTCACAATAGTCACACAAAAAAAGAAATATCTCAGCATCTTTCTAATCAGAGAAGTGAAAAAGTCTTACAACAAAAACTACAAAACACTGTTCAAAGAAATCCAAGAAGATACAAACAAATAGAAAAATATTCTATGCTAATAGATTGGAAAAACCAACATTGTTAAGTTGTCCATTCTGCCAAAGGCAATCTACTGATTCAGCATTTTACCTATTAAATTACCATTTCATTCTTCTCAGACATGGAAATGACAATACAGAAATTCATATGGAAACATAAATGTCCACAAGTAGCTAAAACAGTTTCTCAGTAAAACAAAAAACATGGGAGGTATCACACTTCCAGACTTTAAACTTTATTATGAGGCTAAAATATACAAAACAGCCTGGTATTGGTACAAGAATGGGCATATAGACCAATGGAACAGGATAGAGATTCTAGAAGCAAAACCTCAATTTCTCAATCAACTCATTTTCAACAAAGCCTCCACCAGGAACCACTGGGAAAAGGAAAACCTATCAGTAAATAGTTCTGAGAAAACTAGCTGACCACATGCAGAAGATTGAAACAGGACCCTTACCTATCACTTACAGAAAAATCAACTCCAAATGGACCAAAGACCTAAACACAAAACCTCAAACTATAAGAATCTTAGAAAACACAGGAGACACCCTTATAGAAATTGGAATAGACAAACAATTCCTGATCCTAAGCCCATGCCATAAGAGATAAGAAAGACACATGGGACCTCATCAAACTGAAAGACTTTTGCAAAGCAAAAGACAAAACAAAACAAAAGAAAAAAACAACAGGAGAATGGGGAGGTAGCCCATAGACTGGGAAAAAAATATTTGCCCACTGAACATCTGACTAAGGCCTAACATTTAGGATCTACAAGGAACTCAAATGTGCCACAAGGAAAAAGAAAAGAAAAGAAAAAGACAGCCCTAATAAAAGTGGGCAAAATGAATGAATAGGCATTTCTCAAAAGAACCAACAGATACATGAAAAAAATGCTCAGCCTCACTAATCATCACAAAAATGCAAATCAAAGCAACGCTGAGATACCATCTAACGCTAATAAGAATGACCATAATTAATAAATCAAAAACAACAGATATTTGAGAAGATGTGGAGAAAAGGGAATGCTCCTATACAGTTGGTGAAAGTGTAAATTAAATTAGTACAATGTCTGTGGAAAACAGTGTATTGATGTCTAAAAGACCTAAAAATTGACCATTCATATGACCCAGCAATCCCCCTTCTGGGAATATACCTGGAGGAAAATGAAGCAGTCTACAAAAAACATACTTGCACATGCATATTTATTTCAGCACCATTCACAATAACAAAAATATGGAACCCACCATGCCGCCCATCAAATCTGGTCTGGATTTTAAAAATGGTACATTTACACAAAACAATCAAAATTATGGACTTTGTAGCAACTTGGATGGATTTAGAGTCTATCATACTCAGTGACCTATCCCAGAAACAAATAACTGAATACCACATGTCACTCATAAGTGGACCCTGATCATTTATTATAATGCAAGAAAAGGATCAGCAGTAATAGGACACCACCAGGGAAAGCCTCATAAGATCAACCTAGATCTTTGGGAACGTCAATCAGGGTAACTTATCCCAAACCAGGTGAAGTGAGGATCAATGGGAGGCCCAAACTTCACCTGCACCATTACCCTCTATGTACTAAATCCTGAGATTTACTCCACATCTTTAAAATAAAAAAGAAAGCAACAACAAAAAGCCCCATAAATACAGCAACATTTCTCTTTGAATTGCATTAGTTTACAAATGAACAGATCTTCTAGATAGCTTTCCCATACTTTTTCTGCACTAGTTAGAGCCTTCTTTTTACATGAAAGATTCAATGACTTGGACTATTCCGGTTTATCACCTTCAAGGTAGGTTGTGCATGAAGAATATGTGGACCTACCCTACCTTCTTAAAAAAAAAATTACTTTGAAATAATAAAGCCACAGAGAGCTGCGTAGAAATGTACGAATGGACACTCTTCTTTGTAAATACAGCTGAATACTTGATTTTCTTGCAATTTTTGCTGCTATGTTCCACATTCCTTTCTACATAGTTGATATACATTTGTACATCAAGATAGCTGGATTATCAACATATTTGCTTTTAAACTCCAATTTACTACATGAAAGTTTTCTTAAATGGTCAACATTGTTTTTTCAGTAGCACAAATTAAAACTAGTAAAAGTTATCAATAAAGGTTTTTCTATAGGTATATATGCAAAGTAAGACTTTAATTTCATGCAAACACACACACATACAGGGGATGTTACTGGAATTTGCACAGGTCAATAACTATTTTATAGAACAGTATTTTTCAAAATGGGAGTAGCTTAAATTATTTTACAGAAGACCTAGACACCACAAATATTATCCCCTTCTTGTGGAGTTTTTAATAGAGACAGCATAATTTTTAGGTTATTTTTATTCTGACCTTGGTGCATTTCCTTAATATCACTTGCAACGTGTCTCGTTTTATGTATTTTCCTTTTTTTTTCCTACCATTACCTTGTCTCTTTTCCTGTATTTGCTGTAAGTTAATTACTATGCTGTTTTTTTCAGTGTAATTTTCTTCTTCCATTTCTCTCTAAATTAGCAGATCACATGCCTAAACTATCTATTGATTCATTGAATAACACTCCATCAGTTCTTCTGTCAAAGTGCAAGTATTGAGAGTCTCACTAAGTCCAACACAGAGCTAAAAACAGAGCCAAAAAGAAAAAAATACATACAAAGAGATACCTTCCTCTTAAATTATCTCAACTTCCAATATAATAAAATATGTCTCCTGACAAAATGTATAATGATAAAATTCCATTTAAATTTTTGAGTCTTCTTGTCTTATCAACTTTAGACAAATTTTATAAAATTTTTTTCTTTGTTTCAAGTTGTACTTGACAATTTTGTTTTTATTTATTTATTTATTTATTTATTTATTTATTTATTTATTTATTTATTTATTTATTTTTGAGTTGGAGCCTCACTCTGTCGCCCAGACTGGAGTGCAGTGGCCGCTCCCGGCCACTGCACCCTCGACCTGCTGGGCTCCGGTGATCCTTCCGCCTCAGCCTTCCAAGTAGCTGGAACTACAGGCGTGCGCTACCACGCCTGGCTAATTTTTTGATTTATTGTAGAGATGAGGTCTCGCCAAGTTGCCCAGGTGGGTCTCGAACTCGCGGGCTCAGGCAATCCACTCCCCTCAGCCTCCCAAAGGCGCAGGATTACAGGCTGAGCCACCGTCTTATCCATTCCTTCACTGAATTTTCTGCCAATTCTTATAAAAGAGAAAAAGGGGAAAAAAGGTAAAAAAAGGTAAACCAGAAGGACATATTTACACTTGATTATTTTTTAACTAAGGAAAAGATAGAATAACTTATATTGTTCACAATTGTCCTCTTCAACATAGATATTTAATCATATGATTTGTTTGCAAAATGTGACTGATAGTGGATAGTATTATAGGTTGTTTTTAGACTTACAAATATCTAAAAGCCATTTTAGAAGTATGCCAAGTAAAACTTTAAAGTGATATGCAATTACTCAGAACAATATTTCAAATATGTGCTTCAAAAGTTGCTTTTTAAAAAAAAAATTCTTATAGATATAAGTTCTTTAAGATAATGCATTTCCTAAATTTCTAATACACGTTAATTTTTTTTTTTAATTTACCTGGTCTTAATTTTCTATTTTATTAAGAAAGAATCTTTGCATAAAGACATTATCCCCAAAAGAAAGAATTAGAAATGTTCATCAAAAATAACAGATGTTACTTTCCTCATGTGTAATGCTTAAATTGGCAAATGAATTCCTACTGCAGTGAAAAGATTCTGTTGTGGTTATGTTTGTTTATTTATCTACCTATTTCTTTCTCTTTTGTCATCATTTTCTCCTGAATCCATCTGAAGCTTTTGGTGTCAGAACTTGTGCAGAGGAAGTGTTTCTGCCATTAACTTACATATGAGAAAAAGTAGTTTTTGATTTTTGAAAATAATGCCATCTTGAAAAAAATATATATAAGTATACTTACAAGTTTTTGGAATAGCCTTGGAATTTATATAACACACAAAGATTAAAAGCCTCATAAGATCAACCCAGTTCTCTGGGAACATAAAAAGACATGTAAGATGGGCCAAACGCACTGATGTAGTGCACAGCTTTTGTGACTGTGCACATCCCACCAATAGCCTTTCTGCTGAAGTAGAAAATATCAGGGGCCACTCCATATCAATATCCACTGATTGATATGAGGGTATCAATTACTTTAAATAAATATTTTTTCTTTAAAAATATCTTTCATTTTAAAGAAGCTAATAAAAGGAAACAAGAAGGAAGAAAACAGGCCCTCGCGTCAGGGTTCTTATGCTTCTACTTTCATCTGTACTTTAAACTAACCATACTCCACAGTGCGTGGTATTCTATCCCATTTGTATTAGCTGGTCATTTTGATCAATACACTGGACTGAGATGAATAACTGATTAATAAAGTACCCAGTTTTTCTATGCATATAAGTCTATTCAAATGTTTGCTATCTAAAGCCACAACCTCAGACTCTAAACTATCTTCTGTCAATTAACCACTGTAGATGCCCTCTACAAAACAGTGTAAATTATCTGATAACCACGTGTGGGGAATGCAAAGGGTGAAGGGAGTTGAGTTGAGAAAAGATAAGAGAAATATCTCCCCTATCCAAAGCCAAAGCTTTACCCTTATAAATGTGCTAATGGTTATTTTTTTTTCTGGAAATTATTTTACTACAATATTCCTTTTACCGTTTCCAATTGTGGTTACTCAGAATTTCAAGGGTTTTAAAATGTTCTTATTTTTTTCTTAATGACAAGTCATTTATCTAAGACATTATCCTAGAGTTCTAAACCTGACAAGCTTTTATGGATTTGGAATTACTTTATATATTACCATATTACCACAAGGGAAAAAAGACTTGGATATGAGTGCTTCCAATTTGTTCTCATCTTCCCACAGGAATATTAGAAGAATATGCTTCTCACTTTATAAAGCAGAATGCCCGATGTGTTCCCACAGCGAAATTTAAAGAGAAATGGGCAGAAGAAAAATATCAAAACAAAGAAGTAAATTCAGCTCACATATTCATAGGAAGTGTCAGTGAAGCTTGCTGTTTACTTATAGTAAATTATGTTAGGCAGTAGGCAAAGGCTGAAACCTGGGATTTATCCTGGGAATATGTTTGAACCTGACTGACCAGAGGTCGAACTGGACAGGGATAACCATCCTCTCTCATCATGAGTTAGATGACTAGAGATCTCCAGAAATACAGGAAGCAACAGCTGAATGTTAAGGCAATCCATGGATAGATCTAGCCCTGACATAAACAGTGGTTCAGGCACAAGATTTTGAATCTAGAGGAGGAAAGAATGTTCAAGTAAAAACCTGTGGTGGTAGATAGGCCACTCAAATAGTAGCTTAGTGCTGACTGTAAATTGGGACACACTAAGGGACTTAGACCCATTAGGGTCACAGGATGTTAGACCTCTAGCTGTTTAAAGTGTCTGTGTTAGTAAGGGCTGGTTAGTAAAAGAGAAAGCAGATTGGAAACCATAGTTAAAATCCAGTGCTAAGTACTAGACATAGTAGTGCAGCCAAGAGTATGGAATAAAAATAAGATGTTGGGATCTGGGAACAGCATGAGAGCTACTCTGTACCTTTGAGTTACCCCCACCTCATATTAGAATACTTCAGCATTTCTGTCAACTTTAGGAGTGACTGAGACTATCTTTGCTTCTGCTTTGTTTCTGAAGTGATGTTGCTGAGTCTCCAGAAAAGGAACTCAGTAGAACTATTTGTGAACATGTAGGGGTGAAAGAATCAGGAAATATAAATCTGGCAAAGGCTTACACAATGCAACTACATTTTCAGCAATTTATAGGCCTCTAGGGCACTCTTTCTACTTACTATACATGTAAACATAGCTCATATTTTTGTGGGAGTTTTTTTGTGTGTATATAAATGCATATGAGTTCTGTTAAATTTCAATAAAATAGTTCTGGTTATGAAATACTTTATGAATATTTTAATCATGCATTTTTTAAATGTTGCAGTTTAGTTTTTCTAGTTTTGCATCTTAAAGTTAATATGTTCATATTTTTTCAACTATTTAAAAATTGTTTTGTAGGCTTTTGAAATCTCAGAGGACTAGACATGAATGCCTAGTGAAAAAAAGGGGCCTGAAATTCAGCCACAAAGAGTCACAACCCTAATCCTAGCACTTTGGAAAGCCAACGTGTGAGGATTATTTGTGTGAGGAGTTTGAGAGATCAGACTAGGCAACGGAGCAATATCTCATCTCTACAAAAAAATTTTTAAAAAATAGCCAGGTGGGATGGCGCGTGCCTTTATTCCCAGTTACTTAGGCATCTGAGGCAGAAGAATTACCTGAGCCCAAGAGGTGGAGGTTGCAGTGAGCCATGATCATGCTAGTGCACTCCAGCCTGGGTGACAGAGTGAGACCCTGACTCAAAAAAGCAAATAAACAAAAAAACAGGGGCCTTGACTAAATTAAGAACCTGCAACACCATAGCATAGAACATGTAAATATTCTCCCCCGTTGCCTTTCCTTTTGCTACAGTAGTCCTATGATATAAAGTTCACGTGTGTCAGCTCCATTTTCAATAGCTGAGACAATTTCTCAGATTATGGCAACAAATAGCTTGTATATCTAATTTTTACAATTTTGTTGTGTGTTTTCATACTTTTTGTTCCTGTACCAATATTTTGATGGAAAGTAGGCAGGAGCATATAGCAAGTTGCTGGCCCAATGCTTTTGTAAAAATAATTTATCTCACTTACTAATTTATCGTTGCTACAAAGAAGGCCAATAAGCAAAACTAATAGCACTCAAGTCGTCCCCAGTTTACAGCATTTTGATTCCTTCTTATCTTGATTGAAGAATCCTGAAGCAATAATTAGAGAGCACTATAGAGGAAGTAGATTGTATCTTTAAAAATTTGATGCTGGAGTCAAGCTGTCTGTGTTCCAATTTCAGCTTGATTTTTTACTAGATGTTCAACATTGGAGAAATTGGGAAGGTTTTTTACATTCTCTGGGCCTTAATTCCTTCATCTGTCAAATAATATAATTGAGAGCATGAAATACAATAATATAGATGAAGCATTTAGAACAGCACCTGTCATAGAATAACTCTGTAGGACTATTGTTATTCTCTTTGAAGATCAAGTGTATCATCTTACACCAATTTCTTTGATATCTGCATTCAATATTTTCTTATCACACTGTGATCCTACTTGTGAAAATAGAAGTAAAAGGTATGTGCTTATTTTGATAAGTTTTTACATGATACCTATAATTCTAAAAATGTATACGTAATAGATACCATGGCTTGTTAATATAGCACAGTTTTAAACATTCTTATCAGTGGGTGATAAAACAATTATCAATCTAGTGACTCAATGTAGTTGATTGAATCAAAAACCATGTTTATGATGAATCAAGATACCACAAACCTTACTTTAAACATATTGAAAGGTCAAAACCAAATGTGTAATAATTGAAACGCTTGTTTTCAATTTACTGAAGATTATCTCCCAATGTGGTCACATATAGATGTATTGTTATTAAAGTTAACTTAATAATTATTAAGAAATTATTATTATTATTATTATTATTATGAGTTAGGAAAACAAGTGGCTGTGTTCAAATTTTTTGTTATTTTTCTTCTTTTTATTTAGTATACATTTATCTGTATTCATTTTTGTAATGCTTGACATTTTCCCTCTTTGCCTGAATTTTGCTGCTCTTGATGGCACTGGGCCAGAGGGATGAAAAATATAGAACAAGACCTTTAAAACACTGAAGCTACAAGATTGAATGTATTGTTTTTTAACTCTAGCAGGTGCTGTGAGAAAAGAAAATAGAATCCTTGCTGTCTCACCATTGATAGAAAACTGAAACCAGTGGTATGGAGAATGTAATCCCAAAGTCAACAGACTTGTACACATCTCTTATTTGAAACAATACATCTACATTAGACAAAACCTATCTAATTTTTTATGACTTAATTGCTTTCCTCTCTCTGCATTTATAACACCAATCTGCTTTCTGTCTTTCAACATACATCCCAGAGAATTGAAATAGAAAATAAAGCACATTATTCAGTAGGATTTCATTGTGCACTGAGGGTAAAAAGCAGGCACGTATAAATGGAAATGCATTTGAAAGCCTTTCCCACTGAAATCTGACAGGAGGTAAAGCACTTCATTAGGATTTGTAACATCGATGGTGAACTGCTTCACGCAAAGTGCTACATTTGTGAATAAAGCACAAAACTGACTGTCAAGGAGATGTAAGACCATAGCAGATTCCAATCCGTTTTGCACAAAGTACTCTATGAAAGACTGTACCTCTGCAACTCCAAGATTTAGATTTCATAAACTGTTGGCAGAGATTCCCCACTGAATCTTCATTAGGTTCTGAAATGAGGTCTCTTTATAATGACACCATGTGAAGGGCACAGCAGAATCTGGGAAGTCAATGGGCATTTTATAGATATGCTCAGAAAATTACTGGAAAAGAATAATCAACATTCCCTAAATTTTAAATAAAGACAGTGACATATCCTAATATTATCGTTGTAATTATATGTTACATAGCAAATTGTACGGTTAAAGATGGTATCAAAGTTGTATTTCAGAATTCAAAGTCAGACGCATAAAAATAAAGCTTTGGATCCTCTACTGATATTGACTTCTATTATTGGCCAGCTTATTGGCATGTAATAATTATATTTGTTAGCCAAATTACAGACACATCTCTTGTGAGCACTTTTTAAAACATATTTCACTGTTCATTATTTATTTTCCCTTTACTGTCCTCTTCTTCCAAACTACCATCTTTCCTTCTCAGTTACATTTTGTTCAGGTAGGAGACAAAAACATCTGGAATGAAACTGTTATCTATTATACTGAGAAATATCAAATGTAATTTAATATTCCTCATCTAAAATATTTTTTACCTCTTTACAGCATCCAGAGCGAAACAGAGACTTTCTCCACATGCCTCATCGCTTCTCTCCCACAAAGACAATGATATGAATTGATGTGCTTGTTTTTGGCCTTGGATTCTAAGAAATTTAAATTTAATTATCATGCTTACATGTGGTATGGATCTGATACCCTGACATGAGATTCTTCTCAGTTTTAATTCTTCATTTCTGAAGTATTTGGTTCTTCATTTTTTACCTGGATTTCAGCTATGCTGTCAAAGTCTGAGCTCCTCAAGGACAGAGATGTTGCCTGATCCATCTATATCCACAAGTACTATAGTGTCTGTAGCATACATGTGCTAAATTTTATGTATGTGAGTAATAATAATAATTCTTTTTTTAGGAAAAGGTATAGTTATGTTTGAAAGAATGTATTAATAAGACTCTTGATTCAAATGGGTTAGAATACAAGATGTGTTCTTTCTAGTTGGTATTTCACACAGGCCTAGTTTTCAGTTGTCTTCCTGTGATTTTGAAATGTCCCTCCTGCAGACAAAAATCATCTGGTGTACTTGGCAAACATGTGGATACTGGAGAATCAGATGATGTAACAGAGAGATTTGCTAATAGATTTAATACATACCCAAGATGATATGCATCAAGAAATTTAAGATCAACTGTTGAATAGTGCTTAGAGAGAAATATTGAAATATGCAATAAAAGAAAAATTTGATGTGAAAGCATCCAGGAACTGAGGGAGAAACAAAAATAATTATGAAAAGCAGTAGAAAACAATGCTTCTTGAAGGTCCATTTACCTTTCTCTATTAGTTGAGTCATTTCTAAAAGCTAATGTGGAAATGGAGGAAAGAGGAATGGAGAGAGGAGGTGATTGGGAAAGTATAAACTACTGGTCATTCAACATCCACCTCTCTGAAAAAAAAAAAAAAAATCATAATCCCACCAGAACATCTAGAACATAAGAAGGCAGACACTTAACAATTACATAACTCAAGACTGAGAGTATTCATAACAGCAGTTGTGTTAAACAAAAACCACTCAAAAGAGCTAAATATTAATAAAACTCATCTGATTCAACTTATTTTTTACTTTTTTTCATTTTGAGAGTTAAATTATACATGTTCTCTTTTTCTTATATGCTTCTATTCAATATTTCTCTATTATTTAACTTTTCTCTCTCCTGTATCTTTAAAACAGGTAACAGAATAGAGATTTTATCTCTCCCTGCACATCGTCCCATTTCTAAGACAATATATACTATTATTGTAGCCGGTACACAATATAGGACCTTATTATTTTGCAGTATTTGTTGTGTAATTGTTAATGTCTATTCTGTTGTAAGTCACTGAGAAGAACAATGAGATAGTAGGGCACAATGCTGCTCACAGGAGGGGCAATGATGAGTAAAAAGAAGTTCTTCTGATCAGTTTCTAATAGGTTAAGCAGATAAATAAATAAACAATTTCTAAATCATCTGAAGAGTACCAATGATGCAATAGCATAGGGAGATATAAAACCACAAAAGAGACAACAAATGCAGTTGTAGACATTTTTCTTTGGTTATCTATTGCTGTATAAACAAAATACCCCAGAACATAACAGATGTAAACAGTAGAGCTCCTACAGTTAAAAAAATATAGGCACTACTTAGCTGGATCCTCTAACTCAGAATCTTTTTCAAGACTGCAATTAAAGTGTAAACTACAGTTGCAATCATGTTAAGACTCGCCTGTGGAAAGACCTGTATTCAAGGTTACTCTTAGTATGAGGGTCTTGTATGAGGTCCTTAGATCCTTGCCATTGACTCTCCTCAGAGATCATCTCACAACATGTCAACCGTCTTCCATCAGAGCCAGCCAGTGAAAGAGCAAGAAGGCAGCAAGACAGAAGACCCTGTTTGTAATCTCATCTTGGAAGAAACATTCATTCTTATCTGCCTTTTTAATGTGAAAAGTGAGTCAATAGTCAAACGCACATTCAAGGAGTGAGAATTACACAGCACGTGACTAGTAGGAGTCAGGGAACTTTTGGGAAACATTCTTGGAGACTACCTGTCACAGGTGCTAATAATACATTTCTGAGAACGACAGAACCATAAGAGCCCTAAGTTTTGATGTAGAATCAAGCATAATAATGAACTTCTAACTTAATTTTTTTTTAATTTTAAAGATGTAGTATTCAATTCAAGTAAGTATACAAATGTTCATTATGCAGGTACTCTTGTTGATAAGATGTGCCCCTCACCTCCGGCAGAATCCTACTTCTGACAATCCTGCCCCCACCCCCGGCAATTTCCCACTGCTGCAATCCTTTTCTTATAGTATTTCAATAATTATTCATAGTCCACTTATGAGTGAAAACATGTGATACTCAGTTCTTTGTTTCTGTGATATATCATTCAGTATCATAACCTCTAAGTCCATCAAGTTACTGTGAAGTTCATAATTTCCTTTTTTAGATTTCTAGCTATTGGTGGTAATGATAGAAGTAGTAGCATTAATAGTGAGAGCAGTAGTGACAATAGATGTAACCATAACAAAATGTCCAATGATACTAATGATATAAGGGAAAAAATATATGCTATCTTAATAATATTACACTTACTGCTTCCACATTCTCGGTTCAGGGACTGGATTCATTTTAAAGGCAGATGGCTTTGATGTTTCAGAAAAAAATCTTGGTTGGTATTTTTTGTTGTGATATGTTGAAGACTTTGGAGCATAGTTTGGAAATGGTCTTTACATACTACAGACCAAAATTAATCAGTGAATTAATAAATCAATTAGTAGATTGGTAATAGGTTGCAGAAGTCAAAGACTGAAAATTAAATTGCTTCATATAAAAAAAAGTAGATCAGGGATTTGAAATCTTACCTAGAAAAGAAAAAAAACAAACAAACATGCAAGAGGTCCCTTGCAAGAAAAATTGACCTAAGAAAAAAGAAGATTGAAATATGTTTTTTTTTCCTATTTCTTCTTTTTTAAGATGTGGGGTACAATTCAGAGTTAGGAATACAAATGTTCATTATGCAATTACACTTGTTGATGAGGTGTTCTCACCCTCTCCCCTGGCAGTTTCCCTTTGGTAGTATGGACATCTTAACAAAATTGATTATTCCTATCCATGAGCATGGAATATTTTTCCATTTGTTTGTGTCTTCTTGGATTTCTTTGAGCAGGGTTTTGTAGTTCTGATTGTAAAGGTCTTTCATTTCTCTGATTAGGAAGATGCTGAGATATTTCTTCTTTTTTGTGGCTATTGTGAATGGTACTGTGATTTTTATTTTGTTCTCTGCCTGATTGTTTTTGGTCGTATAAGAATGCGATTGTTGGCCGGGCTTGGTGGCTCAGCCTGTAATCCCAGTGCTTTGGGAGGCCGAGGTGAGTGGATTGTCTGAACCTGCAGGTTCGAGACCCACGTGGACAACTTGGTGAGACCTCATTGCTACAATAAATAAAAAATTAGCCAGGCGTGGTAGCGCATGCCTGTAGTTCAGCTCCTTGGAAGGCTGAGGCGGAAGGATCGCCAGAGCCCAGCAGGTGGAGGCTGCAGTGGCCAGGAGCAGCCACTGCACTCCAGTCTGAGTGACAGAGTGAGACTCCAACTCCAAAAAAAAAAAAAAAAAAAAAAAAGAATGCGACTGTCTTTTGCACATTTATTTTGTACCCCAAGACTTTGCCAAAGTCTTTTATCAGTGCAAGCAGATTTTTGACAGATTCTCTTGGATTTTCAAGGTCTAGAATTATAATGTCAGCAAAGAGGGATAACTTGATTTCCTCTTTTTCTATTTGGATACCCCTGACTTCCTTCTCTTGTCCATTGCTCTAGCTAGGGTTCATCCCCAGGATGCAGAGCTGGCTCAACATCTGCAAGACCATAAATGTAATTAAATACATCAAGAGACGTAAAAACAAGCGATAACCCCACAGCTTGCATATTGCTAAGTTGACAGAAACTGGAAACATTTCCCCTAAAAACCAGAACAACACAAGACTGCCCATTCTCACCGTTCTTGTTCAACATTGTGTTGGAAATGCGGTTCTAATATTTTTTACTATTTGAAATTTCCCCTAAGTCCCCATATAATCTGAAGCATGTGCTAGTGGTAGATGGAGAAAATGAAAAAAATGTGCTTGGGGTGAGTGGCATACAGTATGTAGTCAGCATCATGGAAGCCAAGAGCAAGCCCTGGGATTTAAAAAAGGAAGTGGGTTGCTGAGGGAATGTCTCAGATTCAACATTGAGAATATTCAGGTTGCCTTTGGTATCCCATGGAGGAGATCAGGGTCACCATCCAGTGGTACCTTATGTCAGATGAGCATTTAACTTGGTGTTAGGCTACTAGGGTTGGTAGTATGATTGTTGATTCAAGGCCTTGTAATGGAAATGGTGTTTAAAACTCATCAACAAAGTAAATGGGAGTGTAGTTGACACAAAATTTTATCACACAGAGGAAAGAGATGGCTCTCCTTTGACAGATTAGGAAAGCAAGACAGCCATTTACTGATTATTGACTTTATCAGACATAGGAAGAATTCTGTGCCCAATAATCTCCTTACATGACTTCACCAACTAAACCCAAACTTGTGTGGCATGAAGTGTTGTGAGCTGTTTTCATTCTCATCATCCATGCCACCTAAAATATATATACATATCTTCCAGCTTTAACCAACACTAATTATTACCATTCTGTTCTATCCTTTCTACTTTCAGGGAGAAACTTTGAATCTGTAATTTTTTCAGTCACTTCTTTTTGCTATAACTACTTCAGCACACATAATTGATTTTTAAGGTAATTCAAGTTACACGTTTTCTTGAAAATCATTTACAATTCTTTTATAAATGCCTCTTATATATTTAAATTATTTGAGACTAGCTTTATCTAAAATTTCACAAAGATGGCTTATAACTCCAGTGTAGTTTATTCTACTTCCCATATGTATTTTTCTGTGCTTCAATTTTTTACTAACTGTTCTTTTATACATTTGAATTTGGAGATATTTTTGGTCTAAAAATAATTCCTAATAAAATGGGAACTTGGGAATAATAGTTCCTGCTTCTTGGCTGAAACAATATTGGTGAAATGAGCTCATGCACAGTTAGTGTGATTTCAAGATATTGAAGAAAACTATTAGAATTATATGTGTATAATGAAACCAGAATTGGCTGTGCTTCTGAATCGTTCTCCTGCTTAGGAAATATAGTTAGCTGCTCTATAAAATAGTGTCATATGAAAATGAAAGTTCTAATTTTTTTTGGAATAGCATTTAAGAGAGAATAAACTTTATCAAATTGTGAAGAAAAAAGTAAAGGACAAATGAAAAATAATACTGATTTCAGTACAAGGATAGGAACAGTGAATAGACAATGAATATAGAAACACATGAGCTTTCCTATAGAGAAGAATAAGAGAAACAATGGATTTAAATTACTAGTGAGAAAATTATGCAAATGTAAACTAAGTTTTCTTTGGGAGACTTACAATTAGATACAAATTATAAGATGAAGCAAACAATCTGGTAACTCAGACCAATAATCACAACACAGTTGTATTAGTTTTCTGTTGTTAATAACGAATTGTCACAAATGTATTTGTTTAATACAACAATTTTCTCACAATTTCTACATGTTCAGGTACAGGTTAGCTGTATCTCCTGCTCAGATCTTATCATGGAGAACTCACAGTGGTAAATCTGGGTTCTCTTTCAAGCTCATGTGACTATTAGCAGATTTCAGTTTCTTGCTCTTACAGATCCTCATTTTTTGTTTATTTGTGTTGGTAATTATGAACTATAAAAAACTCTCAGTCACCCGAGTCAGCTTTCAGATCCTAGCCATAGGCTCCCTTCTCTACACAGTTTGTAACATGGTTATTTCCTTTTTTTCAGGCCAGGAAGAAAATTTCTCTTAAAAATCCACCTGATTATGTCAGACCCACCAAAGATAATCTACTTAAAAGCCAATTGACTAGAAATCTTAAATGAATGTAATAACCCCTTTATCTTTGTCATATAAGGCAACATAATCATGAGAGTAATATTTCATCATATTCACAAGTTTGGTCCACGCTGAAGGGAAGGAGATAAAATTAAAAATATCCATCAGGTAGCAGGACTCTTGGGAGCCATATTTGAATTCTGCCTCCCACAGTTTGCCTGCTGCCTCCAAAGATTCAGATTCTTCCCAAATGCAACTTATATTCATCCCTTTCAAAATTCCTGAGTTTAATCCCATCACAGTATTCTTTATGCGTACTTTATTTACACAAGTGCATTGTACATAAAATGCAGTGTACACCCATCCATTTGTGTATTATGAATGGGTCTTTTTATGCTGCAAAGCAGAGTTTAGTAATACAACAAGGATATGTAGTCAGCAAAAATTTATTATCTATCCAGCAGAATTTATTATCCATCTCTGCATTGGGGAAAAAGTAAAAACAAAAACAAAAATCTTTTGCTTCTTTTGTAGAGATCTAGAGGAATGGACCATGCAGTACTCCAAGCTGTCTTGGTTCAATGTTTTGTTAAGTCTCGCTTGCTCAGTTGTTTCTGTTATTTCTATTTCAATGCCTTGTTTCCTGCTTTGTTTGAGCTAACACAGTCAGATTTCATTGCTTGCAACCAAAAGAACATTAATATAATTATCTAATGACTTAGTCCAAGAAATCCATTAGCTGCGCATAATTATAGAGTCAGATTGACCATTTCAAGTACATTTATTAGTGAAAACAAACAAGCAAAATATTCATTTTAAAAAATGTCCAACATAGTGAAAAAATTGCTTCAATTTGTCTTAAATGGACAGCTAAAATTGTTAATGGAATTTATATTGTATGCGAGGGTTACTGTGAGGTCTGATATTATTATTGCTATTTTTAGAAAATTGGTGATTTCTGGGGATCAGAGTTTAAATGGAAAACCTATGGCTCCAATATGAATTCTGTCAGGACAAAATAAGGGAAATGGTGACATGGTGTGTGAATGCTACTCACAAAACTTTATTAGACTGAAAGACTGCTTTTTCAGATTTGCTTGACTTTGAGTATGAACATTAGCTCTTTTGATCACCTGACCTGAGATTACTTTTCTTTTCTTTGACTTCATTTCTCCACAATAAACTGATGGCCAATGGGCTGTACTTAACCTGTATGACCCACCCTGATGGGCATACACATGCTAGATTTCACCCCTTTTCTCATCAACCTGCTTCATGCTCTCCTCAGAATACCATTATGTTTTGCTAGTACTTAACTGTTTTGTTCATCCTTCTCTCTCACTAAACCTATTAAAAGGGTTTTATCAATTAGATTATTTCCATTTTCTGATAAAACAACCTACTTTCTGATTGTATTATTTAATCAAATAGCCTAAGTCTTATAGAAGTCATATGAGTGGTGCATCTGCTAGCAGGAGAGAGTCCCTCACTCATTCTAACAACTATCTTTCTAATTCCTAATTCTGAGTCAAATGCGTCTTCCACTTCTGCACTTCTGCCACTTTTAAAGACAGAGTAAGGGAAACAAAAAACATGGAATTCCCAAAGTTGTCAGTTGATAAGGAGTACCATAGCATCACGTGTCACTTCACTGAATCCCAAAATGTTTTTAGATAGAAGAACAGGGAGAGGAGGAGGAGAAGGAAAAAGAATTATTACCAGAAATCTCAGAGAAAGTCATATGTGTAGCTTTTTATGGGACCAAGATGAAAAACTATAAGCTAAATTATTTTCATGGAGAGTGCAATTTCTTAATGAAGGGTACAGTAAGCTGTCTACATACAAACAAGTTCCGTTCAGAGAGCGTGTTCGCAAGTCCAATTTGTAAGTCCAGCAAAGTTAGCTGAGGTACTGAACTAGCACATTGGGCTATGGAGTACAAGCGACATCACCTCTGCTTTTATATTTGCTTCTAGATGTCCCAGACTTGAAATAAAGATACTGTACTACTATACTGTATACAGTACAGAACAGTGGAGTACATAAAGCGCAACCACTTACAGAGAATACACACACGTGACAATGTACGCAGACACGTGAACTAACTTACATGCTTGGACGTGCAATTCACGTTTGCACCTTTGAAAGTTCTCAGTCTGAAAGTTTGTATGTAGAAGATGTCTGTATTTCCAATTTTCTCCACTATTAGTGGGCCCAAACCACCTTGGCTATTACAAAATCAGGGAAGGTAATAAAAACGATAGATTTTCAAGACTGTCTCTATCCCAGAAAGCTTCATCCAAGACCAGGAATGTAAGCATCTGACTTCTTCAACTTTTTGATGCTGGAATTTCTTTTAAGTAGTGATGCTAAACAAATTAATACAGCAAATGTTGTATGCCCTGTGAAAACAAAACTATATTATTTGCTAAATGACCAACCTAATCAGGAGAAAAAATAAATAGTAGTATGCAAGAATTCAGACACATAATTGCTTGGATTTTAAATGCCAACTTTTTTTTCTTTTATCTGAACTTGGTCCTTACCTAGAATCCTCCTAGGTGGCTATTTAATTTGACATTATATTAGTTTGATCTCTCCTTTCTTGTTTTTTATATTCCTTCTGATATAATGACTAGATCTTTCATTCCTATTGTCCCTTGCTAGAGACAATTGCTGTTAATATTATTTTTGTAGATACATATTTTGATCAGATTAATTTTTAGAAATGTCTATTTATACAAAAAAACCATAAAACTAAATTTTTTTTTGTCAGGATCTCACTCTGAAGCCCTGGCTTCAGTGCAATGGCACAATCACAGCTCACCACAGCTTTGACCACCTGTGATCAGGAGATCCTTCCGCCTCAGTCTCCTGAGTATCTGGGACTACACGTGTGTGCCAACATGCCTGGCTAGTTTTTGTTTTGTTTTGTTTTGGGGGGGGGTTTGGTAGAGAGAGGTTTTGTTATGTCTAGGCTGGTCTTGAACTACTGGGCTGAAGCTATCCTCCCACCTGGGCCTTCAAAAATGCCGGGATTACAAGTGTGAGCCACCGCGTCTAGCCTAATTTTTATATTTTAGTATTACTCTCATTCTCAGGGCTCTTGTTTTGTTGAATGGATCATGAAATTCTCTTATAGGGAGAATATTCCAGGTCGTAAGTGGAAATTCCCTGGAGAACCACTTTCTCAACTTCTCCCCCAACAAGACTGCACATCTTCTCTAGATAACCCTGACTAAAGAATTACAAAACATTGTTTTGAGGTTCTCAATTTTTTTATACAGGAGTCCCTAATGATTAACCAAACTTTCCCATTTTTAGGTCTAGAGCTATCCTGGCTCTCAGTTTATAACATTATTTCCCAATTCACTAAAATAGCCAAGAATTATTATCCAATCATCCCTGTGCCTCCTCCACAAAATATATGCTTCTTCACTGCTCAAACCTACTTTCTATATCAGAGGAAGATGTGCCCTTCCTTTTAATCACGGGCAAAATTTCTATTTTGTACTTGACTCTATCTCATTTCGTAGAAGCTTATCCTATCTAAAATCAGGGTGAATATATTTATTAACTTAAGTGTGGTATTTATCCATACATGTATCCATATATGTTTATTAAACACCATATTGAATGCTTTGAATATATACAAATTTTTATTTGTCAGTTATGACTCACTAAAGTTTAGTTTTATTTTTTCTTAAATCACACACTTTTGACTTCTAATCAAATTTTTATAACAGTTTCATTGATTTAGTCCATATTTTGCAATATAAATCTTGTCCTGAGCCCAGAACTTCTTATCATTCCACAATATTATGCTGCTTTTCAAGTTTAGTGAACTTTTAGTTAATACCTACTACCATATACTGAATTTAATCAAAAGCATCATTCACTGCAAAGTAGACTAATATGTCTTTTCCACTAAGAAGCAAAATATGGAAAAAAGTTATTTAAGCTATTACATAACAGTGAATGAAAGACATTTTCCAATTTCAGAGATGTTAAATTACTAAAAATGTTCATTTAAAACTGATGAACTATGTATATGCTTATTGGAAATAGAAATGAATAAATATAGACGTGAGCAGTCACTAGAACTATAGAAATGACCAAATTTTGTCACAAAGACAATTTCTGATTGTGTTTGCATATATAATTTTTACTGAGCAGTTTTTGATCAACTGCTCTAAACTATTCAGACCAATTTTGATCTGCCCTTGTAAATTATAATAATCACTAGCCACATTTGTATAAAAGACAGATAACAAAGATTATAGGATTTGATATTTAGGCAAATTGTGTTTTTCACTTAGTCAAATATAATTAGAAAGCTGAAATACTAAAAATCAAACTTTAAAGCATCCCAGTTCTATGCATTAGTATCGGTGAAAATTTTGACTCATTTTTATTATTCAAACATAAAAGAGGGCTTAAACACTGTTGGAATTTACCAAGTTTAAAATTGTGGCTATTGAACTAGAAACGTATGTTTTAGTTTGAAAAAGTTGAAAATTACTTCACATACTGGAAGAAATTCTTAGTATATATTGTGCCCTGTGTTGACACAGACTATATCTTCAGTCGGAAAAATATGTTAATATAGACGCAATGATTAATCTCATTTGCATACATAAGTAAAAAAAAATCTAAAATTTCTTATTTTTGACATATGTATCCCAAATCTCACAGAAATATATACAGAAAAATTATGTCTCTATGCAGTATTGTACAATTTAGTTGGAATTGGATTGGTCACAGACTGGTTGTGCTCATATTAATCCTTTTCTTGATACTGATAAGTACATGAATCCTTTTTGATTACTGTTATTTGTGACAATATGGGATAAAATAGAAAATTTACTGAAAAGTAAGGAATGAATAACCATGAATAAAGTCAGGAAATCAAACAAAAAGATTAGCAGGGACTGAAATGTCCTTCAGAGAGTCTCCTTCATTTCCTTGGCACCAAGGTGAGACTAAGAAGAATTTTGAAACTTGTTTTGAGCAAGACATTGTTAAGAAATAAGGATAAATTAAATATTATGGATTTTTGTTTCATTTGAACAAGGTATAACTAGCAAGAAAATGGATCAATTTAAAACAAATTTTATAGTTGCAGATAGAGTATCTCTAACTACAGCTAACATACTTCTTATACCTACTCCCCATTCTGTGCATATATGTTTCACTGATATCAATGACGAGTATATTCATGTGGCAGATCTGTTTAGTTTTCTGTATATATGTGTAAACATACAGTTGAACAATGTATAGTTTTTAGCTCTATAGATAATGTCATCAGATAATAGCAAAGGTGCATGTCTATGATGAAATCTCTGACATAATTGATTAGTTTGAACACTGATAAAATTCATAAAGTCAAAACAATATCAGATTATACCTTTTATAACAGAAGGGCATTTTTAAAATAGCATGTGAATTTTATCTCAAGATTTGACTTTGAGGCTAGTCTCTGTGGCTCATTCGTGTCATGCCAGCGCTTGGATAACCAAGATGGGAGGCTCATTTGAGCCCAGGAGTTAAGACCAACCTGAGCAATGTAGTAAGACCTCGTCTCTACAAAAAAAAAAAAGTTAGCCAGGCATGATGGTGCATGCCTATAGTCCCAACTATTCAGGAGTTTGAGGTGGAAGATTGCTTGACTCCTGGAGTTTGAGGATAAGATAAGCTGTGATCATGCCACTGCAACCTAGCCTGGGTGACAAAGCAAGACCCTGTCTTCCAAAAAAATAAAAAATAAAAATAACCTTGACTTGAATTTTGAATTGTGTAATAAATGGTTTTTGTTTATTATTATTATTAAAATACAAATCGATTTTAAATTTTTGGGCATTAGACAAAATAATGAATGTTGTTTCTGGTATTTGGAGTAAATTTTACTAATGCTTTTACATATTGCTATTAACATATTTAAGGCAGTATCTATGATCCTCTTCCTAAATCTGCCTAACTCAGAGAAGTCATATGAGGAAGGACCCCTAAAATGGAATTTATTTATTAAAAAATTGTGTATTTATTCTTACATGTTTCAATTTCAGTCACCTTCAAAGTATTCTTCATTTGATGCAACACACCCGTTGAGACACTTTTATCACTGCTCAAAACAATCTTTGAACACGTCAATTTTTATGCCTTTTAGTGCTTCTACTGTTTTTGTTTGCTTGTTTGTTTCACCTCTTCTGCATTGGCAAAACATTACTTTTTAGGACATTTTTCACCCAAGGAAACAAACAAAACAAAAACGTTGCTTAGGGTGAAATGGGTGAATAGGAAGGGTGGGACACACAAGTGGCATGCTGTTTTTGGTCAAAAATTGCTGAAAACTCAAGCAGAGTGTGGGCAGGTGCACTTGTAAATCACCCATCATGAAATGGGCAAATACACTGAAAGAATTTCAAAAAAAATTCACTGAAGCTGAACATAGCGTCTCACAACCATACTAGGTCATACACTGGGTTCCTAGAACACTTGTCTGGAAGGGGAATCCTGTATTAAAAGGGACCTTCTCTCCAAAAAATAATTCATTTTTTTTGAGGGGGGAATTTCCTCTCATACAAATACTTGGTTGTCAGCTAAAGACTGATGTTCAGGACAAACTTGAGTGTCAGCCAACAGTGCTGCTTAAGGGCAACCAATATCTTTCAGCTCTTCTTTCTTTTATCATCCACCTACATTTTTCTTGAAATAGGATAAATAGTTATATGTAACCTAAGGACACTTTCTTCCTTCATTGAATTTTCTATAACATGATCATATTTCACTTCCCTAAAAGGAGCTACATAAACAGACATATCAAGTTTGGGCAAAATACCAATTTTTTGTATAGGTGAGGGTGGTTAGAGACCAACATTTCTGAGATCTAAATACATACTCTTTAAAAAGTCCCTCTCTGTTTCAGATGTTCAGCTCTAGAAAGAAATGCATTGATTTTTCTTGTTGGCTTGACAGTACCTTAAATTAGATGAATTGATGTTTGACTTAATTCTTATAGTAGAAATCAAGTAGCAAATTTCAATTAGATACAAACCTACTCTATTTATGTATGTTTTATTTGTTTAGGCAGCCTGTCGTGTCACTGTCCTTACATTATCTCCATTTTTGAGAAATCACCACGTGTTGTGCATAGTTTAGATGAAAAGACAAATCAAGTTGCCTACCTTCCAACACAGAAATTACAGGAAATAGATTCTGATTCTCCCAATCTCAGGAGCCAGAGGAAAAACATTTGATCAAGTTCAGTCAATTAAATGTTCTGTCTCTAAATTAAATTTTGATTTGAGAGCAGAAGGTAAATCTGGGCATCATTCATGACAATCTGGCATGCAGATAAGATTGTTAATTCTATAAAACCATTGCTTTCTCCTTTCTCTTCAGATCTCTAGTGCTCCACTTGTATGCATAGGCCTCTCAGCTCAATATTTCAGCTTCTGTCAACTGTATGAGTTTCTGATCTTTCTAACAATTTTGGACCTTGCCAAATTGACCAGTTGGTTTCTGCTATTTTCAAGCTACCAGCTATTATATAATCTATATTACCAATTACACAAATTTTCTCTGACATGATATGATTCCTAAAGTCTGTCTCAATAACTAATCATTAGCTGATTATGATCACAAAGAAAAAGACTTGACCTGCTGATTTTCCCTTGGGCTGTGTGAGATCCTGACTTTAAGAAACTATTCCCTCCTATGTTTTAAAGTTTGGATCATATGTTTTTATCCATCACATGGAGGAGCTTTTGTGAAGTAAAGTTGAACCACTTATGTTGATCACAAGTAAATTCCAGAAGGCACGTTCTAAGGGTGCAGCAATTTTGTTTGCTTTGATCCCTGCTGTATTCTGAGCACCTGGACAGAGACCATCCAGCAAATTGTACTCAATGAAAAATTTTTTTTCAGTAAACAAGTGACTATCAGAGATGATAATGAAATAGTCACATACATAACCAGAACATATTTTCCTAAATTTTAAACCAAACTATCAGCTCTAAACTGACATATTTAATAATTATAGTTCTGCATTTAATAAGATATAACAAATTTTCCTAATATCCATGACAAATTATCTAATTTCTGATATTTATATTTATTTGTCAAAAATATTTATGCAATAAAATTGTATTTTATTCCCCAATACAACTATTTGTGTACATTTTAAAGTGTATAATAATTTCAATAATATTGAGTGATTTAGTTAATAAATGCCAAATTTCTCTCCACAGAAATTATGAAATGTCAAAATCTGCCTCTAAATGGGCCACTGCTTTAGAAGAAAAAATCAATATAAAATAGAAAAATTCTGGCTAACCTTATCTCTAACATAATATATTTAAATGGTAGCTTGAGGGATAAACTTAGAGTTTACCACTTTTTCTATCAAGAAATCAGAGCTGTTATATTGTCAGTGGCTAACCCTATTTGTGATTCTTTATGCTTTACCTTGAATCAGGTCCTTCATTTACTCTGACCCTTAGTGAAACTCTGACTGCTTCTGCTTGTGCCATCAGTTTTTTTCCAGCTTAGCAAACTTTACTATTTCTGTTTCAACTTGTTCTGGAAGAAATTGCTTTAATCCCCCCACAGATCCTGTCTACCAGGTTGTTCAAACATTTGGAATGAGAATCACTTAAACTGCTTAAAATCTTTAAGGATGAATGTGCAGAAGAATAAAACAAAACAAATAACAAAAAGTAAGTCAATAAATAAGCCTTTTAAAATGTTAGAAAACTAGCATACAGAATTTGCCAATCTAAAAAAAATTCCTCTTACTCTCTAGTTTCTGAGGTGTATAAATGCTTACCTGTTTATCCATTTACTGTCTGCTTCACAAAAATGTAGGATCTGTGAGATGAGAAAATTTTAAATAAGTTTTCCTTATTGCTTTATCCCTCATTCCTAGAATGGTGTCTGGCACATAATAGTTGCCCACAAAATACTTGAAGGAAGATATGGATTAAGTGATTTACGTTTCTAAAAGAAAAACACACTCTCTTTCCCTACATCATAAAAATGGAAAACTCAATACATGTATCTGAAAGAAAACTTGGATAAGCCACGAGTAATAATTTTAAACACAGATCAGGAAACAGCATTTCTTATAAGAAAATTTTTGAAAATAATCTATTGATTATTTTTTGTTTTTAAATTTTATTATAATCCTATTGCAATTTTTCATGTATTTTTAGGTCTTAGAATAGTTTCTGGTTTAAGACCTGGTTTTCACATTTAATATAAACTTTTCTACCTTATCACTCTAAGGCAAAGACATTCCACCTCCAGATTCTTTAAATCCTCTCTTAAAATATATGTCAATAATTTAAAAAATTATCTTCAGTAATTGCTTCCCAGCTTTAGCATGGGATGAAAATATAATAAATATCCTTTTAACTATTATCCTACATTTATTTTTATTCTCAATTTAAATTTTTTTCAGCATAGCATTTTAGTTCTAGTGACAGAAAAACAAAACTGTTACTACTAATATTAATTTTAAAAATTGGCAAGACTATTATAAGAATTTTCAAGATCTGAATTTGTCCTAAATTATAATTTTATGCTTAGTCAAATGAGTTTGAGTTTGACATTTAGGTACTGGATATTTGAGAACTAAAAATCTACTAGAAAAACCAGTGTGGGCAAGTACAAAATCCTTGACTAATCAAATAGTAATTTTGATTTATGTGAAACCAATCTACAACCTATGCTCTCATCACTTCAAATTTTATTTTAATAAATTAATTATATTTTTAAGCATAATATATGATCTACTTTATCAAATGCATAAAAAACGTATGGTTTTATTATTACAAGTGGAGATGGTCTAAATTAATAACATTTTAACTAATAAGAAAAAAATAAATAAAATCTGACATTTTTAAAAACTTGACGAAAATAATTACTCTAAAGCTAGTAGTTCAGTTTATTCATTATTATGGTCCCCCTCTAAATGCAGTTCATTACAAATAAACTTATCCTAGTAAGAGCAAAATAAGTGTAACTGTTGCCATTGTGTTTCAGTCACTGGTCTACCAAGATGATTTTACTGCCCCGGGTAGTGAAAAATATTAATAGTTGCAAGGTCATTTAGTTTTCCTTATTAAGACCATGAAATCAAATTGGATCTAAATGTTTTTTCACTTAAAAATAATTAACCCAAGGTGATCTTTATATCATTTTAAATGGTCTCCAGATCCCTTGTATTGAAATATTGTGATTTATCTTTTTGTATAACTAATTATCTCACTTTAAATAAAGTAAATCAGTGTAAAATAAAAATACAAACACTTTGCTACATTCAAAGGCATTTATGTAGTTTTTAATAATTATTTTTCATGAAAAAACAAAACCATTCAGAGGCTGGTTATGCCATTTTATATCTAATATTAATTAGATATTGACTGTTTTTTTCTTTGTTTGTTTGTTTATTTGTTTGTTTTTTGAGTTGGAGTCTCACTCTGTTGCCCACACTGGAGTGCAGTGGCCACTCCCGGCAACCGCAACCTCGAACTGCTGGGCTCCGGCGATCCTTCTGCCTCAGCCTTCCAAGTAGCCGGAATTACAGGCATGCGCTACCACGCCCAGCTGATTTTTTGATTTATTGTAGAGATGAGGTCTTGCTGCCCAGGCGGGTCTCGAACCCATGGGCACAGGCAATCCACTCACCTCAGCCTCCCAAAGGCGCGGGATTACAGGTTGAGCCACCGAGCCCAGCTTGATTGGTTTTTAATTAACAGGTAACTATGTTTTTATCATTTACACTATATTTTGAAATGCATATACATTGTGGAATGTCTAAATCTAGCTAATTAAAACTGTATTATCTTACACAGTTTTTGTGGTAAGAGTACTTAACATTCATGCTCTTTATAGTTTTCAAGAATACAGTATATAATTGTTGAACAATAGTCACCTTGCTAATAGATCTCTTGAAATGTATTCTTCCTATCTTACTGTGACTATGTGTCCTTGACCTATATCTCACCAACCTCTTTCTCCCATCTCTTCACCCAGTTCTCTGGTAACTAGCATTTCAGTACCTATTTATATGGGATCAACTTTTAGCTTCCACACATGAGTGAGATTATGCCATAATTATCCTTCTCTGCTTGGCTTATTTCACTTAACATAATGTCCTCCACCTTTATCACTATTGTTGCAAATATCAGGATTTCATTCATTTTTATAGCTGAATAAAATCCCATTGTATATATGTATCATTTTCCCTAGTCAGTGCTTCCGCTGACAGATTCTTAGGTTGATTTCATATCTTGGCTATTGTGAATAATGCTGCAATATCCACGGGAGTGCAGCTGTTTCTTTGACATACTGATTTCATTTCCTTTGGATTCATACCTAGTAATGAGATTGCTGAATCATATGGAGACTCTATGTTTAATTTTTGAGAAAACTTCAGACTGTTCAAAAATGGCTACACTAATTTGCATATCCACCAACAGTGTACAAGTGTTCCCTTTCCTCCACATCCTCCCCAGCACTTGTTATCATTTGTATCTTTGATAATGGCCATTCAAATAGATGTGAGGTTATATCTTATTGTGGTTTCAATTTAAAATTTCCTGATGATTAGTGAAACTGAGCACTTCATCGTATACCTGTTGGTCATTTGTATTTCTTCTTTTGAGAAGTAGCTATTCAAGTCTTTAGCTTTAACCAGGTTAATTGTTTTTTTGTTTTTTCTTCCCAGTTTGAACTTCTTATATGTTTAGGATATTAACCCTCCATCAGGTGTATAATTTGCATATATCTTCTCCCGTTTGTAGGTTGTATTTTTGTCCTGGTGATTGTTTCCCTTGTTATGCAGAAGCTTTTTAGCCTGCTGTAATCTCATTTGCCTATTTCTTGCTTTTGTTGCCTGTACTTTTGGGGTCTTTCGCAAAAACAAAATAATAAAACATTGCCATACCAACGTTAAGAAGCATTTTCTCTATATTTTCTTCTAGCAATTTTACAGTCTTGGGTTTTACAATCAAGTCTTTAATCCATTTAGAGTTCATTTTTTGCATATGGTAAGAGATAAGGGCCTAATTTCATTCATCAATATGTGGATATCCAGCTTTCAGATTAAAAAAACACTGTTTATTAAAAAGATTATCCTTCCTTCATTCTGTATTCTTGGTATCTTTATTTTTTTAAAAAGTCAGTTGGCTGTAAATATGTGAATTTATTTCTAATTTCTCTATTATGTTCCATTGGTCTGTCAATCTATTTTTATGTCAGTACCCTGCTGCTTTGGCTATTAAAATTTGGAAATATTCTTTAGGGTCAGGTAGTATAATGTCTCCAGCATTGCTCTTTTTGCTCAAGATTACTTTGGCTATTCCAGGTCTTTTGTGGTTCCATATGAATGTTAGAATTATTTTTCTTATTTCTGTGAAGAATGTAATTGGTAGTTTGGTAAGGATTGCATTGAATATGTGGCTTGTTTTTTGCAATATGAATATTTTAACAATATTAATTCTTGCAATCTATGAGCATGGGATATTTTTCCATTTATTTGTCTCTTAAAATTTTTTAAATCTATATTTTATAGTTTTCATTGTAAAGATCTTTTACTTCATAAGATGCTTTTTCTAGTTTTTTCTACTGTAAATGGGACTTTAAAAATGTATTTCTCTTGGATGGACTTAGAGTCTATAATACCGAGTGATCTATCACAGAAACAAAGATCCTAGTATCACATGTTCTCACTCATAAGTGGACCTTGAACAACTATCATAACACGATAAGAAAGGGTTTGGCAGTAGTGGAAAACTGCCAGGGAACAGGGGATTGGAATTGACAGCAGTGGGAAACTGCCGGAGTGGGGCATACCTCATCAACAAGGGTAACTGCATAATTAACATTTGTATATTTAACCCTGAATTGTTCCGCACATATTCAAAATAAAAATAAAAATGCTTTCCCAGATAATTTGCTGTTAGTATGAAAATGCAACTTGTTTTCGTATATTGGTTTTGTAATCTGAAACTTTGTTCAATTCATTTATTAATTCTAACAGCTTTTCAGTGGAGTGGTAAGGGTTTTCTATATAAAAGATCATGGCCGGGCTCAGTGGCTCAGCCTGTAATCCGCGCCTTTGGGAGGCTGAGGTGAGTGGATTGCCTGAGCCCGTGGGTTCGAGACCCGCCTGGGCAGCAAGACCTCATCTCTACAATAAATCAAAAAATCAGCCAGGCGTGGTAGCGCATGCCTGTAATTCCGGCAATTGGAAGACTGAGGTGGAAGTATCGCCGGAGCCCAGCAGGTCGAGGCTGCGGTGACCGGGAGCGGACACTGCACTCCTGTCTGGGTGACAGAGTGAGACTCCCACTCAAAAAATAAATAAATAAATAAAAAGATAGCACATACTTAGGTCTTGTTTTGGTTTTGCTTTTTTTAATCCATTCAGTCACCTTATGTCTTTTCATTTGAGAATTTAACCCATTTACATTCAAGGTAATTATTGACAGATAATACCATTTTGTTATTATTTTCTACTTGTTTTAGATTCTATCATTCCCTTTTTCATTCATGTGGTTAAGTACTTTTCTCTAGCAATATGTTTTGACTTTTTTCTTTTAATTTTTAGTGTACGTATTTCATAATTTTTTGGCTGCCACGAAACTTCCAAAAGCTCTTACAGTTATAACAATTATTAAATTGATAACAACTTTGATCACAGTGAAAAAAATAGAAAAAGCTATTTAACCGTACGGCCCTCTTCATCTATGAAATTTTGATGTTACAATTTACATTTTTTGTATTGTGTATTCCTTAAAAATTATTGTAGGCATTACTATTTTTCATAGTTTTCTCTTTTAACTTTTTATATTAAAGATAAAAGTGATTTACACACCACTATTACATCACTAGAGTATTCAGAATTTGACTGTGTACTTACTTTTGCCAGTTAATTATATACTTTCATTTTTTTAAATCTGACTCCTTAGAGTCCTTTTCTTCTATCTTGAAGACTTTAATTTAGCAGTTTTTGTATGACAAGTCTGGTGGTGATGAAGTTCCTCGGCTTTTGATTGTTCAGAAAAGAAACTCTCCATTTCTGAGAGCTATTTTCCTTCTCTCCCTCATTTCTGAGGGACAGCTTTGCTGAATATAGTATTCTTGATTGTTTTGTTGTTGTTTTCTTCTTCAGCACTTTGAGTATATTATTCCTGACCTGTAAGGTTACTTCTGAGAAGCTTGCTGTTAGAAATATTTGGATTTCCTTATGTTACTTACTTCTTTTCTCTTGCTATTTTCAAGTCTCTTTGTCTTTGATCTTTGCATTTTGGTGACTATGGATTATTGGGTTATTTTCTTTGAACTGAATCTGACTAGATACCTTTGACCTTCCTATTCCTAGAAATACACATCTTTTGTCAGGTGTGTAATATTTTTGGTTATTTCTTTAAATTAACCTTTTCGACCTCTTTCTCTGCTTCCTCTTGATTATCAGTTACCTGTGCATTTGCTCATTTATGTCATTCCATAAATCCCATATGATTTCTTCTTTCCTTTTTATTCTTTATTTTTTCTCCACTGATTATGTATTTTTTATTAAAAATTCATTATTTTTATTCTCTAGTTTTTCAAACAACTTTATCATTTATAAAAATATTTAATCCAAGCTTTCACAATAGAAAAGCTTTTAGAATTATAATAGTTTTTAGTATTATATAGTCTCATGACCCTATATAACAATTTCTGAAAGCATACAAATAGTCATTGTACCGGTAAAGTTTGGGCCTTCTTTTGGTCCCCACTTTGCCTTATTTGAGATCAAGTACGCTTATTGATGCTAGGTACCCCCCATTGGAAGTTTCTGGCTACTGCCAATCCCTTTCTTATAGTATGATAAATGCTCAGGGTCGACTTAGGAGTAAGAACAAGTGGCACTCAGGTATTTGTTTCTGTGATAAATAACTAAATATTATAGACTAAATTCATCCAATTTGCTGCAAAGTCCATAATTTTGTTCTTCTTTATGACTGCATTATATTCCACCATGCATATGTACCACAATTTTTAAATCCAGTACAGCTTTGATGGACCTTGCCATTGGTTCTTGGTTACAGTGGATGATTTTTGAGATGTATCGTTGGATATGATTTGGTATAATCTTGTTGAAGATTTTTTCATCTATATTCATCAGGTATATTGACTTGTAGTCCTCTTTCTTTGTTGACTTTTTACCCAGTTTGGGTATCAGTGTGATGTTAGCTTCATAAAATGATTTGGGGAGAGTTTTATCTTTCTCAATTACCTGGAACACTTTCAGTAGGATTGGTATTAGCTCCTCCTTGCATGTTTTGTAAAATTCTGCTGGAAATCCATCTGGTCCAGGGCTTTTTTTTTTGGTAGGTAATTTTCTTATGACGGAGTCAATTTCCTGGGTTGTTATTGGTCTATTTAGGATCTCAATTTCTTCTTGTTTCACCCTTGAGGGGCTGTGTGATGTCAGCAGTCCTCCATTTCATTTAGATTATCAAGTTTGTTTCCATACAAATGTGCATGACAATCTTTGATAATTGTTTGCATTTCTTCAGGGTCAGTTATAACTTGATCTATTTCATTTCTGATTGTGTCTATTTGGGCTTTTTCTCTCTTTTTCTTAGTCATTCTGGCTAGGGGGTTCATCAATCTTGTTTATCCTTTCAAATAATCAGCTTTTCTTTCTGTGGATTTTTTTCTATGGTGTTTTTGTCTTCCATGTCCTATATTTAGGCTTTTACTTTGGTGATCAGGGTTCTTCTGTTGAAGCTAAGGTTTTGGTGGTCTTGCATTTCTAGTTTCTTCAGTAGATTTGTTAGGCTGCTAACTTGCTCTCTTTCTATTTTCTTGATGTTTGTTCATAGAGATATAAATTCCCATCTTAGAACTGTTTAAATGGCATCCCAGAGATTTTGGCAAGATGTTGCTTTATTTTCATTTATTTCTAGGAATATTTTAATTTCTATTTTGATTTCTGTGTTGATCCGGGAGTTGTTTGGCATCATGCTGTTTAGTGTTCATATCTTTGTGGCATTTAAGGTGATTCTTCTTTTGTGATCCATTCTCCTGAAAATTTGCTTTTCATTCTCTATCAGTTTGTGGGTATCCTTTGTAGTGAGATGAGTTTCCTAGAAACAGTCAATTACAGGATTGTGCTTTTATATCCAGTTTTCCATTCTGTGTCTTTTCAGTGGTGCATTTAGTCCATTCATGTTCAGGCTGATTGTTGAAATGTGAGAGTTTGTCCTTGTCATAAGACTCTCATAAGGCTGTTTTGTTTTCATTTAGCTTTTTTGTTCATGTATGTGTGTGTTTCCATTTTTGTTGGTATGCTGTGTGTTCTGCTGCATATATGTTTGTGTACTTGTGAAGTATATGGTCTTTCTTTTGTTCCTTTTTTCTTCTGTGCACAACACCTTTATAAGTGTCTCCTATAGAGCTGGTCTCAAAGCAGCATACTCTCTTAGGGATTGGATGTCTGGGAAAAATTTTAATTCTTCTTCACTGATGAATCTTAGCTTGGCTGAGTAGGAAATTCTTTGTTGAAATTGTTCATCTTTGATCACGTTAAACATTAGGTCCAATTTCTTCTGACCTGTAGTGGTTCTGCAGATCAGTCTGCAGCAATTCTGATTAGTTTCCCTTAATAAGTAGTCTGATTTTTTCCCTTGTTGTCTTTAGTATTTTTTCTTTTATACCTACTTATTAAAATTGCACATCTCAGCCGGGTTCAGTGGCTCAGCCTGTAATCCCGCACCTTTGGGAGGCTGAGGTGAGTGGATTGCCTGAGCCCGTGGGTTCAAGACCCGCCTGGGCAGCGAGACCTCATCTCTACAATAAATAAAAAAATCAGCCAGGCGTGGTAGCGCATGCCTGTAATTCCGACTACTTGGAAGGCTGAGGCAGAAGGATCGCCAGAGCCCAGCAGGTCAAGACTGCGGTGGCCAGGAGCGGCCACTGCACTCCAGTCTGGGCGACAGAGTGAGACTCCAACTCAAAAAAAAAAAAAATGCACATCTCTTGGAGAGTTTTTCTTTTTTTTTTTTTTTTTTTCTTTATCTTTTTTTAAAAAAATTTATTATAAAGATATGAGGTACATTTCAGGGTTAGGTATATAAACATTGATCATGCAGTTACCCTTGTTGATGACATATGCCCCTCCCTCCCCTAGCAGTTTTCCTCAACTGCCAATTCCACTCACCACCCTGACATTTTTCTACTACTGCCAATCACTTTCTTATAGTACTGTAATTGTTCAAGGTCAACTTATGAGTGAGAACATACAGAACTCAGCTCTATGTTTCTGTGATAAATCACTGAGTATGATCGACTCCAAATCCATTCAAGTTGCTGCAAAATCCATTTGTCCTTCTTTATGGCTGCCTAATATTCCATTGTGTATATGTACCACATTTTTAAATCCAGTCCAGCTTTGATGGGCAACATGGTGGGTTCCATGTTTTTGCTATTGTGAATAGAGCTGCAAGAAACATACGTGTGCAGGTATCTTTTTTGTAGAATTGAGTTCCTTCGGGTATATTCCCAATAGGGGAATTGCTGGGTCATATGGAAGGTCAATTTCTAGTTTTTTGAGAAATCACCACACTGTCTTCCAAAGAGGTTGTACTAGTCTACATTCCCACCAGCAGTGTAGAAGCATTCCTTTTTCTCCACATCCTCACCAGTACCTGTTATTGTTTGTTTTATTAATGATGGCCATTCTTACAGGGGTTGAGTGGTATTTCATTGTGGTTTTGATTTGCATTTCTCTGATGATGAATGAGGCTGAGCACTTTTTCATGTGTCTTTTGGTTGCCCATGAGAGTTTCTTTTTTCTTCTTAATTTTTTAAAATAATTTAATAGATTGGTTCAATTACATATTTTGGTCTTCCAGCTCTTAGATTCTTTCTTCTGCGTCATCAATTCTGCTTCCCATTGTTATTCATTTCTTGGAGGGAGTTCTTTATTTCTGTTATTTCTCAGTACACTTTCTGGAGTTTGTTCAGCTTTGTTGCAAATTCATTTAGTTTTAGTCCTTGTGTTTCTTGACTTTTATACTTTCTATACAATGATTCTTTGATCTCCATAAGTATCTTCTGGGTACTCTGCTGTACCACAGAGGCCATCCTGGAGCATTTCTCTGCCCAGGCATTAGAAAGTCTGCTCAATTTCTCTGCCAGCTGCTGTTTCTGCCACAACTGGGGTCAATAGCTCAATTCCAAGCAGTTACCAGTTTCTGGATCTTGGAACCTTGTGGCAAACCTCTGGAGCCCCATCCAGGTTTGGGGTGGGCTCTCCCCACTGGTAGTATGCCTCTGGTTCTCTTCTTGAATTCCCTCAATGGCACTCACTGCTAGCATTCAATGTACTCCCGCAGATCTTCTGTGTACATTTCCCAAATTGTCTGGCACTAAGTCTCCCACTCAGATTGCATGCACCTGTGTTTGGTCCGGTGTGAGGGTGGGTCACCTGTCTCTGGTATTTTGCGCTTGTAGTACCATCTCTGGATAAGTGATGGTAGATTTCAGAGGGGTGTGGAGATCACCCCCTCAGTCTCAGAATGCAGGCTTCTCAGGATGTAGAATGCTCAGAATTAGGTGAGATAAAGCAGGTGTCTGCCCAGTCCCTGAACAGAGAAAATGATTGCAGTCTGTGTTTTTTCCTCTGGCAGAGCTTAGCTACAGATTTCCTCATTGTGCCTTTTCCACAGTTCCTTCTGCCAGTGCCTGATCTGTTGCCATATGTGGTAATGTGGGCCGGGTGCCAGGTGTTGAGAGGTAACTTACCTTTTCTGCCTTTTCCTCAGAGATGCCCTGGATATGGTGGCTCCTTCTGCATGCAGAAGGTGCTGAATTCAGAGCAGTGGCAAATTGCAACCATGTCTTCAGAGTGCCCTGGACACTTGATCCCATGTCTCTCCTCAGTTAGACATTTGTTCACCCACTTATACTCACAAATGGATGCAGATTAGGTTTTATGTGCACTCACCCATACAGAGACTGTAACCCTCTGACTGGATCCTATGCCATCTTGCCCCTTCCCAGTTTTTATTTTTCTCTGATTATTTATTTTCAATTAACCTGTATTTGGATTCACAAATTATTTCCTCTGCTTGATCAATTCTGCTGTTGATGCTGTCTATTCCATTTTTTATTTTGTTCATTGTACTTTTCAGCTTCAAGATTTATATATGATATTTTTATTATTTCAATCTTTCTATAAAAGTTCTCTAATGCATTTCTGAATTTTTAATTTTGCCAAAGTTTGCTTAGCTTTCTTAAAGCAACTATGTTAAATTGTTTTCCAGCTGGGCTCGGTGGCTCAGCCTGTAATCCCGCGCCTTTGGGAGGCTGAGGTGAGTGAATTGCCCGAGCCCGCGGGTTCGAGACCCGCCTGGGCAGCGAGACCTCATCTCTACAATAAATCAAAAAATCAGCCGGGCTTGGTAGCGCATGCCCGTAATTCCAGCTACTTGAAAGGCCGAGGCAGAAGGATTGCCGGAGCCCAGCAGGTCGAGGCTGTGGTGGCCGGGAGCAGCCACTGCACTCCAGTCTGGGTGACAGAGTGAGACTCCAACTCAAAAAAAAAAAAAATGTTTTCCAGTCAGTTTCTTCATCACTGTCTTTTTAGGGTCAGTTGCTGTGTCATTATTTACTCCATTTGGTGATATCTTATTTTCCTGATGGATCTTAATCTTTGTCATCATGTGTCAAAGTCTATGTTGACACTGATATCTAATCAAGTCTTCACAGACTAATTTTATTTGAGAGCTTTCTTTAGCAGTAATAATTTCTAGAAGTTATGGGCAGATGAGACGAAGTGATTGGTGAGGTACTTAAGCCTGTTACTACTTCAGCCATTGAAACACCAAGGTGTTCTGTCATGGATATCTTTTAACTGTGGAGACTGACATACTGCTGCATCTCACCCAAACTCCAAGGTGGCTAAGATCAGCATAGCATTGGAGTATACCCATGGCCATGTGCACTATTATCTACCTGGCACTGAGGTTGATTCTGGAATCAAGATCATTGTAGTTGGCCATGGTCATGCTGACCAGACCGCAAGTTTAGGGCTACAGGTTTCTGCCTGGCATTGCAACAGGTCTAGAGGCTCTACACACAGTCACTAGACTGTGGTTTCACCTAGTGCTGGCTTTTACTGTGGTTGGTCTAGTACTGATTTCCAATACAAAGTCCTATGCATACTTCTCTCTGTTTTACCCATGCGGCCAGTGTATCTCTTCCTGGTATGCTGCCTGGGCTTGGAGAGGATGATGTGAACAATCCTGTTACCACAGAGGATGATGCATCACCAGGTCACACCTACAGTCCACTGCCATAGGCTCAGCACTGTGATTTAACTAAGGCTCACAGAAGCTACAGTCTACCTACCACTGAAGTTTATTCAAGGGCCAGAGTTACTGTAGTTGGCTGGCATTAATGCAGGCTAGAGTTCAAGGACATTCCCCTGGGGCCTTGGGTTCCGATCTGGCACTAGGGTATGCCTAAATCCTGCAGCATCTATGATCTGCCTGCTGCTAAAGTTTATTCAGGGCCTGAAGTCACTCTAGTCAACCAGCAGGGATGTAGGCCCGAATTCAAGTTCATTTTACCAAGGCTGTGGTTTCTTCTCTGGCACTGAGGTGGATCTAGCAGCTTTGTCCCTGGGTATCACTCTGGTGTCAGGGACCAACAGGAAACTGGTGCTGGTTTCCAAGGCAAAATCCCATGCTTGTTTCCATTTTCTTCCCTTAAGCAGTTTATGTCTCTCCATGCTTTGTTGCCTGAGGCTGGGGGAAGTTACAGGAGTAATGTAAAATTGTCATTTTTATCTTCTTCAATGCAGTTTTTCTTATTATTATGTTAAAATCTGGTACTGTGATCTCACACCTGGTTTCCATAGCACTTGTGAAGGTTTTCTCATATGTGGATACTTGCTTAAATTAATTATTCTGTTGGGAGATGATTTTGGAGAATCTTATTCTCCCTTCTTGTTCTACTCCTCTCTGAATTGACTATTATTATTATTATTATTATTATTATTTGAGTTGGAGTCTCACTCTGTCCCCCAGACTGGAGTGCAGTGGCCACTCCCGGCCACCGCAGCCTCGTAGCTGGAACTACAGGCACACACTACCACTCCTGGCTAATTTTTTATTTATTGTAGAGATGAGGTCTCGCCAAGTTGCCCAGGCGGGTCTCGAACCCACGGGCTCAAGCAATCCACTCACCTCAACCTCCCAAAGGCGCGGGATTACAGGCTGAGCCACTGAGCCTGGCTTGACTATTTTTATAAGTAGGTATTTTGTGTCTTAAAAACTAAACCATTATAATTCAAGTTATGAATCCAGTTATTGGAAACAGATATTATTTAATTAATCTGATTTATGTTAGTTTATTAAAACAAATATAATCTAAATCCAATGTTATCAGTCAGGATTTAAGCAGAGAAAGACAGCCAGCAGAAGATATATGTTAGTAGAGTGATTGCGAGGAGCTGATATATGCAATTGCGGAGGCTGGATAAGAAGGCCCAAAATTCATTGGGCATGTTGCCAGGTTGCCAGAAAAAGCAAGTTATATCTTTCATATGCAGGCTGAAATTGCATTCCTCAGGCAGAGTTTCTTTTTGATTTTTTATTTTCTTCAGAGACGTCTCAGCTCTATTCTTAAGACCTTTTAGCTGATTGCCTCAGGACCACCCAAATTAACCAGATTATTTTACTTATTTAAAGTCAGCTGATTATGAACTTTCATTACATCTCTAAAATATCTTTACAGCAATACATAGAACTGTGTTTGATTTTCTTTTTTTTTTTTTTGAGTCGACATCTTACTCTGTCACCCAGACTGGAGAGCAGTGGCCGCTCCTGGCCACCGCAGCCTCCACCTGCTGGGCTCTGGCGATCCTTCTGCCTCAGCCTTCCAAGTAGCTGGAACTACAGGCGCACACTACCATACCTGGCTAATTTTTTATTTATTGTGGAGATGAGGTCTCGCCAATTTGCCCAGGCGAGTCTTGAACCTGAAGGCTCAGGCGATCCACTCACCTCGGCCCCCCAAAGCACGGGATTACAGGCTGAGTCACTGAGCCTGGCCTGTGTTTGATTTTATAGCAGGAGATGGTAGTTTAGATCATGCTTGAAAATTTCAACTTGTTTTTTATGAAGGCCTGCTTTATAAATTTTCGACTTGTCTCTGTAGGCAGTCCCACAGTTATGTATGACAGTTTCTTACAGTAAATCTCTGAACACACATTGCCATTGGTTCTGTTTCTCTGGTTGAATGTTGAGTGATAGAAGTTTTAGTGCCTGGAAATGGGGTGTTTCTATAACAAATCAATAAAAATGTTTAAGTGGCTTTGAAATTGGGCAATGGGCAGTAGCTGAAAGCTTTTTAAGGAGCATGATAGAGAAAGTCCTAGATTGCTTGAATAGTCTGTTCCTAAAACTATACATGTTAAAGATGCTATCGTGAAGGCTCAGAGGGAAATGAGGAAGAACTTATAACAACAGAAAGATAGGGAATCCTTGTTATATAGTGACAGAATGTTTAGTTCAATTGTGTACTTCAATTATGTAGAAATAAAAACTTATAAACAAGCCGGGCTCAGTGGCTCAGCCTGTAATCCCGTGCCTTTGGGAGGCTGAGGTGAGTGGATTGCCTGAGCCCATGGGTTCGAGACCCATCTGGGCAGTGAGAGCTCATCTCTACAATAAATCAAAAAATCAGCCAGGTGTGGTAGCACATGCCTGTAATTCAGGCTATTTGGAAGGCTGAGGCGGCAGGATCGCTGGAGCCCAGCAGGTCGAGGCTGCGGTGGCCGGGAGTGGCCACTGCACTACAGTCTGGGCGACAGAGTGAGACTCCAACTCAAAAAAAAAACAAAAAAAAAAAACTTATAAACAATAAATTTGGATATTTAGCTAAATGGAGTAACTGGTAAAGAGCTGAAAGTGTTGCTTGATGTATTCTTGCTGCTTTTAGTGAAACTTAAGAAGGAAGAGACATGTTGATAGAAGAAATGTTAAAGAAAAAGAAACTAGAACTGATTGGGGAAATTCACAGACTATCTTAATAGGAAAAGACACTATAATTATGAGATTAACTGCCAGAAAAAAATTCTACTGAAAGAAAGTCAGAAGTGTGACTGAATAATTTTTTTTTTTAATTTTTAATTTTATAGATGTGGGGTACAACTCAGGGTTAGGTATGCAAATGTTCATTATGCAGGTGACCTTGTTGATGACGTGTGCCCCCACCCCTGGCAGTTTCCCACTACTGTGAATCCCTTTCTTATTTTATTATGATAATTATTCAAGGTCCTCTTACAAGGGAGAACATGTGGTACTCAGTTATTTGTTTCTGTAATAGCTCACTCAGTATTATAGACTCTTAAGTCCATCCAAGTTGCTGCGAAGTTCATAAGTTTGTCCTTTTTATGACTGCATGATATTCCATTGTGTATATGTACCACATTGTTTTTATCCAGTCCTCTTTTGATGGGCAGCATAGTAGGTTCCATGTTTTTGCTATTGTGAATAATGCTGCAATAAACACGCATGACTGGATCATTATTGCAGTACTTTGGAAATATCAAAATTCAGAGTATTTAATTATGCAAAGAACTCTCTGAAGAGGATATGAGTGTGATTCATAAATCCTATCAGTCATCTCAACAGAAACCAGGAATAGCGATGCAATTATTCATAAGCTGCTATGGAGGAGACTCTTCCCAAATGTTGTGAGTTCATGACAAGTGCAGGAGATCTACAATGGTTATGAGAATGTGATATCAGCAGAAACAGTGCCATATTAGACTGAAGGAGAATCCATAACTCTAAAACAGGTATGTCCAACCCCTGTCCCACAGGCCACATGTGACCCAGGACAGCTAGTAATGCAACCATATAAAATTTTTTAACATTATGTGATTCTTAGCATTTATTTTCTTTGTGATCCAATGTGTAGTTCCATTTTTGAAGTTCACAATCACACCTTATTGATGACAACGCTTTTTGGCATCATATATATTTGTGAGCAGCTGTTTCGAATTATGAAGTACACGAAAAGCAAAATTTGAAAAAATATTTCTAATAAACACCTTGAGAACACACTAAAACCTGTGACCCCTTCTACTGAACCAGACATTAATAGATTAGTTGCACAAAAGCAAGGTCAAAATTCCCAATAGTTTTATATTGTTCTTATTTTTTAAAACTTTATTATAAAAATATACAAAAATAAGTCTTGTTATGTATATACTTTAACTATATTTTATAATTCATGTGTAGCCTGTATAAGTTATCTAATATATTGACATACAATTGTTTATAGTATTCCTTACTAATCTTTTATGTTCTAATGGTCAGTAGTAAAGTTTTTTTTTTTTTTTTCCATTTCTGATTCTAGTCATTTGAGTCTTCTCTCTCTCTTTTTTTTTTCTTGGTTAATTTAGCCACATATCCATTTTGTAAATCTTCTCAAAGAATAAGCTTTTGGTCTCATTGAATTTCTCTATTGTTTTTCTATACTATATTAATATATAATCTTTATTATTTTCTTCCTTATGCTTTATCAAAGTTTACTCTGCTTTGTTTTCCTAGTGTACTAGGGTGGAGGGGAGATTATTTATTAGAAATTTTTATTTTTAATAGAGTCATGTACAACAAATATCCCTCTGTGAGGACTATTTTAGTCACACTGTATAAAATATTGCTATGCTTTGTCTACATTTTTATTCATCTAAGAATATTTTTTAATTTTTTTCTTTTTTTTTAAGAACACAGTACTTATATGATTATTAAAAACTAGAGAAAAACCGGGCTTGGTGGCTCAGCCTGTAATCCTGTGCCTTTGGGAGGCTGAGGTGAGTGGATTGCCTGAGCCTGCGGGTTCGAGACCCGCCTGAGCAGCAAGACCTCATCTCTACAATAAATAAAAAAATCAGCCGGGCGTGGTAGCACGTGCCTGTAATTCCGGCTAGGCGGAAGGCTGAGGCGGAAGGATCGCCGGAGCCCAGCAGGTCAAGGCTGTGGTGGCCAGGAGCGGCCACTCCACTCCAGTCTGGGTGGTCGACCGAGTGAGACTCCAACTCAAAAAAAAAAAAAAACAAAAAACTGGAGAAATGGGAAAATTTGATATTTAAAATAATTTTAAAACACATATCAGGAGGCTGACTTTTGAAAACCTGGATAATCTATTTTAGAATTTGTCCTTAGACCTAAAATGTCAGATACATACCCAACAATTTTATGTGATTAAGTTTTGTTTTTAAATTGTAATGGTGTAGAGAACAATTCAGGATTAGGTATACAAGTGGTCATTGTACAGGTAAAGTTTGCGCCTCCCTTTGGTCTCCGCTTTGCCTGGTTTGAGATCAGGTACCCTTATTGATATTATGTGCCCTGCCCCTTCCCTGGAAGTTTCTGGCTAATGGCAATCCCTTTCTTATAGTATTATGGAAAATGTTCAGGGTCTGCTTATGAGTGGGAACATGCGGTATCCAGTTCTTTGTTTCTGTGATAGATCACTGAATATTATAGACTCTAAATCCATCCAAGTTGCTGTAAAGTTCATAATTTTGTCCTTCTTCATGGCTGCCCTCAGACCTCTGTTGTTTACGTTGCTAAGTTAGCTGTTATTGAGTTTCTTTTGCACGTTATAAGTCATTTATCATTAGCTGCTTTCAGAGTTTCTATTTTTCTTTTACTTTCAGTATATTTGTGACCATGTGCCTGAGGATCCTTTTGAATTTTTCACACTTGAGGCACATTAAGCTGGCTGGATTTGTCCATCATTGTGTCTCAACAAATCTGGAGAGTTTTCAATCATTATTTATTCAAATTTTTTTTCTGCTTTTTTTCTTTTCTACTCTCCTATAGTACTCTCACTGTGCATATGTTGGTGCATTAACACTGTCCCACATTTCCCTAAAGCTCTATTTTTATTTTTCTTTATTCATTGTTCTCTGTGTACTTCATAGTACATGTGGATCTATCTTTAAGTTTGTTAAATACTTTTCTAGTTGAAATATATTGTTGAGCCCTACTTATGAATTGTTTATTTCGGTTGCTATAATTTTCAACTTCACAATTTTAATTTTTTATAATTTCTATTTTATTAATATTCTATATTTCATGTAATATTGACATTATATATTTCTTTACTTATTTCATCACACTTTGAATGCTTTGTACATATTTATTGTGGTTACTATTAAGTATTTTTTTTTTCTGTTACCTCTTACTTTTGGGAACTCTCTCAAACAGTTTCTATTTTCTGCTTTTGTTTTCCCCAGTGTGTGTGCTATACTTTCTTTTTATTTTTCATATCTTGTAATTTTTTGCTGTACTTGGACCTTTTAGATAATATATTTATATAAGAACAACTCTTGCTACCCCCTCTGGAGAATGTAATTGCTATTTTTTTATTGATTTAGTGATTGGCTAGATTATTTTAGTGAAGTCTGTCTACCTCTCCTTCCCAGAAATTAGTCACAGCAATAGGTAACAAAGGAAAGTTGAGAAATGCCAATGTCACATTTTTCCTAGAAAGAAATCCATTTGACTTGGAGCTGGCTACAGAATGGACCCCATGTTATTGGCTGCGCTAATCTGAACTTTCTATATTGTTAACTTGAGAGATAGAGAGAGGGAGTGGTGATGTTTTCAATACCACAGATTCTCACTGCTCTTACCTAATTTTCACAAAATTTCTTGAATAGATATTTCTTTATTTACTATCTTCCTATAGAATCATTTCCAGAAATTTAAAATTTAAAATTGTTTTTGTAGAAAAATATATTTTACCATTTCACCAGGGAGCTAATCTAACAAGTTTCTCATACTATTATATTATGAGTTGATTAAAGAATATAGTTGTGAATTTTAATTTTGAAACAATCTTAACATTCTAAAACTACATGCCTTGCTTGCTTACATAATTTGACTCTGCAATTCAAAGAAAAAATTGAAACTACATATTCTTACTGAAAAAAAAAGTTACTTCTTTTTGACCCAGGGCTCATTTTTTAATGTACAGACAAATTTCCTCATTAGCTCTTTGGTCGAGGTTTCATTTTCTTATTGACATTTATATTCCTATTAAGCTCTTTAGTAAGACAAATACTTGAATTACAAGAAAATTGGAAAGTATGGGAGTGACTCTAATTACATTTAGTGAGGTTTTTCTTTTTCCAATCACCTAAACCACTTGACTTTGTACCATTTTTTGAATGAAGTAGAAAATGTCAGTTCATTTGCTCTCATTTATTCTCCCATAAGTAATTCCATAATGAAAAAGAAACACATTATACATCTGAATCATTAGGCCAGGAATGAATCAAGTTTATTTTTTTTAACAGAAATGAAAGAGGTCTGCATGATGCTTCAGCCAAAATGTTATAATTCTGGTGATCTCATGAGCTGTATAAACTTCCATGTAACATTGCTTTGCATAATACTTAGCACATAAGTATGTCAAACATAAGGTGACCAAGTTAGCCTTGGTCCCAATCCTAACCTAACTAAACGTGTTTATTTTTCTAGCAAGACTTTAAGAGATGATAGTGATATTTAGACAACAAAAATGAAAACCTCTACCAAAATTAGAAGTATTCCGATTACATGAACTTTAGAATGATTTTAATCAAAAACTCTACTAAAGTTATCAAAGCTAAGATGAAAGAATATACAAAGGATTGTAAAGACAATAAAAATTACTGAAAACAATGTTACCATTACCTAAACATGCAATTCTTATCCCAAACTTTCTTTTGTTTCGTCTGATAGCAAAATTAGAATTTCTATATAGGAGACTTCCAGTCTTGATATACAGACCTTGTCTTTACATTGAGTTGCAAAGCAAGAGGATGATTTTTACTTGAATTTCATTTCATATGCGAGAGGTTTCAGAAAGTGAATTTTATAAACAATTTACATGAGCTAAAGAAAATATGCATTGTGTATAAAAACATTATTGTCTAATACTTAGTACTAAAAATAACTTTATTTCTTCAGTATGTTATTCACTGTTTTATGCATTTCCTTATTCCCGAATTGAGTTCACTGTCATTACTTAATATTCTAAATTAATAAATATTTCAATCTTTTCTCTATTGATTTCCCCATATGACTGTTCCTTTTTTGTTCCTTGGACATCCCTTATGTAATCTAACATCTGCAATATATCACAGGCTGTAGCTTTTATTTATCACATCCTTCCATTCAGTTTTGCTAGTGGAAAATTGTTTCCAAGGTTCACTTTAGATGCCTGTTCAAGAAATCATAACCAAATTATTTATTTGGAATTCATCTTTCTCCCATTCCTTCTGCCCTAAGTGAACTTCTAAGATAGCATAAATGTGTCTTACAGTAAGCCAACTTCCAACACATAGTTCTAAAATAGGACATATTTAACAATAAAGGCATGATTTGTATTTTTGTCTTTCTCATTTGGGTTTAAGAGCAGGAACTTTGTATCCCCCATGGTGTTTTCAAAGTTTTATACATCATATACACTGAATACCTGTGTGTAATAGATTCCTTTTTTTTTTTAATTTTAATTACTCAGGAAGTGAAACCTAAATGTCTACTGCTTTGAAAAGATTTGACTGTATTTATAAACAGTGAACTACACGTTGTTTATAGGAACATTAAAGTAGAAACCTATATTAACTTGTTAGGCTAAAAGAGCACCACTGAATGGGTGTTTTAAACAACTGAAATTTATTGTCTTAGTTACAGAGGCTAAAATCAGAGATCAAGGTGTCAGCCGGGTTGGTTTCTTCTGAGACTGTGAGAGAAGGATCTGTTCCAGGCCCTCTTTCCTTGGCTAGTAAATGGCTGTCTTCTTCCTGTGTCTTCCAATTGTCTTTTCTTTGTTGTTTTCTCCTCCTAAATTTCCTCTTCTCATAAGGACATAAGTCATATTGAATCAAGGCCTATCCTAATGACTTTAATTAAACTTAATCCCCTCTGTAAAGGCCTTACCTAGGACTATAACATGAGGTTTGAGGCAAAGGCAAATTTAAAATTATAACAGCTCCAGTCCAAAAATTCTGTTATGTGCACATTTGTGACTCTAAATCTTAATTTATATAGATATTTTATGTTACAATTAGAAATATGATGGCAAAGCTTGCTAAAATACTTAATAACTTGACTTAATTAGACATGCCAATGTCACTGATAACTTGTACCAGGAATGGGAAAAACTAGCAGTATATATTTTTAAAAAAGGATTCTAATCCTTAAAAGAAATGGAAAGGGATGGCATGCAATGTATAAAATTGAGAATAGGCTAGAAATGAAACATTAGAGCTTTAAATATAACTTATTGCCAACGTTTTTATAAATTCCATGTTTATTATACATCCTAATTATAATATAGAATAAAGAAAATAACCCAAAGTTATAAAAGAGATTTTTTAATATCTTACTAACAAATACTATGGTGGGCCCTCTCCTCAAAAACGCCCTGTGCCAAAAAATATCAGTGTTTGTTGTGCTATAACCTGCTTTCTCTTGAGAGATAATTTCAGTGATGGCAAACTTCTAACAACATTCTGGAAAAATGTAAGATTCTGGCTACATAATCCTATGTATACATAATTCCACATGGACACAAGATATCTGACTTTGTGTTGAAATAAACAGCATCCTCTATTTAGAGCCAGATTACTCTGTTGATAAATTTTTCAAGTCAGTCTGATTTCTGCTTCCTCCCTACTGAGACTTGTCTTTAGCACTGATTTGCTTCTCATTAGCACCTCTGTCAAAGGGTAAATACTGGAAATAAAAGAAGATGAAACAGCTCAATTCAGGTCTCCTTATGGACTCATAAAAACATTTAATAAGATAGAATGTTAAATTTTATAAGATGGATAAAAGCAAATGCCTATTTTTCAAATATCATTTCCTTTAAAATTGTAATAAGTGGCTTATCTTTATAAATAAATATTGCAAAAAATTGTGTGGAAAAATACATTAACCCCAGTGTGATATAAAAGCAATAGTATTAATTGTATCTTCTGAAGATACATAAAGTCAGTCTTTTATTAGTAGTAGTAATATTGGTATTACTAGTTCTAAATACAAAAGAGATTAAAAATATATTATAAATTTTTCTAAAGTGATACAAATGCTATAAGTTTATTTGTTACCTGCTATGTCTTCAGCTAATTTGCAGACTATTTCCGACATTTTAAGAAGTTTGGGACATATCAAGACCCAAAGAGGCATCCCTCTATAAATTGGGACTACCATTACTAATACCTGTTTGCTACAGATGCTTTTCTGCATAATTATATGTCTCTGCAAGTGATTATCCTATGCAGAATTTCTATAATTGCAAATAGTAAAATTTCTTAAGCTCAGCTTCTTTTAAAATATTATTGGCGTATTATTTTTTTTTACTCAAAATGGCAAACTAACTTACAAAACATACTCCTGGGGACTTCTATCCAAAGTGAATTAAACATAAATAAAAATAAGTTGTAAGGTTATTTTAAAATTACAAGAAAAAGTTAAAACATAAATTTGGAGATTGAATTAAAGTACTGCTCAGTATATCTTGACAAGTATTTTGAAAGCTAAGACAGATTTTTTTTAAAGGACTTAGTATAAATTGATAAAGATTGCTTCAAGATATAACTTTTTTGATACTACTGAAATTTCATTTTATTTTTTAATTTTATTTTAAAGATGAGGGGTACAATTCAACACCTAATCCTGAATTGTACACCACATCTTTGGTCCCTACTATACCTAGTTTGAGATCAGGTATCCTTTGGTCCCCACACTATTTCCCTTTGGTCCCCACTATACCTGGTTTGAGATCAGGTACCCTTATTGATGTTGTGTCCACCCCACTCCCACCCCAGCAGAATTCTGCTATTGCCAATTCCTTTCTTATAGTATTATGGTAAATGTTCAGGGTCTGCTTACAAGTGAGAATATGTGGTTCTCTGCTCTGTTTCTGTGAAAGATCACTGAGTATGATAGACTCAAAATCTATCCAAGTTGCTGTGAAGTCCATACATTTGTCTTTCCATATGACTGCATAATATTCCATTGTGTATATGTTCTGCATTCTTTTCATGCAGTCCAGTTTTGATGGGCAGATGGTTGGTTCTATGTTTTTGCTATTGTGAATAGTGCTGCAATAAGCATGTGTGGGCAGATATCTTTTTTTGTAGAATGATTTGAGTTCCTCCAGGTATATTCCTAATAGGGGGATTGCTGGATCATATGGAAGGTCAATATCTAGTTCTTTTAGAAATCACCACACTGTTTTTCATAGTGGTTGCACTAGCTTGCATTCCCACCAGCAGCGTAAAAGCGTTCCTTTTTCTCCACATACTTGCCAGCATCTGTTGTTGTTTGTTTTATTAGTGATGGCCATTCTTACTGGGGTTAGGTGATATTTCAATGTGGTTTTGATTTGCATTTATTTTTTGACTAATGAGGCTGATCACTTTTTCATGTGTCTGTTGGCTGCTGGTATATCTTGTAAATCCTGAATGTTAGGCCTTTGTCAGATATAAAGTTGGCAAATATTTTTTCCCATTCTGTGGGCTGTCTCCCCACTCTCTTGATGGTTTCTTATACTTTGCAGAAGGTATTCAGTTTGATGAAGTCTTATCTTTTATGGCATGGGCATTTGGAACTTTGATCAGGAATCGGTTCCCAGTTCCAACTTCCATAAGGGTATCTCTTGCATTTTCTAAGGTCTTACAGTTTGACTTTTACGTTTAGGTCTTTGATCCATTTATAGTTGATTATTGTGTATGGTGATCGGTAAGGGTCCTGTTTCAAACCTCTGCATGTGGTCAGTCAATTTTCCCAGCACCAATTACTGAATAGGTTCTCCTTTTTCCAGTAGTTGTTGTTGAAAGCTTTGTCAAAGATGAGTTGGTTGAGAAATTGAAGTTTTGTTTTTGGAATCTCTGTCCTGTTCCACTGGTCCATGTGCCTATTCTTCTACCAATATGAGGCTGTTTTGATTATTGTAGTCTTATAGTACAGTTTAAAGTCTGGAAGTGTGATACTACTCTTTTTGTTTATTTTACTAAGGATTATTTTAGCTATTCATGGTAGTTTCCATAGGAATTTCTGTATTGTCATATCCAGGTCTGTTGGTAATTTAATAGACATTGCATTGAATCTGTAGATTGCCTTGGGTAGGATGGACGTCTTAACAATGTTGATTCTTTCTATCCATGAACATGGAATATGGAATATTTTTCCATTTGTTTGTGTCTTCTTGGGTTTCTTTGGGAAGTGTTTTGTAGTTTTCATTGTAAAAGTCTTTCCCTTCTCTGGTTAGGAAGATGCAAGGTAATTTCTTTCTTTCTTTCTTTCTTTTTTTTTTGTGGCTATTGTGAATGAGATTGTGTTTTTTATTTGGTTCTCTGCATGCTTGTTTGCTTGTTGTTGGTGTATAAGAATTTGACTGTTTATTTTGCCCATTTATTTCGTACCCCAAGACTTTGCCAAAGTCCTTTATCAGTGAAAGCAGGTTTTTGACATATTCTTTTGGATTTTTGAAGTACAGGATCATATGATCAGCAAAGAGAGATAACTTAACTTCCTCTTTTCCTATTTGGACACCCCTGATTTCCTTCTCTTTTCTAATTGCTCTAGCTAGGACTACAACACACTGTTGAAGAGGAGGAGTGAGAGTGGGCAGCCTTGTCTTGTTTTGGTTTTTAGGGGCAATGTTTCTGTCCATAAGCAATATGCTGACTGTGGGTTTGTCATAGATGGTGCTTACTATTTTGAGATATGTTCCTTCTTGCACTTGCAGCTTAGGGCAGTTTTCCCCCTGCCATTGTCTGTTGGTAAAAGTAATTCCATTTGAATTGAAATAGTAGAACAGTTTTACAGTGTCATTATGTTTCAGGAATTGTTCCTGGGATGTTAAATATAAAAACTCATTAATCTTCTGAAAAAAAGGTACTATTATTTTAAATACATATAAGTGAAATGAAGCAACAGGAAGCAAATAACTTGTTTAATGCCACAGTGAGATACATGGAAGGTTTGAGGAATTTTCACTGTGACCCTTGCAAGTTTATGCCTCTGGAACTCTTCCTCCCCATCCACTCTTTTCCTTTAAATTGTGGTAAAATACATATAACACAAAATTGATCATCTTAACTATTTTTCAGTGTACACATTGTATAACACAAAATTGACCATGTTAACTATTTTTAAATGTACTTGATTATGCAAGTAATCATCAGAATTCTTTTCATCTTGTAAAATAAAAACTCTATACCCATTACACAATTCGCCTTTTTTTCCTTTCCCCCATCCCCTGGAAATTACCATATTAATTTTTGTCTCCATGAATTTGACTACTTGTTGTGTCTCCTATAAGCCTTTTTGTAACTAACATTATTTACTAAGCATAACATTCTCAAAGTTCCACCATGTTGAGGCATGTAGCAGAATTTCATGTACTTTTAATGCTAAATAATATCCCATGTATATGCCTTGTATGTATATGCCAAATTTTATTTACCTTTCATCTTTCAATGAACATTTGGGTTTCATCTGCCTTTTTATTATGAATAATATTATAAACATGAACATGAGTGTACAAAGGTCTCTTCAAGATCCTTCTTTCAAACATTTAGGGTATATATCCAGAAGTTGAATAGCAATTGTATGGTAATTCAATTGTTAATTTTTTAATGAACCACTAAACCATCCTCTATAGCAATTATAACATCATACATTCCCATCAACTGCACAAGGGCCCTAATTTCTCAAATAGTCATCAACATGTCATTTTTAAAAATAGTAGTTATGCTAGTGCTTGTCAAGTGGCATCTTGTGGGTTTGATTTGCATTTTCCTAATGATTAGTAGTATTGAGCCTCTTTTTATATGCCTGTTGGAGATTTGTATAGCTTTTTTGGAAGAAATGTCTGTTCAAGTCTTTTGCCCATTTTTAATCAGGTTATTTGGCGTTTGTTGCGGTTGTGTAAGAGTCCTTAATATATTCTACATATTAACTTCTTATCACGTATATAGTTTACTAACATTTTTACCTGTGCTATAGATTGTATTTTCACCCTGTTGATTGAATCCTTTGCTGCGCAGGAGTTGAGGCAGCCCAATTTGTGTAACCCAGTTTTCTTTCATTGCCTGAGTCTCCCCATCTGCTCATGCAAATCATTTTAGCCACTAACTCTTCTTCATATACCTTATTGATAAAATCCACATTGTACAAACAATAACTGATAATTCACAAGAAAAACTATTTGTTTTCCTGCGTGTTGTCCTTGACCAACTATTTCTGAAACTAGTTGAAGTTCCCTGATTACTTCCTATTAAATCTTTTAAAAAATTGCATCCTCTTTCTCCAAGGTAGAAGGCTCACTCAGGCTTATGAATTGTGTGAGCATGGATTTGAACACTTACAACCTGATTCCAGTTTCAGTTCTCTTAATTGATTCTCTTACTTGACCTCATTTGTAACCAGTGTTGAAAATGATTACCTGTCCTATGTGCAAAATCTAATGTTAAATTACTGTGTATTGAAGACACAGCAAAATTCTTTAATTTAAGTTCACAACAAATATTAAATCAAAATAGAATTGCCTAATTTAAATAATCATACACCTTAATTTAATAATATAATGAAACAATTTAATGGTGTTTTGACAATTGCTATGAAGCTTCATGGAAAAATATACTATAAAAGTGTAAGAGGATTTGAAACTGGTTCATGTCTCAGTGCTGAACAACTGTGTGTTTAATTTCTCTTTGGGAATAATTCTTTGACTTACCATTCAGCATTCAGATGTAGTGGCAAACAATAATGAATAGAGCTCTCAATGACTAACAATGAATTTTTTGTCTATCGCTTATTGTAGAAAACATGCATTAAAATGTTAAAATATAATTAAATTATTATATTTTAATTTGATGATTATTTATTGTGTAGCTAAAAACCACCCAATATCACATGAGGTGACAGTATCAGTGCATGAGTTTTTAAAAAAATTTCGGTGTGTGTACATTTTATTTTAAAACAAAATCTTTTCAGAAATTAAAAATGAAGATTACATAATTCTAAATCAGATCACCCTGAAAAGTGCCCTAAATAAAACATTCTCAAGCAGAATTCATTGTTACTAACTACCATATGTGTATTTTACCTTGACCTTATGGAAAACAGTTGTATAAACAATTTTACATTGTAAGAGGTAATTGTTGAAAGGCTTTTCAGAGCCGGGCTCGGTGGCTCAGCCTGTAATCCCGCGCCTTTGGGAGGCTGAGGTGAGTGGATTGCCTGAGCCCGTAGGTTCGAGACCCACCTGGGCAGCAGACCTCGTCTTTACAATAAATCAAAAAATCAGCCGGGCGTGGTAGTGCATGACTGTAATTCCGGCCACTCGGAAGGCTGAGGCGGAAGGATCGCCGGAGCCCAGCAGGTTGAGGCTGCGGTGGCCGGGAGCGGCCACTGCACTCCAGTCTGGGCGACAGAGTGAGACTCCAATTCAAAAAAAAAAAAAAAGAAGAAGGACTTTTCAGAAGAAACATTGTTATTCCTGTATTGAAGATTTTTGGCACAAGAAGACACTGAATTGGAATTGACAGAATTTTATCCATACAGCCCATAGCCTGAATTACTTCACTTCAATCCTATAGAAGAGAAATCCAAATCTTCATAAAGTTCAAGTAAACAACTTGAACACAAGCAAGTTCACAAAGTGTTGTTCTCCTTAAATTCAAAAACCCCTCACATTTTGTCTAAAATAGTATTTTAATCAATAAAAAATAAGTAAAAATCACTTTAAATTAGATTACACCTTCACAGTCTTTAATATTGTACTTAGGAAGCAGTATGGGTATGCTCAGTCATTAAAATGGTTGAATGCAAATTTAAACATGTCCATTTCTGTCTTTCCTCTCTCTATGGGTTCCATCGTGATTTGAGATCGAATATGTTGCTGCTTCATCTGGAGTAAATAAATTTTCCTTGCCCATCAATGTCTCTTTTATGTATAAATTCTGATTGGAAATGGTTTCAACTTTATTTGGAATTTTAGAAATTCATATTATTTATATTTATTTAGGTTTGAAATTTTCATCTGTAAAGAGGAATTCCTTTACTTGTACCTCTTTCTTAAGTTTAAAGTTAGGTTTATAAATTAGTGGCATATAATTTTATGTAATTCTCACAGGAGTCTGAGTTCCAGCCCCAGCCTTGCTACCCACTATCAAAAAACAGTAAGTCTCTGAATCCCCAGGTTCCATAATCATTAAATGGTTATATCAATAACAAATTTATCATTTTCCTCATATATAGTTATGGAGCATCAAAAGTCAAATATATGGCAAGCACTTTACAATAATATGAGTTACTTTAATTCTGAGAACAGCCTGACATGTAGGTATTATCCTCATTCTATAAATGTGTCAGAAAGGTCAATCAAGATAGTATAGTCAGCCGGCTCGGTGGCTCAGCCTGTAATCCCGCACCTTTGGGAGGCTGAGGTGAGTGGATTGCTTGAGCTGCAGGTTCGAGACCCGCCTGGGCAACTTGGCGAGACCTCATCTCTACAATAAATCAAAAATCAGCTGGGCATGGTAGTGGGCGCCTGTAGTTCCAGCTACCTGGAAGGCTGAGGTGGAAGGATCGCCGGAGCCCAGCAGGTCGAGGCTGCGGTAGCCGGGAGCAGCCACTACATTCCAGTCTGGGCGACAGAGTGAGACACCAACTCAAAAAAAAAAAAAATAGTATAGTCAATCCTTAGAACAGTCTGTGTTTGAAAACAGATTTTTTTGCACATCCAAATTCCATTTCCACTGTATTTTTTCCTATGATTATGAGGATCAACTGAGCCAATGCCTTTGCCATAGTAAAGAACATGAGTAGGAGATTTGAAAGTATTCTACTGAAAAAATGCTGTAGTCCTATGTATAAGTTTCCTATGTCCGCTGTAACAACTGACCCCAAAATTAGTGACTCAAAAATATACATTTATTCTCTTATATTTCCAGAGGTCAAAAGTACAAAAATCTATTTTGTGCTGGGTGAAAATCCAGGTGCCAGCAAGGCCTTGCTTCTTCTGAAAAGCTGGAGGGCAAAATCTATTTTCTTGCTTTTTTCATCTTTTAGAACAGTATTTCTTACACTTATTTACTCATGGACTCTTCTTCTACATTCAGAACCAGCAGTAAAGCAACTTGCTTCAATGACCACATTGCCCCCCCCCCGCTTTTTCCGTGCCAATCTCCTTCTGCCTGCCTCTTATAAGGACGCTTGTGATTACATATTGGGCCCAAATGGATAATATAGGATGAACTTCCCATCCTAAGATTCTTAACATGATAACATTCACAAAAGTATTTTTGCTCTTATATAAGGCAAAATTTACAGGTTCTGATAATTAGGAATGTGGACATCTTTGGAAACAATTATTCAGCCTACCACATTCTGTAATTACCACACTATAATTACTTATCAATCTTCTCCACTAGTCTCCACTAGGTTTTTGTTTGTTTGTTTGTTTGTTGAGTTGGAGTCTCACTCTGTCGCCCAGACTGGAGTGCAGTGGCCACTCCCGGCCACCGCAGCCTCGACCTGCTGGGCTCCGGCGATCCTTCCGCCTCAGCCTTCCAAGTAGTCGGAATTACAGGCGCGCGCTACCACGCCCGGCTGATTTTTTTTATTTATTGTAGAGATGAGGTCTCGCTGCCCAGGCGGATCTCGAACCCGCAGGCTCAGGCAATCCACTCACCTCAGCCCCCCAAAGGCGCGGGATTACAGGCTGAGCCTGTATTTCCAGCACTTAGCATAGCACCAAGAACTTAACATGTGCTTGGAATGTTTTGCTATTGTTGAGTCACTACAGGGGCCTCAGGGGTCAGGCCTCTTGTTGTGTCCTTGGTACAATCAAAATTGTTACAGACAAAATAATAGCAATGAAAATACCATTTTAAAAATAGCACTTCTGCTTTAAGTACTCAAACCTAGAATAGCTTCCTAAACACTTACTTTATTTGTTTCTTTACAAATTATACTCCAAATAAGATATATGTGTTAGACATAAATCAACAGTAAAATAAACAAAGCCGACCCCAAAAGACTGTTGGATCACTCATTGCCACTGCCGTTTTCTCAAGTGCTCATCTTCCAAAGTTTTTTTACTGACTAATCAAAATAATCTTTAAAGATATAAATTGATCTCAACGAGGTAAAGAAATTGAGAGAGAAGATTTTTTACTCGTTAGGAAGTCCTATAACTAGAGAAAAACTTTATCTATACTAATGATCACTGAGACAGACTCTTTAAATATGTCGTAGTTATAAGATATATTCATATTGAATTTAATCATGATGCCATATTCTATATTGTATTATTTAAAAGGTGACTAAAACCACCTTTGAAAATGGCCACTTCTCTCATATATATTGAAAGAAAATACTAATCACAACATTCCACCCAAAAAATTAGTAACCTAGATGAAATGACCAAATTCCTAATAAGTCATATACCACTAAAACTGCCAGGAAGAAATATAAAATCTGAATCGATGTACTCTAAGTAAATTTTTAATTAAAAATTTTTCCCACAAAGTAAAGCCCAGATCCAGGTGGCATCAATGGAAAATTTTATTAAATATTTAAAGAGGGAATAATGCTAATACTTTATAAAATCTAAGATAAACCAACACTTTCCAACTTTTATTTTATGAAGTCAATATTTACCTTGTACCAAATCCAGATAAAAACATCACACAAAAAGTAAACTACAGATCAATATCCTTTGTGAGACAAAATCATCAACAAAGTTTGGTTTGGATTTGCAAAGCAAATCTAGCAATATATTAAAAATGAAAGTCACCAATAGCAAATTCAGGTGAGATTTATACCAGGGTTGCAAGGTATGTTTAACAACTCCAAATTGATTCATATAAATCACCAGTTACACAACTATAAATACAAATTATACAAATACATTAATAGATAAACAAAATATTTAACAATATCAAACTATTTTCCTTCTTTTTTTTAATGAGGTGGAGTCTCACTATATTGTCCAGTCTGCTCTTGAATTCTTGAGCCCAAGCTTTATTCCCACCTCAACTTTTTGAGTTGCTGAAAATACAGTCATAAGCCACCACAACTGGTTTATGATCAAACTTCTTAATAAACATTGGGTAGAAAGGACTTTTCTATACCCAGAAAAGTTATCTATAAAAAAGTATACAATACGCATCATATATAATGGTAAAAGAATGAATGCTTCTTCTCTAAGATGAGGAAGAAAACAAGAAAGTCCACTCTCCCCTGTTCTTTTCAACATAGTACTGGAAGTTCTAGCCAAAGCAGTAAGACAAGAAGAAAGGGTACCCACATTGTAAAGAGGGACCATATTCACAGGCAGCATAATTCTCTATACAGAAAATAGTAAGGAATACTTGCACACATAAAAAATAAATAAGAAAATAGTAGAATTAATAAGGCAATAGTCACAGGATACAAGATCAATGTACTTCTGTAAACGAACAATGAACCCCAAAACTGAAATCAAAAATATAATTTAATTTAAAATTCACCACAAAAAATAAAAATACTTGGGAATAAATTGAATAAAAAAGTATAAGACAGACTCTGAACATTATAAAACTTTGTTGAGAAAAACTAAATAAATTTTAAATAAACAGAAAGACACAGTTTACATTTAAGGATAGAGAGACTCAATTTGGTTATGGTAATTTCCCTAAATCAATCTACTAATTCAGTGCAACCCTATAAAAATCCCAGCATTTTTTTTTTGCAGAAATTAATAGGCAGATTCAAACCTATATATGATAGCACAAAGCATGTCCAATCACCAAAACAATTTTGAAAAATAAGGACAAAGTAAAAGTACTTTTAATTTCCAAATTCAATACTTACTATAAAGCTACATTTATTAATAGAGCATAATACTAGCATAAGAGTAGCATATAGATCAATGGACAAAAATAAAGAGTCCCAAAATAAGTTTTAGATATTTATTCAATTGATTATTGTCAAAGCTGCCTGAACAGTTCATTATAATGAATATAGTCTGTTCAACAAATGGTACAATATACACATAAAATGATTAACTTAGACTTGCACTTTACAGCACACACATACACACAATCCTCAAAATGGATTATAGGCTGAAATGTAATTGCTATAAGAATAGAGCATTTAAAAGAAAACACATAAGAAATTTTTGAGGCCTAGTGTTCTACAAAGGCATTTTAGCTAACACCAAAGCATGATGCATAAAAGAAAAAAACTGAAACTCATCAAAATGGAAACCAGAAAGATATCATAATGAAAATGGAAAGATAAGTACGACTCATATATAATGAAGGACTTGTACCCAGAATTTGCAAATTTGCAAGCACCTTTGCAACTCAATAAGAAGGCGACACAATATAAAAGAGCCAAACTACCAATAGACATTTTACTAAAGAATATATACATATGACAGAAAGCATATGGAAAGATGTCAAACATATTGTTAGTAGAGAAACTACAATTAAAATCTCAGTGAGATATTATTTTACACCCACCAAGTTGGTGCAACTACAATAGACAATAATAAGCACTAATGAAGATGTGGAGAAACAGGAACCCACATACTTTTCTGTGGAGAATGAAGAATAATGCAGCTACCTTGGGAAATAATTTTGCAGTTTCTCAAAAAAAGTTAAACATGAAAGTTTCTTATAACCCAGACCTAGACATCCGCCCCAGAAAAATGAAAACCAATATAAGATAAATACCCCATTTAAAAAAGACAGAAATTTCACAAATGAAGATGTTTAAATGGACAATGAGCACATTAAAATATGCACAACATCATTAATCACCAGAGATATGCAAGTTAAAACCACAAGAAATGATTTCACACACATTAGATTGACAAAAATTAAAAATATTGACCCATACCAAATGTTAGTGAGGATGTGTAGCCACTGAAACTATCGCGAATTGCTAATGATGATGGGTACTGTCAGGACCACTTAGAAAGATTGTTTGGCAGCTTCTTAAAAGGTGAAAAACATATTCACCATAAGACCCCAAAATTCCATTCTTATGTATTTACTCAAGAGAAATGAAAATAAAAGTACTATCAAAGACTTATACATAAATACTTATAGCAGCTTCATTTATGAGAACAAAAGAAAAATTAAGAATAAATTATGATTATTCTTAAAAACTGAAGAATAGTCAGTAAAAATGTAAGAATCTATTTATACATGAAAAACTGTGGATGAATTTTTATTGAAAAATTATACTGAGCCCAAAAATATGCATCGTATATAATTTCATTTATACCAAACTGTAATCAAGTAAAATATCAAATATGGTAACAGAAATCAAATTTGGTGTAACACGAAGTCAGGAATGAGGGTGATGAATTGCATAACCCATGAGCAAACTTCTTAGCATGGTGAAGATATTAACTGTATTGATTATTATTTTCTGAGTGTATACCTGGTCCAAAATCGTCAGTTACACTTCAAACTCATAAATGCTTTGTTTTTAAATGATACCTTCACTAAAAACATGAGGAGCAAAAGTAAAGAAGTGAGACCAAAGAATAGTTCATTTTGTCACAAGTGAGGGTAGTCACAAAAAGTATCTCAACTGGGGACCTGTCTGTTTCTCAAGATTAGATTATTCATTATAGAAATATTTTTCCAACACTGGAAAAAATGCTTAAGAGAATCTCTAGTCTATGAAAATACTACCCCATATATTATCTGGTTCAATTATTCCATTCTCTTTAAGGCTATTTTCATTTTTAATGCAAATGGAAACTAGAGTTTAAATGTGCAAATGATTATTAGAGTTTAAATAACATGTTCAAAGAACACAAAGGTTAAATTTGGCAAGGGATTGATTATAAAACCAGAAATGATTCTACCACATAGTCCATATAAATGCAATATCACATTCACACACAAAAAAGGTGGTGCTTCCTTGTGCCCCTCTACCGGAGAAGCTCTTTATTCTTCCTCTAAACCAACTGGGCTTTATTTACACGAGGAAAAGATCAGAATCAAACATTTTATAAAGCAACTTGGAGTTGTGAATTTAGAGTCTGATAAACCAATTTTATTAGTTTTAGAATGAAAGTTCTATGGCATAAGGTCTGTGAATCATAATATAGGACATCCTTCACAGTCCTTGTTCAGACATCATCAATCTTTCTTTAATAATTAGCAGAAAAACAGGAGGCCTATTCACACACATTTACTGGGTACCCACTGAGAATTCAGCAGGAGAATATAGCCTAATTACTATTCTAACTTTTATTCATTCTATATAGTACCGTGCATGCTTGGGTATGCCTAATATATGCTAAAGAATAAAAATAATATACTCAGAAGAAGAGAAATTCATGTTTTGTTGTATCTCCTCTCTGAAGTGTTTATTAATAAACCATTAAAAGCAAGGTACAAGGGCACAGTTTGTTTCAATGCTCTTATAAATATGGATTTTTCTTTTAATTTTTTAAAACAACATTTTATTTTTTAGAAACCACTGTACTTCCAGGATAAAAAAATAACTCAAAGAGAAAAGAAACAGATACATGAAATAAATGTATCTTTTTAAGATTCTGAGTATATTTACATACTGCCTTTTACTCTCTCTAAACCCTGGTGAAAATTTGAATCTTGTAGACTTTTAAAATGTTTATTATTCCTGGAGTAGAGTGTGTGAACTCTTAAAAGGGGTAGATTAATCCTTGACTTTAGAAACTCCTTATCAAAAGAAGATTAACACTTCTACAGAAAATTCAAAACAATAAATGATAATTTAAAATGGAAAGTGCTTCAATTATAGGCCAGTGATATTTTTAATCATTTGTGACAGGTCAGTTTTACAGGTCAGTCATATTTTCATAAATCTTTATAATACTTACACAATAATAATCTCTTTTTTGAATATTTTGGAAAGTGAAATAGCTTACTATAGCCCACAAACCAAGGCTCACAGAAGAAAATATTTAGAATGTATCACACCCCTAAATTACAGTCAGAGTTCTTAGACATTTTAGAAATATTTAATTGAATAAATTCACATCAGACAAGATAAGCAGAGTTTTTGATGTTAGGAAAATGCTGGAGTCCACAGAAATGACTCAAAATAATGGAACTCAAATTCTGGTTTTGTTACTCATTGACTGTTTGACTTGGGTAATTATTTTAACCTCTCTGAAGTGTTCTTTCTTGAAATGAAAAATAAGAGAAACATAAAATAGACCACAGGAGATATTTATAGAATTAAATATGATGATATTTTTAAAGAGCTATGAAAGCATTTGAACACACTACAAGGCAAAATGGCAAAATGCATTTAATATTCCAGACAATGTTTTTCTTTCTTTTTTTTTTTTTTTTTGAGTTGGAGTCTCACTCGGTCGCCCAGACTGGAGTGCAGTGGCCGCTCCCGGCCACCGCAGCCTCGACCTGCTGGGCTCCGGCGATCCTTCCACCTCAGTCTTCCGAGTAGCCAGAATTACAGGCGCACGCTACCACACCCGGCTGATTTTTTGATTTATTGTAGAGATGAGGTCTTGCTGCCCAGGCGGGTCTCGAACCCGCGGGCTCAGGCAATCCACTCACCTCAGCCTCCCAAAGGCGCGGGATTACAGACTGAGCCATCGGGGCCCGGCTGACAATGTTTTTCTTAATCACTCATTTTCCAGTTACTATATGAACAGTTTCAGTACAATAGGATCTGCTTTTTCTATAGACGGGAATCCCTTGGGCTATGTATCTTTACATGTGCTAGTCCCTCTTTTGGAAAACCTTCTCCTTTTTCTACCTGTTCAAATTTTGCCGAGCTCGGTGGCTCAGCCTATAATCCCAGCGCTTTGGGAGGCTGAGGTGAGTGGATTGCCTGAGCCCGCGGATTCGCGACTCGCCTGGGTAACTTGGCGAGACCTCATCTCTACAATAAATCAAAAAATTAACCGGGGTGGTAGCGCGCGCCTGTAGTTCCAGCTACTTGGAAGGATGAGGCAGAAGGATAGCCAGCGCCCAGCAGTCTGGGTGACAGAGTGAGACTCCAACTCAAAAATAAAAAAATAAAAAAATCTCAACTTCATCTGTCAGAGTTCTCTTTAGCATACTCTACCGCAGAAAACCATCAAAGCCCATGAAAATCCAAAGTGGCCTCTCTTTTCTATAAACTCACAGCCCTGAGTCCTTTCATTTAACTCTTGCCTGATATATCAGTGGCTTGTTCCTCTAAACAAATCGTCAAAGTTCAGTACCGTGGTTCCTGTAGATGTGCACTAATAAACTAGATTGATTTACTGTGGGAGACATTGATTATAGGATATTCCTCTTTCTCTTCTTTCTTTTTCTCTTCACTTTTCTTTATGCTAGCATACTTTCTCCTCATAAATGTTTGCCTATGAGCACTAATTAATGGGCAGCAAACTGCATAACACTATGCTCTGGTACAAGTGATGAGACATAGTATAAAAAAATACTCAAATTCAGAAATCTGTACATGCAAACGGAGCACATATAAGTGATCTTCAGAGAGGGAAAGAATGAATTTGACATACAAAAAGAACAGAAGAAGAAATGAGTTGAGGCCAAAGGTGTGAAACGTTTTCACATACGTTCAATATACCATCCTATATACTTTCAACTTATTCTCCTTTATGTCTCATTTTGCTTAATAAAACTTCAGTCAAAAAATGCATAACTAAGACATTTAGGAAGTCGTGAGGAATAGAAACTCATATGTCAGATAATATTAATTATTTATTAAAGGGCAGCAAAAAAGGAAAGTAATGTCAGAGATGGCTGGCTGTCAAGCTGCATCTATTTATCTATTTTTCTTAAATAGTGGCTTTTTAAAGTAGTCAGATACATGCCTAACCAGCTGTATGCCTAACCAGCTTTTAGATCCCTTTGCTTTTAGGTGTGGCAGTTTGATTGAGTAATAAGGTTTCAGTCAATAAATATGAACAGAAGTGATGGGTACCAATTTTATGAAGCACCTTAAAATAGTGGACACACACCTTGACTTTCTTTCCTATCCTCCATCCCCACCCCAGAAGTGCCTAGGTTGTAGCTTTGGCCATACAAAACAAAAACAAAACAAAACAGAAAAATACTCCAGGGAATGGCAGAGAAACAAGGCAGAAGGAATGTGGAGGTTTAAATAATCTGCGGTACAGAGCCATTTGTCAACTCCGATTGCTCACCCCGGACTATTTTCAAGAGATAAAACATACATATCTGTGTGTATATATCTCTTAGCTTTTACAATCTCTTTCATAAGTAATTCTGTCCTCATTAATGCAAAAGTCATGATGTTATTATCATGGACATATTAAGGTATTCAAGAAGCATTCCACAACATTTCACAATTATTCATACCGAGAAGCAAAATTAAGATTGTATAAGGATTTATATGTAGCGTGCCCTAGCACCAGCAGCTGAGGGGCCAAGAATCAGTGTTTTCTCTTAACCAATTTCTCCCATGTGCTATTACAAAAAGTTTAAATAAACTATAGCCTAACCCCCACACACACTGACATTCTGGTCTTGGTTTTTCTCCACGGCTGAAGAGTTTATGAATATTTTAAAACTCCATCAATAATATAATTTTTTTTTTTTTTTAGAAAGCAGGATTTATTGAGAAGACAGAAAAAAGTTCCCACAGTGACCCGAGAGAGGGTTGCCCAATAATATACTTTTTATAAATTTTTAATACTGAGAAATTTATTTTAAAATGATAGTTTTTTCAAATATGCTATATTACAAATGCTTTTAAGTAAGGATTGTACGCCATCCTACCTGTTCTATAGATAAATTTTTAAATAACATTTTATACTTATATACCAGACTATCTTCTCAGTATTTCACATATATTAACCCATCTGTTCCTCATGTCATACTTGCAAGAGGTTACTTCTTACACAGTGTATTAATTATCCTCTGTTATCCCCTTCACACCTGATTTATTTATTTTTTTTATTTTTTTGAGTTGGAATCTCACTCTTTCGCCCAGACTGGAGTCCAGTGGTCGCTTCCAGCCACCGCAGCCTCGACCTGCTGGGCTCCGGCAATCCTTCCTCCTCAGTCTTCTGAGTAGCCGGAATTACAGGCATGCGCTACCACGCCCGGCTGATTTTTTTTTTTATTTATTGTAGAGATGAGGTCTTGCCAACTTGCCCAGGTGGGTCTTGAACCCGCAGGCTTAGGTAATTCACTCACCTCAGCCTCCCAAAGGCGCAGGATTACAGGCTGAGCCACCGAGCCTGGCTTTCTTTGTACCCTGTTCAGCCAAAGTGAAGCACAGCAAGAGCTTGATGGGTAGAAAGACAGAGGTCAGAGTATTCCTCCCAAACTTTGTTATTACTCAGTCATTGTATGAACTTAGATGCATCCTTCCTTGAAAACAGCTTCTGTCATGTCACCCAATTCTACAGTTCCATTCTCAATTATCTTCAACAACATCATTTGCCTACTTGGTGCCTTCAATCACAGTAGTGGTGACAACTTTGATTTATGGTTACTTTCTTCATTCCTCATCATCTCTTGCTTTTTTTTTCTTTTAGCCCTCAACATATCTCAGTGAGGAATCCCTTCATTAATTCCTCTTTAACTGAAGCATTTGCTTCCTCCATTTATGGATGATAAAACTTAAGTACAGATAGGTCAAAACCCCAAGTTCACACAGCAAGTTGTGATCTGAAGGATTTGAAATGAGGCAATCTGATGTATTGTGTTAAAGTATTTAAGTGCTATGCAAAAATAATGTCTCCATGTTTGTAGACTGCATATAGTTGCTCAAAAAGACCTTGTTAATAAAATAAATATATGATATTCTGAGAGCTAAACTTTAACTCGTCACAATGTAAATTAGAAAAAAAGTTTTTACATTTTCAACTGAGAAGCTACAGTGTTCCAATTCTAACTGGTAAATGATATTAACAATCTAGAAAAAGAATGTAAAAATAAAAGGTGGGAAGATCTGTGGTTCATCTAGGAGAAAAAAGAAAGGAATACAACAAAGGAATTGATAATAATGTCCAACTCTGAATGTTTGAGAACTTCAAAAATTAGTCCCATTTTTAAGATCATCCAAAATGTGTAGGACAAACTTGACTGTCACATTCTGGTGCCTCTTTATATTTATTACTTCATACTAAGGACTTTTATTCTTATTACATTCTCATCCAGTAGCTTTATGAGTTTGATTTGTTTTTATTATTCTTCTATAGGAGGAGAATGTACTAGCTGTGCATACTAAGGATATGCTGTTTCTTATTTTGTATCTTTGTTTTAAAGTACAGGATGTATTGCTATTCTGAATGTATTTATCAGTTTTATGTTTGGTTAGTGGCTATCTGACCTTGTAGGATAGAACTGCTTTCAAGTATCTGAGAAAAGTACATTTTAAGTCTGCTAAACTAAGAGCATTTTATTATAGAGAGGAAACTAATTTTTTAATTTGCTAGCTTTTTTTAAAAATAGGAGTCTCACTCTGTCATTCAGGCTAGAGCGCAGTGGCATGATCATGGTCACTATACCCTCAACCCGCTGGGCTCAGGCAATCCTTCCACTTCAGCCTTCCAAGTAGCTGGAATCACAGGCATGCACCACCAAGCCCAGAATTTTTATTTATCTATTCTAGAGATGAGGTCTTGCCAAGTTGCCTAGGTTGGTCTTGAACCCCGGAGTCAGGCAATACTCTCGCCTCTGTCTCCCAAAGTGCTGGGATTGCAGGCATGAGCCACCACGCCCGGCTTTCTTTATTTAATTTAAATTTTTCAGTAACACAAAGGCAATATACTCACAATTAGCTAAAATATAAATAAAAAGACTGCTAGGAGGAATATTTCTTAGGAAATATCAATTATAAGTATCATCTAGCTATAGCACTTGTGAAACCACTGTTTGTATATCAGTTTCTCATAGTCACTCCTAGTTAGCAGTCACAGTTCTCAAAGGATTCAGACTTTGTAGCCTAACATAGAATATTTCATAAAACATATATAAATAACCAAACATGAATATTGAAGCCAGCTTGACTGTAACATTCCTCAGGATTAAATAATAAATCTGTCATTTTTGTCTAGAAACAAATCTCTTGTGTGTTTTTTTCAAGTCATCCTCTGGGAATTAACTTGATCAACATTTTTCCTAATTCTAAGAAGCTGAAACTAGATATTGGACCCCAGTATGGTATAGATTCCCTGAGAGATTCAGTGTAATAACTTAGCCTGTCTAATTCTGATGCTTGTAAACTGTAAGTAGTTTTTAAGAGCCTGGACTTTGTAATTAGATAAGCCTGGGGTTATCTCTTGATCCTAATATTTCCAAGTTATGTGACATTGGAGATGTCTTTGTAAAAGGGATACTCATGTATATATCTCAAGGTTCTGATGAAACTTAAATAAAATGGCGTATGTGTCTGACATATAGCAACTATTATTATTATTATTGCCAATAAAATTCTAATATAAACTGCATCTGATTAATTTAAATTATTCCAGAATTGGGTAGTGTCAAGTTATAAATATTAATCGTTATTTTATTATACATTAGTACATGAGCAACTGCATGAAAATCTATAGTTAATAAATGCCAGATAAATCAGCTTTTACTGGATTTACATGCCTTTTATAAAAAATAGATTGATGAGTCAAAGGTTGCTGCTGACTAATATATTTTTAATCACCAGATAATGGACAAAGATATTCAAAATTAAGCACATCTTTCTAGAATATCTTGATGTAAAATTGGTTTTAATATCTGGGTCAAAAAATTCTTAAAACTATTTTAATTGCTATTATAGCCTTTTTAACTGCCAATCATTAAAATTTAGTAGGAGATTTACAGGAATATTGTTTAATTAAACAAATATGCATTATTCTTTTTTTGCATTATTCTTATTGCTGCTAGATAATGTCTAAAATCTATGGATTCCGAGATAAACAAGAGAAAAAGAATGTGTGCCCTTGAAGAGCTTACCGTGACAAACATTCTGCAACTTTCAATGGTTATTTCCTTGAATTATGATAAATAAATTATACACAATGACTTGTTTGGAATTAAATAGGAAAAATATTCTAACATTCTAATAATGCAAGAAAAGCATAGGTCTCTGAAAAATGGCCTTTTGCCAGAATGGCCTTTTGCCAGAAGTGGCCTTTTGCCAAAAATGGCCTTTTGCCAGAAATGGATATGAGTATCTGGCTAGGCCATGTATATATGATGAGGAGATGTAAGAGAAGGAGAAAAATGTTCTAAGTAAAGGAAATAGGTCAGAAGAATAACACTGTATGGAATATTTGAAAAACTGATAGAGGTATTAGATATGAAATAAAACTATATAGCATGAATTGGGAATTAGAAAGGATCAGATCATATGGTGCTGTGTAAAGAATGTGTTCAATGAGATAAGATTTGCTGTGAAAAACAAGGTCATGGTCTAGATAGGATTGTGTTAATGGTCTGATCATTGTGAGCTTATATGGAAGGTTTTTAGAGTACATAGAAAGAGAAATTCTAGAAATATTTGGGGATGGGAACCACATTTATTAATGCCTTTTGACAATATAGTAGGTGTTTCCATTCAACTATCATTCAATTAAATTGTAAATAAAACCAAATGCATGTGTTTATTGTTATCCTAGGAAACACCAAGTCTTTAGAGCAGAGGTTTCAGTTTTTATTCTTAAAAATACTACAAACCAAAAAATGGAAACAGAATCCTGAAAATATAAGCAAGATTGGCCCCGTCATGGTGGCTTACAGCTGGAATCTCTGCACTTTCAAAGGTCAAAGTAGGAGGATTACTTGGGCCCAGGAATTTGAGACTAGCCTAGGCAACATAGAGAGACCTTAACTCTACAAAAATAAAAACAATTAGCTAGGCATGGTGATACATACCTGTAGCCCTAGATACTCAGGGACAGAGGCAGGAGGATCACTTGAGCCCAGGAATTTGAGACTGCAGTGAGCCATGATCATGTCACTGTATTGCAGTCTAGGTGACAGATTCCGACTCAGAACAAAAAGAGAGAAAACATAAAAAAAGAAGAAAGGCTATAATTCTAAAAACCATCCACTACAGAAAGCAGAAGAAGTGTACAGAGAACTGTTGGATTCTATAGCAGAATTCAAAAAGACATTGGAAAAATTACATATAACAATGAGTCCAGGAATCAATATAAAAGGGTAGTCATGAGAGAAAATGGGGAATGGATAAAGACCTATCAGTTGCATGTTTTTCTGGGACTAAATTAATGTAGAAAATGTTGACAATAAAAACAATAATTGACAATGCCAAAAACTTAATTGAAGATATAAACCTAAGTGTCTGATTTCCTGAAAAATGCATATTTCTTTTTTGGGGTTTTTTTTTTTTTTTTGAGTTGGAGTCTCACTGTCGCCCAGACTGGAGTGCAGTGGCCGCTCCCGACCACCGCAGCCTCGACCTGCTGGGCTCCGGCGATCCTTCCGCCTCAGCCTTCCAAGTAGCTGGAACTACAGGTGCATGCTACCACGCCCGGCTAATTTTTTTGATTTATTGTAGAGATGAGGTCTCTCCTGCCCAGGCGGGTCTCGAACCCGCGGGCTCAGGCAATCCACTCACCTCAGCCTCCCAAAGGCACGGGATTACAGGCTGAGCCACTGAGCCCGGCTAAATGCATATTTCTAAATATAAATTTTAAGTATGACTGGACATTTAACAAACCACATTACCCCTATCTTCTTGTGAATAGGGAAATACCAGTATAGCCGACACAACCAACCGATTACTGAAGTAGAACCTTATTCTGGTTGTCACTTCTGTCTTACTTCTCTCATTATAAGAAAGAGAAAATTCACTTCAATTATTCAATATTTTTGTAAAATTCTTTTTAAAAAATTAATCAACAAATAACTAAATATTTATATTCATGGGTATAAGGTATGTTTCACACACATTGTGTAAAGATTAAATCAATCTAAATGAACATACCTATCACCTCACTCACATTTTTTTGCAATGAGAACATTTAAAATCTATTCTTTTAGCAATTTTGAAATATATGACACATTATTAACTATGGTCGCCTGTTGTACAATAGATCTCAAAAATGTATTCCTCCTACATGAAACTTTGTATCCTTTAACCAACATCTCCCCTTTCCCAATACCCTCTGCCCCACTTTCTTGTAACTTAGAGTCTACTCTCTACTTCTATGAGTTTGATTTCACATGTGAGATCATACATTATTTTGCTTTCTGTATCTGGCTTATTTCACTTACCTTAATGTTTTGCAGATTGATACCTGCTACTGAAATGATGGCACTTCCTTCTCTTTGATACTGATTAGTATTTCTTGCTTATATTTACCACATTTTCTCTATCCATTCATCCGTTGATGGACACCTATAGTCGCTTCCCTATCTTGGCTATTGTGAATATGGAGTGCCATTATCTCTTTAACATATTGATGTTAATTTTTTTGAATTGATACCCAAATGTAGGATTGCTAGATCACATTGTAGTTTTATTTTCAGTTTTTTGAGGAAGCTCCATGCTGTCTTCAAAAAAGGCTGTAGTAATTTACATTCCCACCAAAAGTGTACCACAATTCTCTTTTCTCCACCTCCTCCTCATAGTTTATTTAGTTGTTTTGATGGTAGCCATCCTAACACATGGTAATATCACATTGTGGGATTTCTAGGTCTTGCTGTTGTTTATTTGTTTTATTTTAGATTCAGGGAAAACAAGTGCATGTTTGTTACATGAGTTTATCATATGTTGGCAGGGATTGGGTTTCTAGTGCTCCCATTTCCCAAATAGTGACCATTGTACCTAATACGTAGTTTTTAAACCCTTGCCTTCCACCCACATACACACACATACAAACCACCTCCCCCATTTTGGTGTCCCTAGAATCTATTGTTTTCATCTTTTTATCCATAAGTACCCATTATTTAGCTCCCACATATAAGTGAGAACGAGCAGTGTTTGGTTTTCTGTTTCTGTATTACTTCACTTAGAATAATGGCCCCATTCTAATCATGTTGCTGCAAAGGACATACTTTAACTCTTCTTTTACAACTACATAGCATTCCATGGTGCATATATAATACTTTTTTTTTTTTTTTTTACCCAGTCAACCACTGATGGATACATAGGTTATTTCCATGACTTTACTACTGTGGAAACAGCTTCAAAGAATATATAAGTGGAGGTGTCTTATTTACATAATGATCTATTTTCTTTTGGGTAAATATCCAGAGGTGGAATGTAGCTTTAACTTGCATTTCTCTGATAATTAGAAATGTTAAACATTTTTCATATATCTGTTGGGCAATCCTGTCTTCTTTTGAGAACTACCTGTTCAGGTTCTTGACCCATTTTCAATTAAATTATTTGCTTTCTTGCTATTGAATTGAGTTCCTTATATATTCTGGACATTATCCTTTTATCATGGTGTGGCTTGCAAATATTTTTTCCCAATTCACAGATTTTCTCTTCACAGTTAAATATTTGTTTTGCTTTTGGTGTCTGTGCTTTCGGGATCTATCCAAGAAATCCTTATGCAGATCAACATTGGGGAACATTTCCCCTGTTGGCTTCTAGTTGCTTTACGGTTTTTAATCTTATGTTTAAGTCTTTAATCCATTTTGAGTTGATTTTTGTATATTGGGTGAGATAAGGGTCCAACTTTACTCACTTGCACATGTATATCCAATGTTCTCAACACTATTAAAGAGATCGTTATTTTCTCATGTGTGCGCCTTTGTCAAAAACCAATTGACCTTAAAGCCTGTGTTTATTTCAAGGTTTTGTATCTTGTACCATTGGTAGATATGTCTGTGTTTATGCCAGTACCACATTGTTTTGAAATTGTCTCTATTTGCTAATGACATGATCTTACATATAGAAAGCTCTATTTATAAATTAAATTGTTTTTGTAAAATTGAAGGACACAAAATCAACATACAACAACCTGAAGTGTTTGTACACACTAACAATAAACTATCCAAAATGTATGATAGCATCAAAATAAAAAACTACTTAGGAGTATATTCTACCAAGGGTGTTAAAGATCTATATAATAAAAAACTATAATGCTTTGATGAAAGAAACTGAAGATAACATAAATAAGTTGAAAGATATTTGTGTTCAACTATTTGAAGGATTCATATCGTTAAAATGTCTCTACTACCCAAAGTGATCTACAGATTCAAATTAATTCCTACAAAAATTTCAACTTCATTTATTTTATGTAACTAGAACAATCCTAAAATTCATATAGAACCACAAAATATCTAGAATAGCCAAAACAATCATGGGCAAATAGACCAAACTTGGAGGCATCACATTCGTTGTTCTAAAAAATATTTTATAAGGCTACTATAATAAAAAGAATATGATAGAGGCATATAAGCAGACACAAAAACCAATGGATTAAAAAACCTCAGAAATTATCCAATATTTTAGCACTCAATATGAATAACTTGAATGCCTTACAAATTCCAGCATATCATGTCTGGCATTTACTATTCATACCTTCCAGATGGTATTTCATAGAAAGTTTCGATTTATTGTTAAGTAATATTCTACAGAACTTACCAAATGTTTTAAACTTTTCAGAGTAGTTCTTTTCTAAAAATTATTGTTCTAGAGTGTACTCACAAGAAAACCAAAATGGCCAAAATTTAATCTTGGTTAAACCAATCTAGTATAATAGTAAGAAAACTACCCTAAATAATATGAATCTACCATCATAGTGGTTGACAGCTAAGAAAATCAGTAAGTTTAGTAAAAACTAAAAATTTAAAACACATGCCCATAAATATAGTATGTGTTGATTTTGGTACATAAAAGTGATATAATTAAATTTTTTCTAGAAATGTTGTAGAGCTAATCACAAGATTATCTGAGTTGAAAATATTCGGAAGTACCTTGAATTATTAGAAATCGCAAGACAAGTTTTTTGAAGTCTTTTCAATAATTTATAGTGTCTTTGAAGTGAAAACCTGGCATTTAAATTCAGAAGAATAATTTATCCATGGCCTTGACTTCCCAAGATGTCCAACAGGATACTATGACAGCCTTAAATCTCTTATCAACTACATGTGAGTCCCGACTATTTTCTTACCTCAGGACCAGAACATTCCAGAACTAGAAGATAGAAAGGATCAGATGTACTTCAAATAAACCTCTGAGACAGATAACCAGTCAGAGAGAGAGAACAGAACGAGAGTGAGAGAGACAGAGAGAGAATATAGCAATATATGCAAATGAGTAAACTTAAGTGGTAAAGAATACCCTTTGAAAAAAATTAAAAGTTCCTATTCCATCACTCCCCACCACCATACTTGCATCCTACAATCAACTATTTTTATCAGTTTGGATTTTAATCTCTTCTGGTACTTCCCTCTATAATGCTAAATAAAGTTTAGTTTTAGACATTGATTATTTTCTTCCTAAATTTAAAAGAAAATAAGTTAAATTTTGTTATCTTCATAATTCCCAGAGTAAATTTTTGTCACTCTTTTGATTATAATTGCCCTTTTAAATAATATTCTTGGTGTTTGAGATTTCACTGGGAGCAAGAAAACACCCTCCTGCTGATGATTCTCTACTTCTTTACCTTAAGAGCACAGACAGCAACAATACGAATGACAGAAAGTCCCCAGAATTTACACCATTAGTGATAAGGACCTAGTGATATCTGACAAATTCCCAGTAAGATGTAAGTTTTTTTTAACATATTTTTTATTTTAAAATTGTGGGGTACAGTTAAGGGTTAGGCATACAAATATGTATTGTGCAGGTACCCTTGTTGATGAAGTGTGTTCCCCTGTCTCCAGACAGATATTGACTACTGTTAATCCCACCTCTCTTCCCCTTCCTCAGCAACCCCCGTAGTTTTCCACCACTGTCAATCCTTTTCTTACAGTATTACGATAGTTGTTAAAAGTCCACTTATGAGTGAGAACATGTGATACTCAGATCTTTGTTTCTGTGAGAGATCACTCAGTATTATAAACTCCAATTCCATCCAGGTTGCTGCAAAATTCATGATTTTGTTCTTTTTTATGGCTGCATAATATTCCATTTGTATATGTAACAAATTTTTTTAATCCAGTCCTCTTTTGATGGACAGCATGGTTGGTTCCATGATCTTGCTATTGTGAAAATTGCTGGAATAAACATACATGTGCAGGTATCTTTTTTATAGAGTGATTTGAGTTCTTCAGGGTATATTCCAAGTAGGGGGGGTTGCAGGGTAATATGGAAGGTTGATTTTTAAGCTTTTAGGAATCGCCACACTGATTTCCACAGAGGCTGCACCGGTTTACACTTCTGCAAACAATGTAGAAGTGTTCCCTTTTCACCACATCCTCTCTAGCATCTGTTATTTTATTTTATTTTATTTTATTGAGTTATTGATAATGGCCATTCAGTGTAGTTTTAATTTGCATCTCCTTGATAACTAGTGAGGTTGAACATTTCTTCAGGTATCTGTTGGCCACTTGTATGTCTTCTTTTGAGAAGTGTCTGTTCATAACTTTTGCTCACTTTGTAATGGGGTTGTTTGTTTTTTCCTTTTCAGCACATTTGAGTTCCTTGTAGATCCTAGATGTTAGGCCTTTGTCAGACATGGAGTTGGCAAATATGTTTTCCCAATCTGTGGGCTGTCTCCCTGCTCTCTTGATGGTTTCTTTAGCTTTGCACAAGCTTGTCAGTTTAATGAGGTTCCACTTGTCTATCTTATCTCTTATGGCCCATACATTTCAGGTTTTGTTCAGGAATTCGAGGCCAGTTCCAACTTCCATAAGGGTGTGTCCCACATTTTCTAAAGTTGTTATGGTTTGAGGTTTTACATTTAGGTCTCTGATCTATTTAGAGTTAATTTTTGTGTATGGGGATAGATAGGGGCCTTGTTTGAATCTTCTGCGTGCGGCCAGCCAGTTTTCTCAGCACCATTTACTGAATAGGTTTTCCTTTCCCTAGTGGTGGGTGGTAGAGACTTTGTCGAAGATAAGCTGGTTGAGAAATTGGGGTTTTGCTTCTGGAATCTCAATTCTATTCCATTGGTCTATATGCCTGTTCTTGTACCAATACCAAGCTGCTTTGATTGGTGTAGCTTTATAGTAAAGTTTAAAGTCTGGTATTGTGATACCTCCTATTTTGTTTTGTTTTGTTTTGTTTTGCTGAGGATTGTTCTGGCTATTTTCAGTCGTTTGTGTTTCCATATGAATTCCTGTATTGTTTTTTTCTAGGTCTGAGAAGAATGTTGCTGGTAATTTGAAGGGTATTGCATTAAATCTGTAGATTGTCTTTGGTAAGTTGGATATCCTCACAGTGTTGATTCTTCCAATCCATGAGCATGGGATATTTTTCCATTTGTTTGTGTCATCTTTGATTTCTTTGAGCAGTGTTTTGTAGTTTTCACTGTAAAGGTCTTTCACGTCTCTGGTTAGGAAGATGCCAAGGTATTTTTGTGTGTGTGTGGCTATTGTGAATGGGATTGTGATTTTTATTTGGGTTTCTGTTAGTTTATTATTGATGTAAAGAAATGAGATTGTCTTTTGCACATTTATTTTATACCCAGAGACTTTACCAAAGTCCTTTATCAGTACAAGGAGGCTTTTGACAAATTCTCCTGGGTTTTCAAGGTATACAATCATGTCATCTGCAAAGAGAGATAACTTGACTTCCTCTTTTCCTATTTAAATACCCCTGATCACCTTCTCTTTTCTGATTGCTCTAGCCAGGACTTCCAATACTATATTGAACAGGAGAGGTGAGAGTGGGCATACTTGTTTTGTTCCGGTTTTCAGGGGAAATGGTTCCAATTTTTCTCTGTTTAGGAGTATGCTGGCTGTGGGTTTCTCATAGATGGCTTTTACTATTTTGAGGTATGTTCCATGTAAGCCTAGATATTCAAGGGTTTTTATCAAGAAGAGATGCTGGATTTTATCAAAAGCTTTTTCTGTATCTAATGATATAATCATGTGGTTTTTGCTTTGATGTCTGTTGATGTATTTAATTACATTTATGGTCTGGCAAATGTTGAACCAGCCTGGCGTCCTAGGGATGAAGCCTACTTGGTCATGATGGATTTTTTTGAGATGTATTGTTGAATCCAGTTTGCTAGGATCTTGTTGAGAATATTAGCATCTATGTTCATCAAAGATATTGGCCTGTAGTTCTCTTTCTCTGTTGCGTCTTTACCTGGCTTGAGTATCAATGTTATATTGGCTTCATAAAATGATTTGGGGAGAGATCCATATTTCTTAGTCATCTGGAATACTTTCAGTAAGATTGGTATCAGCTTCTCCTTAAATGTCTTATAGAATTCTGCTGGAAAATCGTCTGGTCCAGGACTTTTTTTTTTTTTTTTTTTTGGAGGTAGTTTTCGTATTACATAGTCAATTTCCTTGATTGTTTTCGGTCTATTTAGGGTCTCAATTTCTTCTTGTTTCATCCTAGACATGTTGTGTGATATCAGAAAGTCCTCCATTTCCTTAAGGTTTCAAGTTTGTTTCCATACAAGAGTACATAGTAGTCTCTAATGATTTTGTATTTCTTCAGGGTCAGATGTGACTTCATATTTTTTGTTTCTGATTGTGTTTATTTGGGTTTTCTCTCTTTTTTTCTTGGTCAGTCTAGCTAGGGGATGATCAATCTTGTTTATCCTTTCAAAGAACCAGATTTTGTTTCATTGATTTTTATCCTTCCATTTTCTTCATGTGCATTTGTTCATGTGCATTTGATATGATTTCCCCTCTTACTATAGCTTTCATGGTATCCCAGAGATTTTGGTAAGATGTTTTTTGATTTTCATTTGTTTCCAGGTATCTTTTAATCTCTGTTTTGATTTCATCATTGACCCTGGAGTTGTTAAGCATCATGCTATTTAGTGTCCATGTCTTTGTGGGTTTAGGGGGAACCTTGTTGGTTTTGATGTTTATTTTTATTCCACTGTGGTTCGAGAAGGAGCATGGCAAAATTTCGGTCTTTTGAAATTTGTTTATGCAGCATGTGGTCAATCTTAGAGTACATTCTATGCAGTGATGAGTGGTCATTGGGTGGAGTGTTCTGTAGGTATGAATTAACTCCATTTGGTTAAGAGTCACATTGAGGTTCTGGATCTCGTTGCTTATTTTTTTGTCCTGATGATCTGTCTAGTGTTGTGAGTGGAGTGTTAAAGTCCCCAGCTATGTTAGTGTTCGAGTATATATCTGTTTTGAGTTTACCTAGAAGCTGCTTTATGATTGCTGGCACCCCTATGTTGGGTGTATATATATTTAGGATAGATTATTTCTTGTTGATGGATTGAGCCTTTTATCATTACATAGTGGCCTTCTGTATCTTTTTAAATTTTTGATAGCTTAAAGGATATTTTATCTGAGATTAAGATCATGACTCCTCCTTTCTTTTGTGTTCCGTTTGCCTGAAAATTTGTTTCCCATCCTCTTACTTTGAATCTATGATTGTCCTTTTTAGTGAGATGAGTATCTTGGAGGCTATATATTGTTGCCTGGTGATATTTTATCCATTTTGCCATTCTATGTCTTTTCAGTGGTGCATTTAGTCCATTCACGCTCAGGCTAATTATTGAAATGTGAGGGTTGATCCCTATCATAAAGTTCTTATAGAGTTGTTGTTGTTCCTGCTTTTTTGTCTTTATTTTTTATTTATTTTGGGGTTGGTTCATGTGTGTTTTTAATCTTTTTCCTGTACTCTTTTATAGAATGTTGTTGTTCCTTTTCCCTTTTCTTCTGTGTTTAATACTTTCTTAAGTGTTTCTTGTGGAGGTGGTCTGGTGGCAGTGTAAGCCCTTAGGGATTGGATCTGGGAAAGATTTTAATTCTCCTTCACTAATGAAGCTTAGCTTGACTGGACAGGTTATTCTTGGTTGAAATTGTTTATCTTTTAGAACTTTGAAGATAGGGCTCCAAGCTCTCCTAGCCTGAAGTATTTCTGTAGATAAATCTGCTGCTATTCTCATTGGTCTTCCATGGTAGGTAATCTGACCTTTTTCTCTTGCTGCCTTTAGGATTTTTTCTTTTATACCTACTTTGTTTAGGTGAATTATTATGTGTCTGTGAGTTGGTCTTCTCATTTGATGTCTTGCAGGGGTTCTCTGAATCTCTTGTGTTTGAATTTTCATACCTTGATAAGATGAGGGAAGTTTTCTTGAATAATCTCATGGAATGTTTGTTCCAGGGTGGACTCTGTCTCTCCTTCTGCCTCAGGAAGTCCAATTACTCTTAGGTTCAGTCTCTTGAAGTAATCGCTCATCTCTTGAAGGTTTTGTTCTATCTTTTTGAACTTCTTTTCTATGGTTTTGACAGTTTGGGTTAGTTCTATATTTTGGTCCTCAAGTTCTGAGGTTTTTTATTCTGCTTGGCTAATTCTGCTTTCCATGCTTATCAGTTTGTTATTGATTTCATTCACAGTATTCTTTACTACTGTTATCTCAGTCATCAGCTCCTTCCTAATTTCCTCTTATCTCTCCTCAATTCTTTTTATTCTCTCCATTAATGTCTTGACATCTGGGTTTGTAGTTTGAGACCAGTCATTCTGGGGGCTTTTCATTGTTTGCATTCCTAAGTTGGTTTTCTCAGTGTCTGACCTCCCAGGGGTTTGTGAGAGACTCATATTCTTCTTTGGGTTTTTCTTCATTTGCGTAGATTTTTCTCTCTCCCTTTCCCTCCCCTTCTTTAATTTTGTTTTTCAGGAATGTGGGGTTGCTTTTACTTCTTTTTGTTCAATCTCCTGTTCTTCCTTATGAGTATGCTCTGTCTTTGTTCACTTTTGAAGCTGGACTGTAGGTTGGGATGTACTTTTTGCAGTTTTGAGATTTAATTGAGCAGGAATCTGTGATTCAGAATCTATCTGCAGATCCCAGTATCCACCAACAGGTGTATGGGCACACTGGAACCCACTTCCCACTGCCTTACAATCTTTCCATGCATTGGGGTTTAGGTTTGCTCCCTGGAACCAAAGGAGCTAAGAAAAAGGAAAATAATGAAAGGGAGGGTCAAGAGGAAGTTGGAGAGAGAGAAGAGTAAGAGAGAAAACAGATATACATACCACTAATGAATGAAAAGAGACACAAGGCCAGAAAAGAGTAAAAAACAAACAAACAAACAAGATTCCCTAAAGCATACTGGTAATCACACAAAGACAGTCCAATAAATTCATGCCTTTTCATGTGCTTTTTCCCAACACAAACAAGTATTCTAACTCAAAAAGCAAACAAAAGTGAGCAAAATGAACAGTCAAAACAATAAAATGAAAAATGAAAATAAGAAACCAGACTAGCTCTGGAGTCTTTCCTGAGTGTCTGAAGTCTCCTCAGCTCTGATCTCTAGCCTCTCACCTTTGTAGGCAGATAGACTTACTCATATGTTGGGTTGGTTCCCTTGGCTTACTGCCTGAGAGGTCTGCCACAGGACTGAGTTGCCTGTGTCTGATTTAGCATAAGGGAGGATCTTTTGTCTCCTGTTTGGTGAGGTTACCTTAGAAACCAAGGTGGAGGTTGCTCATAGATGGGCGGGCAATGCAAATCTCTGCCTGGAAAATGACTGTGGTGGGCCGTTCCTCTTTCACCTATCCTTTCTCTCCACTTGTCTTTTCTCTCCACTTGTCTTTTCTCTCCACTTGTCTGGTCTGTGGATGATCCACTATGACAGTCTATGGTGGTGTGTATCTGGCATCAGGCACTGGGAATCAGCGATATAGCTGTGTACTGCATTTGGTGTGTCACAGTGGCTTGAGTTGGGGCAGGGAGCCCAAAATTCCACGGCGCCTGAGCTGAGAGCTGAGAGCAGCTGTTCAGCACCTCTTTAAGATGTACTGTCCCTTATACAACCATGGGGTCTTAGCTCCCAATTTGGAGGTTAGGCAGAGCTGGGTGGGTGAGTCACTGCAGGTCTCTGCCTGGTCACAGGGCTCCAGCTGTTCTCTGGTCTACTGTAGTCAGAGGCGAGTTGGGGGAATTAGAGTGCAAGACTGCTGGGCACCTCAGCCAGAGCAGAACTGGAGATCCAAAGGGCAGGTGGCGGGCGGTGGCAGCACCTTTGGGCCCCCCACAGGGTACTTCAGTCAGGAATGGAGCTGGTATCTCTGAAGGGCAGGCACCTAGAGCCTCCCTGGGCAATGGCGGCTTGAGATGAGGCTGGGTGGGGACTGGAACCCAGGGCAGGGGCCCAGAACTCTGAGGGTTGAGTACCAGCTGCAGCTTTGGGTGCTGCAGCCTGGGTGGTGGAGCAGAGCCCAGAGGCACAGGCACTGGGGCCTGTGTGGGCAGCAGTGGCCTTGGGCCTGGTGGGGCCCCCCAGGAGGGAATGGAGCCTGTAGTTCCAAGGGGCAGGCATGGGGGGCCTCCATGGGCTGCCACAGCCTGAGACTGGGCTGGGCCCCCAGCCAGGGTGGGAGCTGGCAGCAGCTGAGTGGCGAGTAGATCAGTGTTGCCCGCAAGGGAACCCAGATCTCTACAAGGCAGTATCTGAGGGCCTCCACAGGTGGCGATGGGCAGCTTGGGGCCAGGTGAGACAGTGTAGCCAGGAAGGGAGCTGGGAGCTTCACTTGGCTGGGACCAGGGCCACCTGGGGTGGAACAGCAGCTGCAGAGGGGCCATGGTAGCCAACCGTGCATGGGACCGAGGGTCTCCAGGCCTCAAACTGGTATAGCTGGCGGTGGGCAGGGGGTTGGGGAAAGGAAAGTAAGATTCTTTATGGGAACTCACTTTCAGAGAATCTCACAGTCCCACTTGTGCTGTCATCATCTTACAGGAGCCCCTAAAGATGTAAATTAGCAGGAAGCAGGGGATAGAAAAACTCAGCAGAATTACTTCAAATAGCTACGGTAGCTATGGTAGTTGAGGTAGTTGAGGCACCATGATAAGTGAAATAAGCCAGTCACAGAGGAACAGCCATTCCATGATTCTGATTTTATAGGTATCTAACACAGTGAAACTCACAGAAATAGAGAATAGAATGTTGGTTGCCAGAGCCCTAGGAGAAGGGAAACGGGTAGTTTTCGATGAATATAAAGTTTCAGTTATGCAAAATGAGTATGTTCTAGAGATTTAGTGTAAAACATAGGACTTATAATTAACAATACTGTATTGCACACTTAAATAACAAGTGTGTTGATCTCATGTTAAGTGTTACACAATAAATAATATCTTTATATCATCGAGAATGCCTTAAAAAATCAGCATGTTTAAATATATTAGTATTTACATGTGTTTCATTTTCATGAAACAGATGTTAATAGGAGGATCCCTTGGAGGAGAAGGGGAAAAGTTAATCAGCATACGTAGTATGTTTTGTTTTTTTCCCTCTAATGTGATATGTAATGTCTTTAATATAACATCCTCTTACCTCATTTTCTCTGCATCTTATCCTACTTTTTTCCACTCATCCACTTTCAGCACTTACTTGCTGCTTTGTTTAGCCTCAGAATTGACTACATGTGTTTCCACTTGGGGTGGAGATGCTTTCAGCCTGGGACCTGTTTTTGTCTTGATTGTCTGTGTTCTCTGGGTCCTACTTTCTCTAGGTTTTCCTTGAGCTCCATGATTTCTCCCATGGTAACCACCACCACACCATCACAGCTACTTGAATAATTCTGCTGGGTTTCTATATCCTCTGCTTCCTGCTAACTTACGTCTTATTGGGATTTGCCAAATATCACTAAGTCCCTCTCACTAATGGCGTAAGTTGTGGTGTTTTTTTTTTTTCATTCTTATTGTTGCTTATTCTTTACTCATATTATTTGTTTACTTGTAGAGTTTTTATACATTTTGAATATTTAACCTTTACCCGATAAATTGCTTCTCCCTTTATTTGGGTTGCCTCTTCATTGTGTTCCCTTTGCTGTGCAGAAGGTTTTTAATTGGCTGTGGTCCCACTTGTCTATTTTTACTTTTGTTTCATGTGCTTTGACACATACCCAAGAAGTCCTTGCCAAAACCAATGTCAAGAAGCTTTGCTTGGTGTGGTGGCTCAAGCCTGTAATCCCAGCATTTTGGGAGGCCGAGATGAGGGGATTGCCTGAGCCCATGGGTTCGAGAACAGCTCGGGCAACTTGACAAAACCTCATCTCTACAATCAATCAAAAAAATTAGCTGGGCATAGTAGCATGCTCTTGTAGTTCAAGCTACTTGGAAGGCTGAGACTGAAGGATCGCTGGAGCCCAGCAAATCGACACTTGGGGTGTCTGTGAGTGTGCCACAGCACTCCAGCCTAGGCAACAGAGTAAGACTCCAGCTCCAAAAAAAAAAAAGAGAGAGAGAAGAAGAAAAAGAAGCTTTTCTCTATATTTTCTTTTAGGATTTTGCAGTTTCAAGTTTTACATTTATGTCATCAATCCATTTTGGGATGATGCTTGTGTGTGATATATGGTAAGAGCCAAATTTCATTATTTTGCATGTAGACATACAATTTTCCCAGCACTATTTATTGAAGAGACTGTCCTTCTCCATTTAGTATTCTTGGGGTCCCTTGTCAAAGCTCAGTTGGCCATACATGTGTAGATTTTTTTCTGGATACACTATTCTCGTCTATTGGTCTATATGTCTATCTTTATGACATACTACACTCTTTTGGTTGCTGTAGCTATGTAATATATTTTGAAATCGGAAAGGGTGATGTTTCCAGCTTTTCTCTTCTTGCTCAAGATAATCCTGGCTATTCTGATCTTTTCTGGTTCCATATTAATTTTAGAATGTTTTTCTATTTCTCTTCAAAAAGCATCCTATTATTTATAGGGCATCCTATTATTTGAAACTACATAGATGAACCTGGAGGACATTATACTAAGTTAAATTAACTAAGTCAAAGACCAGAATGTTGGATGAATGCTCTACTCCTTTCTCTCCCTCTTTGGGGATACACTTCAGAGTTATGCAACTTCTTAATCTTACAGAGACATGTGAGCTAGAGCAAAGCCACCTGTCCATTTTCTTTGTTCTTTGTTGTCCCCAGAAAACTGAACTATGCTGGTTTTCTCAACTCTCCAGGTGAGACTAGACAGAAACTGGCCCTTCAGGCAGCATCCCAAAAAGCTTGGAAAGCTGAATGCATGCTCCTCTCATTCCCTCACCCTACCCCAGGTCTCAGGCCAAAGGGATAGTTGTGCTGGCCTGGGGAAAGGGCTGATGAGAGTTAAGTGAAAGTCTCCTCTTCTGATTTGATTCAGTGCATGGGTTCTCCATTTTGTGCCGGACTGGGATATTGCAACCAGTTAATTCTAGACATCCCTTGTAGGTATTTTAGTATGTATATTATTGCTAACTCACTGTTTCTATGGGAGCGAAAGGCTGAGACTTCTTTTGCTAACATCCTGGTAATGTCATTTTTTATAATTGTTTATTCTAAAAATAAAAATAAAAATTCAGAGATTATTAGCCAAAAAAAGACTAGAAAATGTCAAAATGAAACAAAAGCAACATACCATAACATCAATTGAAATGTGCATATATATACACAATATCAATACATCAATATAAATATGTATGTCCATTACATATCCATTGCAACTATGAAAGAATATCAAGATACTAAAATAGAGAAACTCATAGAGTAAATGTCCAGACACCATGAACAGCTTATTAATTAACATCCCCTTTGTTTATATGACAAATATATTTTTAATAATAATGAATAACGAATAACATCAGAAAAGTGACACAGACAGTGAGAATTTTCTATTCAAGTTTGAATGCATAATAATATCAGTAAAAATTAAAATTAATATAAAATAAATATTGAAAATAAAAGTAATGGATTAATACTTTTAAACTGCATGGATTCATTTGTCACATTCAAAAATAAAAAACAAATACATGTTGCTTGCTTTTATATGACATAGTTCCTGTTTTCAAGCTTTATCTTTTGTAAATTCTTTAATGATGTTCACATATTCATGTTTATTAGAGAATTAATGTATATGTCATTCTATCTTGATTCAAAATAGATCAAAGAATATTTTAAGTAATTTTATCAGTCTTACATTCCAGAAATAAAAAAAATTTTAATATTGAAAAGCGTGTTTTACATAAAGTAAGAGATACACAAATGTCTAAGAATATCTTATTGTAAAAATGAGTTTGGCAGAGTTTTCTAAGATTTCCATTTCATAATTAATTTCAGAAATTTCTACTGTAGCAATGTCTGTGTCTCTGCTCATGTCTTTGTTCTTTTGGATTGATTTCCTTGGCTTTCCTTTAACTCCACAGTCAAAAACATTCCATTGGAATATCCTAAAGATAAATTTAAAAAAATTAAACATACATACAAAACCAGAGAAAATGACCAAATGCTAAAAAATATTGATATTATTTGATTTGTTGTTTCAGAATGAATATCGGGACTAACGAGTGATAATGAATGTTCTGGAAATTTAAGCATCATTCTTTGTTTATCTGACAGTCTTTGAAATTTGATTCTTATTTTTCTATGTAAATAACACAACCTCCTTCTGTGTTTTTGTTGTTTTCATTATACAATGAATGGGCTTTTACATAATTTCTATTTTTCATTCTTAAAGGAATTGTTTAAAGTCTTAGTGGGTCACTGTCAAAGGCTCATTCGTATAAGCCTGCTTACAAACATTATAAATTTCTATTCCAGGAGGTAAAACAACTCAATGCAAAATTACACACAGCAAATAGAAAAATCTGAGCGTATACTCTTGTATCCATGTTTCTTCCGCAGATAACTCAGCATTTCAAAGGTTGAGATTAATTTTTCAAAAGTTATATTTTCTGGGCATACAACTTGACAAAGAACAACACTCTAGCTTGCATGGGGACATCTTTTTAGTTTTCCACCAATATTATGTGAGTTGGGCACATAATAGCAGAAATAGAATGGGTTTTGCATCATTGTCTTTGTAATCACAGCATTTATTGTTTATTAGGAATTGAAGACAAACACTGAATTAAAAGAAAGATGAAAGGATTCTGAACCAGTACAAACTTATTCTTGCAAGGATCATGTATAGCTGAGCCGCATGTTTTTAGCCCACTTACATAGAAGAGTTCTATAATTTCCAAATACTAAATATAATTTATTAATGTTAAGTAACACAAATGTGTTCATATGAAACATATGTATGTATGAAAAAGACTCTCCCCAGTCCCAGAATTTATTTATTAAAAAATTGTGTATTTATTCTAGCATGATTAAACTTCAGTAACCTTCAAAGTACTCTGTTTGATGTAATACACCTGTTGAGACACTTTTCCACTGCTCAAAAAGGTTTTTGAATTCGTCAGTTTTGATGCCTTTTAGTGCTTCTGCTGTTTTTTGTTTCACTTCTTCCACATCTGAAAGCATTTCCTTTCAAGGACTTTTTTTCATCCAAGAGAACAACAAAAAAATGTCTTTTGGGGTGAGATTAGGTGACTAGAGAGTATGGACACAGGGGTCATGCTGTTTTTGGTCAAACACTGCAGAACACTCAACGTGACATGAGCAGGTGCTCTTGTTAATCACCCATTATGAAATAGGCAAATGCTTGAAAGAATCTCCAAAAAACCCCAATGAAGCAGAATGCAGCCTCTCAACACCTGCTGGTTGGTACACTGATGCCAATGGGTTCCTAGAGCACTTACCTAGCAGGGGAGGCCTATACTACATGGTACCTACCCTCCAAAAAGATAAGTTCATTTTTGTTGGGGGTCCCTCTTCATATATGTGTAATTAAAGCTCAATATAATTACAGTAATTATGTTAATTTTTTTCAAATTTTGACTAAGAAAATATTTGAAGGGATAATTATTTTCTTGTGGCAATGTTAAAATTAAATTTTTTTGCATGGTAAAACAAAATGTAGGTCATGTGTTAGTAAATATAAATATTGCTTAAATTTTATTTAAGAAAATGTATATCTTTACCACCTACACCCAGATTGGACCATTCTACCAGCATTCTCTTGGAATTTCACTTCATGGAATGTTTTCTAAAATTTAAAATAATACCAAAAAATTAATACTTCATTCATACCTTTTTTCATTTGTTGTAATATCTGCATTTTTGTGCAAAACTTTTCTATAAAATAGAATAATTCAATTAAGCAATTATGTTCATTATCTTAAGAATAAAACTATTTAATACTAAAAAGATGCAATTATGAAATCAGAGTAAGGGAAAATAGTAAATAATAAAATTAAACTGAAAATATTATAAAATTTTGTCATATATAGTATATGTATATACACACTCTAAAAATATGTTCTTTTAAAGAATATCTTCTCAGCAAAAATAAACACTGCTAGTATTACATTTAAATTTTTAAAATACTTATCCGCTAAATGAAATCTAGGATTCTCAGAGAACAAAGTAATCCTAATATAAGCCAAGATAAGGAAAAGAAGAAATCTATCTTTGTTTGTGTTGCTATAACAAAATATCTGTGACTGGGTAATGTATAAGGAATAGAAATGTATTTTCTAATAGTACTAGAGTCTGGTAAGTTAAAACCAAGGTACTAGCATCCAGTGTCTGCTGAAGGCTATTTTTTCTGCTTCCAAGGTGGCACCTGTGGCTGCATCCTCTGGAGGAGATGAGCACTGTGTCCTCAAATGTTGGAAGGGAGCCAGGCAAAATTACCTTAATCCCTTCACAAGAGAGGAGCCTTTGTGGCCTAATCACCTCTTAAAGGCCCTACTTTTTGATGCTGTCACACTAGGGATTAAGTTTCAGCATGAATTCTGGAGGTGACACAAACATTGAGACCATCAATAACAAAAGCCTTAAGAAAGTAAGTTCATGAAAAAAAGTCACGAGAGTCAGCCTGAATTCATGACTACTGACCCAAGTTGTGACAATGTGAACACTGGAAAAAGAATAAGGTTTATAATAATTGAAATAACAGGGATCGGCGGTTTCTTTTGCCCGTGCCAGTTCTGGCATGTCCTCCTTTCTTTTCTCTCTTCTCTCTCTAATAAACTTTGTTTAAAAAAAAAAGAAAAAAAGAAAAGAAAGAAAGAAAGAAAGAAAGAAAGAAAGAAAGAAAGAAAGAAAGAAAGAAAGAAAAGAAATAACAGGGATCGATGAAAATGAAAAGTGCATCATATATTTTAAAAATAGAAACTTATGGGGAAAAAGTCATCTATATGCATTTGGGATCCCATTAACCCACTGCTTTTTAAAATTGTGAGAGACTTCAACATATATTCTGTTTTTCTAGTAGAACCAAATGATTCAACTTGATAAAATAATTTATTCAAATAGAAAATTACTATTCAGTAAAACCAATTGAATAAACTGATCCAGGCAAAGGTTACCAACTAGTGTTGAAAGCATATAGTGTGTGGTTAAAGGAAAAGGAGACATTCATATGATAGCAAATAACACTATACAAAATAGTTTTTAGTTACAAGTTGGCAAGTAAACTGTAATGGAGAGGTTAGAATGTCATAATCATAATATAATGACCTAATTCAGAATCAGTCATGAATAATCAATTACATTTTTCTGTGTCATTATGTAATGCAATTTGAACTATACAATACTTACAATAATTAGCACTTTGAGATAATTTAGCCACATTTAATATAAAAACACATCAAGTTCTTAGAGCTATTTCCAGTTTACATTAAAAGAAGGGAATGATGATAAAGGTACATGCAACCCATGACCCCTAGAATACTGTCTTTAGTTATATTCATTAAACTTTATTACACCGATGTATGTATCGCCAATTGTATCAAATAGTACATTCATAAAAAGAGAAAATATGTTTCTCTTGTTCAATTTCTTATTTCTTTCTTTCTATGTCTGGCCCATAGTAAATACTTGCTATATAACTGTTAAATAAAATGCAATGGAAAGAATCTTTAACCTATCCACATGCTTTTATATTTAAGAAAAATATTTCTATAGTAATATTTTTATCATTTTGCAATATTTTTATCATAAAGTTACCACTCTAGAGGAAAATTTTTATATGTAAGGGATGGATGATATCACTCAAGTTCAAGTGAAAAGAACATAATTTTGGTTTGATTATTGAAACTTCTGCTATTAATTTTGTCACCCATCACTCATGTGTGAACAGTGGATAATAGCATTTATTTCACAGGAACATTGACAGGATTACATGGTGATTTATAGCTAACTCATAACAGGCATATTCTACTTTTTTGATTGCTTGCCTGTCTGTATCCGCATGGCTTTAGAATTATTGAAGTTGTTTCCTACAGAGTTTACAACCATTATAAACAAAAGTATGAATGATCCACGAGCTGTTCTCAATTTAATCCACTCTTAGAACCAGAGGTAGATTCCACCTTTTGCCACCGTTCTGTTTAACATTATCAAAGTGATAACTATGAATCTTACACACTCAGTCAACAGATCAGATTAAAAATGAATTTAAAGGGCAATGCAAAAAACTATTCCAATTTTGAAATCATATAGATATCACCTCAGAGCCCATGAGTTACGCGTCTTTAAATAGAAGTCAGAGACATGGCCTATATTTCTCAGAATCAGAAAAGTATCATTATAGATGTCTTGCTTTTATTTATTTACCTTTTATCATTTTTGCTGTGTCTGAGAAGCAAGGTCACTTAAACTTCACTTGATCCATCTTCTCAAGCAATGTGTTAGTTTATGACAAAGCAGGGTTTTACGGAGCTTTTGATCTATAGAGTTCTGTTCATGGAAAGCCCAAACTCATGCATGGAATACAGATTAAGACAGAAGTGAAATACATGTGAAAGGTAAAACCCAACCATTGATGTAGTGCTGTACACTTAGAGCTGGAAAAAATACTTTGTAGGAAAATTATAAAATCATACTCTAAGAACTAAATTTACATATTTTATAGTACCCAGCTTTTTCAAGGTTATAGTATTTTAGAATTTTACCATCTTAAAACAATTTTCTGGGAACAATATTTGATCCTGGACAAAAACAAACACCATATGACTTAGGAGAAGTTAATAGTCTTCTATGTCTCTGCTTCCTTAAATGCAAAATGGTAGTGGTTACACTAGTAAATACTTCAAAAGTCTATTGTATAGATTTAAAAAAATGAATATTTCATTTGGAAAAGTTCCAGTAGTAGTAGCAGTATTAGTATGTTCGTCTACTCTCCGCTGTGCATTCCTTGTTCCAAACATGGGAAATTACAGTGCTTAGTATTTTATGAGCTATAATCCCTAATGGTTCCAAGTCTTTGAACAAGCTGCATCATATATGAAGAATGCCTGCTTTGCTCTGGCTAACCATGCAAACATTGCCTCATATTCAGGAATTAATCTTTCTGTGAACCTAGAAGACACATCTGTCCTCCTTAGTCATAATTTTATTTGTATGTGCTCTTTGAAACAAAAAAGGGCCATTCACCAGTCTGCAAATATAATATCTACATTCCACTGAAAATCAAAGCGGTAACAATTTAGAAACCACAAGAAAAAGTAAAATTGACATAGAGAAAATTTATGATAATGTAAGTAAAACCATGATAAATTCACATATATAAATTTGAGAGATGTGTTGTCATGTATCATAATTTACTATTGATAGTGATTGAAAATATGGAATGTAGATTTTGTTAATAACTAGAGATAAACAAGGATAAAGAAAATCTGAACAGAACTGAGCAAAACAGAAAAAGGAAAAAAAACACATCATAGACATATAAAATTAAATAGATGAACAAACTCAAGTATTGTCATCATAAAATTAAATTGAAAAAATAACTCACATGTTAAAATAGTTAATAATCTAAGTTATAGTAGACAAGTGGAAAAACATCAGATAAGTAATATATTCATAAGAAAATATGAAATTCACAACAAATTATGTGACGCAGAAGAGCTATTTTATGTACATAAAACCTATAATTTGTAAATAATATACATGACATAACTTATGATCCTCAATTTTTAGCATCAAAGTTTAAAAATTAAAATAGAGTTTGAGAAAATTATAATCATATTGGTTAAGACCAATACACTTTACTCAGATTATTATAGATACAGTAGACAATAAATCTGTGTATATACAAGATTTTATAAATATAAACAAGTTTGATTACAAATATATATCTATAGTCATATAAATAATGAAGATTTCTACATAGAGTATGTATCATCTAACACTGTTTATGAACATTAATCTTTCAAAAATATTCTTATGAAGGATAACAAGAAAGTCTCAATACAATGATAAACAAATATTATAGACCCAAATACATAATAGCTTAGAATAAAAGGAAGTGCCACACTTTGTATGCAGCTTAATCATATTAAGAGGAAAATACACAGAGAATTAAATAGGTATAGTTTAAGCATTTATCTCAGGATAATATGAAAAATAAATAGACAGAAGGAAAATAGAAGGAAAAAATTAATATATAAATAGATAAGGAAATTGATAAACGTGGTAAATAAAACAAAACAAATGTTTTTCTAAAAATAAATAAAATAAAAAGTACTGTGGAAAATATGATCAACAAAACATAAACACACCACCGCCACATCATTTATTATCCAATACACAGGAAAATTAAAGCCAGCATTGCTTGTAAATTGTACAATTAATCACTATATAAAATCAGGCAAAATCAATTGAAACATTTTATAACTAATAATATACTTTACTATAGTCATAATATTTTTATAAGTATATTTATATATCTTTGTATTATAATTAGAAAATTACTATAAGATATTAAAATACAAAATATATGTTGAAAAACATTAGGTTTTTTAATGTAACTAATAAACAGATAGAAATTTTAATTTAGAAAACAATTGATAATAGCAACAAAAGCTATGATATATTTTGATTAAAATACAAAAGATTTACAAAAACGAGTATAAAGAAAGCCATATACACTATGAAAGGTGCAATTCTCTATAAGACTGACCCTAGTTACTGGAATTTCTCAAAATTTCTGTTCTAATAACATTTTTCAATGTTTAATTTTCCTCATGAACTTTTAGTTTGAGATAATTGTAGAGCTGCATGCAGTAGTAAAATAATATTTAAAAATCTCGTGTATCCTTTACTGAGTTTCCTCAATGGTAAAAACTTGCAGAACAATATAATATTCCAATCTGGATATTGATATTGATAAAGTTAAAATATAGAACACTTTCATCAACACAAGGATCCATCATGTGTTCCCCTTTAAGAAGTACAACACTTCTTGCCACTCTTATCTTCAATTTTATTTATTTATTTATTTATTTATTTATTTATTTATTTATTGCAATGCCTGCAACATTTATTTCTTTTCATTTACTTTTAAAAATGGAATCATATATATAATTTATATATGTAATATACATTATATATGTATATAAATTTTTATTTTAAAGATGTGGCGTGCAATTCAGGATTGGATATACAAATGTTCATTATGTAGTTAACCTTGCTGATGAGGTGTATCCCACGCCCCACACGTTCACACTACTGCCAATCCCTTTCTTAATAATATTATGATAATTGCCCAAGCCTCTCCTTAAACTTAGACAACTACTAATCCATTTTCCATTTCTATAATTTTGTCATTTCAAGAATCTCATATACATTGATTATGTTATATATATCAATTTTTTTCACAGTATGTGTCTCTGAAAATTTACCCAGGATTTTGGTTTTTAAACAATTATCATTATTGCTGAGTAATATTGCATGGTGTGAAAGTAAAACAATTTCAGTTTGTTTAACCTTTCACCTGTTAAATGATATCTATGTTGTTTTTAATTTGGGGTTATTAGGAATTAAGCATAAAAATTTGTGAACAGGTTTTGGATGAACATATGCCTTCATTTATCAGGATCATTTAGTAGTTGCGTGTTGAGTTTTCTTTTCTTTCTTCTTCTTTTTCTTTCTTTCTTTCTTTCTTTCTTTCTTTCTTTCTTTCTTTCTTTCTTTCTCTCTCTCTCTCTCTCTCTCTCTTTCTTTCTTTCTTTCTTTCTTTCTTTCTTTCTTTCTTTCTTTCTTTCTTTCAAGAAACATCTAAATTGTCCTGTGTCTATACTATATTTTAGTCTTATACACAATATCCAGTTTCTCTGCATTTTCACCAGCATATGTTCCACTATTTAAAAAAAAATATTGACGGGTGTGTAGTGATTCAAATATCTCATTTTGGTTTTACTCTGTATTTCTTTGTGTGTGTGTGTGTGTGTTGGAGTCTCACTCTGTCGCCCAGACTGGAGTGCAGTAGCATGCTCCTGGCCTCCGCAGCCTCGACCTGGTGGACTCCGGCGATCCTTCCGCCTCAGCCTTCCAAGTAGCCGGAATTACAGGCATGCGCTACCATGCCCGGCTGACTTTTTGATTTATTGTAGAGATGAGGTCTCGCTGCCCAGGCGGGTCTCGAACCCTCAGGCTCAGACAATCCACTCACCTCAGCCTCCCAAAGGTGCGGGATTACTTTGTATTTCTATAATTCTTTGTATTTCTCTAATAATGTTGAACATGTTTTCATGTGTTTATTTGTCATTTGCTTTTTTTATAAAGCATCTGTTATATATTTCACCTATTTTCTAATTGGATTGTTTGTTTTGTACTAAATTTCAAACATTCTTTATACATTCTAGATACTAATTCTTTTACAAAAATGTGATTTGCAAATATTATCTGAGTCTATAGTTTGTCTTTTTATCCTCATCACAGAATTTTTCAGAGTAACTTTAAAAATTTTTTGATATATTACAATTTACCTTTTTTTATGATTGTGCCTTTAATATAAAATCTGAGAACTCTTTAATCTCAAGGATTTTCTTCTGGGTTATTTTCCAAAAGTTATAAAACTATTAAGTTTTATGTTTTACATATAAGTCCATAATCTATTTAGAAGTTATTTTTGTGTAAGGTAAAAGGGTAGTTAAGGATCAAGTTTTAGTCTATGGATGTCAAACTGCTCAAGCACCACATCTTAGAAAATAATACCCAAAAATGAAGGTCTCAAAAGCAAATTTTTTCTAGGACCTTCTCTTGAACTTCTCTCGGTCCCATTCTTTCCTGAGACTAGTCATAGAAAATAGAATCCATCTTTCCCAAGGCAGACCATAGAAACCAGAAAACTTTTTCTCCAAAGCCAGTCATAAAACCTAAAATTATTACTCTAACGTCTTTGTTCTACCATTTTGTATAAAAATCATCCATAAAAAAAAATCTAACATGCCTTGTTTAACAGTTGCTTATAAGACTCCCACTCTAGAGAAGGTCCTGGCCCACACTCAGTAGGAGGAAATATATGCTCAGAGAATCCAAGAAGAACTTAGACCTTGCTGGCTTTCCTCACTCATTCTATGATTATTAGATCATGCCCTTTTTGTCCAATGATATTTCTTCATGGCTGTTCATACTTTGTTAAACCTAAGCATAAAAATGGACAGTTTTTCATGTATATTTAGATCTTTAATCTGAAGACTCCCATATGACATAAAACTATGACCAAATACATGTGTATACCTTTTCTCCTATCTTGTGAGTGATTTTCACCAAACTTTCAGACAGCAAAGAGAGGTTTCCCTTGGTCCCAACATTGGTTTTGCTATAATTTCACTAGCTGCATTGATCTTTTCAAAGAGCCAGTTACTTATTTTGTTGACTTTTTCTATTACTGCTTTCTTTTCAGTGTCATAAATTTCTACTGTGTTTCTTGTTTCTTTTATTCTGTTTGCCTTCAGTTTATTTTGCTCTTCTTTTTCTAAGTTCTTTTGGTGGGAGTTGAGATTATTAATTAAGACTTCTCTTCTTTTTTAATGTGTGTTTCTATTTAATGCTATAAATTTCATTCCTAACTTTGTTTAACTGTGTCACACAAATTTTGATATATTGCTTCATAAATTTCATTTATTTCAAAATATTTTAACCATTTTTTGAGACTTCCTCTTTAACTCATCGATTATTTTTAAATGCCTTGTTGATCACAAATGGAGAGGTTCTCACCTGACAAATCACCTAAGGGCCTGAAAACAGAAGAACACCAAAACCCCAACTTTAGCAGAAGAATCCAAATAACAAAAATAAGAGCCCAAATATGGGACATAGAAGACAAAAATATCATAGAAAACATCAACAAAACAAAAGCCTGTTTCTTTGAAAGAATTAACAAGATTAATGGACCCCTAGTCAGAATGACCAAGAAAAAGAGAAAAAGATCCCAAAGTAACACAACCAGAAATACAAAAGATAAAATCACAACTGACCCCAAAGAAATAGAATTGATTACCAGTGATTACTATGTACACCTATATGGAAACAAACATGATAATATAAATGAAATGGAGGACTTTCTGACATCACATACCCTCCCCAGGTTGAAACAAGAAGACATTGAGACACTAAATAGACCAATAACAATCCAGAAATTGACTCTCATATAAAAACTACCTACAAAAAAAAAAAAAAGACCTGGACCGAATGGCTTTCCAGCAGAATTCGTCAAAATGTAGAAGAAGGAGCTGATACCAATCCTATTGAAAGTATTCTAGGCAACTGAGAAAGATGGAATTTTGCACAGATCATTTTAGGAGGCTAACATCACACTGATACCAAAACCAGTTAAAGATCAAACAAAAAAGAAAACTACAGGCCAGTATCTCTTATGATCATAGTTGCAAAAATCCTCAAGATTCTAGCAAATTGGATCCAAAAACACATCTCAAAAGTCATCCACCATGACCAAGTAGGCTTCATCCCCAGAATGCAGGGCTGATTCAACATTCACAAGACCATAAATGTAATTAAATACATCAACAGATGTAAAAAAAAGAACCACATGATTATATCATTAGATGCAGAAAAAGCTTTTGATAAAATCCAGCATCACTTCTTGATAAAAGCCCTCAAACACCTATGTACAAAAGAAGCATACATCAAAATAGTAAGTGCCATTTATGATAAACCCACAGCTAACATATTGCTGAATGGACAGAAACTGAAAACATTTCCCCTGAAAATTGGAACAAGACAAGGCCGCCCATTCTCACCCCTCTTGCTCAATGTTAATGTTGGTAGTCCTAGCTCGGACAATTAGACAAGAAACGGAAATCAGGGGTCTCCAAGTAGGAAAAGAGGAAGTCAAGTTATCCCTCTTTGCTGATGATATGATCCTATACCTTGAATCTGTCAAAGAGAATCTGTCAAAAACCTGCAAAATATAGTTGAATTCCTTTACACCAAACAAGCAAGCAGAGATCCAAATTACAAGCACAGTCCCATTGACAATAGCCAGAAAAAAAATGAAATACCTCGCCATCTTCCTAACCAGAGAAGTGAAAGACCTTTACAGTGAGAACTGCAAAACACTGCTCAAAAAAAATCCAAGAAGGCACAAACAAACGGAAAAATATTCCATGCTCATGGAAAGGAAGTTGACATTGTTAAAATGTCCATCCTACCAAAGGCAATCTACAGATTCAACACAATACCCATTAAGTTACCAACATCATTCTTCTCAGACCTGGACGTGACTATACAGAAATTCATATGGAAACATAAACAACCACAAATAGCCAAACAATCCTTAGCAAAAGAAACAAAGCAGGAGGTATCACACTTCCAGACTTCAAACTTTACTATAAGGCTACAGTAATCAAAGCAGCCTGGTATTGGTACAAGAACCGACATATAGACCAATGGAACAGGACAGAGATTCCAGAAGAAAAGACTCAATTTCTCAACCAACTCATCTTTGACAAAGCCTCCAACAACAACCCCTGGGGAGAGTAGAACCTATTCAGTAAATGGTGCTGGGAAAACTGGCTAATCACATGCAGAAGATTGAAACAGAACCCCTACCTATCACATTCACAAAACTTAACTCTAAATGGATCAAAGAACTAAATGTAAAACCTCAAACTGTAAGAACCTTAGAAAATGCAGGACACACCCTTATGGAACTTGGAACTGGTAACCAACCCCTGATCAGAACCCTAAGTGCCCATACCATAAGAAATAAGATAGACAAGTAGGACCTCATCAAACTAACAAACTTCTGCAAAGCAAAAGAAACCATCAAGAGAGCAGGGAGACAGCTCACAGAATGGGAAAAAAATATTTGCCAACAGTATGTCTGACAAAGGCCTAACATCTAGGATCTATAAGGAACTCAAAAGTGCTGAAAGTAAAAACAAAACACACAGCCCCATTAAAAAGTGGGCAAAAGAAACGAATAGACACTTCTCAAAAGAAGATACACGATCAGCCAACAGGTACTTGAAAAAGTGCTCAACCTCACTCATCATCAGAGAAATGCAAATCAAAACCACATTGAGATACCACTTAACCCCAGTTAGAATGACAATCATTAATAAAACAAACAACAACAGATGCAGGCAGGGATCCAGAGAAAAAGGAACACTTCTACACTGCTAGTGGGAAAGCAAACTAGTGCAAACTCTTTGGAAGACAGTGTGGCGATATCTGAAAGAACTGTAAGTTTATCCTCCTTATGACCCAGAATTCCCCTATTGGGAATATACCCAGAGGCACTCAAATATTCTACAAAAAGGATACCTACACACGTATGTTTGCCCAGCTCTATTCACAATAGCAAAAACATGGAACCAACCACATTGTCCGTTGAAACTGGACTGGATTAAAAACATGTTGTACATATACACAATGGAATATTATGCAGCCATAAGGAAGGACAAATATATGGACTTCGTAGCAGCTTGAATGGATTTAGAGTCGATCATACTCAGTGATCTATCACAGAAACAAAGAACCGAGTACCATATGTTCTCACTCATAAGCAGATTTTGAACGGTTATACTATAAGAAAAGTATTGCCGGGCTCGGTGGCTCAGCCTGTAATCCCGCGCCTTTGGGAGGCTGAGGTGAGTGGATTGCCTGAGCCCGTGGGTTCGTGACCCACCTGGGCAGCGAGACCTCATCTCTACAATAAATCAAAAAATCAGCTGGGCGTGGTAGCGCATGCCTGTAATTCCGGCTACTCGGAAGGATGAGGCGGAAGGATCGCCGGAGCCCAGCAGGTCGAGGCTGCGGTGGCCGGGAGTGGCCACTGCACTCCAGTCTGGGCGACAGTGTGAGACTCCAACTCAAAAAAAAAAAAAGAAAAGAAAAGTATTGGCAGTAGTGGGAAACTGTTGCGGGGTGAGGGAGTGGGATTGGCAGCTGAGGGAAACTGCCAGGGGAGGGAGGGACATACCTCATCAACAAGGATACCTGCACAATCAATGTTTGTATACCTAACCCTGAATTGTACCCATCTTTATGATAAAATATAAATAAATAAATAAATAAAAATGTTTAGTTTCCAAATATTTAGAGTTTTTTTTATTGTTCTGTTATGATTTCTAGTTTTATTCCATTGTGGTTGAAAAAGACATTCTGCATTATTTAAATTATTTTACATATATTTAAGTTGGTTTCATTTTCCAGGATACAGTTCTGTTGAGATATGTTCTGTAGATACTTGAAAATAATGTGCTTTTTCCTATTGTTAGTGAGTTGTTGTATAAATGTTCATTAAATCTTGTTATCTGATTATGTTTTTGAGTTATTTTATGGACTGTTGATTATTTTATTTGGTCTATCAGTTGTAGAGAAAGAGTTCTAAAAGACTCCAGTTATAATTGAAGATTGTCTATTTTTCAGTTGTTCATTCCTCTGTTGGTGTTTTCAAGTTATCAGCTTCCCTAGGCCCAAGTTTTATGTTATATGCAGTAAAAAATAAGCCCAAATATCTCACTTTAATGTCACTCTTTGGATTCTGGGGTTCCTAGCCAGTTTTCTTTCTTTTCTTGGTCTTTTAGAGTCATTGTATATGTTCTCTATATAATGTCCAGCGTTTAGAGCTATCCTTGGTGAGAGAAATAGGAAAATGAACATCTACTCCGTATTTGTGGAAGAAGCAGCTTTTCTGCTTTTTCTTTTTCTTTCCAAGTTAGGTATACAACAATCCTATAAAAAAAATACTTTCCTGTCATTTTAAGGTAGGTAGTGTTCTCAACTTTGGTACAGGTTAGAATTATATAAGGATCTTTAAAAATTATTAATTAATGATACTACCCCCTGTGTATACTTTAATTTAAGAGTTTTAGGTTATTGTCTAGATATTAAGATGTTTAAAATTCCTCTATAATTAAAATGGCAATAAAAGATGAAGAAACTCTAAGTCATTTGGATAGAAACGCGAAGAATCCTGATGCAATCTATCCTATAGGTTTTCCACTTTAGTCTATTTTTTCTATGAAATTGTAGGTCAAAATTTGAATTACAGTTCTAGAATCTTACCACTTAGCCTGAGCCACTAACAGATAAGTACATGTTCATGTATCATCATCTTCCTTGCTAATTGGAAGAAAAATATTTATATTAAAATTCAGACATATCTCCGTGTTATAATTTGACACTTGCTTTAGTAATTGTTTTTCTAACAATATTTCTCTCATAATTTATTTGTGTGAAGCTGAACAAATAAATTTCTGAAAATATGTGACATTAAAATATATTAAATCTCAGCTAAATGAAAAGTCTGTTTCAGTCATCTCTATTTTTGACATATCTGTTCAGTGGCCAAATATTCATTGCTCTCTACACTTCAATTCCTTGATGCCCAGTGGTCTTTTGAAGTTAAAATGTTAACAGTAAGACTTTGATCTTATAATCAGGGGAGTTGCCATATAAATGTAATGTTCTTGGGCTCTAAGCATTGACATGTATAATATAAATCAGTAGATAAATGAGAAATATGTACATAAATATATATGAATTGTAATTATATATAAATATATAAATTTCATTTATACTGGATTATGTTTTGGTGATTTTTGAAGCTCTTTTTGCATAAGCATAACTTCCTATTTATAGTGGATGCCTAATCCATAACTTTGTATTAGTTGTTCATATACATAGAATATATTAATGATCACAAAGGTCTATCTCTGGACACTGTTACACTGGAGATTACATTTTCAACCACCCTTTTTGAAGGACACATTCCAAATGGCATTTTGCCCTGACCTCAAAATTCAAGTTCTTTTCATATGCAAACTGCATACATTTCACCTCAATAGTCTAAATTGTCTTAACTTGTTTCAGCACCAACTCAAAAGTCCAAACTCCAGAATCTCATCTGAATCAGATATAGGTGAGACTAAGGCATGATTTATTCCAAGGCAAATTTCTCTCCAGCTCTGACCTATGAAATTAACTTGCATGCTTCCAAAATATAGTGTTGGCATAAACATAGAATAGATCTTTCTATTCCAAAGAGGAAAATAGACAAGAAGAAATATGTAACTGGTCCTAGTTAAGTCCAAAACCAAACAGGAAACAACATTAAGACTTAAAGCTGGAGAATAATCTCCTTTGTCTATATCGCCTGCATCCTGGACATAGTGCAGTGGAGGTTGATCTTTCAAGAACTTAGGTAGCCCTGCCATTATGCTTTTGCTTGATTAAGTACACCTGGCATCTCTCACAGATTGGAGTCTCATGCCTACAGCTCTCCCAGGCTGACACTGCAAGCTGGTAACTCTAATGGTTGGGAGTCTTGAGAATGGCCCCACTCTCTTGGTTTCACTAGGCATTGATCTATTGGAGACTTCCGTGGTGGTGTCAACCTAATTTCCACTTGGCATTTCACCTGTAGGGTCTCCCTTCAGTGGTTCCGTCCTCGTTACAAATTTCTATCTGGGTCTACAGACTGTAAAAACATCTTTTGAAATCTAGTTGATAGAAGCCATGGCCCCACAGCTTTGGTATTCTACCCATTTGTAAAATTGGCACCACATGGACGCTGCAAAGATTGATAGCGCATTCCTTTCTGAGTAGCAGGTCTGTCTACACCTGGGCTCACCTGAGCCCCTGCTGAGACAGCTGAGAAATCCTGCGCCAGAATGAAACAACACACACACACACACACACACACACACACACACACACACAACAAAAAGTCAAACAAACAAAAAAACAGAGAATCAAGGCATCTCTGAGGGAGTGAGCCCACAGGCCTGTCTCCTGAAATCATTTTGCCCTCCTATATCTTTTGGTCTATGAGCACAGCTTTGAAGATCTCTGAAATGTCTTTTGGGTCAATCTCTCATTGTATTGATTATCACTTCTATTCTTACTAACCTCCTTAGCAAATAGGTCACTTGGTCACACCGTTGGCACATGACTCCTTTGCTCTCCCAGCATACTTTTGTCATTCTTTACATGGCCAGAATGAAAAATTTCAAAATATTTCCATTCTACTTTTGTTTGAACCATAAATTTCTACTTTAAGTCATTTCTTTTCTCTTGCATCTTACTGTACACAGTTAAGAGTAGCCACACAGCTTCTTCAATAATTTGTTTAGAAATTTCTTTCAACAAACATGCTAATTCATCATTCTTAAAATCTATATTTCATGAAGCCCTCAGGCATAGCAAAAATTCAGCCAAGTTCGTTGCCACTTTATAACAGAATGACTTTAATTTCAACTTCCAAATACCTTGTTTCTTTTGTCCACCAGAGGTCTCATAAGCATGGTCTTATGATGAGAAACATATCCATGTTTCTGATCATGACCATTTGAGTCATCTCTAAGTTTGAGACTTTCCCTACATGTCTTCTCCTCTTCTGAGCCCTCGCCAGAATCACCCTTAATGCCCAGTTTATAGCAATCTAGGCATTTTCTCTCTCTTTTTTTTTGAGTTGAAGTTTCACTCTGTCACTCAGACTGGAGTGCAGTGTCACGCTCCCTGCCACCGCAGCCTCGACCTGCTGGGCTCCGGCAATCCTTCTACTCAGACTTCCAAGTAGCTGGAACTATAGGCCTGCGCTACCATGCCCAGCTAATTTTTTGATTTATTGCAGAGATGAGGTCTCACCAAGTTGCCCAGGCAGATCTCGAACCTGTGGGCTCAGGCAATCCACTCACCTCGGCCCCCCAAAGTGCGGGATTACAGGCTGAGCCACCGAGCCTGGCCAGCAATCTAGGCATTTTCTAGCTTGCACATTCAATTCTTCCAGCTTCTACCCATTAGTAAGTTCTAAGTCACTTCCACAGTTTCAGTACTTTGTTACAGCAACAATTTCATTTCTCAGTACCAATTTTCTATAATTGTTTTGTGCTGCTTTACCACAGACTGGAATATCTGTAAGAAAAATCAATTTATTTCTCATAATTCTGGAGACAGAAGTCTCAGATTGAAGTATTGCATCTAATGAGGGCATTGTTGATGTGTCATTCCATGGAGGAAGTCAGCAGGGCAAGAGAGCACAAGATCCAGAGACAGGGAGAAAAAGAAGGCCAAGCTCACTTTTAAAATAAATCCACTTTCATGAAAACAAACCTACTTCTGTTATAATGACATTAATCTCTTCATGAGAACAGAGACCTTATGACCAAATCACCTCTTAAAGTTCCCATTTTCAACACTGTTGTACTGGGAATTAAGTTTCCAACACAAGCTTTTGGGGGAAATATTCAAACCATAACATTAAGGTAATGGTGGCAATATAAAATATACATTTGGAAATATCAGTGGCTTAAGATGAAATTGAGGTTTATTTTTCTCTCAGTAAAGTCCTAATTTTTAACTTTGCTTCAGGCGATTATTCAGGGGCCCAGTCTGACAGGAGATTTGCCATTTTTAACATATAGCTTTCAAGATTTCCCTGTACCTGATGAAGGGAAAAACAAATACTGTAGATTATGCTAGAAATTTATTTAGTAGTCTGAGCCTGGAAGGGGTGTACATCCTATACACTCAAATTTCATTGCTTAAAAATCCAAATTACATTGCCATACCTAAATGAAAGAAAGCTCTACATTTAGGAGCTAGTCAATCTCTACATTTCCTGACCATATATGTATATGAGATATCTCTCTCTCTCTCTCTCTCTCTCTCTCTCTCTCTCTCTTCTCTCTCTCTCTCCCTATATATATATATATATATATATGGTCAGGTCTCTCTCTCTCTCTCTCTCTCTCTCTCTATCTATCTATCTATATATATAGAGAGAGAGAGAGAGACTGATTTCACATTCATAGCAATCCAGCCAAAGAGAGAGAGAGAGAGAGAGAGAGAGAGAGAGAGAGAGAGAGACTGATTTCACATTCATAGCAATCCAGCCAAAACACATTTTATAGATGAGTAAACTGAGGCTTTAAGAGATTAAGTAGATCTCCTAAAGTCAATGAACTTACAGGTAGAAATTGGAGCCCAGAATTTTCTAACTCTAAAACACATACCGCTTCTAGGTAAACAATAAAATTCTTTTTACAAGCACTTTAACCAAAGAGAAATGAAGTGAGCCAAAAAAATTATTGAATAATTTCTAGTAAAATTTTAATGTCTCCTTTTTGGGAAGTGAAGCAGTCACACTACTCACTTTTGAACGCAGCCTAGAGGTTATTTGTCACTTTGGTTCAGAAAGAATTTGGTCCAATCTTAGGCGGGATTTAGGATACGGAAAGTCACATAAAGTTGGTGACACCAACTCCTCTGGGCTGGGGTGTGGTAAAGGTTGACAGGGAAGTCCTTTGATGAGATTGGGTGGGGGCTTGAGTTTCTGCTGATCAAGGTAGTTGGTCCTGATCGGATGCTGGTATGGCCAAGGGCAGCCTGAGCCTTCGGACTGTGTAGACGCTTGTGATGGTCTCTCTTGTCCCAGTTCTCCAGCTCACTGCTTTGATACCACAATTAGATATCTTTCTGAGTGCTGCTGATGTAGATGGGGAAGGCTTCCCTAATGGTCCTGGGGACAGTCTCAGCCCAGCTGGTATGCTTTTTGATGACCCTAGAGGTGAGAACCATATTGTACCTTTTCCAGAACACAGCCACCAAGGGCGCGGGGCTCACGCAGCTCATGAGGGTTGAGTAGAAAAGTTTCTCTGCAGACCCTAATGGTGCTAAGCAAGGACCTTCTCTGACTCCTGCAGCTTGTACATCCGGGAGGTTTAGTTAGGGCACAAGAACAGACTCAGGCTGGGTGGCCTTCAACATAGCAACCCTTGCAGTGCAAGCCAGAAGAAGCTGCCTGTGACATCCCCTTCTGTGGCTGAACTCGACCAGGAGTTGAGTATATTTTTGTTGGTCCATTTTTTTTTCTGTGTGCTTTATCCAGCACTGCAGTCTAATTGCTGTTGGCTGCATAGGAAGATGTAATAACTGACAGAGCTTTACTCCTCACTTTACTCTTCCTTTTCAAGGTCATTTTAACTATGCCAGGACTGTATCTTTTGTTATAAATTTTATAATGTGTGATTATTTCACAAAAATATTGCCTGGATTTTGATAGGAATTGCCTTAAGCTTATAGACTGATTTGGAGACAATTGTTGTTTCTACTATATTATTTCAATCCATAAGCATGTTACTTTTTTAAAGTATGTACTAATATTTCTCATTCTTTGGAATCATTCAAAATGATGTCATTTTTTAAATTTCAATTCTCACATGCTCATTTTTGGATGCTGGAAATGTGTCTTTTTAATATATCCTTGCATTCTTCCTGAACTCACTTCAGTCCAGGAAGGCTTTTGTGTATATGTCTTTAGGTTTACTAGGTAGACAATCATGTAGTCTGTAAATACAGACAGGTTTTTTTTTTTTCATCTTTTCCAGGTTATTTTTTCCTTTAATTTATTTATTCTTTCTTATGGCAGTGGCACTATATTTAACAGAAATGATGAAAGCAGACATCTGTGCCTTGTTCCTCGTCTTAGAAGAAAAACACTCAATCTTTCACAAACAGTATGATGCTAGCAGTAGGTTTTTGGAGATTATTATTATCAAGTACAGTTAACATTCTTCTAATCACAATTTGCTTTAAACTTTTACCAATTTATGGGTATTGAAAATTTTCAAATGCATTTTCTGCATCAGTTGATACATATACATATTTTTATAAATATTTTTATTTCAAAGATGTGGGGTACAATTCAGGGTTAGATATATAAATAATCATTATGCAAGTACCCTTGTTAATGAGGTGTGTCCCCCCTCCCTTGGCAGTTTCCCACTACTACCAATCCCTTTCTTATAGTATTATGATAATTGTTTAAGTTCTGCTTAAGAGTGAGAACATGTGATACTCGGTTCTTTGTTTTTGTGATAGATTGCTCATTATTGTAGCCTCTAAGTCCAGATTTTTTTCTTCTGTAGTTGTTGGTGACTTTCACTGATTAACTGAAAATATTGATGCAGGCTTCAGAACTTGAATAAATCTTACTTGTCCATAGTATGCAATTTTTCCTACACATTGTTGGCATCAATTTGCTAATATTTTGTCAAATTTAATGTGATTTCATGTAAATAGCATCTAGTGGGTCATATTTTATTGTTGTTTCTATTTGTTATTTATCTACTATGCCAATCTGAGTGTGTTAATTTGTATATTTAGAACATTTATGTGGAATTATTGTTATGTTTTTCTGATTTTCTTTTCTTTTTATCTTGTCTTTTGTTGGTTACCTGTACAATTTTTAGAATTATACCATGATTTATTTCCTGTTTTTAGTTTTTTTGTATAGTTTTGAATAGTGGTTGCTCTAGGTATTGGTGTGACACCACAGTCTACTGGTATTGCCATTTACTACTTAAGCAAAGTGTAGAAATCTCATATCTATTAGATCCCATTAACTTTTCCTCTTTTAAATATCTTTTCTTGAAAATAAGATGACATTACCTGATATGAGTTTTTATCTGACTGCTTACATGGTTTTTTTTCTTTGTCTTTAGCTTATAGAAATTTAACTAAGGTATATCTTGGTGTATATCTCTTTAGATCCTTTTTTGAAATTATTTTAGTTTCTTGATTCAAATAAGCATATGTCTCTTACCACATCTGGAAAGTTTTCAACTATTATTTACTTAAATAGACTTTCAGCATCACTTTTCCTCCTCTTATCTGGCAATCCAGTGACACAAGTTTTTAATATGTTGTTATTGTCCCACAGGTCTCTCTGATTCTATTTATGTATTTCCAGTATATGCTTATAGCATTCTATTGATCTGTCCTCAAGTTTCCTGATTCTATTCTCTATCATTTCATTATTCTAAGTTCACCCAGTGAGTTGTTTCTATGACCTATGTTTCTCAGTTAAGTAATTTTCATGTAGCTGTCTTAACTTTTATTTCTTTACTGAGAATTTCCACTTTTCTGTATTTGTTTCAAGACTATTCACAATGCTTGTTTAAGCATTTTTATAATGGTTGCTTTAAAAAATTATCAGATAATTTCAACATCTGATTCATCTCAGTATTGATATCAAGTAATTTTCTCACTCAAATTGTGAATTATCTGGTTATTTACTTTCTATTATATCTTAAATATTTTCCCAATTGTGTTAGGAGATTCTTGATCCTATGCTGGGTCAGTGCCAAATCTCCCAACATTATCATTAGGTGTGAGATGGGTGTCTCAAGCCTTTGGACACAGAAAAGCATCTCAACCAAGCTTCTTGCTATGGTAAGATGGTTTTGCCATTATCCTCAAACTGATGGGTGTCTTGGTGCAGAAGTAGAGCCTCAGACAGAGTAGGGAAGGTTAGTACTTCCAAGGTGTGCAACTTGTTATAGTAGGACACCTCCTGCCTGGGGGAGAAGACAGATGCTTCCAGGGGTGGATGTTTCTTATGCTAAGATCCATCTTAGGAGTGCCTTCTAGCACTCTTGTATCTCTGAGAGGATAGTGGAAATTTCACATCATGGACATAAAATATCCTAAGCCAGGCCACTTGTTTTAGCAGAATCCTTGCCATTGCCATAAGGTTTCTCTCAGTGAGGAAGTATAGTTTCAGACCCTCAAGGATGAATAGATTTCCTAGTCCAGGCCATTTGTTGTAGACCAATTTCTCTTGAAGATTCTGCCCGGACACCAGTGTCTCTGGGTGGGTGATAGAGTCCCCAGTTCATAGAGGTAAAAAAAAAAGTTTACCAGGATGACCAATTTTTGTTGTAGTATAATCCCCCCTTGTTAGTTCTGTTCATTCATATCAGTGTCTCTTAGTGAGAGAAGACAATCTCAGACCCACAGGGACAAAGAGGCTTCCTGGGTCATGTGCTAATTGTGGCACGTTCTGCTGAGCTCACCTCATATCTTCATCAGGGCTTCAGTTCTAGATGATGGAAGAATAAACCTACATAAATGACCTTCTATTTCTAGTTTGGACATTGGGAAATGCCAGGCCTGTGTCACCTTATTCTACCAGGTGAGGTTTATAAAATGCTGTGCTGCTGTGTTGGTTCTCTAGTCTTAGGATTCCTAACAGAGTTGCTTTCCTCTTTTCTCCTTTCCTAGTTCTTCTCTGGCTGCCAGTTACATTATTTCCAGGGTTTATGGCTGCACTTCACAGAGAAGAACAGGGAAAAACAAGTATTGGTCATCTTATCCAAACTAGAAACCCAATTATATATTTTTCACCTATATTGGCTGCATACACTTATAGTTATTTTCTCTTCTTGACGAACTTACTTTTTAACATTATTTAATGTTAAATAATGTTTATGTTTATCTTTATTTTTAATAAATGATATTGGATTCCATTTTATTTTATATTAAAATAAAAACTTATTCACATGAGCATTTTTTATGTTTCATGTTTGCATGGTATATTTTTTCTGTCGATTTAAATTGAACCTATCTGTGGCTTTCTATCTAAAGTAGACTTTTTTAGAAAACTTACAGTGGGGTTATATCTTTAATACTCATGCTTTCTTTTTTCTTCCTTTTTTATTTTAAAGACGTGGTGTACAATTCAGTTAGGTATACAAATTTCATTATGCAGGTACCCTTGTTGATGAGGTGTGCCCCCCCAGCAAATTCCCATGACTACCAATCCCAACCCCCACCCCCAGCAGTTTCCCACTACTGTCGATCATTGTCTCATAGTATTACGATAATTATTCAAGGTTCACTTATGAGTGAGAACATGTGATACTCAGTTATTTTCTTCTGTGATAGATCTCTCAGTATTATAGACTCTAAGTCCATCCACATTGCTGTGAAGTTCATAATTTTGTTCTTTATGACTGCGTAATATTCCATTGTGTATATGGAACAAATTTTTTAATCTAGTCTTCTTTCCATGGGCAGCATGGTTGGTTCCATGTTTTTGCTATTGTGAATAATACTGCAATAAACATATGTGTGCAGATATCTTTTTCATAGAGTAATTTGAGTTCCTCTGGGTATATTCCCAGTAGGAATATTGCAGGTTCATATGGAAGGTCAATTTTTAGATCTTTTAGGAATCCTCAACTGTTTTCCATAGAGGCTGTGTTAGTTTACACTCCCAACAACAGTGCAGAAGTGTTTCCTTTCGCATCCTCTCCAGCATCTGTTGTTTTTTGAGTTACTGATGATGGCCATCCTGACTGGAGTAAGGTGGTATCTTTGTGTGGTTTAAATTTGCATTTTTTTGCTGACTAGTGAGACTGAGCATTTTTACATTTATCCATTGGCTGCTTGTATGTCTTGTTTTGAGAAGTGTCTATTCATATCTTTTGCCTGCTTTATAACAGGCTGTCTTTTTTTTTTTCCTTTCCTTTTCAGCATGTTTGAGTTCCTTGTAAATCCTAAATGTTAGGCCTTTGTCAGACATACAGTTGGCAAATATTTTTTTCCAGTCTGTGAACTGTCTCCCTGCTCTCTTTATGGTTTCTTTGGTTTTGCATAGATGCTAAAATTGTCAACAAGATTCTAGCAAACCAATCCAACATGATTTCTTGTATTGTTTCATTAGCTCTAGGGGATACAAATAGTTGTTGGTTACATAGAAACATAGTATAGCAACAAGGAAGTCTGGGCTGTAAGAGTACTCACTACTCCTACATGTGCCCATTGTACCTGTTAGAATATTTACGTTTTTAGTCTTTGCTTTTAAATGGAGCTTTTAGAGCATTATGGCTAATATAAATACTGGATAAATACTGGTATGATTCAATTTTTTTTTTTTTTTTTTTGAGTTGGAGTCTCACTCTGAGCCCAGATTGGAGTGCAGTGGCCACTCCCGGTCACCGCAGCCTCAACCTGCTGGGCTCTGGTGATCCCTCTGCCTCAGCCTTCCGAGTAGCCGGAATTATACGCATGCGCTACCACGCCTGGCTGATTTTTTGATTTATTGTAGAGATGAGGTCTTGCCAAGTTGCCCAGGCAGGTCTAGAACTCACAGGCTCAGGCAATCCATTCACTCAGCCTTCCGAGTAGCCGGAATTACAGGCATGCGCTACCACGCCCGGCTGATTTTTTGATTTATTGTAGAGATGAGGTTTCACCAAGTTGCCCAGGTGGGTCTCAAACTCGCAGGCTCAGGCAATCCACTCACCTCAGCCTCCCAAAGCGCGGGATTACAGGCTGAGCTACCGAGCCCGGCTGATTCAATTTTTTTATTGTTAGGTTTCTGTTTGTCTACCCTGGTTCTTGCTACATTAAAAAGATTCTTGTTTTCTATTGGATTTTTTTAATATGGTTTAGAATTCCATTTTAAGTTATCTGGTTTTTCCTCACTGTATCTCCTTGCTTTTAAATACATAGGATTACGATGTGCATTTTTAACCTTTAAGTATATGCAATGCTTACATTGTACTATTTTATGTAATACATGAAGACTTTTCAAATGAATTTCATTTACTGCCACCCTGTTCCTTTATACTACAGTTGTCAAGGGCACTAAATCTACAAATACTGTAAATTCCACAAAACAATGCTGTAATTTTCCCCTTCAATGTTATAAAAATATTAAGAATAATTGGTATGTTATATTTACCCATATAGTAATATTTTAAATAGTGGAAAGTTCAGGACTTTATGGATACATAAAATCCTTTTTTATGTATTTTTCCTGATGGTACAAGTTTCCATGCGATATGATTCCCTTCATCCTAGAGAAGCTCTTTTAGCATTTTCTTAGTAAAAGTCAGTTGGTGAAATTACCTTAGATTTTTTTTAGCCCCAAAATGTATGTATTTTTTACTTTATTCTTGAAAAGTATATTTTCTGAATATAAAATTCTTAGCTAATTGTTGTTATTTTGGCACTAAATATATTGTTCTATTGTCTTCTGGCTTCCATTTTTTTTATGGCAAATCAACTATAGTACTTATTCATGTCAACATGTAACATTTTTTCCCCTCTGCTTTTAAGATTTCATCTTAAACTCCATTTTCAGTAATTTAACTATCATGTGTTTGCTTTCTACAATGGTAGCTCCTCCTCTCATCGAGAAAGCACTTTTATACAATAAGTAAAGACTATACATTGTTGTAAATGTAATAGAACAGGATGCTTTGAAAAAGAATATCAAATAATATGTGGAAAATAAGTCTATATAGTCAGGTAAGGTTTTTAAAGGAGTTAAAAGCAAAATGGAGACCCAAAGGATCATAATAATTTTTAAAAATCAGCCACCAAGACACAATAAGAAGAGTATCTAGAATGAAAGAACAATGAGAACAATGACACTAAGGTTCAAAAACAGGTTTGAGTTTTAGGCACACACATTAATCCAACTTGTAATAATCCAAGGGTATGAGGATTGGCCTGAGATTTGTCTAGACCATATAGGAAATAGTAGACCATGAAAAATTTTAAATTGTATATTATACGGAGGAATTACTGAATAATCTTAAGAAGAGATGTGATTTACAGATTTTTAGAGTTTACCCTGTTTATAGTACGAATAAAAACTTGTTAAATAGTAAGCATAGAAGTAGTTTGACAACTTAAAAGGGTATTGTATCAGTTCAGAAGAGAGAGGATAATGCTTTAGATTGGAGTGATGGTGGACATGAAGATAATGGGATAGATTTGATATTTGTTTTGGAATTAAATTGGATAGCTCTAGCTGATATGAGGAACAGTGTTAGAAATTGTTTCAGAAATAAATGTTGTAAATACTAATAAGATAAGGGGTTAAGTTTTGTGATCCTGAAAATGTTACCAATGTTTTCCATGTTAAAATGGGATTTTAGAATAACATTTCTTAGGTCATGGCTTAAATCTCCTTTGTTCATTTTACTTTTTCATAGGAATACTGTATATGATATTTTAATCCATAAAATGTAGTTACAAACTTAAACTAACTTCCACTTAAAAATGCAATTGCCAGTCATGTTTTCTTAAGCTCTGGCCCCTTCCCATTCTTAAGGTGGTGAATCTCCTCTTTCTTTCTCTCTCCCTAATTTACTTTCTAAATAAACTATATTTTCTAATCTAAGAAAAAATGCAATTACCATTTTTACTTTCAACACCCCAACTAAAAAATAAGTATGGCTACTCATAGTAATCCAATTAGAGTGTTTGTTTTTCTATAATGAACAACTAGATTAATTATACAAAATATCAAAGATTAACTTGTATTTTCTTATGTAAATTGTTTTGGCTGCATCAGCTATTAAAACAAAACATAATTTTGTGTCAAGAACAAAAATAAACCCAGTCATTTCATGCCGCAAGTCCCAGCTTTCATGCCCCTGTGCTTCTTCATCATGTCCTTTTATTTCATTGAAAATAATTATTTCTGACTTTGACTACTTAATATTTCTCTCATCTTTAAATATGAAGACTTCCTCTTATAAAACTTACAGAGATATGTAGGATATATAGAGTTATATCATACCCCAATACTAACTTTAGGCAGGTAGTATTTAAACCTTCTAAGTTCTCTTTATTTGATTGTTTATGCATTATACACACCATCATTTTATGACAAGTAAGTGTTAGACTATTTCATCTTCTAGAAGCTCTCAGTAATCATGCTTGCTTTTCTCTCCTCCTAAATTACTGGAAAGTTCTACACAGATTTAAAATGAAAATATGCATATACATATCATGAAGTGCTGGAATGGAAAAGTAGATACTCACACATATACTTGCTTGCATATACACCTCCCAGAAGGATTAAACAGCCTATAATTAGGTTAATTGAACCCTAACTTTGGGGCTCTAATTTATTAGATAACAATGTTTTCAAATCATTATGCTGTTGTTCTTTTGAGAAATTGTGACTTTTCCTCATTATGGTATCTTCTTTTTTTAAACATTTTTGTGAAGAAGAAGGTCATTTGGACATCAAAGACAAAGCATATAAAAATCAGTGGTAGTTTAATGAGTCTGTAAAAAAAAAAAAAATCAATCTCAGTATCGGCAAGGTTTGACCTTGCCAACGCTTTTGGTTTTAAGCTTACTCTTATTTTCTCCTCCATTGTCATAATTATGTAATTGTATACAAAAGCACTACAAGCTTAAAGTTATAACTGCTCCAGAAAATAATTTTAGATTGATTGATTTATTTTTCATTTTTTAATCTCAGGCCATCTCACTTTTTGCCCAGCTGTAATCCTGTTCATTCCTGAAATTATGCATTAAAGAAAATAGTAGAAATATAACATTTGAATGAATTTGCAAGGCTCAGTTAGCTAAAGAACCCCAAGAGTCGGAAGCCATTAACATTGTGAAAGGTAAGCGTGACTACTTCATCCAAAAGATACTACTGCTGTGTTGGGTGCTGATTCTACATCTGGCTATGGCATTGATGAATGGCAGTTAGTTTAGGTTCAAATGTCACTCTACAGCATATGCAAAGAAATCCTCTTCTTATTAGTCCTACAATAAGGTAAGACATGTAAAAAACGACTCAAAATGTGGCCATTTTTTTTTTCTAAATGCATAACTCAGATTGAAGAATGTTTTCCTTAGCCTCTATGGAAAATTAGGATATTGAACAACATAAAGTCAATTTAAAATGTATCGTTGAAAAGTTTATTCTGTTTGATAATTCATCTACTTCTGAAACTATTAAATAATTTCCTCATAATACCAAATGTCCTATTTTCAGTCTTTCTGGTGTCTATTCATACTATTCCTCTTCTAGGCCTGATAGTTTTTCCACAATCTTCACTCATTTCTCCTATCTCATGTGTTTAGAAACTAAGTTCCTATTAATAATTATGACTCAATATTATATTTCTTTTCCTTTATATATTTGTATTCTTTCTTATGACTCATCTTGTCCAAGTTCATTTGATGACATTTTCAAATTCATGCTAAATCCCTAATTTATTTGTCTTCCTCTGTGACAAACCTCAGCTAATTTTCTTTGATCCTTTGACTTAGTCTGAAATAATATTCTTTAAATTGTCTTGTCATCTTTTTTCATTTAAACTTTTCCAAAATTAAAGTTCTTGATTACCCTTTCCTGTTTTTTCACTTCTCCTAATTTTTTTGACTGCTGTATCCTGGGGCTATCACTGTTTTTATTTTTCATTTTTCTATTTAGACAATATCCACTTAGAGTTAGATACCATCCTATGGTTCAATTACAATAGTGCCTATAAGGCTGTGCAATTAAATGCCAACTTCCAACAAATTATATTTTAGGAAAATAAGAAAACAGAACATGATCAGTTACTAGTCATGTACTGTGACTTAAGTTGTAAATTTACACAGAGTAAAATATTCTAAAAGATCACTCAATTATAAGATATTCCTAAATCTCTAACCAATAACCTCTCTTTTTAATCTATAATATGAAAATAGCTACTGAAAGAGACAAACTGATTAAAAATACAGCAGTTCTCTGGGGAAAGAAAATACAATAGGCTTCATCTGTATACAGAGTCCAGTTAGTTTGTAGTGGCCACATGGATCATAATGTCAGAATGAAGTCTGAAAGTATAGTTAAGATCAGCTAGAAAAATTACTGTTATTAATCAGAGATAACTGACTTGAACATGGGAATAGACTAATGCTTAAGTAATTGACTTATCATTCTTTAGGTAATAAAGGAACCACTGAATTTATCTTTATAAGAGGAAATTATAAAAATAACATGTATGTAGAAAACTACATTAAGAAAAAAGTTTTGAAAGCAGGGAAAGTAGTAGTAAGACTGTTGCTATGGACCAGACCACATAAATAAATAAATAAATTTTAAAAAGAAGGATGAACTAAAATGAACAGTAAAAATGAAGAGGGAATGAAGAATCAGAAGACTTTCTCATCATTATAATGGATTGAGTTCATCACTGATTATTGTGGAGAATAAGAAAGAAATAAGAATTAAGGAAGGCACTTTGATTTAATGCTAAAATGATAGTATGGACTATTACATTGATTAGAATGTATAAGATAAAACTACCTTTAAAAGAAAAGGCAGATATTTTGTTCTGAATATCTCTCTTTTTCTTCAAGGCCTCTATATCCTTCCTCCACACTTTGGTACTGTTCATTATGTTTTATTCTTGTCAATCTTTTATTACACTGTTATATACACACTGTTTGTAAAATAAAATAAAATAATGACTGAAGTCCCCTTAATCATCAGTTTCAAATCTAATATTTGCCTCCTGAGACCGTCAGTCATTATTTATTTTTGATGTACTTACATACATTAGAGGTTCTGATCTTTTGGCTTCCATGCTAGCCTATAAGCTAAGAAGTCACCACTTCATTCTAATAAGTAAACTGAAAAATTATTGATCTGAAGTAAACTGAACAAACGAAAATAAACTCTTCTTTAGATCCATCAGAGAAGAGAGGTTGCAGGGCAGATTGCTGCCTCGAAAATTGGAAAGAAAGGTGATATAAACAATTACAACTGACTGGAGCAGAGAATAATGACCAAAAACATTCATGGGAACTTGTGTTAGGATAGGAAAATCTGAACTATGATTGATGGATTGCTGGAAGCTCAGTGGGGACAAGTCTGAGAGTTAAAACAGTAGGGGGGAATTCAGTCACAGCAGGGCCCTCACATTCTTGTGAGTTTTACCTCTAGGGTCTCCACTAGCTTCTCACAATGAAAAGCAGAAACAAAAATCCCCTTGTGCTTCAGGCAGGGAGATTGTCATTTTAAAATGCCAGGATATTCCTGTCTGCCTGCCTTCAGGAGAAACAATTTTGTCAGAGCCTAATCTTCTGGAATTTTTTCAGAGCCTAATCTACCTGGGGAAAGGGAAATACTTAAGTAGCTCCAGCTCATTCTAGCCTTCCTGTCCCATCTAAGAGTGCCGAGGAGAAATATTGATGAGGTTTGCAGTACAGGGACACAGGCTCACCAAGAGACTGAGACCTAATTATAAGACTACGGAAGGCTTTTGCTTCTCCCATATCTACCACCATATCACTAAAGGTCTGTTTGCTGTTGTCTTTTTACCTAGTACATTTTGTTTGGATTTCAAAACAAATTACAAGCAGTATGAAAAGACAAAAAACATAGATTTAAGAGACTAAACAAACATCAAAATCAGAGTCATATATAGCAAGAATGTTGGAATTATCACATCAGAGATGTAAAAACAATGAAAAATTCTATAATAATTTGCTAAGGGCTTTAATGAAAGTAGACAACGTGCAAGAAGAGAGGGATAATGTATGCAGAGAGATTGAAAAATAAAGAAAGGTTAAAGATAAAAATAATGAAACAGAAATAAAGGATGCTTTTGATAAGTTCATTAGTAGACTGGTCATAACAGAGGAAAAAAAAATCTCTGAACTTGAGGCTATGGCAATAGAAACCTTTAAAACTGAAAAGGAAGAAGAAAAAAAACTGAGGATAACAGAAAAAAAAAAAAAACCTCTGGGACAACTTTAAAAGGTGTTACTGGAATTGAAGATGAAAAAGAAAGAGGCAATATTTGAAGCAATAAACACTGAAAATTGTCCCAAATTACTGTCAAACACCAAACCCACAATCCCAGAAGCTCAGTTAAGTGCTGGATAACAGGAAAAAAAAAAAAAGCAAACAAAAAGATACAACTGGACATACCATATTTAAAAATTCAAAGATAAAATAAAAAGGTGAAAGACATCAGAGTGAGAGACATCATAGCTACTGAAGAATGAAGGTAAGAATTACTGTGGTAAACTGAAAGGCAACATCTTCTAAAAGAGGCAACCACAGTGTAGCTCAAGACCATTGTTTGTCATATGCAAATGTGAGTCATTTTGGTCAGATCTTATGCTTGTTTAAAGAAAATCAGAAACAGATTTTGAGCTTAAATTTCTCAGTTTTCTAACATGGGCTATTAATCCTGAGATTAATACAACACTGTATAGGTGAAACAAAGGGGGTTTTCAGGTTACAACCTATAAAAAAATGACTTCTGACTTCTCAGAAATAAAGCATGCAAGAAGAGAGTACAGTAAACCATTGAAAGTGTTGAGAGAAAAGAAGAACAATCACCAACATAAATTATGCTTTTTTATCTTCACTAGTATTGATATTTTGGACTAAATAATTATATTTTTGCTGGGGACTGACCATCCTGTCCAATGCAGGATATTTAGCAGCATCCTTTACCTCTGCTTATTAGAAGTTAGTACTGAATCCCAACTGTGACACTCAAAAATGACATGGGCAAATGTCCTTGGGGAAAAATCTCTCCCAGTTAAAAACCAATGAAATATACACATCTGAGTCCATAGAAAATGTATTGTAGGGATATGTCAGTAAAATACAGAGGTGGAAGATATTTTTAAAAAATCTCTTTCAACTCTATCCCAATTCCTCCAAAAAATTCTTTACTGCATATTAGTGGATAGAAAGTTAAATGCCATACTTTCAAGATTTCATGAAGTTTACATTACTATTTAAATTAAACTAAGCCAAAACACCAGTGTTTGATTTTGAAGACCAAAAAAAAAAACTTAAAAAAAAAAACATTATGCAGCAGAAGGATGGCTCCTTGCAGCAAGCGTGGTTGTATAAGCTGTATCAGAAATCCATACCCAGAAACACAGTTTCATGACTATGCAGAGATGTGGGATCTAGATTTTCTTGGTCCAGTTCAAGGCAGACACAACGTGGTCCTCAAGGCAGACACAATGTGTTCCTCAAGGCAGACACAATGTGGTGGTTTTCTAATTCCCTAGCATCTCAAACATCATATAGTCAGCATCTTCTTTAGTGGTCTCATTCAGCAGTGTTGTTCAGAGAATTTGAAAAACGCTGCATATATATACTTTTCAGTGATTTTGTAAGCCACATAATAATGGATAATAAATAATAACTCCTCCCCTCCTTATCCCACTCAGAGAGTAACTTATGGTCAAAAACTGAAGCCAAGACTCTTTGTTACTTTCTGAAACCTGAATAAAATGATAACAAAGATTTTCAGATTGTACATTTACAGTTATAAAGAGAACAGGAGAGGAAAAATATAGTGGAAAAGAGATGTTGAAAGATTTTTAATGATAGAATGTGGATGAAGCATTAGCAGATTCAGAAAGTTGTTTGTCAAGTGCCTGTGGAGAATAATGCAAATGAATAGCAAGAATATTCATGCTGCAGAAATTTGAAAAAACTAAAGAATCAGAGGTACTAATGTTATGTGGTTGGATGTATGGGTGGGAGTGGGGACTGTACATTACATGTGGAGTTAAAAAATCAAAGAAATTAATCAAGAGTATGATATGAAACATATATCCCCAGGTTACTATCTCATGCCATGCATCCCAGTGACTACTCCCAAACATAGGTTTAGCCAGGGAACTGGGAAAATTGAACCAGGGAAGCATCAGAAACAGGGACACTGATCACCTCAGAATGAAATAGAACAACAGAAAATGAAGTTCAATCTCTTGAATATGTTTTTTGTTGTTGTTGTTTTTAAAGGAAGTTGTATTTATTACTTTTATTTGCTGGAGTGAGGCAAGATAACAATGTTATCAGGACAGTTGTGTGACATCAGAGATGAGCAGTGCCTGTTATATTTTATTCACAATATAATCTGGATTGTGGACATATCAGAATCCTCAGGATTACAAAAGAGGCAGAAACAACAATACTCAATATATGAAAGAGACACTATTGAAAGAAACAGAGCGAGGTGCAGTGGCTCACAACTGTCATTCAGAACGTTGGGAGGCTGAGACAGATGGATTGCTAGAGGTGAGCAGTTCAAGACCAGGCTACACAACAAAGTCAGACTGTCTCTACAAAACAGAGAAACTTTAGCCAGGCATGGTGGTTGGTGCCCATAGTCCCAGCTACTTGAGAGACTGAGACAGAAGGACCACTTGAGCCCAGGACTTTGAGGCTGTAATGAACCCTGATTATGCCATTGTAATCCAGCCTGGGTAACATAGTGAAGCCCTGTCTCAAGGAGGAAGAGAGAGAGAGAGAGAGAGAGAGAGAGAGAGAGAGAGAGAGAGACTTACATAATAGTAATGTGCTCAGTTTCTTAAGAAGACTTTGTTTTCCTTCCTCATTCATATTGTAATAGGAAGTCATATTAGAAAACCAATCAATTATACAACTTTAAATATTAGGTGAATCATTCTTACCAAATACATGAAAACTGGATCCCAAGTCGTATATAACATTTAATTTTTAAAATGCCTTTACATTTAATAGCCATGGAAAAGGAAAGAACTTTAAAAAGCAACTTTGATTCCATATAAATGTTAGGATCAAGAAACAACTGAAGCTTAAATTTTAAGATCTGCAAGATAGTGAAATGAAAAGTCACCCGTTATTGAAATATTCTACTATATACAAGTACTTTTTCTTTACTAAATATATTTTATGTATAGTTAATGATGACTTACTTGACAACATTCATCTGGCTATGAGGCCATGGGAAAACAAATACCAAAAACATCAGGCATAGTTGAATTCTCCTAAAGCAAAGAATTTGCTTGATTTTGGAATGTCTCCTCCCAGTTCTCTGTGGGAAAAAGTTCAAGCAGTTTCTAAACTTAAAAGTCTATATGCAAAAAATGTATATAAATCAAAATCTGAGTTTCTGGCTTAATAAACTAGAAACAATGAATTTCATTAAAAGAGAAAGATTAAAAATGTAACTCAATAGGAGGAAATAAACGGTTCAGAAATTGACCCATCTTTTGATATTTGGAATGAATTTTAGTCTTTGCAACATATGGTATTGGAAAAATTGATCATCTTATGCAAAAAAGTATCTTGGCCCATATATTGAATCATATACAAAAAAAAAAATGTATTACAGACCTAAGTGTAAAACCTAATGCTATAAAATATTTTTTAAAAAAATGGAATCTTAGGTAAGGCCAAGTTTGTTAGATAGAATTAATAAAGAAATTGTTAAAAGACATATTGGTTTTCATCAAAACAAAGATAGCTCAGTTTCTTAAAAGACAAATTAAAAAATAAAGCACAGAGGAGGAGAAAATATTTGTAAAACACATATTTGTGAAAGAACTAGACATTGTTACTTGTAAATACACTCTCAATAATAAAAAAAAATAAAAATTGGGAAAAGATTTGTGTAGCCATTGAATGTGCAAGATAAGGACACAAAATGAAAGATTTTTGACAATATTAGTCATTAGGGAAATTCATATTATTCGTGAACAATAAGGAAATGATAACATAAAGAATCCGACAAAAAATATGAAAAAAGAAAATACAAATACACACAAATAGGACATAGAAGCAAAATTTCTAATAAAATATATAGCACAATGAATACAGAAATGTGTCTAAAAGAATAATATTAATATCCAAGCTAAGTTTACTTCTGACATGCAGTGATTATTTAACTTTAGAATAAAAATGAAAACGACAACAGATATTTCATCAGAAACTATGCATGCCAAAAGGCAGCAGAAGTGACATCTTTAAAATATTCAAATACATTAATGCGCTTATGACACTGAGAAATTAATGGAGGACACAGCCTAGATAATGAAAAATCATTTGTTCAAATTCAGTATTGATGACTGATTCTTGATTAAAGCACTAGGCTAACTGAGAATGAAAGGCAAATTACTTGATGTATTCATGGAGTCTATAAAAGGAATATGGAAATTAAAATGAACAGAAAAAGGGTAGGGAAACTCCTTAAAATTTAAGAGTGTGTGAAGGATTTCTGTGGTCACTCCTCCACTTCAACATTGAATTGAATTATTCAGCCAGTGCAATAAACAAACACATAATGTGACATACAGATTGGCAAAAACTATTAAAATTCATACACAATATAGAAAAGTTTGCATAAAAATACAACAAATATATTGAAAAATAAATTATACTCGAAAAATATAATGTGTATAAAAGCAACATTAAATAACAAGCTATGATCCTGTATGCCAGATACAAATTAAGTTCTGCTGAAAATGACATCATTCTTTAAAGCAAAATAGTGTACAATGCTCAGGCATAACTCTAAGAAAATATGTCTGAGTACACACAAATGTCTTCAGCCATGAGAATAGACTGTAGCATAAAAGCAGACAATACAACTTCAATGGTCATCCACTCAGAAGATTGAGGTTAGCGTTCTGTGGTGCTCTGTCTTTTGCAGTAGCTCTGTTGACAGTCTTCCTGGTCTAGTAACTTTGCATCAGTTTCATACTGCTTTTTTCTTCTTTCTTCATCTTACATAAACGCTCTGGTGTCCATCCCCTGTGAACAACAAAGTCCCCAGGGCTAGAACGTTCACCTGCGCCAGATGTGTAAGCTTCCAGAATTCTGATGCCAGATGTACATATTCTAGGCATAAGTGGATTCTGCTATGTGGACACTGAATGACTCAGTAGAAAAATTTTATAGATACTGATATTCAGAAGTTCTTTAACTAAATGAATGAATGGGTCTACCATCTTACCATCTGCCCATTTGTTGTTTCTACATAGAAAACCATCACTTGACAATCTGCTTTTCCCATCCAACCTAGAGCTTCTACTAATATTTTAATGTCCTAAACTTGAATATGAAATATAACATGAAATATCAGAGATGTGGGGGGGGGGGAGAGGTCAGATTATGGGATTCCAGCACCCTGAAAGATAGAAACCATAACAAAGAATTAGAGAGAAAAAAGGAATTAATAAAAATAGAATATATATATATTTTTTATTTTTATCTTTTTTAGAGAGAGAGAGAAAGAGAGTAGATTCTTTGTCTTCATCTCTTTTTCTAGACTAGGCTCCGTGACCCAGGGCTTTAGGATTCCCTGGCACAATGACTTGGCGCCAACTTCCATATTCTGATGCTTTTCTTCTCTGAGCTGTTCTTCTGAAATCAGACTATGACAGAGCAGTGGAGGAGGTGTTGTGTTCAAGGAGCTTGAATGGTTTGTACTATATCAAGATGCATGCCTAGGAGGAACTGTTCTGTACCCTAGATGAATTCAGAATGGAAAGAGGGAAATGGATCTGGCAAAGATCTGGAGCTCATTGTTTGTTATCTTATCTCAGGTACTACAATTTAAACTCAGCCATGGGCCTGTGTTTCCTGCTAATTAACCTTATGAAACTGGATTTGTGACCCATGGCAAATCTTTTAAGCTCCATGGGCCTCAGTTCTTTCATCTGTAAAAATGAAGAGCTTGAACTTGTTCTCTGAAGACGCCTCAAGCACTAACATTTTATGATTTTTTTCCATCTCTTTTGATGCTTTATCCTTTATAACTCATAGCATATATTTATTTTCAGGGTCACATAAACAATAATTTTTACAAAATATGTTCTATTCATTTCCAAAAGACATAATTGAATGCGCATAAGTCTGCAGATTTAAAGTAATTTCTGTGCTCTTTGTTCTTTTACCCCATTAGCGGTCTTTAACTAGGTAAGCAACAGAGCCCCCATTAACCAGGGGGATCTCTGGCAGTGACTCGGCATCTTCTAGCTCATTTTTCCTTTAGACTACGTTAAGATGCCAAATCTAAAACAATTTTCTTATGCAAGATTTAGCATGGAAGGAATTATTGAAACCACAGGGTGGAAATTAATGATTAGCTTGAGATGCTATTAGCATACCAGCAGGAGAAAAGAATAAATGAGCTATGATCTGAAGTAAAATATGTCATCCTGGAAATTGCAAGTGATATGATGGAGAAACAATGCCGGGTAATAGGGGAGGAGAAGGAATCAGCTATTAGACTGAGAGGCCAGGAGACAAGACAAGCATTTAAATTAAGAGGACAGGACAATGAGACAGCTTGAGCTAATGGGTAAGATCCCAGACTGAAAGACACTGGTTAGTGATTGCAGATGAGAAATAATCCATCAACTGAGGGAGAATGCAGCACTAAGGAAACTAGGCAAGGAAGTACTGCAAAAGTACTTTCCTATGTGGATAAACCAAGAAGACATAAAATTTATTCTAAGTCCTTCCTTAAGTGACATTGTTAAGAGCTACAAGAGCAAAGGCTCATTACTCAGAATATTATTGAGAAAAAGTGAGGCTAGGAGATACAAAAAATAGCTAAGACTGATGGGTAAATGTTTGGGATAATATACAAAAAACAAAAGATATTCTTCATCATTTTGGCAAAGATTGATATCAAAATACACACACATATACATTTATATTTATATATAAACCTGCAGTGAGCAGCCTTATTAAAATCTACCCAGGCTTGTGGGTTCAGACAGATCATCTCATCAAGAAATGATTTCTTAGGGGTTTTTTGGAAAAAAAAAAAGATGTCTTCACTTTGCTATGTATTTACCAATGTTACTCTCACTATGATGTGCAACCTTTCCCTATAGCACATTATTCTATTCCATGTGTCTGACCTAGAAAATCTGGGTGGGGGAAAGAGTGAAACATTATAAGCCTGCAGTCAGGCCAAAGTAAAAGAATATTAAATTTTTCAATTTTGTGTGATTGAGAATGGTTAATAAAACTATCTAAGAAATTAAATCAGTCTTTTTGACCATCAAGAAGTATTTTTTTATTTCATGTATATATGAAATTAGATACAAAGTTATGGGGATGGATACAGAACCAACATTTTTTAATCTCATACATTTTCAGGTGTAAAGCTGAATTAAGATTACGGCAAAGTTTGTTTAATAAACATCAACTCTAAACCCAAAGAATCAGATTTGTTAATCTCAGCATCTTTGAATTCAAGCAAGTTAAATGTTTTTAAAAATGGAAATTTTAATTTTGCTAGTTGCTTGAAAATTGACAATACTTAATTTTAGCCATAAGTTTTTTTAAGCAATAGAGCGTTAAGTGTTTAACAATATAATCAATGATATACTTCTTAAAAGCAAACTCTCATTTTGTCAATAGTGTTTCCAAAATGTTTTATTCATTATTATTTTTTTTTTTGAGTTGGAGTCTCATTGTGTCACTCACGGCCACCACAGCCTCGACCTGCTGGGCTCAGGTAATCCTTCCACCTCAGCCTTCCAAGTAGCCAGTATTAACAGGCATGCACCACCATGCCCGACTAATTTTTTGATTTATTGTTGAGATGAGTGCTTGCCAAGTTGCCCTGACTGGTCTCGAACCCACAGGCTCAGGTAATCCACTCGCCTCGGTCTCCCAAAGTGCTGGGATTACAGGCTGAGCCACCGGGCCTGGCCAAGAGATGAGTTTTTTAAGCAACTTTTATTTTTTTTGATTCAGAGTCTCATTCTGTCACTCAGGCTGGAGTGCAGTCGCACACTCACGACCACTCCAATGTCAACCTGCTGGGCTCAGGTCGCCTTCTGCCTCAGTCTTCCAAGTAGCTGGAACTGCAGGCACATGTCACCATGCCCTGCAGATTTTTTGATTTATTGTGGAGATATCTTGCCAAGTTGCCCAGGCTGGTCTTGAACCTGTGAACTCAGCCAGTCCTCTCACCTTGGTTTCCCAAAGTGCTGGGATTATAGGCATAAGCCACCATGCCCGGCCAAAAGATGTTTTCTACATTTTGTTTTCAGGAATGAGAGTTACAAGTTGAGTGGTATACAGTTTTTTTTTATGTATGTCCTCACACATTAATATGAGATTCAACCATTTACACTGAAGAAGTTCGGTGAGAAAAGTGCTACCCTATTGATACATTAGAAAGAGCAAGGCAGCATCATCAGCTTTCTTGGATGGTAAAATAATTCTTCACAGAGAAGATATTTGAGCTGCAGTCTTAAGAATGAGAAGGGCTTGGCAATTTGTTAAAGCGGAGAAGGTCATTTGGGGCTGACACCAGTATCTACATGGGCTTGTTAGTGTGAAACAACATACTCAGCAGAGCTGTACATATTTTCATGTGGCTAGAGGGCATAAGAAGTGAGGAAGAGGGCTTGTGAGCAGTAGGTAGGGATTTAACTAACACTAGAATAATGAAACAACACAAAGATATTAAAAAATGCACCTGAATCTACCAACATGAGTCAGTGATTTATTTTATCACAAGAGTATGTGACTTCCTTTGTTCTGCCTGATTTGATTTTGGTGATCAATGATCATATACATTGTTGTCAAGCAAGTCAAATTTGTCATCACAGACTAGTTTCAGCTATTGATTTGTTTTTTTCACCAATTCAGCTGGCCCACAGAATGTTTCAGAAAGGGCAACAAAAATAGAGCTTATTTCAGATTCAACATGCTTGTGTTGGAATTGTTTTTATATAATTTAGGCAACTCAATTCTTCTGTCCATCCTATTTTTAGAGTTAACAAATTTTTCAACCATTCCAAACACTTCTTTATTAATTGGGAAAAACAATGATTATTTAGACAGATGGCCTATTTAAGGAAAGTAGTTACTTTTAGATCCCTTGGGAAAGAGCCATCTGCTCTGATTGGGGGTTTGGGGCTTCCAGATGTTATCATTTCCCCATAACCTATGGAGTCCTTGTTACCCATTATTTCAACTATGCTATGGTACTCCTTAGGGAGAACAGGTGCTTTATATTATCCTTCCTATTAACACATGTAAAATGTGTAGGTACAGCCTAGTATACTGAGTTGAAGACAAAGTTCTTAGTTATATCTCCCCTGTTCCTTACTCATCCTCCCCTTTTGGTGCAAAGAATAAAACTACAGTTTTTTAGCTAGAGTGAAAAAAAAACAGTTAAAAAAGAAAAAAAAACTTGAAAAGATGTTTTCCAAAGAAGTTATAAAAATTGCCAATAAGTGCATGACAAGGTGCCCAATATCAATAATCATTAGGGAAATGCAAATCAAAACCACAATGAGATACCACCACACACCTTTAGGGTGTCTAATTTCAAGAAACAAAAAATAATTTTAAAAATTGCAAGTTTTGGGATTTGGCAAAGTTGTGGAGAATTTGAAATCCTTTTTCACTGTTGGTGGGAAAGTAAAATAGTGCCGTTTCTAAGAAAAACAGTATTACTGTTTCTCAGAAATTTAAAATAGAAATACTATATGATGTCGCAATTCCAATACTGGGTATATACCCCAAAGAATTGAAAGTAGACATTCAAATAGATATTTGAAGACCCATGTTCATAGTAACATTATTTGCAGTAGCCAAAGGTTGGAAGAAACTCAAGTATCTATTTATCTAGATGAATCCCTTCATCCAGATTAATGGATAAACAAAAATGTTTTGTATACTTTCAAGAGAATAACAATTAGCTTTAAAAAGGAAGGAAATTCTGACATACACTACAACCTGGATTAACGTTGAAGATTTATGCTAAGTGAGATAACCTGGTCATGAAAAGACAAATACTTTATAATTCTAGTTGCTTGGAGTAATCAAATTATCATAGAGACAAAAAAGTAGAATGGTGGTTTCTAGGGGTTGGAAGCAGGGAGGAATGTGAAGTTACTGTTTAACGGGTACAGTTTCAGAAAGGGAAGATTAAAAGTCTTGGAGATGGATGGTGGTAATAATTGCACATCGATGAGAATGTACTCAATGCTACTGAACTGTTTACTTAACATGGTTAAAGTGGTAAATTTAATGCTGTCTGTACGTTTGCATAATAATAAATAAACTACAGTGAACTTAGTTTGGATTTCTCTAAAATTCTCAAAAACTAACAGCCCAGTTTTTTTTTTCTTTTCTTTACTTTATTGTAAAGATGTGGGGTACAAGTTAGGATTAGGTGCATAAGTAGTTCCCATGGAGGTGAAGTTGGAACCTCCAACTGGTTCTCACTTCCCCTGGTTTAGGATCAGGTACCCTGAGTGATGTTATGTTCCCTCCCCATTCCCCCCCTGCAGTGTCCCACGCAGTTCTAACTCACATGCCGTGCTGCACTTTTCCTTCTCAGCCTAGCAAACATTCATAACACTTGTTGTATTTTCTTAACCTTTTATATTTCCTCACTCTCATAAAAGTTGTTCAATGTATAATAGTCTTCTATACAGTGAAAAATACCTAAATCTCATTATCCCCATAGCTTTTAAATTTTTACTGATGGATCATGGATGAAACCACATTATAAGAGCTAAACAAGGAAGATACCAGTGGAATCACAACAATTAAGAGAACACATAAACAAGCAAAATTGAGAGAACATAAAACCAGACTTCAGAGTATGGTGGGAGGTCTGTGTGACTAATCACAAGCAGAAGTCTGCAGAAGTTCAGAGAACTAAATGAGAATTTGTATTGTACTAATACTAGGACATGGAGAAGACAATGGTGAGCTTTCCCATATAACTTGAAAGACCCCAGGTAAAAATATAAATAGGTATATTTTAAAAATCAAATTTGAACTATTAAATTCACAAAAGTCACTATGTATGTTAATGCAGGGGTTCCCAACTCACAGACCCTGGACTGGTACTGGTCCATAGCCTGACAGGAATCAGGCACACAGCAAGAGGTGAGAAGCAGGTGAGCAGAGCTCCGTCTGCTTTCATATTAGCAGCCGCATTAGATTCTCATGGGAGTGCGAACCCTATTGTGAATGGCATATGCAGGAATCTATGAGAATCAAATACCTCATGACTAGAGAATAATAATCTAATACTCCTTATAAGAATCTATGCCTGGTGATTGATGACCCCACTCCCTCCATTCGTGGAAAAATTGCCTTCCACAAAACCGGTTCCTGATGCCAAAAATATTGGAGACTGCTGCATTAATGCACACTCCTTTATAAAAATAAATAATCCAAGTAAGGGTAAGGCACTAAATGCAACATGTATGGCTTACAATAGTTAAAATTCGAATAAATGTAAATGCTCAGTTGTGATAATAATTATTATATTATATATACTACAGCAACATGATACAATTCACATATAGTAACGTGAAAAATATTGCAAAATGAACATATATACTAAAATTACAATCATGTTAAAATACATAAGTATAAAACTTAAAAAACAACTGTCAATAAATGAAAATGCATGCATTTTTGCTCATCTCATAAACTTTATGTTATAATTCCATATCAGTTTAATAAGGAATTTATGTCTTTAAAGAGGCATTAAGTTAATAGCTCTTATTTATACATTATTTTATCTTGGTAATATCTGGCAAATGTGAAAAATAAGTATTGTTATCTACACTAAAGGAGGAGGGAGGGGGTGAAGGAAGAGGGAGAAGAAGAAGAGGAGGAAGAGAAGGAGAAGGAGTTAAGGTGATTAAACTGGTCACACAGTTAGCAAGTAGAAGATTCAGAATTTAAAAACTGGTTGATCTGCCTCTGAAACTCATTTTTACTCTACACCATGCTTTCTTCATGTTCTACCCCTGCTGTCTCCATACCTTGGTGCTCCATGTAATTTTTCCAGGGCACCATCTTTCATTTTCAGTGAAGAAGGACAAGCAGACATATCCTTGAACGTAAAAGCTCTTAAGCATCCCCAGGTCTCCCTCACTCCCCCTGCCTGCCATATAGCCCTCTTTTCCTTTTTCATGTGAGTATTAATATTTTCTGATAGTTCAAAACAGTAGCCACTCAAAGCTCGTCCTTTTTCTCTCAGTGACATTTTATCTATTTATTTATTTTTTTGAGTTGGAGTCTCACTCGGTCGCCCAGATTGGAGTGCAGTGGCCGCTCCCGGCCACCGCAGCCTCAACCTGCGGGGCTCCAGCGATCCTTCCGCCTCAGCCTTCTGAGTAGCCGGAATTACAGGCATGTGCTACCATGGCCGGCTGATTTTTTGATTTATTGTAGAGATGAGATCTTGCTGCCCAGGCGGGTCTCGAACCCGCGGGCTCAGGCAATCCACTCACCTCAGCCTCCCAAAGGCGCGGGATTACAGGCTGAGCCACTGAGCCCGGTTCTCAGTGACATTTTAAAAGTTGTGTGAAGAAAGTGTGTTACCCTCAAAATATGTTCTCTCGTGCTGAAATAATGTTAGACTCATAAAAGTGGCAAAAATAGTACAGAGGTCTCTCTATTTCTCTCATCAGATACTGCTAATATTAACATCTGACATACCATAGTAACATTGATGGCAAGCATATATACAATGCTATTAATTAAACTAAAAATCATGTCTAATTTTCACCATCTTTCCCACACATTGTCTTTCTATTTCAAGATCTGATCCAGAATTCTACATTGTTTTTGGTTAAATTATTTTTATTTAGACTCTTCCAATCTGCAACAGTTTCTTAATTTGTATTTATTTTTATGATCTTGATACTTATGAATAGAACCACTAATTAATTATTTTGTAGGAAGTCCTTCAATAGAAGTTTGTCTTTTTTTATTATTATTTGACAGAGCTTATGAATCTTTGGCATAAATAGCACAGAAATGACAATGTGTTCTCATGCTGGTGATGTTACCTTCAATCAGTTTGTTAAAATGTATTTTGCTGAGTTACCATCTTTAGTTAATTAATATCTTGGAGTAGACAGCTTGAAACTAAAATAATATCTTGTTCTCAAACTTTCACCCACCCTCTTAGCATCCATTGATAGATCTTGATAGCAACAATTGTTTCTGTGAAATTTGCCTATTGGTGATTTTCTACTGAAATGCAATTTGAATCTGCAATAGGTAAAGTGTGCCTACATGGTTAAAGAGCCTTTTTTTCCCCTTCCTCATATCCTCAGTGTCTGTAGAGAATATAAAGGTACCTCTTAATATTGTTATTTCCCTTAATCATCATTGGATTCCAGGAAAAATTGCTACTTAATTTCAATCAATAATGCTGCTTCACTTTTCTTACCCATGTCATATAATTTGGAACTAGACAGGAATGAGTAAAAAATAAGGCTCTGTACTCTGAACCATTGTGAATCTATTTCCTGTACAAATTCGAACACTGGAGGAAAACATCAGCAGTATTATTTCAATATGACAGATGTCAACAATCAAAAAAAACCCATTGATTTTATTAGATATCCTCACATTTGGACCTTTAATAAAACAAAATTGATTATATGTAAGAAAAATCTCTTCTGTAAAACAAAGGTTCTGTTTGTTTTATTATTGTCTACCCTATTTTCAACAGTTATTTTTTCAAAAGAATCATACTAATAGATTGACATACTGTGTTCCACTTAAACCAGAGGAAAAATTTATCTCAAGAAAAATTTTGAGAATTAAGTGACCAAAATCTCTCATCTTCCCATTCCATTAAGAATAGAGGATTAGTTGAGGCAATTCATGGAACAATCTTGGCTATGTCTTTATGTTTATACATGTCCTAGGGCAAGTCTTTACTTTCTTAGATTTCAGGTTCTCTGAAACTGAAGACAGGCAGACAAATTGTCCCTAAGATGTCACATTTCATAGAACTTTCAAACTATTATTTTCTCTAATTGATATAGATAAGCCATAAATTATACAGTTAAGCAAAGTTATTAATTTTTATGAATAAATTTTAATGAATTTTATTTGTTAATAATACTCCCTGTTATTTTATCTACCTACTTGTCAGAAATAAACTCTTATAATGTACATACAAATAGGTATATTTTACCAGTTGCTTATCATTTACATATTAAATATCTCACAAATTACATGAAGAAAGCAATCACGGTACATTCATTACTGTTTTTGTTTGTTTGTTTGTTTGTTTGTTTTTGAGTTGGAGTCTCACTCTGTCGCCCAGACTGGAGTGCAATGGCCGCTCCCGGCCACCGCAGCCTTGACCTGCTGGGCTCCGGCGATCCTTCCGCCTCAGCCTTCCGAGTAGCTGGAATTACAGGCATGCACTACCACGCCCGGCTGATTTTTTTGATTTATTGTAGAGATGAGGTCTCGCTGCCCAGGCGGTCTCGAACCCACGGGCTCAGGCAATCCACTCACCTCAGCCTCCCAGAGGCGCGGGATTACAGGCTGGGTCACCGAGCCCGGCTTCATTCATTACTGTTTTAAACATATACGAAGCATACATAGTATATTTTGTTTCAATTTACATTTGTTTTTCAATTTGTGTATACCAAAACAATCTTAAGCAAAATTATAGAGTAAGCAAAACAATACTATTATGCAAAGTTATTATATAGTTATCTATTGAAGCTAGGATCTTTATCTTAGCTGTCTCTGTATTTTCAGAGCTTACTCAGTACTGTCATGGTGGGCATTCTGAATATGTTTTGTTGAACTCAATGGAACTGAATAGAACTGAATGCAAGATCATCCCTGGTTAGGGAAAAGAGACCTAGACATGGAAATAGAGAAATTGATATCAAATCTTAACTCAGACACTCAAAAACTATGTCACAGAACCACTTACCTGGTCTTCAATTTTTGACCAAAAGAAAAGATTCTTTAAAACGTTTTCTTGTAGAGTTGCTGTGCAGATTAAGTGATGAAATATTGAACTTTCTCTCTTATGATAAAATATCTTCCCATAATATGAGAAGGTGCCCACTAATGAACCAGAAAAACAAAGAATTTCTGGATTATACAATGTAAATGAGAGTAGATCAAAAGCATCACCAGAAAGGGAAAAATAAGCTTTCATAACACTCCAAGTTCTAAGTAAAAAAATATTCTATTTTTTAAAGCTTAATATGCCATAAACATTTTCTTTTTGAAGCAACCATTAGCTCTACCACAGAAAATCCTCTTGTTCAGGAATTAGGATCTGAAGAAAGAGAGTACATCTGGACCTTCCAAATAAACAAAAAGAGGAAAAAAGAGTTGTGCCCATAAAAGACATTTACTAAATTACAAACCACCTTCTTATTTTAGGAGTAGATGGAAGCCCAACTTGTTTGCTATGTAACACATAAGTCAAACTAAGTAGTTGATGTGTCATGCAAACTCTTAAAATTCACTTTTCATTTTCCCCCAGGGGTGGAAAGTGTTGGGAAAATAGACCTATACACCTGCAGAAGATACAGTATCAGTAGGAACATCAGTTGATCTGCCTGACTGGTAGTAGTGTGAAACTTCTGCGGGGGGGGGGAGGGTTACACCTTATCAACAAGGATACCTGCCTAATGAACATTTATATACCTAACGCTGAATTGTATCCCATACCTTTAAAATTAAAATAAATAAATAAATTATATGTGCTGGATTATTCATTCAAAATTGAACCAGAAAAACAAAGAATTTCTGGAATATACAATGCAAACAAGAGTAGACTTAGAGCCTGAATAGCCACCTTCTCTATAAAGAAGCACGAGAGAGATTTATTTGGAATTTAAAATATTATTACCAGAATAAAACTGTAATAGAATGGTAAACAATGAATTAATGGAGCAATATACCTCACTAGTAATCTCAAATATGGTTGTGAGAAAAATTCCTAAAATTTAGAACAAGAAAACAAGAATGGAAAATATGAAAATATTAAAGGATATAGATAATTAATATATGTAATAGTTCTAGTAAGAAAGAATGAGACAATTATTAACAATGCGATATGTGTATTTTCCTGATATAAAACATCTTAAAAATTTATTACTTTCAAGATGCATAAATTCACTTCATTCTATACAAAAAAATGAAATAAACAATATGCTAGATAAGTCATAAATCAGTGATAATGATAACACTGCAAGGAAGATAAAATTGGTTATCTACAAATGAATGAAAATTATTGTCATGACTTCCAATCATCACACTCAAAGATAGAAGATAATGTAAAATTTTCTTTAAATTTCTGAGAAAATTATTTTGTTCTATATTCAGTAAAACCAGCAATTAAATACTGAGTTTATGTGCTTATATGTGTCTTATATGTGTCTTACATATTCTTCATATTTGAAAAATTACTGAAGCCCTTATGGCATAAGACTAGAAAAGAAAAACAAACAAAAAAAGTTAAAATGAAATATCACAGAAAAAAATCTGTAGTTGAATATGGCCCATGAGACATCAAAAAATCATGAAAGGAATTGAAAGACATTCCAATTCACCTTGAAGATTGGAAAGTTCTTTTTCAAGCAGTACATGTTTAGTGACACAGGGTTTTTACTTTTCTGTATAAGCACACTGCTTATTCCACACTTCTATTTACATTGTGCATTAAAAGTGTCTTACAAACTCGTTGTCTGCAGAAACATTTATAGCAACCTGGATTAATGTATAAACTTTATAACTGTTCCAAAATTGACTGTTAACTCTGTCTGTTCAGTTATATTAGAACAATTAATTTTGCAGCAGTGAAACCCCACTCTCCATAAGCACTTTCCCTCCTCCCCCGGTGTGACATTTCTTTTTGGAGATCTGATCTGTCAGCATTTTTACAATATGAGTATTTCAATCAAATCAGATGAGATAAAAGAAGCAATTTCTTTTGAATTCAGTGAAAAGAAAAACACTCTAGAAGAAGAAAAGCTTTATAATTATAGTCAATGAAGTACCTGCTACTATGAAAAGGACAAGATAAATCCACTCATGCTTCATATACAAAGAAAAATATAAAGTAATAGAAGTGAATATAAATTATTTCTTTCACAAAAAAGTACCCCAAATTTCTTTGGTATTATTTTACATCTGATGTGAGATGGAGTATTTGTAACAGACATCTATGGCTTTAAGTTTAGGATTATCTATATGTAAACATTAATTCTATTTTCATAAATCTGGATTTATTTTTCTAGTTAAGGTATTATAGAGAAAATATCTCAAAAGAGAGACCATACTGGCTTGTATCATCACTTTCAATTGCCATATTTAAAATTTTAATCCCTGTCACTTGTGTCTCAAATACCATGATGGGGGATAGTTAAAATATGTTGTATTATATTCATATTACTGCTTCAACAAATTATTATAAAATTCATGGCTTACAACAATGAAAGTGTATTATCTTATAGTTCTATCCAAAAGAAATCTAATACAGGTCTTATTAGGCTAATATCAATGTGTCAGCACAGTTGTGTTCTTTTCTGGGAAGGTCTTAAGCAGGTCTTTTCTCTCCTCCTCTGTCTTAAAACAGCAGCATTGCATCTCTAACCATTCTTGCACAGATATCTTTCACTCTGACCTCTGCTAGTAAAGGGTCTCTACTTGTAAGGAGATATTGATTAGATTGGGTCCACCTTGATGAACCATGGCAATCTGCCCATCTTAAAGTCCTTAACCTTAGTCACATCATGAAGTCTCTTTTGTCATGGTCACAGGTTCTGGGGATTAGGATTAGGATGAGAGCCATTTTCTTCCTATCACAGGTGGCTTTGTCTGAAAAGACTTCATCACTACCAAGGGCATTTCCTTTTTTTCTCTTTGATTTTTTGTCTTCTCTGACCTACATTTTTAAATATCTTTTGAATTGCTAATTGTGACCATTTGTTTAACCATTTGATCAATCCCTTTTTCCCAATTTATTTTTTTTATTTTTTGAGTTGGAGTCTCACTCCATCACCCAGGATGGAATACAGCGGCCACTCACCGCCACCCCAGCGTCAAACTGCTGGGCTGGGCTCAGGTGATCCTTCCACGTCAACCTTCCAAGTAGCCAGAACAACAGACACATGCTACCACGCCCGGCTGATTTTTTGAGTTATTGTAGAGATGAGGTCTTGTCAAATTGCCCAGGCTGTTTTCGAACCCCGAGGGCTCAGGCAGTCCCTTCACCTCCCCTCCCAAATTGCTGGGATTACAGGCTTGGGCCACTGCACCCTGCTTCCTTTTCCCAGTTTCTATCTTCCGGTGGCTGACAATGAATATGAACTCAAATTATTGTGGACCCTTTTGATTGCAGGGTTCCCCGAGAAACAGAATGTGAGATGGAGAATAAATTGCAGGATATTTGTTAGAGTGTGGCTCTGGGATCATCATTATGGAAGAGAAGGGAAAGAAACAACAGTATTGAGCAAAGGACAAGATCAGTCTTAACTGAAGCCTTGAATGACTAAATTGGTGGAGGAGTTTTCTAGAACCAAGATGTCCCTATATCTAAAGTTATCCTGTGTTGCACTAAGAAAACCAGGTCTTTATGCTATGGATGCTGTGAGTCATTAAAAGCAAGTTACCCACCAGAAAGTGAGGCAATCTCCATGACCCAGGGTAATCTACTAGAGAGGGCTGGCAGCTAAGGAGCCATCAGGCAGCAGAACTCACAGCCACTGAAGTAAGTCCTCAGAGGAGATCTGGGAGATTCATCATATTATCTGCTACTTAGCTCTGATCTTGTCTGCATGTACTCTTACAATGTATGTTTTCTCTATTTCTGTGATTATGGTATTTGCCCAAGACCCCTCATACGGCTGTCATTCACAATTGTTTTTTTTTTTTTTTTGGTTTCATAATCAGTATTTTTTATTATCGTTTTGTAGGGTACAGTTAAGGGTTAGGTGTACAATTACGTTTCATTCAGGCACCCTATTGATAAGAGGTGTTTTCCCAGTCCCAGATAGATATTAGCTACTGTTAATCCCATCCCCCCCCATAATTTCCCAGTACCATCAGTCATTTTCTTATAGTATTACATTGGATGTTCAAGGTCCATTATATGAGTGAAAACATGTGATATTCTGATCTTTGTTTCTGTGAGAGGTCACTCAGTATTATAGACTCTAGTTCCATCCAGGTAGCTGCGAAATCCATGATTTTGTTCTTTTTCATGGCTGCGTAGTATTCCATCGTGTATATGTACCACATTGTTTTAATCCAGTCCTCTTTTGATGGGCAGCATGGTTGTTTCCAGGTTCTTGCTATTGTGAATAACGCTGCGATAAACATACGTGTACAGGTATCTTTTTTATAGAGTGATTTGTGTTCTTCAGGGTATATTCCCAGTAGGGGGATTGCAGAGTCATAAGGAAGGTCAATATTTAGAGCTTTCAGGAATCGCCACACTGCTTTCCACAGAGGTTGCACTAGCTTACACTCCCACCAACAGTGTAGAAGTGTTCCCTTTTCACCACAGCCTCTCCAGCAGCTGTTATTTTTTGAGTTGTTGATAATTGCCATTCTGACTGGAGTTAGGTGATATCTCAGTGTGGTTTTGATTTGCATCTCCCTGATGATTGCTTGTGTGTTTATGTATACCACACCTCCATTTTACCAACTCTCTTTTATCCTTCCCAGTTGCATTTTACCCTTCGGCTAATAAATACTACCCATCAGTCCTGTCTTGAACCTTGAAAGACTGGAATGAATTGTGTGGAGCTAAAGAATGCAATTTTTCTTGCACAGAACTGCCAGTTTCCACAAAAACTCAGCTTTCAGTTTATCCACAGAATGAGGGGATAAGAGGGAAGTCATTTTTTTTAGATTCCTAAGCTACACACAAATGAGAACTACAGTTGAGAATTATCAATCCCTTTTTCATTATTCTGTCCAGTGTCACAGGGGTGGATTACAATCTAAACTCCATGAATTGCCTAGTTTAGTGATGTATGGCAAAAAAAAAATCTTAACTGCAGTGAATGTTGGTTTCTTCACTTGCAAATTGTAGATAATATTAACTCTTGCAGGGTTGTTTATGTGTTGAAAACCATAGTGATACAAGATCTTTAGTACTAGGGGTGGCATATAATTTTTGTTCAGAAAGCATTAATCGTTTTCCCTCTTTTTCTCGGCTATTAATAGATTTTTTAATAGACTTTCATCCCTCTTTCTTATAGCTCTATTCCTCCCCTATGGTCATAGTCCTCCTTATGTATTTAGAATATGATCATAAATATAGAAATATGCTATTTAGATACATTTTAACTCATGAAGTAAAAATGATTTAATAATAAACAACTATTTTAGGAAAACTGAAGCATATGTTATGTTTTTTCCTACATTATTATAGGTCTAAATGTAGTTTTATTTTCAGTAACATAAATACGTTTTATAAATAACTTAATTAGAAGCTAAATTTATTTTTTTAGTTGAAAAATGAAATTATATGTATTTACTCTGTCCAACATACTGTTCTAAAGTATATACACACACAGTAGAATAATTAAATCAGGCCAATTAACATGTACATTATCTCACATAGTTATTATTTTGTGGTGAGGACACTACATATACTCTCTTAGGATCTTCTGAGAATTCACTATCACCAAGTCACATAATAGATCTTTTGAACTTATTCATACTGACATAAATTTTGTATCCTTTGACACTTCCCCAATTCCCCAATCCCAAAAAGCTCTAGCCAGCCAAAATCATCATTCCTCTCTCTGTTCTGATGATATCAACCTTTTTAGCTTCCACATACTACTAAGATCATGCAGTATGTGTCCTTCTCTGTCTGGCTTATTTCAATTAATATAATGCCCTCCAAGTTATCCATGTTGTCATAAGTGACAGGATTTTCTTATTTTTTTAAAGGTTAAATAGTATTTTCCTGTGTATATAAGCTGTTTTTTTTTCTTTATTCATAAAATAATTGACGGACATTTAGGTTGATTCTATATCTTGACCATTGTGAATAATATTGTAATAAACATGGAAGTACAGATATCTCTTTGATACACTTAATTAATTTCTTTTGGCTATAGACCCAATTGTGGGAGTGCTGAATCATATGGTGGTATTATTTTTAATTTTTAAAGGAAACTTTATACTGTTTTCCATAAATACTGTACTAACTTAGATGCCCACCAACAGTGTACAAAGTTTCCCTTTTCTCCATAACCTTGCCAACATATGTTATCTTTATCTTTTTGAAAGTAGCCATTCTAACAGATGTTAGGTAATATATCATTGTGGTTTTATTATATATTTACTTGATGTACTGCACTCTAGTCAGGGTGACAGAGTGAGACTCCAACTCAAAAAAAAAAAAAGAAAAAAGACAAATACAAAAAAGAAAAATCAATTTACACTAAATACTTTTTCTATTCCTGGAATCTCTATTCTGTGTCCTTTGGTCTATATGTCATACCAGTGCCATGCTGTTTTTGTTACTATAGCTTTGTAGTATTTGTATTTTGAAGTCAGGAAATGTGATTCCTCCAATTTTGTTCTTTTTTCTCAAGATTACTTTGGTTATGTAGGGTCTCTATGTGGTTGCAAACAAATTTTAGAATTTTTTTTATTTCTGTGAAGAATGTCATTGGTATTTTGATAAGGATAGCATTGAATCTATAAATCACATTGGAAAATATGGACATTTTAATAATATTAATTATTCCAGTCCATGAACTTGAGACATTTTTTCCATTGTGTCTTCTTCAAATTCTTTGTAGTTCTTGTTATTTTTTAGAGAGACAACATGTCTCTCTGTCGCCCAAGCTGTAGTGTTGTGGTAGAATCATAGCTTACTGCAGCCTCAAATTCCTGGGCTTAAGTGATCTTCCCACTTCAACCTCCTGAGTGAGGTCTGTGCTGCACAGGATAATTTTTTAAATGTTTTTGTAGAAATGAGGTTTTATTATGTTGCCCAGTCTGTTCTCAAATTTCTGGACATGAATCATCCTCTCACCTTGGCCTCCCAAATCTTCTTTAGTTTATTTTACCAATGTTTTATAGTGTTCAGTGTAAGGATATCTTGTCTCCTTGGTTAATGTATTTCTAAGCCTTTTATTTTACTATAGTTATATTAATGAAATCATTTTCTTGATTTATTTTCAGATACATTACTATTAGTGTATAGAAACTCTGCTGGTTTTACTTTTTGTTGATTTTTGAATCCTGCAACTTTATTTGATTTATTTCTAATTTTTTTTTTTTTGGTTGAGTCTTTAGGGTTTTTTAAATAAAAGATCAGGATATAAGCAAATAGGAACAATTTAACTTTCTTGTTTCAATTTAATTGTCTTTTTTTTCTCTTGTATAATTTCTCTAGCTAGGATCTTCAAAAACATATTAAATAGAAGTGGTGAGACTGGACATCCTTTTCTTGATCCAGATCTTAGAAAAAGAGCTTTCAACTTTTTCTTATTTAGCTTGATTTAGCTTTGATTTTGTAATATGTGACCTTTATTATATTGAGGAATATTTCTTCTCTGGCTAATTTGTTGAGAGTGACTTATCATAAAAAAGATGTGACAATTTGGTAAATGATTTTCCTGTGTAGATTAAGATAATCACATAAATTTTGTCCTTCATTCTGTTAATGTGATATATCACATTTATTGACTTATTATATTGAACCATACTTGAATCCCTGGAATGAATTCCATTTGACCATTGTGAAGGGTTAAGTGCCTGTTGAATTCAGTTTGCTAGTATTTTGCTGAGAAATTTGCATTTATATTCACTAAGGATATTGACTGTAGTTTTTTTTTTTTTTAAAGATAATAGCAAATTTTGGTCCTTGTGTCAGAGTAATGCTGGTATTGTAAAACAAATTTGAAATTATTCCCTTAAATTTTAATTTTTGGAAGACTTTTAGATGACTTGGTATTAGCTTTTTTAATTTTTTTTTAGTTTTTCTTTGATTGGAGACTTTTTATTACTGGTTCAATCTCCTTACTCATTATTGGTCTGTTAAGATTTTCCATTTCTTCTTAGTTCCATCTTAGTCAGTTTTATTGTCAAAGAATTTATTTTTTTCTAGGCTATGCAGTTTGTTGTTGTATAATTTTTTTAATAGTTTTTATGATAATTGTATTTCTGTTGTATCCATTATAATGTTTCCTTTTTCATTTCTGATTTTGTTATTTGTCTTTTCTATTTTTTTAGTTTAACTAAAGATTTGACAATTTTGTTTATCTCTTTGAAAAGCCTACAACTTTTAGGTCTGTTGTTATTTTCCATTGTTTTTCTAGTCTCTATTCCACTTATTTCTTCTCTGATACTTATTATTTATTTTATTATATTAACTTCGTTTAGATTTTTTTGTTTGTTTTTTGATTGTTTGTTTGTTTGTTTTCCCCCAGTTGGCTTATTTGAGAAATATCTCAAATATCTTCCACATTAGCTAGCTTATTTGAGATATTTCTTTTTTCATTAAGGCATTTATTCTTTCAAATATCTATTCGAGTTACTTTTTCCAGTATCCCATAGGTTTTGATATGCTGTGTTTCCAGATTTATTTGTTTCAAGGCATTTTTTAAATTCCTCAATTGACCACTTGTTTGTTTGCTTGTTTTCTTTTGGCAGAATCATGTTGTTTAATTTCCATGTATTTGTAAATTTTCTAAAGTTCTTTCTGTTTGATTACTAAGTTTTATATTTGTAGATACACACACACACACACACACACACACACACACATTTATATTCACAGTGATCAAAAAAGATATTTGATAATTTTTTTAATTTTCTTGAGTTTGTTAAGACTTGTTTAGTAGCCTAAAATATGATCTACCCTGGAGAATATTCCATGTTCAGTTGAGAAGAATGTGTATTATACAGTTGTAGTATGGCATGTTCTGCATATGTCAGTTATGTCCATTTGATCGAGAGTATCGATGATGTCCCATGCTTCTATATTGGTCTTTTGTATGGATAATACATCCATTACTGAAAGTGAATATAATTATAGTATTGCAGTCTATCTCTTCCTTAATATCCATTCATATGAAGGGGACCCAAAACAACCCAGAATTTCTTTGAAAAAATAATTGTGTATTTATTCTTATCTGTTTAAACTTCAGTCACCTTCAAAGTATTTTCTATGTGATGAAATACACCTACCAAGATGTTCTTTGCACTGCTCAGAACAATTTTTGAACTCATCGATGTTGATGCCTTTTAGTGCTTCTGCTGTTTTTGGTTTCACCTCTTTCACATTGGCAAAATGTTTTTCTTTGAGGATTTTTTTCATCCATGGAAGGAAACGAAAAGTCTCTCAGGGTGAGATAAGGTGAATAGTAAATGTGGGGAATGGGGATCATGCCATTATTTGTCAAAAACTGCTTAAAATTCAGCATAATGTGAGTAGGTGCATTGTCATGGTAGAAGAACCAGTCACCTGTTTGCCACAACTCAGGACATTTCTCCTGCAAATCCTGATGCAACCATCTCAAAACTTCCAGATAAAAACTTTGGATAAGTCGGGCTCAGTAGCTCAGCCTGTAATCCTGCACCTTTGGGAGGCTGAGGTGAGTGGATTGCCTGAACCCGCGGGTTCGAGACCTGCCTGGGCAGCGAGACCTCATCTCTACAGTAAATCAAAAAATCAGCCGGGCGTGGTAGCGCATGCCTGTAATTACGGCTACTCGGAAGGCTGAGGCAGGAGGATTGCCGGAGCCCAGCAGGTCGAGGCTGCGGTGGCCAGGAGGGGCCACTGCACTCCAGTCTGGGCGACAGAGTGAGACTCCAACTCAAAAAAAATAAAATAAAATAAAATAAAAACTTTGGGTAACTGTTTGATCATGAGGAACAAATTTTAAGTCTACTACTAGGGGCCCACTCTCAAAAATACAATTCTGAATTTTGAGGGGCGTCTCCCCTTGCACTTACTCTACATATTTACGTGTCTAATGTTGGGTTCAAATATAGGTACAATTGTTACATTCTGTTGAATTAATTACTCTCTCATTATATAATGACCTTATTTGACTTTTTTTTAACAGTGTTTGACTTAAAGTCTATTATGTCGTTACTTTTGCTGTCTTTTAATTTTCATTTGCATGGAATATTTCTTTCCATTCCTTCAGCTTCAGTTTATGTGTGCATGTACTGATGAATTGAATCTCTTATAGGCAAAATATAATCGGGCCTTGTTTTTTTTTGTTTTTTTGGTTTTTTTCATTCAACCACTCTGTGACTTTTGATGGGAAAATAAAATCCATTTACATTCAAGATAATTATTGGCAATATATTATTACAACTACCATTTCATTCATTGTTTTCTAGTTGTTTTTGTCTTTAATGCCTTACTTTGTAACTAAGCAATTTTCTGTAGTGTTAGATTTTTTTCCTTGTTTTAATTTTAGTGCATTTACTATAAATACATTGATATATGCTTTGTGGTTAGCATGAGGCTTACAAAAACATATTAAAATTATATCAGGTTATTTTAAGCTGATAAAGAATATTTCAACAACCTCTACACTATTACTCCACTCTCCTCATTTCACATTTTGAATTTTTTTTTTTTTTTGGAGTTGGAGCATGGCTAAAACCTGAATTTTTGTACACAAATTCTCTCTTCTGCTTTATCAATCCTACTATTGATCCTTCAGTTGCATTTTATAACATTTAAAGTATTTTTTCAACTCCAAGATTTGTTTGTTTGTTTAGCTTACTATTGAATTTCTCATTTGGATTACATATATTCTTCCTTATTTCTTGGAATACTTCCTCTGTATTATGTTTAACTTTGCTGTTTTCTTAAAACAGTTATTTTGAATCCTTTGTTGGATTGTTTATATATCTCCATCCCTTTAGGGTCAGTCTCAGGCACCTTATTTTGATTTTTGATATGGTTGCGTTTCCCTGATTATTCTCATTGCTTGAATTAATGTCTGTATATTTGGAAGATTTTCCACTCATTCCAGACTGTAGAAATCTACAAATGGCTTTGTCTGGGAAAGACTTAAGGTAACCATGGAGCTGCAGTACACAAGTCTCCTGGGGCAGCTACAACCAACATGGCCCTGGTGTACACCAAAAACCCAGGGCCTACTGCAGCCAGCACAGTGCTGAGTGAATCCCAGAGACTCTGAAATTTGCCAGCTACTGAAAGTTTTCCAAAGCATCAATCCACTGAAGGTGGTGCAATGGTTTTACAGGCCTGGCATCAAGTTAGTCATGCAAGACTAAAACCTTAGGAAATGTAGTCCTGCTTGATATCAAGGAAGGTATAGAAGTTAAGTCCATGCCTTCTGACCTAAAGGATAGGTCATGTTGTCTGCCCAGTGCTGAGTTTTACTAAGGCTGGCCCAGTATTGGGGTCCAAGACAAAGACCTGAGCTCATATTCCCCTCTTTCTCCTAAGTGGATGGTATCTGTCTACATGCTGTGCTTTCTGGAGTTGAAGGATGAATAATGTGAATGATGTAAAATTGTCCCTTTCCACCTTCTTCCATGCATTCTTTTTCTTAACTTTTTACTTTTAAGTACCACGGATTCACGATAGTTATACACATTTAGGGGACACATGTGATATACAAGGATATAATGTAAAAGGATCACATCAGGGTAACTGAGATATATATCACCTTAAGTATTTATCACTTCTTCATATTAGAAACATTTTAGTTATTTTGAAATGTAAAATAAATTATTATACACCACAGTCATCTTACTGTGCTACTGAATACTAGATTTTATTTCAAAAGGTATAAGAAATCTAATTATTGGCAAGTATAGTCCTACAACTGCCATTTCATTAATTGTTTTCTAGTTGTTTTTGTCTTTAATTTTTGTACCCATTAGCCTTCATCCCTTTATTCCTTTCTCTCCACTACCTTTTCTAGTCACTGGTAAGTACCATCCTACTCTCTATCACCATGAGTTTTGGGTTTTTGTTTTTGTTTTTGTTTTTTTTTAGCCTTTAAGTATTAGTGAGAACATATTATATTTGTTTTTCTGTGCCCAGCTTATTTCACTTAACATGGTGTCCTCCAGTTCCATTCATGTTGTTGGTAATCTTAGAATTTTTAAAAAATGTTTATGGCCAAATAATATTCCAACAGTATATGTACTGAATTTTCTTTATCTACTCATCATTTGATGAACACTAAGGTTGAGTCCATATCTTAGCTATTGTGAATAATGCTGTAATAAACATGGGAGTGCAGATGACTCTTTATCATACTTATTTACTTTCTTTGATACATATATACCCAGCAGCCGGATTGCTGAATCACATGTTAGTTCTATTTTTTACATATTTTCCAAAACTTCCATACTGTTTTCCATAGTCACTATACTAATTTACATTCCCACCAACAGTGTATGCCAACATTTATTATGGCCATATTTTGAATAAAAAAACATTTCACAAGGAAAGATAATGTCTCCTTGTAGTCTTGCTTTGTATCTCTGATTGTTAGTGATATTGAACATTTTCTGACATGCTTGGACATTTGCATGTCCTATTTTGAGAAATGTCTATTCACATCTCTTGCCCACTTTTAATTGAAATATTTTCCCATTTAATTATTTTAGCTTCTTGTACATTCTATTTATTATTCTTTTGTCAGATGGGTATTTTCAAATATTTTCTGTCATTCTGTGGGTTGTCTCTTCACTTTGATTATTCTCTTTGCTAAACAGAAGCTTTTTTCTTTGACATGATCCTATTTGTCCATTTTTGCTTTGGTTGCCTCTGCTATTGAGGTCTTACTAAAGGAATCTTTACCCAAATCAATGTCCTGTAATATTTCTTTAATGTTTTTTTCAAGTAGTTTTGTAATTTCTCATCTTAGGTTTAAGTCTTTATTCCATTTTGATTTTGTTTTTGTACATGGTGAGAGATAAGGACTAGTTTCATTCTTTTATTCATATGACTATCCAGCTATCTCTCTATTGAAAAGACTGTCCTTTCCCTAATGTGTATTATTGACACCTTTGTTAAAAATGAGTTGATTGTAAATGTGTAGATTTATTTCTGGGTTCTCTATTCTCTTCCATTGGTTTATGTTTCTATTTTTCTATGCCAGTATCATGCTGTTTGAATTACCATAGCTTTGTAATATAATTTGAAGTCACATAATATTATTCCTACAGCTTTTTTCTTGATTCTCAGAATTGTTTTTGCTATTCTGAATCTTTTGTAGTTTCATATAAATCTTAGGGTTTTTTTAATGTCTGTAAATAATATATTTTGTATATTAATAAGGATGACACTAAATCTGTAAATTCCATTGTATAGTATGGCTATTTTTACAATTTTGATTTTTCCAATTCTGAACATGGACTGTCTTTCCATATTTATGTGTTTCCTTCAGTTTTCTTTACCAATATTTTATATTTCATTGTAGTGCTCTTTCACTTATTTGGTTAAATTTATTCCTAGATACTTTATTTTATTTGTAGCTATTTTAAGTAGGACTGCTGCTAAGTTTATTTTTCAGATTATTTATTCTTGGAATTGTAGAAAGGCTACTGATTTTTGCATGTGATTTTCAACCTATTACATGAAAGTAAACAAATGCCCTTTAATAACCACTGGGTCAATGAAGAAATTAAGAATTTTTTAAAATTATTGAAACAAATGGAAATGGAAATCCAATACACCAAAACCTGTAAGATAGAGCAAAATCAGTACTAACAGAAAAATTTTTAGAGATAAACACCTACATCATAAAAGTAGAAAAACTTCAAATAGAAAACTTAAAATATCGTCTGAAAGAACTGCAAAGCAAGAGCAAACATACCCAACATTATTAGAAGAAAGAAATAATAAAGTTTAGAACAGGAAAATATGAAATTCAGACAAAAAATGCAAAAGATCAACGAAACAAAAGGTTAGAATTTGCAAATATAAACAAAATCAGCAAAATTTTAGCCAGATTATTAAGAGAGAAGACCCAAATGAATAATATCAGAGACAAAAAAGGAGATATTACAACTAATACCACAGAAATTCAAAGGATCAGCAAATACTCTTATGAGGACCTGCGGGGCAATACATTGGAAAACCTAGAAGAAATAAACAAATTCCTAGACACATACAATCTGCCAAGATTGGATCACAAAGATACCCCAAACCTGAATAGACCAGTAATAAGTAACACTATAGAAGCACTAATAAAAAGTCTGCCATAAAAGAAGAGCCTAAAACCTAATGAATGTACTACTGAATTCTACCAACAATTTACAGAAGAACTAATACCAATCTTACTCAAACTATTCACAAAAATTGAGAAAGTAGAAATATTTCCAAATTAATTCTATAAAGCCACTATCACCCCAGTATCAAAACCAAATAGGCACAGCACCACAAAAAAGTCAATATTTTTGATCAACCTAGATGCAAAAATTCTCATCAAAATCCAGCAAACCAAATTAAATAACACAGTAAATATCCATAATAATCAAGTAAGATTCACCTTAAGGATTCAAGAATGATTCAATACATGCAAATCAATAAATGTGATGCATCATATTAACAGAATGAAAAAGAAAACCTTGTGGTCATTTTAATATTAATGGTTGTAAAAATCATTTGATAAAATTCGACAGTTTTTTCATGGTAAATACTCAAAAACTAGTTACAGAAAGAACATCCCTCAACATGATGAACGCTATATACAGCAAACCCACAGCTATTATCATACTGAATGGGAAAAAAATTACAAGTCTTTCCTCTAAGATCTGGAACAAGACAAAGATGCCACTTTCAGTATTTTCAATCTACATAAGCACTAAAAATCCTAGCCAAAGAAATCGAACAAGAGAAATAAATAAAGGGCATCCACATTGGAAAAGAAGTCAAATGATCCCTGTTGGCAGACAATATAATCTTATTTTTAGAAAAACCAAGGACTCCACCAAAAAATGATTATAACTGATAAACAAATTCAGTGAAATTACAGGATACAAAGTAACATTTTTTTCTTATTATTGTGTTATCATCAGATACTGTAATCACTCACCTCACCTGGTTTTCTTAGCTCTTATGAAGGTATGTTCATGTGTAAATAGTTGTTTAAATTGATATTTCTATGGGGGAACAATTGCTGACAGTCCTGCTCTGCCATGTTCAGAATTTAAATTTATATTGAAGATGTAAGCAGTTAGTTATGGTATCTCTATTTGCAAAATAAGGAGGCATATGAATATAAACTATCATGTATGATATTTTATATTTTAAAGTGTACTTATTACAAACTAAAAATATAATAATTAGACATCTGCACTCATATATCACAGCACAGTTCATAATAGCAAAGTAATGGAATCAACCTAAGTGCCCATCAAGGGTTAATCAAATAAAGAAAATGTGGTATATATACACCATGGAACAAAGTAGAATCTGTGGGAGGATGCCCCAAAATTGGAATTTATTTGCAAAAAATGGTGTATTTATTCTTACATGTTTAAACTTCAATCACCTTTAAAGTACACTCTGCTGGATGCAATACACCTATTGAGACACTTGTTCTGCTCAAATCAGTTTTGAACCCATCAATTTTGATGCCTTTTAGTGTTTCTGCTGTTTTTATTATTTCACTTCTTCCACATTGGCAAAATGTTTCCCTTTGAGGACTTTTTCTCACTTGAAGTAACAACAATAGGAAGTTGCTTAGGGCCAGATCTGGCAAATAGGGAGGGTGGAGCATAGGCATCATGTCATTTTTGGTTAAAAAAAAAAAAAAAAAAACTGCTGAACATTCAGTTTGGTGTGGGCAGGTGAGCTCATAAATCATCCCTCATGAAATGGGCAAACGTGTTGAAACAATCTAAAAAAAAAAAATCACTGAAACTGAATACAGCCTCTCACAACCATGTTAATGGGTACACTGATGTTGATGGGGTCCTAGATGACTCAACTAGCAAGGAAAGTCTGCAACTACAAGAGGCCCATCCTCCAAAAAAATAATTCCAGTTTTTCTTTTCTTTTTTTTGGGGGGGGGTGGTCCTCCCTTGTATATGCAACATGGATGAAGCTGGAGGCAATAATCCAAAGTGAACTGAGTAACAGGAAATCAAATACCACATGTTGTCACTTAAAAGTGGGAGGTAAAAAATGGGCACATTGACTTAAGAATGGAAATAATAGACAATGGTGAATCCAAAAGAAGGGAGTTGGTGAGGGTTGAAAAATTTCTTATAAGATATGATGTTCCTTATTTGGGTGATAGGTACACTATAAACCCAATCTCACCATTACACAATACACTCACATAACTAACATGCCCATGTATTCTTTGCATCTAAAATAAACTTTTTAAAAAATGAATTTGATTTAGAATAAGTATCTCTCTTGAACCTTTTATAATAAAATATTTGTATAAATATCATATTAAAACCATAATACTTTCCCAGAAAATATGCATAGAGAGATAATTTTAAAGACTATTTCTAGGGCGTATGAAACCTGTGAAGTAGAATCATTAATTCTCACGCCATTGCTTTCAAAGTTTATATAGCTATTCATAGTATAAATATGTTTCAGCAACTCTGTGTATACAAGCAGGTGCACACATGCACACAAACACATAAAAGAAACAAAATGTTCATAAAACTTGCACTGTACTATATGTGATGTGTTATGATTTTTGCTGTTTTGTTCTGTTCTAGTCTACCTAAAAATAAATTTGTTTGCTCTGTGACTTGAACTCATGACCCATTACTCAATCATAAACTATAAATGGGTCAATTCACAGTTTGAAAAATACTAAGATAGAGATCCCAAGAATCCACATTCAAAAGTAATAAAAACACAGTCACAGCTTCTGTGCCTTGTAATTAGACATATCTTAGTTGTGTTCATTTTATAATTCTTAGAAAACACAGAAAAGGTGTGGAAACTATCACCATGAAATGAATGTCAGCCAGACAATTCATCTATTTATCTAACTATATTATTTGAGAAAATTCAATAATCATTTTTGAAAGTGCTGTACAAAAAAATCCAATGGATACAATATTTTTTCAAATAGATATTTTCTAATTTCTATTTCAGAGCTATTATTTTATTATGTATATTTGATGTCTTAATTATCTTTTCAGACATTAAAAGAAACAAAAGATGTGTTTGAGTTAAAACATTTATTTCTACCAATAGTTTATTTTTTGATTTGATGTATTTCTGAAGTGCAATTTTATTCCTATGTTTCAAAACAGAAGGAATCAAAATCATTGAAGATGCAGAGTCAGAGCCTGTTTTCATGCACCGTGCTCACCTTCTTACCAGGTATATATGCCTGATAGAACTGCTGATTGCATTTTTAACTCATACTTGCAGTGGATTCCAGGTTATTCATTGTTTTAAAGTACACTTTTGACCCAATTCTGGGCACTACAAGTTGTATAATCAAATATAAATTCATAAGATTCAAGACCAGGCTTATATTACACACTTTTCATTTTTCTACTTTTCTGATAAATTCATCATGTAAACAGCATATTAACTAACTAGGAATTTTATAATTCCTGCATTCTACTATTGTATTTGAATTTCAAGGAGAAATGTACAAAATATTTGTTTTAAATTAGCATACATACTCACGAAAGGACTTTACGTACAAATATCTAATTTAGATCAATGACTGCATAAAATATTTCACATATAGATGTATTTAAACAACTGCTTAAACGTTTCAACAATTAATAGTTGTACAAAAGGGGAAGCTCCAAGCAGAGCCATTGCCCAAAGTAATTCACTTCTCTTCTTAAAGCATTCATTTGTGTTTTATTCCCCATTAACTGATATTAGAATGCTATTTAATAATTATATTTTCCTTAACTATGAAGGTTGGTAATATGTCAATGCTTGCTTCAACTTTTAGAAGTTTATAGATTTATAAAAACATATCTAGATGATAATTATTTTATTTATTTATGTTATGATATTTTTATTTAATAAGGGTTCATAGCACTTACAGTATGTCATCACCTTTCCTAATCTCTTTAACATCATCAATACCATTATTATCTTCATAACAACACTACAAAGTAAATATAATTACTATTAAGCACCTGTATAATATCATAAAGCAAGTAACTGGCAAAGACTGATGCATTGTGTGGCGATTTTTTTTTTTTTTGAGTTGGAGTCTCACTCTGTCGCCCAGACTGGAGTGCAGTGGCCGCTCCCGGCCACCGCAGCCTCGACCTGCTGGACTCTGGCAATCCTTCCCCCTCAACCTTCCAAGTAGCTGGAACTACAGGCGCCCGCTACCACGTCCGGCTAATTTTTGATTTATTGTAGAGATGAGGTCTCGCCAAGTTGCCCAGGTGGGTCTCGAACCCACAGGCTCAGGCAATCCACTCACCTCAGCCTCCCAAAGGCGCGGGATTACAGGCTGAGCCACCGAGCCCGGCTTGTGTGGCGATTTTTAACATCATGAGTTAGACTTAGATATCAGTCAATAACTTGTTTCAGCAAATATACAACCCTAGATTTCATTCATCAACTTGTCGAATTCTTCTTATCTCAGATATATAAATACCATCCAAAATGACTTATCCGTCAATAATTAACTCATACATCAGGGCTTGAGATAGTTCTCAAGGAATATTTGTGTCCATGCAAACAATGAAAATGTATATTTATAAAGAATGACTTGCTTGCTGAAAAACAAGACGGATGAGGACATACCCATATTTTATCTTATGTAGGAAGTGAGTGTGGCAAATTTGATCATGTTGTATACTGGCTGCAAATGATGATGATTACAGCAAGTTCCTTTTTCTTCTCTGCTATTTGTCAACTTGGAGTGTTTTGTGTTTCTTTCCAAAGACAATTATGTGTTTAAAATTCCTCTACAGGATTTCTCTGAGGCCCTTCTCAATTCTATGAATTCTCTTGCAAGAGACATCAAAATTCCCTAGGAATTTGGCTGGTTTCTGGGAAGAATCATTATTCTCACAGTAGATGTAATAAAAAGTGTGACACAACTGCTTTGAACCAGAATTTCCTCCAAAATGTAAAAATGGCCAACTAATTCTAAGAAACTTTGCATGCCAAAACTTCATTTGAATAATAATATTTTTAAAACTATTAAAGGTTACAGTCTGTATATATAACAGTTCATTGCTTCTGCCATTAAGAAAACAAATTAATCTAGCATTTCCTGAAACTTCTAAATATACAATACTCCTCTTTTTTCTCATAACAGTTAATAGTATGTATATTGCTTTATGTCAGAAGTCAAATCATTAATGTTTGAAGTCTGTGCTCTTTGACAAGCTTAAAATCCTCATTAAGTATAGATTTCTTCATATTTACCTCACAGTAATGGTCAAACAGAGTGTCTTAGTAAAGTGCCTGATATATATATAGCCTTTCATGACAAAGTGGATGGTCCACTGATATTTTTTTTAAGGGTTTATGAATTAAAGTCAGATAGCCTGGCTTCTTCATCTTCCTCCATAAATTACTAGGTATGCTACCTTGAGGTATGCTCATCCCTAAGGTTAAGGTTTGTTTTTTTGTTTTTACATCTGAAACTGTGGTCATTAATAATTGTATCTACTTCAGAGAATTATTGTGGCTATCTGATGGAATGCTGTATATGGCTATCTAATGGTATGCTGTATATAAAACCCTTAGAAGTTTACCAGCTGAAAATGTATGCTCAGTAAATTTTAGATATTCTTGTTTTTATTTATTTATTTTATTTTAAAGGTGTGGGCTAAAATTCAGTGTTATGTATACAAATGGTCATTGTGTAGGTAAAATTTAGGCCTCACTTCACCTGATTTGAGATCAGATACCCTTGATGAAATGGTCTCCCCTGGCAGTTTCCCACTATTTCCAATTCTTTTATTAGAGTATTATGATAATTGTTCAGAATCCCCTTTTGAGTGAGAACATGTGGTACTCAGTTCTTTGTTTCTGTGATAGATCACTGAGTATAATAGACTAAATCCATTCATGTTGCTGTGAAGTACATATGTTTGCCCTTCTTTATGGCTGTAGAATATTCCATTGTATAGATGTACAAAATTTTTTTAAAATCCAGTCTACTTTTGATGAGCAGCATGGTTGGTTCCATGTTTTTGCTACTGTGAATAGTGCTGTAATAAACATGCATGCACAAGTATCTTTTTTGAAGAATTATTTGAGTTCTTCCGGATATATTCCAGAAGGGGGATTGCTGGGTTGCATGAGAGGTCAATTTTTAGATCTTTTAGGAATCGCCACACTGTTTTCCACAGAGGTTGTATTAGTTTATACTCCCAACAGTGTAGAAGTGTCCTCTCCAGCATATGTTTTGTTTTGCTTTGTTTTTCCAGTTATTGATGATGGCCATCTTTGATCCATTTAGAGTGGATTTTTCTGTACGGTGATAGGTAGGGGTATTGTTTTAATAGTCTGCATGTGTGGTCAGCCAGTTTTCCCAACACCATTTACTAAATAAGTTCTCCTCTCCCCAGTGGTTTTTAATGGAGGCTTTGTTGAAGATGAGTTGGTTGAGAAATTGATGCTTTGCTTCTGGAATCTCTATCCTGTTCCAGTGGTCTATATGCCTGTTCTTGTACCAATATCAGGATGTTTTGATTATTGTAGCCTTATAATAAAGTTTGAGGTCTGGAACGGTGATACCTCCCACTTTGCTTCTTTTGCTGAGGACAGGGGACACCCTTATGAAATCTGGAACTGGGAACCAATTCCTGATCAAAACCCCAAATGCCCATGCCATAATAGATAAGATAGACAAGTGAGACCTCATCAAACTGAAAAGTTTCTGCAAAGCAAGAGAAACCATCAAGACAGTGGGGAGACAGCCTACAGAATGGGAAAAAATATTTGCCAACTGTATATCTGACAAAGGCCTAACACCTAAGCCCTTCAAGGAACTCAAACATGCCAAAAAGTAAAAAACAAACAGCCCTAATAAATGTGGGCAGAAGATATGTATACACATGTGTCAAAAGAAGACATTCGAGCAGCCAACAGATACACAATAAATGCTCATCCTCACTAGTTATCAAAGAAACGGAAATTAAAACCACACCGAGATATCCTTGTTGTTATTTTCTTGCCCCTATCTTCTTGCCCCTCCACTGACTCAAAGCACTTCCAAGAACAGCTAGCTATGTATCTCAAAGAATGCTAGGCAAATGATACTAATCCTTAACTGCTCTCTTTTACACTTCAAATCCAATTCTTGCATTTTTTTCTTTCAAAATATTCCCTCAATCTTGGTACCATGTTTCAAGAGGATTGTTGCAATCACTTTCTAACTGCTCTTCTTACTTCAACTCTCAATGCCAGAATTCTGCAAAGAATTCTGCAAAGAATTGATTCAACTCTTACCTACACTACCTATTGCTCAATTCAGCTCCTCTTTATTGATCATTTTAATAGCATCATTTTTTTTTCTGGGTTTTCCTATTTACTGTTCCTTCTGTCTGGAAACCTCTTTCCTCATGGTTCATAAAACTCTTTGTCTCAACTCAATGATAAATATGATTTTATCAGAAAAGTTTTCTCCAGGAACACAATAAGGATATAACTCACTTCACACCATCTTTCACTCTTTTGTTACTATCTTCTTCTTCCATTTTCTAATAATTTCAGACTTTTCTTACTAGAATGTAAATTCCACCAAAGAAATAATTTATCTCTTTTTCTCCCCATTGGCACATTATCAGAATCTAGAAAAATGTTTAACACACAATTAAATATTTTAAATTTCTGGTGCGAATAAATATTTCATAAATAGATTTCCTTACTGAAAAATAAATTTTTAAATTTCACCACTTTTGCATTTTAAAAAATGCGGTGTTATATATTTTAATTGCTGTAACTATTTTGCATTTTGAGAACATACGTGGGCAGAGAAACTTAGCATGTGTCTCGCTAGGCACTGGTGCAGACACAGAAAGAATAGCAAGATCTAGTGAAGATAACACAGATGAAAAGAAAGAATAGCTGAGGGCATTACCTCTTTCCAGGGTACTAATGGAATGTTTATGGCCCTATGAAATTTATTTGTTGAAACCTAATCGGCAGTGGGATGGCATAAGGAGGTGGAAACTTTGGGAGGTGACTGGGTCATGAGGGCAGAGCCTTCATAGATAGGATTAGTGCCCTTAGGAAGCTCTGTAGCCTTTTATGCCATGTAAGAACACAGTGAGAAGATGACTACTTATGAACCAGGGATTAGAATCTCATCAGACACTAGTAACCAGTATCTTTATTTTTGACTTCTCATCTTGTAGAACTATCAGTAATACATTTCTGTTGTTTACAAACCACCAATAACTGTTAATCTGTTATAGCAGAGTAAACGGACTAAGACACCATGACAATTCTTATAAACTCAAAAATGACTCCTGAAGCTCAAAGTCTTTCTGACTCAACTTTTGGGGGGAAAAAGGAAATTAAAATATGACTACAAAGGGAATGAAGTTGCCAATTACAAAATCATAACGTCACCAATTTTGCACTAAAATAAAAAACATAGAAATTTTAGATCATTATTACCTTGATGACTGCCAGCTAACACATGATATAAGCTATAGCTGTGGTTTCATCTACCTGTGCATTTCTCAAAATAAAAAGAATGACTGATTTTCTTAGTCAGATCTACTATGGAAATTTGCTATGGTGTGAATATCTGTGTCCCCTCCAAACTCATATGTTGAAATCCTGACCCTAAGGTAATGGCATTTGGAGGTGAAGCTTTTGAGAAATTATTAGCTTATAAGTGTAGAGCCTTCATGAGTGAATTGGTACACTTATAAAAGAGACTAAAGAGAACTCCTTTGCCCTTTCTGCCCTATAAGGACACAGGGAAATGATAGCTAGCTATCCATGAACAAGGAAGTGGGCTCTCACTAGATACCAAAAATACTGGCACTTTGAACTTTGACTTTCTAGTCTCACAACTGTGAGAAATAAATTTATGTTGTTTATAAGCCACTCTGTCTACAGCATTTTGTCATAGCAGCCCAGATGGACTAAGACAAGGTTGTAATATTAAGAATTCTGCTATGTCTTCTATAGAGCTATATCTGTAGCTTTATAGAATGCTTTCTCATCTCCTCAAGAATTATTCCTCCGTGCCTTATTTAGATGGAGAAAGCTCTATATGAACAAGCAATCATGCTTCTGAAATGGTTTACAAAGCTCAGGGAAAATACAGCACAATACATAGAAAAAATGTCAGCCAATAATTTATATTTTTTTCTCACCCAATAAGGTAAGAAACATGAATATAATAAAGCTTAGAAGTAGAATGTAAGTCTTGATCTCCAAAATATATAACAAAATTGTTTTCAAATGTCTAGTCCTGAAACAAAAGACATAGTCTATACCTAAATTTTTAATTTACCACAGAAAAAGAGAGAAAGATACAAACTGTTTCTCCTTCTTTATAATAAGGTAGCTTGGGTGAAGTGTACTAAAAAGTCTTTCAATTTACAGCTACTATTTTGAGCAGCATCATGAAAAACAAATGAAACAATGTCAGATTTAAGGCTTACATGTACACATGTATGTGTGGTAAATTAAGTTAGAAAGTACTGACCAAAGTTAAATGAATGATATTGTCACTGAAGAAAAATTTATCAGAAACAAAATAAGCATCTCACACAATGTATCAGATTTCACAGCTGGGTTCCCAGAACTGCATGATGTCTATTTCTACACTTACCCTATCTAATACATCAAAAGGCTTGGACTTAAATCCTATAATGATTCAGTATCTAGGCAACTATGCTCTACAACCTATTAAAGAAAAATAATGTAGAGAAGGAAGAGCTGTGTTTACTACCTGTTAGTAGGATAAACAGCAAAGTGAAGCTTTAACAAGTAGTCCAGGAGAACATGCATGTATCCTGGAAAGCACCAGCTCAAATAGAGGCCAAGTGGAAGTGTGGAAACACTAGACAAAAACAGCTTAATTAGTGGGAATAACACTACAAGTTGAGGCCAAACTGTCCTCTGAGAGGATATGCAATAATTTGTGGTAGCTCCCAAAGATTCCAGAGGGCATCAGCATTCTAGATATTGCAGTTGTACAAGTAGTGACTACTAGCAAAATGTGGACTCTCAGCAAAATAAAACATAAATGTTGAGGGGCACCCATGAATACAACAGCTAGTTATTTTAGTGGAGAAAGTTTGTTTTCAATTTCGTGTTGCATTATGACATTATCTGTATAAAAATCTTCTACACATAATACTGCAATATATACACAATCAAAGGGCAAAACTACACATTAAAAATTTTAAGGCAACATTTACTCCTGTACTCTAGATATCAGCTTTGTGCATAGCCTTTCCAAAACCCTGCTTGGCAGTTATCATCCCACACCCTCTAATTATCATTGGTATATATCCTCTGAATTTACTATAGAGAGAAATGTCACTTCAACCAGTAAGTGCAGAATGTGTTTTCTGCTTTCAAGAATATGACAATTTTGTTGCAGAAGCAAAGCTAATACACAGAAGCACACAGTTACACATGCAAATGTGTATTTTTACAATATGTAACTGTCTGAGCAGACTCAGTAGAACTGAAATTATTAGATATGAGTTCACAAAGAATGTGAATATAAGGTGGGTACTAAAAGAGGGTTGGGAACAGAATAGGAATCTGTGTATTCATGATAATGGTAGGCGTCACATTAAAGTAGACAAGTTAAAAATAAACATGTGGTGTAAATTCATATGTTGTGTTTGTTGAATCAAAACTATTTTTAGATTATGAAAGAGTACTAAAACTGTTGCATTAATAGTAGTGTGAAAAGGAAGACTGTCCATGATTTTGCGTTGTTGAGTAAAAATTTAAAATACTATAGCCAAACATCAGTCGAATTTTGTTGTCTTTGAATTTCTCAAAGAAAATGGCCACCACCAAAAGTTAAACTCCCTCCATTTTAAACAAGAAATCAGAATGATTTGTAAGCATATGCTTTTGTTATTTATAAAATTATCAACATAAATGTAACTTCAAAATTATATATATTTATTTTTATTTAATAAGTTTAAATTTTGTTTTTTACATGTCAGAATTGCACATTAAACTGCCTTTTGTTTTGTTTTGTTTTTTCACAATTTAGAATTCTTTTTAATTGATGAAAACAAACTCTAAAGATAATTGGATCAGGGATTATAGTGTTAGGGAAATGTTTGTTCTCATTGTAGATGTCTGCCTGTATTTTCTCTGTATCATTTCACAAATTAGAGAGTATGATATAGATTTTTATTACATCAGCAATGATATCTTTGGCTAATATCATTATATAGAAAAATCATAAACAAGTTTATTAATTATATTTGCATTTCTAGTTTTTTGCATTAACTTAAATAAGAGGCTGTGTATTTGAGGATTTTAACTATGTAGATTCATACACATATGCACAATAAACAAGGAGAAATAAGGATTCATTCTCACATAGTTTTGACACTCAACAAATTTACTTTTACAGTAAACTGTAATAAAATAATAAGCTTAAGACTCAGCAACTTTTTATCACTTTAATGTAATGCGTACTCAGTGAGTAGTGTCTGATGAGTGTATGGTAAAATGCCATAATTTGTCACTGCTTTCCATTAGCATCAACTAAAATTTATTTCACTTAAGTTCGACATGTATTTTTATTCATATATTATGTAAAAAGTATAAATTGTCTTTTTTGTCAGTTCAATTAATACAGAAATAGAGTTAAAAAAATCAAACTCGCTGGGCTCGGTGGCTCAGCCTGTAATCCTAGCACTTTGGGAGGCCGAGGTGAGTAGATTGCCTGAGCCCGCAGGTTTGAGACCCGCCTGGGCACCTCATTTCTACAATAAATAAAAAATTAGCCGGGCATAGTAGCACATGCCTGTAGTCCCAGCTACTTGAAAGGCTGAGGCGGAAGGATCACCGGAGCCCAGCAGGTCGAGGCCATGGTGGCCGGGAACAGCCACTGCACTCCAGTCTGGGTGACAGAGTGAGACTCCAACTCAAAAAAAAAAAAAAATCAAACTGTTCCTCTATTTACCTAATCCCACTGTTCAAGTGAAGCTAGTGTTAAATATTTGGTGTGTATTCTTCACACTCTTTTTAAAGCATACAGAAACAATATCATAAGTATATGCATTTTAATAAATTTACATATGCACATAATAGATTTTAAAAATTAAAACTATTATAATACAGATACTGTTAAAGACCTTTTTATTGGCCAGACATGGTAGCTTAAGCCTGTTATCCCAGCACATTGGGAGGCCGAGGCAAAAAATTGCCTGAGTCCAGGGATTCAAGACCAGCCTGAGCAACTTGGCGAGATCTCATCACTACAATAAATAAAAAAATATTAACCAGGCATGGTAGTGTGTGCCTGTAGTTCCAGCTACTTAGAAGGCTAAAAAAAAAAACCAAAAAAAAACCTTTTTATGGTATAAAGTATTATGAACTTTTAAAAATCTCACTACTTTTTTCTTTACTGGAGTATATGCATATACATACACACATACATGCATACATATACATAGATATATATCACTCATTCATTCATTCATTCATGGATTTTTTTATTTACTCTTGTACTATAGTAAGCATTCTTACACAAATACTTTTGGGTGCCTGTGCTGCAATTGTGTTATTCACTTAAAGAAAAAATCTTTAACTTGGTCCATGTAGAAAACAAAGATTTAATAAATGCTGACCTTTCTTTCTTTGAACCATGAACAAGGTCTAATGAATCTTCCCACAGAAAAGCTTCTCTGCCTTGTTCAGAGAAACACACATACACGCGCGCACACACACACCTTCACATATATATTTATATTTAATTTTTAAAGTTTTTAAATCTTTTTCACAAAACTATGATCTTAATGTAAGCAATACCTTTTCTATTTTTTGCATGTGATTTTATATCTAACATATAAAGTAATGCCAACCAGGTGTGGTGGCTCATGCTTGTAATCCCAGCACTTTGGAAGGCAGAGGTGAGAGGATTTCTCGAGCACAGGGGTTCAAGATCAGCCTGGGTAACTTGACAAGACTTCATCTCTACAATAAAATTTTAAAAAGTAATTAGCCATTCATGGTGGTGGTGCATGCTTGTGGTGCCAGTTACTTGGAGGCCAAGGTGAAAAAGATTGTCTGAGTCCAGCAGGTGGAGGCTGCAGTGACTGTGTGCATGACACTACACTCCTGTCTGGGCAACAGAATGAGACAATCAAAAAAACATAAAATAAATAAGTAATACCTGCCACACAGGAGATAATTAAAAGCTAATTTTTCAATGACTCAATTAATGAATCACCATGATAAGGTTAAAACTATAAATTTTGTATTTCATTGCTCTGAATATGTATTAATTGTTGATGAATTTATATTTTTACAATATGCATGCAAACTTTTAAAATTATTCTTCCTAAAACTTTTAGAGTTTTAGTTTGTCAAAATTCTACAGGCTGTATTAATTACTGCAAATTTAGTGCTCTAAAACATCACAGACTTGTTTTTTATGGCTCTGAAAATCTGAATTCTCAAAAATACTGATGAGATAAAAATCAAGGTTGACTGTGTGTGTTTCTCTTTTTCTTTTTTTTTTTTAAGATTCCAAGGGAAAACCCATTTCCTTGCTTTGTCCAACTTCAGAAAGTCATTTATAGTCCTTGGCTTGTGGACCCTTCATCAGTATTCAATGTGCGTTGCTCCAAACTGTTTCCATTGTCATAGCTCCTTTGCTTCCCTTATAATGTTATCAAATTGTATCCACTCAAATTATTCATAATAATTCCTTCATCTCAAGACTATTAACTTAATCGCATACTGTAAATTCCCTCTTTCCATATCAGGTAATATCTTCACAGGTTACAGAGACTAAGGTGTCGGCATCTCTACAGTGCCATTATTTTCTCTACCACAAAGACTTTACACACATTTTGCCTCTTTGTGTATGTGTGTGCGTGTTTGTGTGCATTGTTCATAGTTTGCATCGTTACTATCTTATGTGAATGAATATATCTGCTAATATATATTCTCATTAATTATTGTTGCTATTTAATACAAGTAGTATTTGAGTGGCCATCTCACTGAAGAATCTTAGCAGTTCTTAGAAATTGCTCTTTTTATTGGCTTAAGTCAATTTTCTTAAAAATTTTAAGTAAGCGTGTATTTCAAATAAAGATTACTTTATTGAATACATTGATTTTTAAAAATAATATGTAAAATATTTACTTAATTTCCAATTGTTCTTTTATTGAAGCAGTCTGTGCTTATTTTATGGGTGAAAACTATTATTGAACTTATGACAATATAAAGTAAATATATTTGTGATCTTTATCTGTTTTCTGTAAAACTTAGTCTCATTTTCGACTGGGGCAGTGGGCTTCGATGATTTCTCATTCAGTAGCAACTAGTATAATCATTTTTATTATTGTATCTCGCTATTCGTCATTCCATCATCCAAAGATTAAGTAACCCTGTAAAACTTATTATCGTTGTTTTACTTCTCTTCATTTACCTAGTATATCTGATAATTATTCATTGTCCATTCACATAAATAGAGTGATAAGTAATAGTCAGAAATTATAAGTGATCATTGTAGAAAATTAATGGGCTTCCTTGTAGAAATTATTGTTTCTCTAGCATAAATTTCAAATGCCAATGGTAAAGCCCTGGTCATAATAAGTGGGTAGGATGTGCTTCAGTCTAAGAATTTTTTTTTTTTTTTTTTTTTTGAGTTGGAGTCTCACTCTGTCGCCCAGACTGGAGTGCAGTGGCTGCTCCCGGCCACCGCAGCCTTGACCTGCTGGGCTCCGGCGATCCTTCCGCCTCAGCCTTCCGAGTAGCCGGAATTACAGGCATGCGCTACCACGCCCGGCTGATTTTTTTGATTTATTGTAGAGATGAGGTCTCGCTGCCCAGGTGGGTCTCGAACCCACGGGCTAAGGCAATCCACTCACCTCAGCCTCCCAAAGGCGTGGGATTACAGGCTGAGCCACCGAGCCCGGCTGCAGTCTAAGAATTTTATACATCATATAGGGCAGACTAAAGTTACAGAAAATACTACCTTCCTTTTCTTTCTAGCAGCAACATGCTTGCATATGCGAATTTATACACAAATTATTCATTTTTGCTTAGAAAGCTGATCTTATGAGCTATACTCAGCCTAGAAACAAAGTGCAAATAGGGCTGTTTTTATATCCAGGGTTGTTTTTATGTACAGGCTCAGCTGTAACCATTTGGGACACCATACAGAAGACTCTTGTTAACGACTTCTGAAAGATTCCCAAAATTATCTTGACTAAAGAAAGCATGCATTTCTTTAGTCACCCCTTTATGTCTTCTCATTGATTTTTATGACTACATCTAAGTTCATTGTTGATTGGGGAAAAAACAGTTCTCTAATTTTTATAAATTCTTCATTGTTACTGTTGAATTTTCTAATTATTTGAAAAGCAATATATTTATTTAAGCTTTACCTTTTCAATATGCCTTAATCAGTAAGCTTACAGAAAAAAAAGCACTGAAACCCATAATTTTTATCAAACACGCATTGGGTGTTAGTAGTTTCAATGCATGTACATGAACACAGATGAAGGATTCATGGTCACTGGTCCAAGTTAGTCCAGAAGAAAAGACAAAAAAATAATAATAATAACAGATAATCACCCTAGTAGACTAAATGGTATCAATGTGACAAACATGGGATAAATAATTCAACAAATCGGAGTAATAAAGCCAGCCTGATTGAGACTGTTAATATAGAAGAATATTACTTGTACTGAATGCTAAAAATGCTTTACAGACAATGACAGCTGGTGGGAGAGGTCCAGAAACAAAAGCTTCCTAAAGAATATTCTACATGGGGATATGATATGATATGACATGATATGATATGATATGATATATATGATAAGATATGATATAAAAAAGTAGCCTGGAGAATTTTTCCACCATTAATATTTAGTTGTTATAACTAAAGTGAAATAGTCACTGTCAGAAGAAAAGGAAGGTTTATACACTGGACCCCAGTCATTCTTACTTTTTCCTTTTTGTTCTTCACAGTAGAGTATTTTCTTTCAATAAGGCATGTTAGTGTCAGAGTGAAGCTTTAAAGTACCTAAAATATTTAAATGTCAGTGTCCAAATGGGTGCAGATATTGTAGTCTTTCGAAAGTCATTCAGCCTTATGATAATGAAAAATGGAAGCTGATTAATTTTTTGTAGTTATGCCTCTCATTTTATAGTACCCCAGATGTTTCCTTTTCCTCCATTTAAACACTACACACACTGCAAAGCGTAAACATATTTGTTTTCCAATGTGCAATTAAAACTGCCTGAACTCTAGAGACCATAAGCAATATTATTTGACCTTGTGTGGGCTATAGTTACAATATTCACCAACCAAATTACGATAAAACAAATAAGAGGTTAATGAAATTGCTTTGTTTCTTTCAAATTCATAATAAAGCATAATGCTATTCAAATGTTATTTCTGCTTCTTTCTGTCTTTCTCATTCTGTCTCCATTTTGACCTACAATTACATTGTCTTATGAGTCTCAAATTTTTCCATTCATTTTGCATTATGAATTCCTTCATATGTACATATATGTGTGTTTTTATATACTATTATTATCTACTCTAGTTTTCCATCAATGTGTATTTTTTCACTAATAATATTGCATGTATCTTGCATGCAGGGATTAAATTTTGAATGCTCTTTTCCAGGTGTTTTAACCAGCTCTGTGGAAGTATAATTGCACTCATTTAGGGAAGAGAGTACAATTTCATAAGTTTTGATATATGTCTAAGCCCAAGAAATCATTGCCACAATCATGATAAACATAGTTAGCATTCCCAAAAGAGTCTACATGTTCCTTTGTAATCCCTTCCTCCTCCAAATCATGACCAACTCCCTTCCCCCCTCCCAGGCACACCACTGATCAGCTTTACACAAATGTTTTATACAATCAGTTGAATTTTCTTTAAGTTTCATTTATTTAGTTTAAAGATGTGGGGTACAATTCAGGATTAGGTATACAAGTGATCATTGTACAGGTAAAGATTGGGCCTCATTTTGGTCCCCACTTTGCCTGGTTTGAGATCAGGTACGCTCATTGATGTTATGTACCCACCCCACCCCTACAGTATCCCACTACCACCAATTCCTCTTTTATAGAATTATGGTAAAGGTTCAGGGTCCTCTTATGAGTGAGAATATGTGGTATTCTGTTCTTTGTTTCTGTGATAGATTACTGAGGATAATTGACCCTAAATCCATTAAGTTGCCACAAAGTTCATTTGTTGATCCTTCTTTATGGCTGTAATAGCCCATTGTGTATATGTATCACATTTTTTAAAATCAAGTTCAGTTCCAATGGGCAGCATAGTTGGTTCCATGTTTTTGCTACTGTGAATAGTGATGCAATAAATATGTGTGTGCAGGTATCTTTTTGTAGAATGATTTGAGTTCCTTCGGGTATATTTCCATTGGGGGATTGCTGGATTATATGGAAGATAAATGTCTGTTGTTTGTTTTATTAATGATGGCCATTCTTACTGGGGTTAGATGGCATCTCAATGTGGTTTTGATTTGCATTTCTCTGATGATTAGTGAGGCTGAGCACTTTTGTATATGTCTGTTGGATGTCCATATATCTTCTTTTGAGAAGTGTCTATTCATTTCTTTTGCCCACTTTTTAATGGGACTGTTTGGTTTTTTTCTTTTAGGCAAGTTTGAATTCCTTGTAGATCCTTGATGTTAGGCTTTTGTAAGATATACAGTTGGCAAATATTTTTATTCCATTCTGTGAGCTGTATCCCCAATCTCTTCATGGTTTCTTTTGCTTTGCAGAAGCTTTTCAGTTTAATGAAGTCTCATTTGTCTAAAGTGCACAGGCACTTGGGTTTTTTTTATTAGAAATTGCTGGCCAGTTCCAATTTCCGTAAGGATGTCTCCTGCATTTTTTAAAGTTCTTCTAGTTTGAGGTTTTTATTTAGGTCTTTGATACATTTAGACTTGATTTTTGTGTATGGTGATGGGTAGGGGTCCTGTTTCATCTTCTACATGTGGTCAACCAGTTTTCCCAGCACAATTTACTAAATAGGTTCTCCTTTCCCTAGTAGTTGTTGGCTTTGTTGAAGATGAGTTGGTTGATAAATTGAGGATTTTCTTCCAGAATCTCTATCCTGTTCCATTCCATTCTCTATCCTATGCCTATTCTTGTACCAATACCAGGCTGTTTTGATTATTGTAGCCTTGTAGTAAAGTATAAAATCTGGAAGTGCGATATATCCCACTTTGTGTCTTTTGCTGAGTATTGATTTGTCTATTTGTGGTCATTTATGTTTCCATATGAATTTCTGTATTGCCATTTCCAGGTCTGAAACGAATGATGATGGCAATTTAATGGGTATTGCATTGAATCTGTAGATTGCCTTTGGTAGGACAGACATCTTAACAATGTTGACTATTCCTATCTAAGAGCATGGAATATTTTTCAGTTTGTTTGTGTTTTCTTAGATTTCTCTGAGTAGTGTTTTATAATTTTCACTGTAATGGTGTTTCACTTTTCTGGTTAGGAAGATCCCAAGGGATTTCTTTTTGTGTGTGTGTGTGTGTGTGTGTGTGTAGCTATTGTGAATGTGATTGTGCTTTTTATTTGGTTCTCTGCCTTCTTGTTGTTGGTGTATAAGAATGCAACTGTCTTTTGCACAAAAGACAGTTTTATTTCATGCCCTGAGACTTTGCAAAAGTCTTTTATCAGTGAAAGCAGGCTTTTGACCGATTATCTTGGGTTTTCAAGGTATAGGAGCATATGGTTCAGCAAAAAGGGACAACTTAACTTCCTCTTTTCCTACTTGGATACCCCTGATGTCTTGCAGATGTTGAACCAGATCTACATCCTAGGCATGAAGCCTATTTGGTCATGGTGGATGATTTTTGAAATGTGGTGTTGGATCCAATTTGCTAGAATCTTGCTGAGAATTTTTGCATCGATGTTCATTAGAGATATCGGCCCGTAGTTCTCTTTTTTTGTTGGAACTTTACCTGGTTTGGGTATAAGTATCTGTGTCATATTTGCTTTGTAAAATGATTTGGGGAGAATTCCATCTTTCTCAATTGTCTGGAATACTTTCAGTAGGATTGGTATCCTCTCTTCCTTGTACATTTTATTGAATTCTGCTGGAAAGCTGTCTGGTCTAGTGCTTTTTATTGTAGGTAGTTTTCTTATGATGGAGTCAAATTTCCTGGGTTATTGGTCTATTTAGTGTCTCAATGTCTTCTTGTTTCAACCTTGGGAGGCTGTGTGATATCAGAAAATTCTCCATTTCATTTAGGTTATCAGATTTGTTTTCAAACTCATGTGCATAGAAATCTCTGATAATCTTTTTTATTTCTTTGACTTTGGTTGTGATTGGAACTTTTGCATTTCTGATCGTTTTTATTTCGGCTTTTTATCTCTTTTTCTTGGTCTTTCTGGCTAGTGAGTCATCTATCTTTTTTATTCTTTCAAAGAACCAGCTTTTTTATTATAATTATAATTATTATTATTATTATTATTTGATATTTTTGTCTTCTATGTCCCATATTTGGGCTTTTACTTTGGTGATTTGGATTATTCTGCTAAAGTTAGGGTTTTGGTGATCTTGTCTTCCAGCTCCCTTAGGTGATTTGTTAGGCTGTTAACTTGTGATTTTTCCATTTTCTTGATGTGTGTTCATAGAGATATAAACTCCCTTCTTAGAACTATTTTCATGGCATCCTAGAGGTTTCAATAGCATGTTTCTTCATTTTTATTTGTTTCCAGGAATTTTTGAATTTCTGTTTTGATTTCTGTGTTTCCATGTCTTTGTGGGTTTTGAGGAAATTTTTTTTGGTGTTGATTTTTTTTTTTTTAATTTCACTGTGGTCTGAGAAGGTCCTTGGCAGTATTTTGAATTTATGAAATTTGTTTATGTTTGATTGATGGCTGAGGATGTGACTATTCTTGGAGTACATTCCATGTGGTTATCAGTAGAATGTACATTCTGTGGTTGTTGGGTGAAGTGTTTTGTTGGTAACTATTAAGTTCATTTGATCAAGTGTCAAGTTGAGATTCTAAATCTCTTTGTTGATTTTTTGCCATGATAGTTCTCTAGAATTGTTAGTGGGGTATTACATTCCCAGCTATAACAGAGTTAGAGTCAATATCTTTTTTTAGTTTGCTTAGTAGTTGCTTTATAAATGCTGGTGCTCCTGTGTCGGGTGCACATTCATTTATAATGGATATTTCCTGTTGATGTATTGAACATGTTATAATTATGTAGTGTCCTTCTGTATTTTTTTTAATTTTTGATAGCTAAAAGGTTGTTTTGTCTGATGTTAAGATCATGACTCCTGCCTTCTTTTTTTTTTTTTGAGTTGAAGTCTCACTCTGTCACCCAGACTGGAGTGCAGTGGCCGCTCCCAGCCACCACAGCCTCAACCTGCTGGGCTCCAGCAATCCTTCCGCCTCAGCCTTCCAAGTAGCTGCAACTACGGGTGCGCACTACCACGCTCTCTAGTTTTTGATTTATTGTAGAGATGAGGTCTCGCCAAGTTGCCCAGGCAGACTCCTGCCTTCTTTTGCGATTCATTCACCTGGAAACTCATTTTCCATCCTCTAACTTTGAGTTTGTGTGCTTCCCTTTTGGTGAGATGAGTTTCCAGAATTCAACAAATTATTGGGTCGTTTTGTTATCCAGCTTGCCAGTTTGTGTCATTTCAGTGGTGCATTTTTAGTCCATTCATACTGAGACTGTTCACTGAAATGTGATTTTTTTATCCCCATCATGAGGTTCTTATAAAGTTTTCTCTTTGTGTGTGTGTTTTCTTTTAGGTTTTGGGTTGATGTATGTGTGTGTTTTCAAGTTTGCATTTGCAATGTATTCTCTGTTGATTCTGTGTTCTGCTTTTCTCTTGAGAAGTACGTGATCTTTCTTTTTTTCTTTCTTCTGTTCTTATATCTTTTTAAGCATCTCCTATAGAGTTGGTCTGGAAGCTGTATAATCTCTTAGGGATTATATGTGTGGGAATGATTTTGATTATCCATCTTTGATGAAGGTGAACTTGGCTGGGTAGGAAATTCTTGGTTGAAATTGTTTACCTTTGAGGACTTTGAATATTGGAATCCAGTTTCTTCTAGAATGTAGTGTTTCTAACAAGTCTGCTGCTCTTTTGATTGGTCTTCCTGGTAGGTAGTATGACGTTTCTCTCTTTCTGCTTTTAGAATTTTTTTATTTGTGCTGTGTCTAGTTGGTGTAAGTAAATTACTATGTGTCTAGGGGTTGGTCTTCTCATTTGATGTTTTGCAGGGGTTCTCTGTATCTCTTGTGTTTTGATGATCACATCTCTGTTGAGATGGGGAAAGTTTTCATCAATAACCTCCTGTAATACTTGATCTAAGGTGTTCTCCATCTCTCTTTCTTCTTCTGGAACACCAATCAGGTGTGGGTTCAGACTCTTGATATAATTGCACATCTCTTGGACGCATTGTTCTTTCTTTCTGAGTTTTCTTTCTATGTTTTTTACAGTTCAGGCTAATTCCATGTTTTGGTCTCCAAGTTTTGAGAGTTTTTTCTTCTGCTTCATTAATTCTACTTTCCATTCTTGTCATCTTGTCATTTATTTCTTTGATGAAATTTTTTTATGGCCAAAATCTCTGTTTCAAGTGATTTCAGTGTTGCAGCTTTTCTTATTTGAGTCTTATTCACTCTTTCCATCCATTCCCTAATCTGTGCTACATTCTGGGACCAGTCTTGGTGACTTTCATTGTCTGGACTCTGAGGTCTGATTTTTCAGGCATTTTCTCTTTGTAACACTGGGAATTACCTGTGTTTTTCCATTAATCTTCCCTCATTTGTGACAGATCTCTTTCTTTCTCTTTAGTTCCATTATTCAGTGGCAATGAGAGAGACTTTCACTTCTGATGTTTGCTCAGCTCTCTATTCTTCCCTCATCAGGCTCTGAATTTGTTCTATTTTAAAACAGGGCCGTGGGTGGGAAGTTTTGCTGTCTCTAATAGTTTTAAGAGTCAAGCAAGGTGGAGGATGGAGTGCTAGGATTCAAAAACTACTTGCAAATCACAGTGTACACTGATAGTGGTATGGGTTCCCTGAGACCCACTCCTCACCCCCACTCTATATGATGATTCATTGGGTGTTTGTGTGTACCCCCCTGAGTTCAAGATACAGTAACAGCAATGAGGAGAACAGAAGAGTAGGATGAAATAAGATGGACAAAAATTAAAAATAAAAAAAGAACAGAACAAGAGCAGAAACCAAAGCAAAAACCAAACACACACATACACCAAAACAAATTGGAATACAATAAAGCAAAACAAAACAGACAACACCACAAAAAGGAAAACCAAGCATACACACACATGTCCAAACAAAAAAAGTAGAAGAAAAAGAGAGAAAAAAATGCAATTCAAATCAAATTCTCACACATGTATTCACACACACATTGAACTAAAAAAAGAGATGAACAAGCTGGGCTCAGTGGCTCAGCCTGTAATCCTGCACTTTGGGAGGTTGCAGTGAGTGGATTGCCTGAGTCTGCAGTCTCGAGACCACCTGGGCAACTTAGGGAGACCTCATCTCTACAATAAACCAAAAACTAGCCAGGAATGGTATCGAGCGCCTGTAGTTCCACCTACTTGGAAGGCTGAGGCAGAATGATCACCAGAGCCCAGCAGGTCGAGGCTGCGGTGGCCAGGAGCAGCCACTGCACTCCAGTCTGGGTGACAGAGTGAGACTCCAACTCAAAAACAAAAAGAGTTGAATAAAAAGGCAAAAATAAACAAACAAAACTGAAAGATGAACATTCAATCCTTCATGCACACCCATAAACAGAAAACAAATAATGGAAGAAGAAAGAAAATAAAGGGGTGGAGGATGCAGAGTGAACCTCATATACACATTCATGCACAAAGAAAAAATATTTTAAAATTTTTATAACAAAGAAAAGAATCCCTGCTCTCTTGTGGCAGGTTCTGTAATTGTTCTTCTCAGCTACCACTCTGTTGTCTCCTGCAGAGCTTCAGCCTTATTTACAATCTTCCCAGTGTCTTGTCCAAGGAAGGAGGAGGGGGCAGGGGGGAGTAAGGGACTTCAGTACTCCTCTTCTGCTCTAGTATAGTCAGGGGAATCTCCTCTTGTGAGGAGGCACAGGACTGTTTCTTCCTCAGGTACTGGTTGGGGGTGCCCCTGGAGTAGAGTCCTCCTATTGTGGCTCACCTTCAGGATTCACCTGGATTTGTCCTTCTCATCATGCCCCAGCCATGTGAGTATGATTTTCAGAGGATTGCTGGGAAGAAAGGGATTGTGACAGACCCAGACTCACCACTGATCTCTTTGGAGGTCTTTCTTCTCCTTTTCTGACCACATCCTTTTTTCCTGTGACTGAATCAGGGTAGGGGATAGGGTTCCTGAGATTCAGCACTCGTCCTGTCACTCTGGAGTTTCTTCTTTTGTATATTACCTCTGGGTCATGATCAACAGCTGAATAATTAATCCACCAGTCACAAAGATTGGGTCAGGTCTATCACTCCATGGTGAGCAAGCCAGACCGCTTTGCTGCCCAGTTTTCAAGATGGTGGCAGGGTGCTTCTTTCATCTCCTCCAGTGGGGCTCTGCATCTTGGCTCCCTCACTGTTCCCCCTCCACAGCCCTTGCTGCCAGTGTCTGGCCAGGCACTGCAGTGATGAGGCAGAACCATGAGGCAGTCTTTCCTGGCAGCTTATTCCCAAGAAAGGCTTTGTTGATTTTTTTAGAAATGACACTCAAATTCTGTGTCCAGGAAGCCCTAGGGACCAATCAGAACAGCTGTGGTACCAGTTGCTTCACCAGGAGAGCCCTGGCCACTTGCTTCTGAGTCTCTACTCAGTCAGTCACTCACATGCCCACGTACTCACTGACACATACACAAAATTTTCCATACACTTACTCACTCACCCTGGAACTCACTTGGTCTGAATGGTTCTGCTACCATCTTCCAAAGAAAAATCTCTTTTTTGAGTTTTCTAATTCTAATACTTTTTATGAATAGAATCATATTATACTTTTAACTTGTTTCACTCAGTATAATTAAAATGTATACAATGTATCCATGCTATGATATGTGTCAGTTTCTTCCTTCTTATTGTGGAATAGTATTTAATTTTTTAGATATATCACAGATTGTTTATGCATTCATCCATTGATTAACATTTGGGTTCCATTCAGAATTTAAATAATAAAAATAATTATGATCATTTATGTACAAGTCTTAATATAGATACATTTCCCTTTATCTTGGGTAACTACCTGCAAATGGAATGCCTAGATCATGTAGGTATATATGATTAACTCTTAAGAAATTGTCAAACATTTTTCAAAGTGGTTGTACCATTTTAAATCCACACCATCAGTTTATGAGAATTCCAATTCCTCTCTTCCTTGACAATATTTAGAATAGACAGTCTCTTCGATTTTTGTCATGTGTTTAATGATATCTCACTGTGCTTTCAATTTTTATTTCTCTAATGATCATTGATGTTAAGTAGCTTTTCGTATGTTTATTAACTTCATATATCCTTTGGCAATGGATTTGCTTAAATTCTTTGTCCATTTGTTTTAAAATGGGTTATTTTAAGAGTTCTGGATATAAGTCTCTTACCAGAAATATTATTTGGAAAATAAACTCTAAAAAAGAGAAATAGTATAATAGTATATATCTTGTCTATTGATTATTTTTAAGTATCTTTCAAAGAGCAGAAGTTTTTAATTTTAATAAAGCTCCATTTATTCTCTCATGGACCTTGATTTTGGTATCATCTTTAAATTATGTTTGTATAACCCAAGATCAAAAAGATTTTCTCCTATGTTGTATTCTGGAACTTTTATAGCTATAGATTTTATATTTTTGTCCTTGATTCATTTTGAGTTAATTTTTATATGTGGTAAGAAATATGGGTCTAAGTTTATTAATTTGTTTTGGATGTGGATATCAATTATTACAGCTAAATGTGACTTTACTCATTTTTTGTCAAAAATCAATTGTCCATCCATGCATAAGAATGTTTCTGGACTTTGTTCTATTTTGTTCCACTATCTATTAGTGGGTCTTTATGCCAGTTCCATGCTGCACTGATGACTGTATTATTGTAATAAATCTTGAAGTCAGGTAGTATTTATCCTCCTCCTTTGTTCATCTTTTGCAAAATCGTTTGGCTATTCTAAATCCTTAGTATTTACATATAAATTTTTAAGTAAATATATGATTAATTTTTAATGAATTAATAAGTTAAGCTGAACTATAAATATGATGCATGTTAATACCCCAGGTACATACAAAGTAAGAATCAAATAGTAAAAAAGGGAGAATTTATTTCAAATAATGCCCTCAAAAATGTGTTTTACATTACTTACAGTTGGTAAAATGACATAATAAATCCATTAAATTTGTCCCTTGGATCTAAAAGTTATATGTATTTTAAATAAATGAAAATTTTGTCAACTATAGAGTTAAAATATCTCAGATCTGGAAAGAGTGATCAAGTTCAACTTTCTCCTAAGTCTTGGAGAAGTCAAAAGAGCTGCATAGGAGTAAAACAATACTTTCTTTAGTAGGTACAGTTAAGATTTATATTGAATGTACCCAGACCAATATATTTTATATTATACTCATCTGACTCCATCCTGCACTTAGTAAAATAGACTGTATTCCCAAGAAATAAATAGAATAGCCACTGCTAGAGGTATATTTTCCTTTATGCAGTAAAGTATACCTACATGTGTACTATTAATATTTAATGAAAATCTAATGTGTTTTGATCTTTGCAATAATATGGATATTTCCTCTTCTCCCATATCACTATCTTAATATAGTTTATTTTACCTTAAAATGCCAAGTGATGTGCTCTCTGAGTGTTTTTTGATGAATTCTATCTTGCTCCGTGAATTTGGCCAAGTCATTTTAGCAAGAGTTTTAATTTATGTATCTGAAAATAACAACGTTAGATATTAAAGTACATATTAGCACCCCAAATATTAAGCTTTATCATATCAATTGGTTATTCAGAATTAAATAACTGTGAATGCTTAGTCACCATATTAACAATTAGAAGGATTGTCAACTCAGAAACTCTGGCTCAGAAGTAATTCAAGAATCCCTGAGCAAAGGAAATAAGAGACTTTGTCATGGTGAGTGAGAGTAGCACTTATCCCCTAAATACTTTTGCTTCCCTTTTCAAGTTTTATATGCAAATAATAACACTATGGAGTACTTCTGCAGTAAAAACAAAATTTCCAACCTAACATACAACCAAATCTAACCATCATAGAAAAGACTGATTAAAATATACTTTGCTCTGGAGATGGAGGTATCATGCTCATGAGCCAATGTCTTGTTAACTCTAGAATTAATCTTTAATTCATCTGTGGTTTATTAATTTCATGAAAGGCCGTCGCTTTTCTTACAAAATAATTGAAGGGTCCCATGAGAAAATATGTTGTAAAGGTAAGCAACCACTTTAATACTATCTTGCTATCTTACTATCTGTGGTAGGGAAAAAAATGAATGTTCAGTTTAGCTACCAGAATCCTTAATCACTAACCCAATCGTGACAAACATAGCTATCCAAAGCCACTCTTCTCTAGCAGTGACCCCTTCTGCTAAGCTCCCCCAAATGATCTTTAGTAGTCAAGTTACAGAAATTTCCAAATTTTTCTGCAACTTATTATTTCTAGGGTGCACTTGTCACATTTCTGAGAACTTTGGTAGTAAGAAATATACATATATTTTAAGTAGCAAGCACAGTAGAAATAAGGAAGTAGCAGAACAATACTTCCATCTCTAAAGGGTCACATTTTCTATAAGACAAGGAAAAAATATTTTTGGCAAATTTTTATGGTGATATAAATCTTTTTATGCAGTCATTGATGAGACAAAATGGAAAATTAATACAAAATATATAATAATATGATATGGGCTTTGTATTTCAAATATGAAATGCTTTGGACAACAAATATTTTGAGTTTTGAGCATTTTCAGATTTAGTAATATTTGCATATACATATGAGATATCATGGGGTTGAGTCCCAAGTTTAAATGCTAAATTTATTTATATTTTATCTATACATCATAAGCATTTACTGAAGGTAATTTTATATAATATTTTAAATAATTTTGTTCATGAAACAAAGTTTGTGTTAAATACTTATGTGGGGAATTTGTTTTCCTTGTAGCATCATGTTGTTACACAGAAAGTTTCAGATTTTGAAGCATTTTATATTTCTGACTTTTAGATTATAGAAACTCAAACTGCATAACAAATATATATATATATATTTATATGTATTCAAATAGAATTGTAATTGCAAAATCACAATGGGTTTCCACTTTGTAAATTGATAATAACTCAAAAGTTAAAAAGATTACATTCCCTAGTAACTTTTTTTTAACTGTCTATGATTGGACCATTAAGGAAAGTTCTCAATTCTGCTGAAGAATAGGCAAGGGCAATATCAAAACTCTCTTTGAAACATTGGGGTTCTTTTTATGTTAAAAAAATAACATAAATTGACCATATTGCAACAATTTTAAAATTTTGATAATTCACCTTTACACTATTGGAACTTTGTCACTAACATCAAGGAAGCGTTTTGAGAGACAATAAACAATTCTAAAGTAAGTGTAAATCCAGAAACCTCAGAGTTATGAGTTAATAGTTAAAATATTAATAGTATTTAGAATAAAGTATTGTGGTCTGAATAAAAAAGGCCAAGCTTATGTTGCCTGATTTTTTTTTTCCAAAAAGTATATTAAAAATAGACATTTTCAAATTCTCAAAAGTACTATACTGTGGTTGAAATATGTCTGTTTCTGATTGACTTTATATGAGCAAATACCTATTTGAAACATATAATTAAATCTCTTGGTAAGAAAATGTTTAGTCACTTTATTCTTAAATTGAAATTTCAGAAAATACATATTAAATTATTGTAGTGCTACTTTAACTGAACATGGCTTTATTAGCTTTTTTATTTTCTTTCCAAGGCAAAGAAAATAATTCTATTAAAACTACAGGGAGGAAAGTAGGTAGGCAGAAGTAATTACAGAACTGGAATGTATCCAGAACCCTGGGACTAACATCCTGATTATTAGAGCAGCCTCTTTTACAGCCACAAGAGATTTCAGATGAGCCTAATGCATCAGTTCCTGCTTCCCCAAAAGGCCTCTACTGAATCCTGCTGGAGCAATGGCCAACTGGTAAGATAGGTGATAAATTTTCTTTTTGGTACACATTAACTTTCAAAATCCATGTGAAGCTACATCTCTTATTGCTTAGGCAGTCTAAAATGGTTTTCAATATAAAGCATTCTATGCTGTTGTCTAGGGAGAGCCTAAAACAGTTATCGCAGACAGATGGTTAGGAGTTGGAATTTCCTATGATAACCCTTCCAGTGAATTAAGGAGAAACAAAGCAAAACAGTGACATTAAAATAAAACAGTGAATGCTATCATTCAATCAGGTTTTAACCCTGGGAAAGAAAATTTCCATTATTTAGCTTTTATTTATCAAGTTGTACCTCCACCATATCTAAAAAGCTATAGCATAGAAGTTAAAAAAAACTTGCAAAACAAGAAAGGCAACATTATGGAAAGCAAATCATTTCACTTCTACTTCAGTTTGGAAAAACACATTGAAACAAGAGGCAAAAATGTTTCTGTAGATCCTCTCTCCAGCACACTATATTCAAAAGTTCAATAAATATTTGTTAAGCAAATGAATCCTATGAATATTGGTATGGGAATCTAAGTTTTCAGGGTAGTATATTAGGAGTTTAGTTTGGTTACAGAGACTAAATAACTTAAAGAGCACTGGAGTTGCTAGACTATTACTATGTTTCATAAAGCAAGTTAGGTGGAAATATCAGAATATATTATAAAGTTATTTTCCTAATTCATAAACATTCATGTCTGAGTGATCTGAACTACTGTATAAAACAATAAGAAGAACTTGGTAAAAGTGATTCATCAGCTTCACACTGAAAAACCTGAATGAATAAGTGAATAAAATATTTATTTATAAATTAACAAAGGAATAATATTTCCAAATTATCTACTCCTTTCAAGTTCTTGCCTGGAAAATGCCAGAATTTATAGAGTTTCCTAAAATCATTTAAACTTTAAAAACAACAAAAGGAAAAATTCTCCTGCCAATTTACATTTCTTTTACTAAATTCTTTTATGTGTTAATTCTGAATGCATCAAATGAATTCTGTCATTGTAGAAAATACTCTGCCCTAACTAACAATCCTCTACTTATTTTTGTGTTAAGGAAGACTGTAAAGAAGCTGATATAAAATTGTAACAAGTATTTGTATCAAAGCCTCAAAGCAAATATACAGTTGCAAATAATTATAGGAATTTGCTAGGAAGGTTTAATTGGTTATAATTCAGAATCTTCAAATTTCAAAACATAAAACTTTATTTTACATAACCAGAAAAAACTGTCAGTGCCTTTCAGTATATCAGGAAGATACTGGCATCAAACAAAATTCTCTTTTTATTCCCAGATTTGTCACTTGTTAAAAGAGTAACTTCTTATGCTATAATTTTCTTTATTTATTCTGATCATGTATTTTATTGTATTGTTTTTTTTAACCTAAATAACATAGCCTTAATTCTGTCATGAGAAATAAAGAAAATATCAAATCTTAGGGGTTTTATGAGGATTAAACAATACAACAAGATTAATACAATAAAATTAAATAACACAGTAAAATTAAATAATACAATATGTAAATATTGATAAATTGCCTAATTCTTACTTTTATTGTCACCTTTGTATCTCTGGTACCTGCCTTAGAAATAACAAGAATAAGAAGAAAACAAGCAACCCCATTATAAAATGGGCAAAAGATATGAACAGACACTTCACAAAAGAAGACATTCGAGCAGCCAACAAACACATGAAGAAATGCTCAACCTCACTAATCATCAGGGAGATGCAAATCAAAACCACACTGAGATATCACCTAACTCCAGTCAGAATGGCAATTATCAACAACTCAAAAAATAACAGCTGCTGGAGAGGCTGTGGTGAAAAGGGAACACTTCTACACTGTTGGTGGGAGTGTAAGCTAGTGCAACCTCTGTGGAAAGCAGTGTGGCAATTCCTGAAAGCTCTAAATATTGACCTTCCTTATGACTCTGCAATCTCCCTACTGGGAATATACCCTGAAGAACACAAATCACTCTATAAAAAAGATACCTGTACACGTATGTTTATCGCAGCGTTATTCACAATAGCAAGAACCTGGAAACAACCATGCTGCCCATCAAAAGAGGACTGGATTAAAAAAATGTGGTACATATACACGATGGAATACTACGCAGCCATGAAAAAGAACAAAATCATGGATTTCGCAGCTACCTGGATGGAACTAGAGTCTATAATACTGAGTGACCTCTCACAGAAACAAAGATCAGAATATCACATGTTTTCACTCATATAATGGACCTTGAACATCCAATGTAATACTATAAGAAAATGACTGATGGTACTGGGAAATTATGGGGGGGGGATGGGATTAACAGTAGCTAATATCTATCTGGGACTGGGAAAACACCTCTTATCAATAGGGTGCCTGAATGAAACGTAATTGTACACCTAACCCTTAACTGTACCCTACAAAACGATAATAAAAAATACTGATTATAAAAAAAAAAGAAATAACAAGAATACCCACAGAAAAAAATTTCTAGGAATTAACATATGAATGTGTAACAGAAAAGGAAGCATGGGCTTCCTCCAGCCAAATAGTGTATCTAGGAAACAAACCCAAGGAACCCAAAAAGAAAAAGAAGAATGTAGGTTCCTCATATCTTATTGAGGAGCTACGAGGAGATTATTGTTTACCCTTTTAGAAAAACTGACTTATTTCTCTCCTTGACATCGAGTTTCATTTTTCAACACAGATCGTAGAAGGAGCCATCCAAAAGAAAGACATTATGACACCAAGAATTTTAAGTGTCGTTGTTAACTTTTCTTTTTTCTATTTTTTCTCTAATAGAATTTCACAAGAGAACATACGAATTATCGTAGGGTTATCTTCAGTTAAACTGCCAAGCTCACTCAATATGTTATTATTTACAAACTAAGATCGGCACAAGACTAACGAATAATCAACATAAAGCAAAACGTCTTTTTTCACAAAATTTGCTATGCTTTGTCATAAATACTGTTGCAGTGGTCTTTTGGCTAGTTATTGTCTTTGTTTTGCTATAAAGCAATACCTGAGACTGGGTAAATTATAAGAAAAAAATGTTCATTTTGTTCACAGTCTGGAGGCTGTACAGGAAGCTGTGGTGCTGACCACAGCATCTGGTGAGAACCTCAGGCTGCTTCCACTCATGGCAGAAGGCGAAGGGGAGTCAGTGTGCAGATCACACAATAAGTGATAAAGGCAAGACAGACAGGGGAGAGAGATGCCAGGTTCTTTTTAACAACCAGCTCTTGCAGGAACGTACAGAGTGAGAATTCCCTCATTATTATAAGAAGGGCACCTATGCTATGTGTGAGGAATCCATTCCCAACACACAAAGGTAAGACCCCACCTCCAACAAATGGCAACATCATCAAATGGCAGCATGACATTTTGAGAGGTAAACTAGCCAAACCATAGCAGTTGCTAAATATCTTGAGATTAAGAAGCAGGATTATAGGCTTACTATTTATTTGTGTGCCTAACAAAGTGTCTGGCATGTAGAAAGTATACAAAAAATATATGCTATATTCAATTAAACTGGAAGATTAAAATGACCCTTCACTTTGTAAAACAGAGAAGTTTTTGCACAGCAAAAGAAACCTTAAAGAGAGTAAAGAGACAATCCACAAAATGGGAAAAATATTTTCAAGCTATGCATTTGACAAAAGGCTAACATCTAAGAACTCAAACAAAGTGAACTGAATGAATGAATGAATGAATGAATGAATAATATACAAAGGACATGAACAGACACTTCTCAAAGGAAGTCATAGAAGCAGCCAACAAACACATGAAAAAATACTCAGTGTCACTAATCATCAGAGTAATAAAAATCAAAACGAAAAGATACCACCTAACTCCGGCAATAACTATCATTAAAAAGTCAAAACAGAACAGGTGTTGGAGTGACTGCAGAGAAAAGGGAGCACTTCTGCACTGCTGGTGGGAATGTAAACTAGCTCAACCTTTGTGAGAATTTTTCAAAGAATAAAAATTGAGCTTCCATACAATCCAGCAATCCCTGTTCTGTGAGTATACCCCAAGGAACAGAAATCACTCTACAAAAAAGACACCTACACACGTCTGTTTATTCCAGCACTTTTCACAATAGCAAAACATCAATCAACCCAGATGTCTGCTTAAAGTAGACTGGTTAAAGAAAATGTGGTACATATACACAGTGTAATAGTATGTAGCCATAACGAAGAACAAAATCATGTCCTTCGTAGCAACATGAATGCAGCTGGAGATCGTCATACTAAATGAATTATCATAGAAACAAAGAACTGAATACTGCATGCTTTTACTCTTAAGTGGGCCCTGTCACTGGTAATACGAATGCAAGTGTGGGATCGACAGACAGACAGACACCTGTTCGGGAGGCAGGAAGAGAAAGAGAGGCATGTGGCAACACACTGGATACCTGGTCCACTATCAGAGGGAGTCAGGGCCAGATAAAAGCCCAAACTTCACCATCATGCAACTTATTTATGTAGTAAATCCTTATTTATACCCCATGACTCTAAAATTTTTAAAATGTATAAATAAAGATACAGTGACCCTTAATAGGACTTAGAGAACACCTGATTTCTTTTTCACACAATAGTAGTTAAATTCAGATTGATTTGACTTATAATCAAAGTACTTATCATGTGTACAATTTAGTGACTTAAGAAAGCTATCCTATGCTACACAGTTTATAAAGTGCAGCCTCATAACTTTGTCTACTAAAGGAACACTTGCAGTCCTTACTGATTGAAAAGTATTGGCAACAAACATTTTTTTTCCTAATCTTACATATTTGGATAAAACAAAATGAAAAAAGAGTACTAAAAAAAAAACTGTGCTTCAGAGTTTTCAGCTAGAATAGAAGCATAGAGAAGTATAAAGGTATACTTGGAGTCATGTCTTTAGCTATATTTCAAATACAAGAAACTGTAGGATTTCGTTTTTTAAAAATGTTTTTACGATTGTCAACACAGCATTTCAGAATCTTTTGCAGAACACTCATCAGTGTAAAGGAAAAGGGATACAAGAAAGCCACATTCCCACTTAATGATGGGAAAGTAGCTCATGCTCTGAATAAGATGTCTTAGAAAGATATTTCATGCAGGTGCAAACCAGCAAATTTTTAAATATTAAATGAAACTTTAATTTTCAAGCATACCAATCTGAGTATGAAGGAATGAATGGCAGGCACTAATAGAGATATTGTGTTGAAATAGTATGATTCAAATAGAGCACCTGTAATATTTTCTGCAAGTGTGATTGAATTACCCAAGGAATATTCATTTCTCATCAAAAAATTACTTCTACAGAATAATACCTTTCACAATTAAGTTTACAATGGTTAAAATACAAATTTAGATGCATACCCATGTACTTAAGAAACTGTGTAACTCCCAGAGTAGATTTTAAAATACTAAGAAGGAAAAAGACAGCATTTTTTTCCACATTTTCCTACAATCCTTAAATAAAGTGAACTACTAAATTAGTTGATTTCTATTACTTTTCTTTCTTTAACTTTTGATTTTGAAATAATTGTGGATCCATATGCTGTTATACAATACAGAGATATTTCTATATTCTTTCTCCAGCTCTCCTACAACAGAAACATCTTTCTTAACTGTGCTATAAACCACAAAGAAGACATTGGTATTTACAAAAATCCTTTGAGCTTATTCAGGTCCTCTAGTTGTACACACACTAATCATGTACATGTGTGTGCATGTATTGGGCAACTACTTTGTTCTATGCTGTTTTATTATGTGTTTTCATTCATGCGACCACCATGTGAATAACATGCAGAACAGTTTCATCAGAAAGATCCCACATGTTAACCTCTTACACCCACAGCCCTCCACCTGTCATCGCCAACCCCCCCAACCCCTGACAACCACTAATCTATTCTCATCTCTATCATTTGGTTATTTTGAGAATGCTGTTTAAAGAGAATCTGATAGCATATATTATTTTGAGCTTGACTGTAGATAGTCAACATAATTTTCGAACCCATATCTGTCTAAACTGTTGTGAATATCAATAGCCTCTTCAATGCTATATGGTATTTCATGACATGGAGGTACCACAATATTTTAAACATTCACCTATTAAAGTTTACAGCTTACAGCTATTACAAATAAAGCTGCCATAAATGCTTCTGCACAGGTTTTGTGTTACCATAAGATTTTATTTATCAGGAGTAAATGCCAAACAATACTAATGCTGGGTCATATAGAAAGTGATGGTCAGTATATCTTTATGGGCTTATTTTCCATCTACATATTCTCTGCTGTGAAAAGTTTGTTTGTTTATTCATATTTCATTGGCTTTGTTGTGTCTTGTTTTGGGGAGTTATGTATTCTAAATATAAAATCTTTGTCAGAGGCCGGGCTCAGTGGCTCAACCTGTAATCCCAGCACTTTGGGAGGCCAAAGCGAGTGGATTGCCTGAGCCTGCAGGTTCGAGATCCACCCAGTCAACTTGGCAAGACCTCATCTTTACAATAAATCAAAAATTAGCTGGGCGTGGTAGCGTGTGCCTGTTGTTCCAGCTACTTGGAAGGTTGAGGTGGAAGGATCGCCAGAGCCCAGCAGGTGGAGGCTACAGTGGTCAGGAGCATGCCACTGTACTCCAGTCTGGGTAACAGAGTGAGACTCCAACTCAAAAAAAAAAAAAAAAAAATCATATGCCTCATAATGACATTTCAGTCAACAACCAACTGCATGTGCAGCTGTAGTCCAATAGGATTATAATAGAGCTGAAAAATTCCTGTCACTTAGTGACATCTTGATTATCCTGATGCTGTATAGGCCTAAACTAATATGTGTAAGTCTGCCTTAGTTTTTAGTTTTTATTTTTTATTTTTTTTTTAGTTAGAGTCTCACTCTGTCGCCCAGACTGGAGTGTAGTAGCCACTCCCGGCCACCGCAGCCTCGACCTGCTGGGCTCCGGCGATCCTTCCGCCTCAGACTTCCAGATAGCTGGAATTACAGGCACGCGCTACCACGCCCGGCTAATTTTTTGATTTACTGTAGAGATGAGGTCTCGCTGCCCAGGCAGGTCTCGAACCCGCGGGCTCAAGCAATCCACTCACCTCAGTCTCCCAAAGGTGCGGGATTACAGGCTGAGCCACCAAACCCGGCTGCCTTAATTTTAACTAACAAACGTTAGATTGGTCAGGAAGATGGCTGCTGAGCCAGTCGGACTATGTGAATCCCCGTGTCAGTGAGTGAGTGTATGGAAAATTTTGTGTACGTGCTGGTGAGCAAGTGGGCATGTGAGTGGCTGAGTGAGGGCTAGGGGGCTAGCAGCCAGGTCTCTCCTGGTGTAGAAGCTGTTGCCACAGCTGCTGGGCTTGGACTTTAGCGATTCCCACAATGCAGAAGCTGAGTGTCATTTTCCTTTTCTTTCTTTCTTTCTTTCTTTCTTTTTTTTTTTTAAGCAACAAACCCTCCCTGGGAAGAAAATGCTGGGAGAGACTAAGTGGGGCCTTGTGAGCAAGTGACCAGGCCCATGACGCAACAGTTGGTGCTTCAGCTTCTCTGCTTTGTCCCTGGCTCTTCCCAGGTCACAGAAGCCGAGTGCCCTTATTTTTTAAAAAACAGACAAAAAGTTTTCTGCAAAAAGCAGCAGGGAGAAACCATTGCCCAGGCTCTCCCTCACCATTGCAGCAGGAGACAGACTGCCGGCTCCTGGCTTTGCCTCACCACTTCAGCACCTGGCAGAGCACTGGCAGCAGGGCCTGTGGAGGGAGTCCAGAGACAAAGTCCCAAGAAAGAGGACAAAGAGGCACTCCACCACCATCTTGAAGATGGGGCGAGAAAGGGCTCCGACTTGCTCACCATGGAGCAATAGACCTGATCGTTGATTTGGGATTAATCATGACCTGGAGGGAATCTCCTGAAAGCACAAACTTTGGAGGGACCTGACAAGTGCTGAGTTCTAGGCACACCACCCCTTATCCTGATCCAGCTGCGGGACAAAGATTGTGGCCAGAAAAGGACAAGGAAGAACTCCAAAGAGATGAGTAGTGAGTCCAGGACTGAATCAAACCCACTCCTCACCAGCAATCCTCTGAAATCAGACCCACACAACCACAACTGAGAGGAGCAGACCCAGGTGGAACCTGGACGGCAGTCACAATAGGAGAACTCCATTCTAGGATAGGCCAGGCTGGGGCACTCCCACAAGTACTTATCTGGGAAAGAGACAATCCCTTACCTCCCCCACCCCCACTGAAGGAACCATACCAAAGTGGGAAGGGAGGACTGCAGCCCCTCCCACCTCCACTGCGCCTCCTCCTTCACTGTTTTGGACACTGAGGAGAGAGTGAAAGAGGTGGCATGCAGGAGAGATCTGATTAGAGGAACAATTACAGAGCCTGCCACAAGAGAACAGGTTTCCTTTTAATTTTCAACTTTTTTAAATGTTTTCAAAAGTTTTGACTGTTTATTTGTTAGTTCATCTGATTTTTAAAATATTTTGCCTTTGGCATGAATGCGTATGTGAGGGTTTGAGCTCCACCCCCCCCATTTTTTTCTTTTCTTTTTCTGTTTCTTTCTTCATTTATTTGTTGTTTTCTGATTATGTGTGTATGTGAATGATTGAGTGTTCTTCTTTCAGTTTTGTTGATGTTGTTGGTTTGTTTATGCTCTTTTGTTCTTCCGGGTGTTTTATTTTTATTTCAAATAGTTTAAGGTGTGCGTCTATATATGTGCAAGGGTTTGACCTGAACTCCTTCCCCCTCCTCCAGTCTTTCTGTTTAACTTCTCTATTCACTTTGTGGTAGGCATGTGTGTGTGTTTAGTTTTCTTGGAGTTTTTGTTGTTGTTGTTTTTTGTTTTGTTTCACTTTGTTGTTGCTCCAGTTTGTTTTGGGGGGTGCATGTATGCCTGTGTGTGTGTGTTCAATTGTTTTTTGCATTGGTTTCTGCTTTGCATTGTCATATAGAGTGGTGGTGGGGAATGGGTCTCAGGGAATACATACCACAGCAAGTGAACATTGCAATTTGCAAGTAGTTTCTGAATACTAGTATCCCATCCACCACTTTATTCAAATTTCAAAAACTACAAGAGACAGAAAAATTTCCCATCAACTGTCCTATTTCAAAATAAAACAAATCCAGAGCCCAGATCAGGGAAGAATAGATGACTAAGCAAACATCAGAAGGGAAAGCCTTTCCCACTGACACTGAATAACAGAACTAAAGAGAAAAACAAGAGATCTGTCACAAATGAGGAAAAAAACAAAGGAAGACCTCAGGCAATTTGAAGTGTATCAAAGACAAAACTCCTGAAAAATCAGACCTTGGTGACCAAATAATGGAAGTCATCAACAACTGGCCCCAGAATATGACAGAGATTAGGGAATGACTGAAAAGAGCACATAAGACTCAAGAAAGACAAAATGCAACAGTGAAAGAGATTTTGTCAATAAAAAATTTCATCCAACATTGTTCACAATAGCAAGAACATGGAACCAACTCTGCTGCCCATCAAAAGAGGACTAAAGTTTTAAAATGTGGTACCTATATACAATGCAATATTACACAGTCATAAAGGAGAACAAAATCTTGAACTTTTCAGCAACCTGGATGGAATTAGAGTTTATAATACTGAGTGATCTCTCACAGAAACAAAGAGTTGAGTATCACATGTTCTCACTCATAAGTGGACCTTGAACAACTACTGTAATACTATAAGAAAAGGATTGTCAGTGGCGAGAAACTGCAGAGGGGGAAGGGGAGTGGGGAGATGGGATTGACAGTAGTTGATATCTACCTGGGTGAGGGACAAACCTCATCAACAAGGGTACCTGCACATTGAATATGTGTACACCTCACCCTAAATTGTACCCCACAATTTTAAAATAAAAATTAAAAGAGAAAAACAATTTCATCCAGGGATTAAATAGCAAGATGACAAGCATGGAAAGCAGAATTCATCTAGTTGAAAAAAGACTCTCAGACTTGAAGATAAAACATAGAATTAATCCGATCTGTAAAACATGGAATTAATCCGATCTGTAAAAAATATAGAAAGAAGACTCAGAAAGAAAGAACAAAACCTGCAAGAGATGTGCAATTATATCAAGAGACTGAACCTACATCTGATTGGTATCCCAGAAGAAAAAAGGGAAATAAAGAACAACTTGGAGCAAGTATGCCAAGAGGTAATCCAAGAAAGCTTTCCCCATCTCACCAGAGATGAGGTCAGCAAAGTGTAAGAGTTACAGAGAACCCCCACAATATATCAAATGAGAAGACCAACCCCTAGACACAAAATAATTCGCCTACACAAAGTAGGAACAAAAGAAAAAAATCCCAAAGGCAGAAAGAGAGAAAGGTCAGACTACCTACTGGGGAAAACCAATAAGAATACCAGAACTATAAGCAGAAACACTACAAGCAAGAAGGGACTGGAGCCCTATATTCAAAGTCCTCAAAGATAAACAATTTCAACCAAGAATGTCCTATCCAGCCAAGTTCAGCTTCATCAGTGATGGAGAATTAAAATCCTTCCCAGACATCCAATCCCTAAGAGATTATGCAGCTTCCAGACCAGCTCTACAGAAGACACTTAAAAAGGTATTAAGCACAGAAGAAAGAAAAAAAAGAATGACCACACATTTTCCAAGAGAACAGTAGAGCGCAGAATCAACAGAGAATACAGCACAAGAAACTTAAAAACACACACATACATCAACCCCAAAGCAAAAGAAAACAAGCAACAACAACAAAAAATTTATAAGAACCTCACGACAGGGAGAAACAATCACATTTCAATAACCACCGTGTATGTGAATGGACTAAATACACCACTGAAAAGACACAAAATGGCAAACTGGTAAGAAACCTTGACCCAATTATTTGCTGCATCCAGGAGACTCATCTAACTGCAAGGAACACACACAAACTCAAGGTTAAAGACTGGAAAATGAGCTTCCAGGCAAATGGATGACAAAAGAAGGCAGGGGTTATGATCTTAATATCAGACATAACAACCTTTAAGCTATCAAGAAATTTAAAAAGATACAATAGGACACAAGATAGTGATAAAGGGTTCAATTCATCAACAAGAAATATCCATCCTAAACCTATATGCACTGAACACAGGAGCACCAGCATTTAAAAAACAACTAATAAAGTAAACTAAAAAAAGATATTGACTCTAACAATATTTTGGCAAGGGACTTGAATACCCCAATAACAATCCTACATAGATCATCAAGGCAAAGAATCAACAAGGAGATCCAGAATCTCAACTTAGCAATCAACCAAATGAACTTAAAAGATACCTGCAGATTATTTCACCCAACAACCACAGAACAAACACTCTACTCATCACTACATGGAATGTACTACAAGATCAATCACATCCTTGACCATAAAGCAAGTATAAACAAATTCCATAAGGTTGAAATCTTGCTATGCACATTCTCAGGCCACAGTGGAATAAGAATAAATATCAACAACAACAAAATTTCCCCAAAGTCCACAAAGACATGGACACTAAACAGTATGATGCTGACCAATTACTGGGTCAACACTGAAATCAAAGCAGAAATTAAAAGATTACTGGAAGCAAGTGGAAACAAAGAAACATCTCACCAAAACCTCTGGAATAGCATGAAAACAGCTATAAGAGGGGAATTTATATCTCTACGTGCACACATCAAGAACATGGAAAGATCACAAGTGGAGAGCCTAATAATTCACCTAAGGGAGCTGGAAAGAGAAGACCACCAAAACCCCAACTTTAGCAGAAGAATCCAAATCACCAAAATAAAAGCCCAAATATGGGACATAGAAGACAAAAATATCATAGAAAACATAAATAAACAAAAACCTGGTTCTTTGAAATAATTGACAAGATTGATGGACCCCTAGCCAGAATAACTAAGAAAAAGAGAGAGCCAGGCTCGGTGGCTCAGCCTGTAATCCCATGCCTTTGGGAGGCTGAGGTGAGTGGATTGCCTGAGCCCACGGGTTTGAGACCCACCTGGGCAGCGAGACCTCATCTCTACAATAAATCAAAAAATCAGCCGGGTGTGGTAGCACATGCCTGTAATTCTGGCTACTTGGACGACTGAGGCAGAAGGATCACTGGAGCCCAGCAGGTCAAGGCTGCGGTGGCTGGGAGTGGCCACTACACTCCAGTCTGGGTGACAGAGTGAGACTCCAACTCAAAAAAAGAAAAGAAAAAGAGAGAAAAAGCACAAAAAAGCACAATCAGAAATACAAAAGATCAAATCACAACTGACCCCAAAGAAATAAAAAGATTGTCAGAGATTACTATGTACACCTATATAGAAACAAATTTGATAACATAAATGAAATGGCAGATTATCTGGCATCACACAACCTTCCCAAGTTGAACCAAGAAGACATTGAGACACTAAATAGACCAATAACAACCCAGGAAATAGGCTCTGTCATACAAAAAATACCTACAATAAAAAGCCCTGGACCAGATAGCTTTCCAGCAGAATTCTACAAAATGTATAAGGAGGAGCTGATACCAATCCTATTGAAAGTATTCTGGGCAATTGAGAAAGATGGAATTTTCCACAAATTATTTTATGAAGCTAACGTCACACTGATACCCAACCAGGTAAAATCCAACAACAAAAAAAGAACCATAGGCCAATATCCCTTATGAACATAGATGCAAAAATTCTCAACAAGATTCTAGCATATTGGATACAAAAACACATCTCAAAAATCATCCACCATGACCAAGTAGGCTTCAGCCCCAGGATGCAGGGCTGATTCAACATTAATAAGACCATAAATGTAATTAAATACATCAATAGATGCAAAAATAAGAAACACGTGATTATATCATTAGATGCAGAAAAAGCTTTTGATAAAACCCAGCATCCCTTCTTTATAAAAAACATCAAACACCCAGGTATAAAAGGAACATGCCTCAAAATAGTAAGTGCCATCTATAATAAACCCACAGCTAACATATTGCTAAATGGACAGAAACTGGAAACATTTCCCCTGAAAAGTGGAACAAGACAAGGCTGTCCACCCTCACCCCTCTTGTTCAATATTGTGTTGGAAGTCCTAACTTGGGAAATCAGACAAGAGAAGGAAATCAGGTATATCCATATTGGAAAAGAGGAATTCATGTTATCCTTCCTTGCTGATGATATGATCCTATACCTTGAAAACCCAAGAGAATCTGTCAAAAATTTGCTTGCACTGATAAAGCTTTGGCAAAGTCTCAGAGTACAAAATAAATGTACAAAAGACAGTTGAATTCCTATGCACCACCAACAAGCAGATATAGACCCAAATTAAAAGCATAATCCTATTCATAATAGCCACAAAAAAATCAAATATCTTGGCAACTTCCTAACCAGAGAAGTGAAAGACCTTTGCAGTGAGAATAAAAAACGCTACTCAAAGAAATTCAAGAAGACACAAACAAATGGAAAAGCATTCCATGCTCATGGATAGGAAGAATCAACATTGTTAAAGTGTCCATCCTACCAAAGGCAATCTTCAGATTCAATGCAATACCCATTAAGTTGCCAACATCATTCTTCTCAGACCTGGAAATGGCAATACAGAAATTCATATGGAAACATAAATAACCACAAATAGTCAAAACAATCCTTAGCAAAAGAAACAAAGCAGGAGGTATCACACATCCAAACTTCAAACTTTACTATAAGGCTACAGTAATCAAAACAGCCTGGTATTGGTATAAGAACAGGCACGTAGACCAATGGAACAGGGTAGATATTCCAGAAGCAAAGTCTCAATTCCTCAACCAACTCATCTTTGGCAAACCCTCCAACAACAACCAATGGGGAGAGGAGAACCTATTCAGTAAATGGCGCTTGGAAAACTGACTGATCATATTCTGAAGATTTGAAACAGGACCCCTACCTATCACCATACACCATACACAAAAATTAACTCTAAATAGATCAAAGACCTAAACGTAAAACCTCAAACTATAAGAATCTTAGAAAATGCAGGAGACACCCTTATGGAAATTGGAACTAGCAAGCAATTCCTATTCTGAATTCTAAATACCCATACCTTATGAAATAAGATAGACGAGTGGGACCTCATCAAACTAACAAGCTTCTTCAAATCAAAAGAAACCATCAAGAGAAAGCATGGAGACAGCCCACAGAATAGCAAAAAAATATTTGCCAACTGTATATCCGACAAAGGCCTAACATCTAGGATCTGCAAGCCACTCAAATGTGCCGAAAGGGAAAAAAAAACAGCCCCATTAAAAAAGTGGGCAAAAGACATTAATACATGAATACACTTCTCAAAAGAAGATATATAGGCAACCAACAGATACATGAAAAAGTGTTCAGCTTCACTCATCAAATCAGAGAAATGCAAATCAAAACCACATTGAGATACCACCTAACCCCTGTAAGAATGGCCATCATTAATAAAACAAACATCAACAAATGCTGGCAAGGATGTGGAGAAAAAGGAATGCTTCTACACTGCTGGTGGAAATGCAAACTAGTGTAACCTCTTTGGAAGGCAATGTGGCAGTTTCTGAAAGAACTAGAAATTGACCTTCCATATGACCCAGCAATTCTATTGGGGATATACCCGGAGAAACTCAGATCATTTTACAAAAAAGATACCTGCACATGTATGTTTGGTACGGCTCTCCTCATAATACCAAAAACATCAAACCAACCATGTTGCCCATCGAAGCTTAACTGGATAAAAACATATGGTACATATACATAATGGAATATTAAGCAGTCATAAAGAATGACAAACATATGGTCTTTGCAGCCACTTGGATGGATTAAAGTTGATCATACTCTGTGATCCATCACAGAAACAAAGAAAAAAATACCATATGTTCTCACTCATAAGTGGACCTTGAACAATTATAATACCATAAAAAAGCGATTGGCAGTAGTGGGAAACTGTCGGGGGTGGGGGGTAGTGGAATTGGCAGTTGAGGGAAGCTGCTAGGGGAGGGAGGGGCATACCTCATCCACAAGGGTATCTGCATAATCAACATTTGTATACCTAACCCTGAATTGTACCCCACATCTTTATAATAATAAAAAAAAGAAAAGAAAGTTTGAACTATAATAAATGGCGAAAAAGTTATTGATGTAAATGTTGACGTGATGGTAGGAATGGTGCAGGAGTGTTTATGTCATATTTCATTGTAAATAGAAATTTTCAAGGGAAGATTTCAAGAGAAATGGCAAATCCAGTGCAGCATTTCAGGTGATGCTTTAAAAAATTCTTAGCACAGAAACAGAAGAAGAGTGGAACCATTGCAAAAACAGAGGTAAGAGCAAAGTTTACAGACCATATAAATCAACCACAAAGCTTAGATTGCAAAGCAGCCTCTTAATAGCAATATAAACAAATTCCCACATATCAATAATTAACTTGAACACAAATAGAGTGAAGGTTCTAATGAAATGGCACAGAGTAGCAAACTGGATAAAGAAGTATCATTCATACTTCTTCTGTCTTCATGAAACATATCTCACAGGTTTAACATAAAAATCTGGATAAAGATCTTCCAGGCAAATGGAAAGAAAAAAAAAAGCAGTAGTAGCTATTCTTATATCAGACAAAACAGATTTTAAACCAACAAAAGTTTTAAAGGACAGTGAAGGACCCTTAATGATAAAAGTCTCAATCCGCCAGCAAGAAACATTGATCTTGAATGTATATGTACCTAATATAAGAGCACTCGAATTTATAAAACAATATCTAATTAAACTAAGAGAAGACATAGACAGTCATGCAACAATAGTCAAAGACATTAATACCCCCACTAACAGCCTAAGATAGATCATTAAGGCAGACAACTAACAAAGTAATTTGGAACCTTAACCTGATGATCAACCAATTTGATCTAATTGACATCTACAGAACTCTTCACTGAGCAACCACAGAATATACTTTCTTCTCATCAGCACATAGAATATACTCCAAGATTGACCACACACTCAATACATCAAGCATGAGCACATTTCAAAAGGTCAAAATTATACCAAGCATCTTCTCAAACTACAGAAAAATAAATATGACCAACAACAACCCCTCAAAACACATAAATCCATGGAAGTGAAATACCATGCTTCTCAATGACGTTTCCATTAATTTAGGAATAAAAACAGAAATTAAAAAAAATTTCTGTAAAGAAAGGAAACAACGACATATCATACCAAAACCTGTAGAATACCAGAAATTGGTGTTGAGAAGGAAGTTTATAACATTGAATGCACACATCAAGAAAATAGATCTCAAGTAAACAGTCTAACATCACACTGAAGGGTGCTAGAAGGACAAGAACAATCCAATCTCAAAATCAGTAGAAGAATGAAAATCATCTAAATAAATTCCCAGTTAAATGACATAGAGTTTAAAAAAAACATACAAATGATCAGTAAGACAAAAATCTTTTCCCATCAAAGGATACATCAGATTGACAGACACCTGACTAGATTAACAAAAAAAAGCAGGGGAGGGGTGGAGAAAATTTGAATAAACAAGATTAGAATAGAAAAAGGAAATGCTATAACTAACCCTGAAGCAATGCGAAAGATTATCAGAGATTATTGCAAACATCTGTATGAGAGTAAGCTAGAACATCTAGCAGAAATGAAGAAATGTCTGACAACATGTAACCACTCAAGATTGAAACAGAAAGAAACTGAAACCCTAAACAGATAAATAACAATCCAAAAAAATCAAAATCAACTCAGGAAGAAGAACCCCCGCCCCCCCACACACACAAAACCATAGACCAGATATATTCTCTACTGTATTCTACAATATGTGCAAGGAAAAGCTGATACCAATCATATTGAAAGTATTCCGAGTAATAGAGAAGGAAGGAATTTTCCCTAGCTCATTCTATTAAACCAGTAGCATCCTGATATACCAAAATGGCAAAGACCCAACAAGGAAAGAAAGCTTCAGGCCAATTTCCCTGATAAACATAGATGCAAACATTCTTAAAAGATTCTAGCAAATTGCCTTCAACAACACATTACAAGGAACATCCGTCAATAAATATAATCAACCACTTTAACATGTATAAAACCAAGAACCATGTGATTTTGATAACATCCATTTTGAGAAAAAACCCTAAAACACGTAGGCATTGAAGGAATATTCTTCAAAAATAATATAAGCCATCTATGACAAGCCTGCAGTCAACATCATACTTAATAGACAGAAGTTAAAAGAATTTTTCCTAAGAACTGGAACAAGACAATTATGTCCACTCTCAATGCTTCTGTTTAACATAGTACTTAGCCCTGGCCGAGTAATTAGGCAGGAGGAAGAAATTAGAGATATGTAAATAGGAAAAAAAAAGTTATATTATCCCTTTTTACAGATGCTAGAATTCTATGTCTAGAAAATCCTAGTCTGTTAAAAACCTCCTTGCACTGATAAACAACTTCAATAGAATTTCAGAGGTAAAATCAGTGTGCAAAAATCAATTGCATTTCTATATACCAACAATGAACAGGATTAGAACCAAAGCATGGACACATACCTATTTACAGCCACAAAAAATAAAGACCTTGACTTTTATCTAACCAAAGAGGAGAAATATCTTTACAGCGAGAACTACAAAGCACAGCTTAAATAAATCAAAGATGACACAAACAAATGGATGAACATCCTATGCTTATAGATTAGAAGAATCAATATCATCAAGGTGTCCATTCTACTCAAGGCTATCTACAGATTCAACGCGATTCCTATCAAACTACCAGCATCATTTTTCACAGACCTAGGAAAAACAATACCGAAAATCTCATGGAAGCAAAAAAGAGCCCAAATAGCTAAGAAAATTCTAAGCAAAACAAACAAAACAGCAACAACAACAAAAACAAAGCTGAAGGGATAACATTCTCAGACTTCAAACTTTACTACAAGGCTACAGTAATCAAAAGAGCATGATACTAGTACAAAAATAGACACACAGACCAATAAAGCAGGATACAGAATCTATAAATAAAACCACAAACCTTCAACCAATGCATCTTCAGCAAAGTTAACAAAAACAAATATTGAAGAAAGGAAACCATATTTAGCAAATGGTATTGGGAAAACTGGCTAACACGCAGAAAATTGAAACTGGACCCCTACCTATCACTACATACAAAAATTAACTCAAAGATCTATTTATCAAGGACTTGAATGTGAAACCTCAAACTATAAGAATCTTAGGAGAAAACTTAGGGAACACCTTCTTGGACATCAACTTAGTCAACGAATTCATGGCCAAGTCCTCTAAAGCAAATGCAGCAAAAGATAAAAATGACAAATGAGACCTTATCAAACTAAACAAATTTTACATAGCAAAATAAATCATCAAGAAAGTAAAGAGACAACACACAGAATGGAAAAAATATTTGCAAGCTATGCATTTGACAAATGCCTTACATTCATAATCTATAAGGAACTCCAATGAATTGACAGGAAAAAACAAATAATGCCATTAAACAAGCATATGAAAAAATGTTCTGCCACATGAATCATTAGAGAAATACAGCTCAAAACTACAATGAGATTCCAACTCACACTAACCAGGATGGTGGTCATTAAAAAATCAAAAACGCAAGTATTTGGCGAAGTTGTGGGGTAAAAGGGAACACTTCTACATTCAACTTTTTTGGAGAGCAGTGTGGTGATTTCTCAAATAATTAAAAATAAAACCCAGAAATCCCACTCCTGGGATATACCCAGAAGAACACAAATCGCTCTACCAAAAAGACACTTGCATGTATATGTTTATTGCAGCACTATTCACAATAGCAGAAACATGAAACCAACACAGATGTCCATCTAAAGTGGGCTGGATAAAGAAAATGTGGCACATATACACAAAATATAATACTATACAGCTATAAAAAAGAAGAAAATTATGCCCTTTGCAGCAACATGGATGTTGCTGGAGAACCATCATTCTAAGTGAAATATTACAGAAATTTAAAAAAAAAATAGAATATCACATTTCTCGCTCTTAAGTGGGCACTAAACATTGGGCACATGGGCTCAAGGGCAAGGATGCTGGGCACTGCAAAAGGAGGAAGGAAGGAGAGTTAAGGGAAACAAAACCGTTTTGGTGCCATGTCCACTAATGGACATGAGAGCTTGCTAGAAACCCAAACCGCACCAACAAACAATATACTTATGCAGCAAACCCTCACATGTACCCCATGACTCTAAAATTTAAAAATTTTTAAAAAGATAGACTAGAAATTCAGTAGCCTAGTGAGCAAGGAAACAGCAGGAAAATGAGGCTAGAGACAATAATCTTAATCTTAATATGAATGACACTGTAAATATATAAGAGGTATAGAAAAATATCAGGAATTGTGTTTCCTATAAGGGCAGGGACCCACTATGGTAGCAATGATTTTTCTCTGGGTCCTTTTATTTGATAATTTAAACTTTCTTCTGGACTTTTTTGCATTGTGTAAATTTGATAGTAAAATAAACAGAATATTTGACAATTACTATATTTTGGGGGAAAAATTATGATTTTAAAAATTCTTTTTTAAAACTTGTTTGCAGCATTCAAACACTCTTTTCAACCGATTGTAAATCAATGAGTTTTAATGTTTCGGATGGATACACAATTATCATAATCAGCTATCAAACAACATATTGGTGTATTATGTTGTGGTGATTGAGGAAGGAATCGTATAGGTTACATTGGTTTACAGGATAATTTGCTAAGTTTATTCCAATTCATCTGAAAACGAGTACATTTTCAAAAATGTTAAGGAAGGGAGTTTTTAAATTCTTGAGTTGAACTATAATATATTTTTATCATTTACCCAATTTTTAGATTACTGGTTAGAAAGCAGCTCTAAGAACAAAAATAACTTCTATTAAACTGCAAGATTTAATGTGTAGAATATCTTCAGAGTTATTTCTCTGAATCTAATTGTATTATATTCATGTGCACCCAAAAGATAATTTTTCCCCCAAAGTCACACACAGTAACTTAACTGCCTACAGTGAGTGTAATAGAACCATTTAGAATGGTCAAAGATATTACACAGTATATAAATCTCAGCACAATAAGTATATACAGTAAAATTATTTAAGCAAGCCTTGGTCAGCTTTTACTAGGAAAATGCCTATGTATTTGAACTATATTTATGTAACTATCCATGACATGTTACTATTTTTCTACAATGACAGCACTGTAGGAAAAGATTATCTTCTAATCTAGATTTTATCAATGGCTTTTTGGACAATTGTATTTTTACTGCTATTTTCTCTCTTATTTCCTTGTTCTAACTAAAGAGAGAATAGGATATATAAAATATTAGTATTCAGAATGTCTGTATATTTCCAGACACTTTCAGTTTAAAGATAAAAGTATAGTATTATATATGCAATTTGAACTCACGCAATTTTCTAAGTGTGTGGCAAAATGGGTCTATGGTTTACTGCCCTCACCTACATATCTACAGTAGAAAACATTATTTTTCGTAATTAATAGTAATAGTATTATATATGTAATTTGAACTCACGCAATTTTCTAAGTGTGTGGCAAAATGGGTCTATGGTTTACTGCCCTCACCTACATATCTACAGTAGAAAACATTATTTTTCGTAATTAACTTACAAAGGTAAGACCCCACCTCCAACAAAAACTGGTGGGGTCAAAAAATATACACATTTTAAGATGTCTTATCTACATATTACTTTTAGTTCCCCTTAATCAGAAGTGTCTGGATGCTGATGAGAACTGCTTTGGGCACCTCTTATAATTGCAGAAGTCAGATGTGACTTGTATTCATTTACAATTTTAATACAGTTTTCCTTTATTAAAATGTGTATATATCTTTTGGTGACCCCATGTATATAATACACACATGCAGTTGACCCTTGAACAACATGGGTTTGAACTGCATAGGTCCACTTATACATGAATTTTTCTCAATATATACCGTTGTTTCTTCATATTAGAAAGTTCAGCATCCTCAACCAATTGAGGATTGAAAACACAGTGTTTATGGGATGCAAAATCCCTGTCTATAGAGGTCCCATTTTTGTTTCTATAGATTCTACAAGTAGCCTGCAGAACTTGAGTATGCAAGACTTTTGGTGTCTGGGTGGGGGGCAGTCTAGAAAAAAATTACCCCAAGATACTGAGGGACAACTGTACATGAAATGTTTAGTATTTTAAGTCAATGGCATTTGGGGGATCATTTATGACTGCAGAACAAAGTAGCATAAACTAATGCCTAAACACTAATGTGGTCTTTTAAAGCGTTCTTCTACTATCATTCTCACTCTCGCTCTCATGTTCGCTCTCGCTCTGGCTCTCCAGGGTCTTGCTCTGTCCAGACTGGAGGGCAGTGGCACAATCATAACACACTGCAGCCTTGAACTCCTGGGCTCAAGTGGACTACAGGTACACGTTACGTCATTTGGCTGATTATAATTATTATTCTTTTTTTGTGTGTGTGGAGATGGTGCCTTGCTATTTGCCCAGCTTTACTACTGTCTTCTATAAAGGAATATGAGGGAAAAGCAAATAAGAAATATGAAGAATGGTAGAACTTATATGAATAAAAATGCAGATTCTAGTGATATATAGAAAAACATTTTGTATTCTAAATTTTTCTTAATCTTTCTTATGTGATCCTCCCTTTTTAAATGTTTCTACTGATTTATTTGTCTCTTCACTCCCTTTTCTTTTGAGACAGGGAAACTTCACCTTCCTTCCTCCTCTTATATCTCTTAAGTAATTAAGCAGGCTTCACAGTTTTCCAACTTCTCTCCTCTCATGTCTCTTCACATCAAGAAGCAATTGACATTATTTGTGTATATATGTGAGTGTGTACACTGAATTAAATTGGAATAAGAAAAAATCTGGTATTACTTCTTTTTCACACCTTTTATTTCTTGATTTCTTTGACTAAAAACACAAATTAATCTAATGCAACCATTGCTATTCTTTCCCGTACATTGGGTGTTTTTGTACTTCTTAAAGTATCATTAGAAATATTAAAGCATACTTGAAAGAACACTAACTGACTTGAGAATTGAAAGCAAATAAAATTTTGTTGTTGTTATTCATTAATTTAATTTAAAGCTGTAGTAAAGAGACTAACAGGGCTAATAAATACATTTGTTGCTGTTGTTTTTACCGCTTCTTTCCATTACTTATCTTGTTGACATATGACAAACATTTTTAAAGGCTGGTGATATAATTCAGTAATTTAAGTTCAAAATTAAAATGTTTCATATATAGAGAGTTTTGTATTTCTCTGACCTTTAAACAAACCAATAAAAAATACTTCATGCCTTAGGAAAAAACTGGGAGTTGGAACTTTTCCTGACTAGAAGGTATTATGCTCAGAGTAGCCATGTATCTCCACTTTTCCTACTAGTTTCAATGTGGTTTTTTTCTCAGTTGCCTGGTGTATAGGAGTCTTTTGACTGGATCTTGTTTTTCTCTTATGGAGAACTGATCCGTGTGTAGGTGTTTATTCAGTGTGTCAGTGGGAGGAGAAATAGTGTGGGATCTCCTATTTTACCAGGTTGCCGATGTCATTGGGTCCATGGGTTTTAGGTTTTACTAGCAAGTTGTTCTGTTTTTGTGTAGAGACTCATAAAGATTCTATGTAGAGACTCACAAAGATTCAATCTATGTACCCACTGCTTCAGCTTCTTCTTGCCTCACATTTTTACAAGAAATATCCTTGATGATTTTTTATTTATTTATTGAGGATTGATTAAAATTCAGCTAATATACATTTTCCTAAAAGACGTGTATTGTGACCTTCAAATTAAATATATACCTTCACCAATACTGTTACATGCAACTGTCCTTCTACTAGTGCTGTGACTTTGCACCTATGCATCTAGATCTACAGTTGTGTGTCCTGTATAATTTCCAGTCTTCAGAAGAATAGAAAGTAGCTAAGAAGAAAGAATGAGATGATTGGCATTGCCTTTTTGAAATCATGAAATACAATTTGTTATGCATTTTGATAAAACCATTTTGTGACAGCACTAAAAGATTCAGTTAAATGATAAAAATCATAGACTGATGAGCTTACTTAAATAGCTAGCACAGGTTTGAATAAATTTAGATTTCAATATACTCTGAAAGTAGAAAGCAATTAGAATTTTACCTTTGCTTTAATAAAGTTGTCTATTGAAGGCACTGCATTTTTTTTTACAACAAATTCCTAAGAATTCAAGAGAGCTCTAACTCCTCATATTAAATCCTGAAGTAGCTTATAAGTCATTGTTTAATATTTGAACATCTACAGAGTGCTCACATCAGTTCATCTTCTCTGAAGTAGATACATCTCTAAGAGGGTGCACAATAGCAGCTTAGCTGCAAAAAGTGAAAATGAAATTGTCATGTTTAATCACTTCCCTTCCTGGGAAGAAAGATTTAAGCATGTGAAAATGGAATCACTCAAGTCAGAATTAGGCCAACTGCTGTGACTAATATCTCCATGATGAAACAAGCTTGTTCGTTTTGTATTCCAAGCACCTAGCACAGTGTATAAAGCATAATAGATACCCCAAATTTCCTTCTTAAAAGAATGAGTTAATGATTGGGGGGACAATCATCTTTTCTTGAAATAATGAGTCACTGAGTGAAGAAACAATTTGATGCATACACTAAAAAAAAAATAGACCACCATAAAAATGTTCAAAAACAGAGAGGCATTTTAATAGCTTTAAGGGGTACAAACAGTTTAAGATTACATGGTTACAAAGAAGTTTGGGCCTCCCACCTGTGTACCCTCTCCCTCCTCCCCTTCTGAGTCTCTGTGTATTATACCTGCCTCTATGTTTTTGCAGAAACTTAGTTTAGATCCCACTTAAAAGTGAGAACACTATGTCTGATTTTCTGTTCCTGAGTTAGTTCACTTAAGATGATGTTCTCCAATTCCATCCATGATGCAGAAAGCATTACTTCATTTTTTTTTTTTTATAGCTGAGTAGTATTTCATAATGAATATATACCACATTTTCACTATCCACTGATTAACTGATGCACATTTAGGTTGATTCCACATCTTTGCAATTGTGAATTGTGCTGTGATGAACATGCAAATGCAGGTATCTTTTTATGTAACAACATTTAGTCCTTTGGGTAGATACCTAGTAGTGGGGTGGAAAGATCAAATGGTAGATCTACTGTTAGTTCTTTGAGAAATCTCCATGCCAGAGACCAGCTCCAGCCGGGTTCAGGGTACCCCAAAGGTGGAGACGGCATCGGCGATTGGGGGGAAGAAGAGAGAGAAAGAAAGAGACTGGACTCCAGTCTAGTGCAGAAGCGATGTGTGTTATTGGGAATTACAATGGGTCTTTTATACACAAAGTCAGATGTGGGAGGGGCATCCCCCACCCACCAGAAACCTTAATCCATGAAAACTTAATCAATGATTGCCTTTAAACCCTTTTCATATGATAATCTTAAAATCCCATAACAAAGGATAACCTAATCTGTGGCTGACATATTCTATAAACCTTTTTCATCCTAAGCTGATTGATTTATGCCAAGTTAAACAATTCTATAGAAGCTTAAGTACTTACTTTACAAACGAAAGTGGCCCATCCCAGAATGTTTGGAATGTGGCCCAGTCCAAAGTTCACAGTGGGCTACCTGCAAGTAACCCAGCCACATTCTTTCAACAAAATAGCTGTCTTCTAAAACTGTATTCTACAATTTACACCTTCAATAAATCCTAAGATCATGACCCAGAAGCCTGTGACCAATACTAAGGCTCTTAGATGTGACACGAGTTTGAATTATAAGTTGTGTGAAAGCCAAAACTGCAGTTTGCAGAAGAATGGGAGTAATGAGCTTCTAAAGTTAGCTTGTGTTTGTCCTGGTCCCAGAGTTTTTATGTTTTGAGCTCACAGGAGCTTAATCTGGTTAGTGCTGAGTAGAAAGGGGGAGGAAATGGGGTCAAATAGCTCCCAAACGCATCCTATGGTCTCGGGGTCAACGGCCCTTCCTGATCCCTAACGCTCAGTGGGCCTCCATGGCTGGCTCCCAACATCTCCATACCAGTTTCCACAGAGGTTGTGCTCATTTACACTCCTACTAACAGTGTATAAGTGTTCCCTTTTCACTGCATCCAAGCCAGCAACTTTTTTTTTTTTTTTAATAATGACCATTCTGACTTGTGTATGGTGGTATCCTCTTGTAGTTTGAATTTGCAATACCATGATGATTAGTGATGTTGAGCATTTTAAAATATGTTTGTTGACCATTTGTATATCTTCTTTTGAGAGATGTCATCAATAAGTGGCTCTGGGTCTTTCTTTGTCACTCAGACTAGAGTGCAGTGGCACAATCATATCTTACTGCAGTCTCAAGCTCTTGGACTCAAGTAATCCTCTTGACTTAGCCTCCAGAGAAACTGAGACTACAAGTGCATGCCACCACCCCTGGATTTTTTCTATTATTATTACTATTATTATTATTTGAAGTTACAGGGTCTCACTATGCTACCTGGGTTGGTCTCAAACTCCTGGCCACATGCATTCCTTCTGCCTTGGTCTCCCAAGTTCTCCCAAAGTGCTGGAATTACAAATATGAGCCAGCCCACGTTCATTTTTTCTTTTTTTTTTTTTTTTGAGTTGGAGTCTCACTCTGTCGCCCAGACTGGAGTGCAGTGGCCGCTTCCGGCCACCGCAGCCTCGACCTGCTGGGCTCCAGCGATCCCTCCGCCTCAGCCTTCCAAGTAGTCGGAATTACAGGCATGCGCTACCACGCCCGGCTGATTTTTTGATTTATTATAGAGATGAGGTCTCGCTGCCCAGGCGGGTCTCGAACCCGCGGGCTCAGGCAATCCACTCACCTCAGCCTCCCAAAGCCACGTTCATTTTTAATCACATAAACTTGTGTTTGAATCTTGTCTCTGTCATTTATTGTGTGACTTGACAAAGTTTATTCATCATAGTTTTTATTCTGTACATTGAAGAAAGTATTAGCTAGTTCACTAGGTTGTAACCAAAAATGTTTTTACACAGGACTTTACCACTATTACCACTCAATAAGAATCTGTTCCTTATCCTTTTCTAGGAACAAAACTCTTTAAAAATATAACAGTAAAATATGTTTACTAAAGATAGTTATACAATCTTTATTATTTTGACCTTAACTCAGAGTTTCAGGCTTGATGCTGCTGGATGAAAGAGAAATCTAACCAGTAACTATTTTCGTATTTCTCTCAGTTCAGTAATTATCCACCACATGCCATATTGATCATTCCTAGTTGGAGGCATTGATAATTATTAGCCTATATGCTTAACCTTACACATGTTTTTATGCCAATATTAATTAAACAGAAATCACTTTGGAACTTGAACGCTTATTCCCAGTCTGTGGGTTTTTATAATTGTTTTGTGTATAAATTAGCTATAAGAAAGCACATGGAGTAATTTCTACCCAAGGAAATAATACACTGTACTAAAGTTCAATCTTAAAGATGTAATTACAAATAAAGTATGCCCTTATAGAGGCAAAATAGCATTTCCAAAATATATTTGAAATAGTAAGGTCAAAGGTGAATATCAGGACCTGAAAGATGATGCCAAATAGATATCAGACACCTCTTCCCTTTCTTTTTTCTCCCTTATTTCCTTATATCTCTCCTTCTCCTTTAACTATACCCACTTTTAGATTATATTTGAATTTGCATGCCTACCAGCTTTTGTTTCAAATCTTGTGCTTAATTTCCTGACAACAATAGAGGGAGATGGTGTCAGTTATATTATTATTAGAAAATTAAAAAAGCACTTGATTCTCAGCAAAAGCAAAGGTTTTTGAGATACTAGTTTCTAAAATAGTTTTCTTTTGTAGGACTTCATGAAAGAGAAACAAATAGCACAGTTTCCTGAATAACATTCTATGGGTGTGACCAGGCATGGTAGCTCATGCCTATAATCCCAGCACTTTGGGAGGCAGAGACAAGAAGATTTCTTTAGTCCAGAAGGTTGAGACCAGCCTAGGCAACATAGTGAGTACTCAGCTCTACAAAAAAATCAGAAAATTAGCCAGGTGTGGTGGTGAGTGCCTATACTCCCAGCTAATATAGAGACTGAGGCAGCAGTATTGCTTGAGTCCAAGAGGTCATGATGAGCTGTGATTTTGCCATTGCACACCAGCTTGGGTGACAGAGTAAAACTACAACTCGAAAAAAACAAATAAATAAATATACAAAATTAAAAAAAATTATATGACTAACACAATAAAGGGTTTTGTGTGGTTACTCCCTGGAATGCTCTTGGTAAAAGGCACATTTTCATATTAAACTGCTACCTAGGGAATGTGATTATTTGCTCAGTCCAAGTATATATTATGACAGTGAACTGGCTTGAAGAAGTATAGATTATAGAAATTGCTAATTCAAATGGATCAACAATGTATTTCAAATATGTCCTATAAATATAATTTATCTAAGCTGTATACGTGATCACAGCAGCAAGGTAACATTCTATGGCAATATCTGGAGTATTTGTACTTGAACTTACTAGGAGCAAAGTCATGATAGAGAGCTCACTGAGAGGTTGATACCTTTTGTGGCAATTCAGAAGCCTAACCAGTATTTTATCTTAATTGGAGGCTTAATCACATACTCCCTGTGACATCTGGCATATAATTGCCTTATTCTGTTATTTAATTTTCTTATATGTGAATATCAAATGCACAACCAGAATAAAAATTCTTGGAGGGCATATGCCAAAAATGTTGTATGTTTAATTCACTCACGGTTTCTAAGCATTAGATACATGCTTCATAAATGTTGGTTGCATGATTAAACCAAAAAAACTTCATCCTACTCAACTAGCCTGGATCACTAGAGACAAAAGCAATGAGGGGCTTATAGTTGCCACATTTCATAGTTTGAAAGTAGTTTTGGCACCTAGATTACAAAAGTATGGAGTCTATTTTAAGTGGCTTAGTAAGGCTACAGTAGGCCAAGAGTCCCAAAGATAGGTCATGGAAGATATACCACCACTTCTTTCTCGGTCCTAGCTATCATGCTCTTAGAAATCTGAAGTGGGTCTACTATACCCATAACCTTCAGATATCACACCCAAAGCTACCTTCTATGTCTATTTGGTTTACAAATGGAAAGAAATGAATAAAAAGAAAATGTGAATTTCTCTATATTCCCAAACCCAAGCAAGAAACTAGGTTTTTGTTTCCACAAAAGTGAATCTCCAATCTTATTTGTTCTAGTCCAGTGTTCTTTGCATGACTCATGAATATGCACAAACACACTGTAGAGATAAATAAAGGCCAATCAAATAAGAAAAGCAGAGACTATTTATTCTGAGCCTGCTGTAGGAAGGAAGTCAGCCATCATCACTTCCATTCAGCAGTGACTGAAAAGCAGAGAGAGAGGAGTGGAAATGCTTTATAGTAGAAAAGGGAACAGAGGTTTCAGATATGCCCTGAATGGAGGCAGTTGGCCTGGGAAAGCTGGAAGGTGGCCACCTAGTAGAAGGTCATCCTATGTGATTGGTTCTAAGTTGGAACTGGGGATAAAGATTAAGAAAGTTGTCAGTTATGAATCAACTCCTCACTTCCTGGGTTGTTTATTGTAGGTTAGGGGTTGCTTTTCTGGGAAGGTTGCTGCAGGTTGTGAGTTAAAGCTCTATTTTTGTATGTAGATTGGCCATTGTTTGTATGCACATTCACTCTTTCAACAAACACACATACACACATACATACACATGCACATACACAGACACACACACGCTACACTACATTAGAAATTCTGGGAAAACAGTTGAATTTCAGGCCCAGAGAAAGAGTAATAGTTGTAGATTAGGGGTTAGTTAAGAACCAGGCAACAATCTCTGAATCTAAAAGGATACCCTATCTAAATGTATAGGTCAGAATCTTATTACTGAAAGAACAGAGGACGAGAGGTAGAAATAACAATTACACAACTAGGATCATAAGGAGGTGTTAGAACAAGGTATGTGAAAGCAAAGGTGAAATCCTTATTGGTATTGGTCACAGGCAAGAACCAAAGGGCTAAAATATGCCTGAGGCATTATACTGAGAATGCAGGGTTCTTTCTCTTGGATCTTGGCATCAAATAAAAGATGGGTGGTGAATACACCATGGATGTTCACAAAGGAGCTGCAGTTTCAGTACTATCAAACATAGAAATGATGTCTGTATCTATCTAACTATTCATCCATCTATCTATCCATCTACTTACATATCCATCATTCCACTAAAAGAAAAACAATGTAAGACTCTAAAGAGAAATCAACATGTCCATACAATTTTTTCTGTCTTCCACAGTTGGAGAATACTGTAGGATATATTGGAACAGATTGCTGAAGACTGAAACCAAATCAAGGTCAGGAAACCTAGAGAAAATATGTAAGAGACTAGACAAAGAGAACTGTCTATGCATATGTGCCTGTATTTTGTGTACAAAAAGGATGTTTAACCATGTGTTATGCTTGATCTATGCATTTAACTACAGTAAATGCACAGAAATTATGAAGAAACTTACTTATCTCAATGTTAAACAGTAAGAACTATTCAAAAATATAAAATAAAATGATGCTGCCTTATCTCCAGATAAGTTTTTAATAAAGTATAAAAGATACTCCAGGCCTCATATAGAAGATATATACCTGCTCTCTTGATGGTTTCTTTTTCAGAATGGGAAAAAATATTTGCCAACTATATATCTGACAAAGGCGTAACATCTTGGATCTACAAGGAACTCAAACGCACCAAAAAAGGAAAAACAAAAAACCATTAAAAATTGGGCAAACGCCTTTGGGAGGCTGAGGTGAGTGGATTGCCTGAGCCTGTGGGCTCGAGACTCGCCTGGGCAGCGAGACTTCATCTCTACAATAAATCAAAAAATCAGCTGGGCGTGGTAGTGCATGCCTGTAATTCCAGCTACTTGGAAGGCTGAGGTGGAAGGATCACTGGAGCCCAGCAGGTCGAGGCTGCAGTGGCCAGGAGCAGCCACTGCACTCCAATCTGGGCGACAGAGTGAGACTCCAACACACACACACACAAAAAGTGGGCAAAATACATGAATAGACACTTTTCAAAAGAAGATATATGGGCAGGCAACAGACACAAGAAAAAGTACTTAGCCTCACTGATCACCAGAGAAATGCAAATCAAAACCACATTGAGATACCGCCTAACCCCAGTAAGAATGGCGTCATTAATGAAACCAACAACAACAGATGCTGGCGAGGATGTAGAGAAAAAGGAATGCTTCTACCCTGCAGGTGGAAATGTAAACTAGTGTAACCTCTCTGGAAGACAGTGTGGCAATTTCTTAAAGAACTAGAAATTGACCTTCCACCTGACCCAGCAATTCTCCTATTGGGAATATACCCAGAGGAACTCAAATTATTCTACAAAAAAGATACCTGCACATGAATGTTTGTTGCAGCTCTATTCACAATAGCAAAACCATGGAACCAACCTTGCTGCCCATAGAAACTGAACTGGATTTTAAAAAGTAGTACATATACACAATGGAATATTATGCAGTCATAAAGAAGGACCAACATATGGACTTCGTAGCAACTTGGATGATTTTGGAGTTGATCATACTCAGTGATCTATCACAGAAACAAAGAGCAGAGTACTAGATGTTCTCACTCATAAGCTGACCTTAAACAACTATCATAATACTATAAGAAAGGGATTGGTAGTAGTGGGAAACTGCCAGGGGAGAAGGGGTGGTATTGGCATTGGGAGAAACTGCTAGGGGAGAGAGGGGTACACCTCATCAACAAGGGTAATTGCATAATCAACATTTGTATACCTAACCCTGAATTGTACCCCATATCTTTAAAATAAAAAAAATTTTTAAAGAAGATATATACCTTATAAACCAATAAAATCAATAATGCTTTTAATGATAATCACAAATGATATATTTATATATATTACATATATTTTTTCTCTTGAAAGATGTAGTCAAAAGTTAGAACCCTATTCATACTCTCATCTATTTTAAAGTACTACTTAAGTGAAGTTTTATAACCTCTCTCAGAAATGTCTTTCTTCATGTGAAACCCTAGTCATTACATCCATCTTTCTTTGGTATCAAATTTAATCAAATGGTCAGCATGACTAATATGTTGATTCTGCTTGCTTCAACACAATGAATATGAGTGTTAGTGACGCATGGAAGAATTAGTAAGAACAAAACCTTCCAAATATTCTACTTTAGACAGCAGTTTCACCAATAAAAATCACCATATCCTATAGTATAAAGGGTGTGAATTTGCTGTTGGCAGGGCTGGGCTCAAGTCCTGGTTCTGACATTAACTTGGTTAGTAATGTTGGTCAAGTCACTTAAACCCTCTTGTTCTTTTTGTCATCTATTAAAATGGTACAGCTAAACTGTACATAGTTTTTTTCAGCACTTCATTTTGAAATTAAATATCTTTTTCTAAAAAGAGAAATTAAAAACTGAAATTTCAACAGACATCAATGACTAAGTTGAACATTCATATGAGTTTAGTCAAAGGGACCAGCTTTTGGGTTCAAATATGTCATTTTTTTCATCATAAGATTCTGATAAGATGAAAAGCAGAGGAAAAACATTTACTAAGTGCCTGATTTATATCAATATTTAATGAAGTATTTATTTTCATTTTTAACAATATATAAAAATGAGAGAATTATTATCACTTAACTAAAAGGAAACTAACTAAAGAATGAAGCATTTAGATACTTTTCTTGAAATTATGTATGCATTTAAGGACAATATAAGAGTAATTCAAACTATTTCTGTGTGAACATAGCAATAGTACCGGCAATTACTGAGTTTCTACAGTCTATTTCCAATCACTGCTTCACCTTGGAGCTCTATTTTGGTGGATTTTACCTATATCTGGTCAATTTTGCATTTCTCTAATTCTATGGTATATCCAAATCTTCTTTTCCCGTACTCAGTATATTTTGGGACCTGAACTTCCCCTGCAGAGATAAAATGGATAGAAGCTATTTCCACCAAAATAATTATAACATGCAGCAAAGTTCAAGATTAAACATTTAGTCAGTGAAGCCGATATTATTTTTATTTCAGCAAAATAAATCAGGTTGCTCTGCCTCTAATATATAATGGGCATTTAATAAACATTTATTGCATAATTAGAAGAATAAACACATCATGAAGCAGTTACAAGGCCTCTTTGGTATACTTCATTATCTGCTGACTATACAAAAATTAGAATTCAACTTTAGTATTTATCATTGAAGTGTGCATCTATAATAATTAAGAGTGCTAGAAGACAGAACATATATATAGTTCATATAGGTTACACGGGTGGCTAATAAAGCATAATCCTAGTACAAAAATAGAGCAGCCACAATCCACAATTCTGTAACCAGAAGGTTTTTCCTTTTTTAAGTAGTCTGGATAATTGCCTCTATGTTATTCTTTGCTTTTTTTGTAAGGATGCAGACTAAATGTAACCTGACTCACCTCCTATCTTGCATGATATTTCTAGACTTTATTCTTCCTGAGTAATTTTCACCTTTAAAGACTACCTATTTGACACTTGTATATAAGAAGCTGCGTTACATAATTAATATCATTGCATTGGACAGAAAGTCTGCCTAGCTAAGTTCACATCCATAATCATTACTCTTAAATAAAATATTCTATACAGAATTTTCATGGTTTTTCATTATTTTATATAGTATACAGTGGAGTGGTTTTATTTTTTTTCTTATCCGATTTCACCTGATTAGCCATAATGCTAACCTCAAAACACAAGTATGGGATAACATTATGAATAAGAATATCATAAAATAAGAATATCACAAAATGACTCCATTGGGACTTACTTTGGGCAAGGTAGAGCTATCCAAAATACATTTCATAATATTACAGATTTAAGTATATTGACATTGTTTCTAATTTTCAAAAAAAAAATTGTGAGTTTTTTAAAAATTTTATTTTATTGGTGATGCTAATTGAAATTCTGCTTCCCAAACACCTATTCATGGCAAACAAAATTCCACCATGTTTAAAAAACACTGTGGATGGTCACAAAAATCAAGATGAGCCAAGAGGTCTGGACACAACATGAAAATTTGATTTCATGTGTTTGGGTGATAACTTTTAATTGTGGTTAGTTCTCTCTTGGATTTAGTATGAGATAAAGATGAGGGCTGGGACCAAGTTCTGAGAGGGTGGAAGTTTTGTGGAGTGCCTGAGGAACCGCATTTCGTCATTGGCTTTGTGGATCCAGAAGGCTAATTTTATCAAAGGCACTCAGAGTCCATCTTTGGTGTCATTGTCCAAGCATACTCAAGTTGTAAGTTCAGAGTATCTTCACATTTCCTCTTAGGAGGCAAATGTACACAGGAAACTAAATTGCTGTTGGAAGGTAGCTTGGTGAGCAAAAAGTCTGAACTGTTTAATTTCTGTAGCTGGATTTGCTGAGCTATTGATGGGCTGATGTCTGGATAGGTACATGGGAGCCAGTCTACCCCATGACTACTTATACATTTTTATATAGATGGTTACTCTCACTCATGGGCAAATCTCGGGATCTCCTGATCAGCTTTACCTCTCTGGGCATTCTACATAGAACACCTTCACACTCTCCCCACTCCATACTACTACTTCTTTTTTAAAACCTTTCAGTTCTACATCACCATCCAGTCTTTGAGACATGGATAGCCCAGGTTTGAAATCATTCTATTACTTTCTAGAAGTATAGTTTTAGATGAGATATTTAACTTCTCAGAATCTCTGCTTAAATATACAATAAACTCATTATACTAATGCTAACCACAATAATAATAGCCACTATCATATACGTTGTACTTAACGTTGTACTTAACAATTGGTAGACCTTATAATATGCAATTGTTATGTACTGAATCTCATTTCTGATCATAAATCCAAACTGTAGATATTTTAATTACATTTTATAAAGGATAAACAGAGTTTCTACTAGTTTTCAAGAATTACAATTTTAAGCTATGAAAATGCTTATTAAAATTAAAATGTATCTAATAAGCTCAGTACCAGTTAGGCAAATAATTCTACTCAAATACTTATTTTTATTTATTTAACAAATATTCATTGATTATCAATAGTATGCCCTCTGAGATATGCACTAATGTTACCGAAATCAAAGTCTTTTTGCTCCTTCAAGGAGCCACATTATATGGGGTTTAAAAGGGTAGTAAACAAAACTGTTAGATAATTGAAGTATGGAGAGGATATTCCAGCATCTCATGTAGAAATCTTGTACCCCATTGCCAGTTTGCACAATAGTTGTATGTGATTTGGGTACAAATTAGTAGAAGATTATTTCATTCAGATTTTCAAAAGTCATTAAATTTTTAACTACTTTAAATGGACTTAGTGTTAAATCATCAAACACTAGTACATTAACCCTTGTAACTTCAAATAACTAATGCAAAAATATGAAAACACAAGTTTTTATCTTCTTGCAAAGCTAAACTAAGGTGTTCATCTCCCCAATGCAGACATTAATATAGTAAATGACAATTTACAATTTTAGCTAGTGGATGGTTCATTGCTGCTAAAGGGAAAAAGTTAAAGGGAATGAATAAAGCAAGCTAGTTCAGAAACCTTCACCATGCAAAATATATTTAATCCATTTTTAAAATCAACTTAAAATAAATTGAATGGACTTTTGCTATGGTATCTGTGCTCAGTCATTTAGCAACCTATTAAAGTCTCTAGATTCTGGTATATCTGATTAGTTTTACCAAGAAGGGTGACAAAAAAGGAGAAATGTTTGAAAAGATTTTCTTTTTTTTTTTCAAATTTTGGTTACATTTGCAAGTCATGTGCCTTATGCAAGTTTAGGGAAATTTCAACTGACTGGAATGTTCCAGGAAATTAATGTTTAGTTTAAAATTATTATCTGGAAAATAGCATGTCTTTATTACAACTTATTAAAAAAACAGTTTTCAAAACTGCAGATAATATTTTAAAAATACAAGTCATCATCATATGAAATGTACTGCATATTACCTGAATAACTATGTAAGTTGACTTTTTTCAAAAACATAATTTACACCATTAATCTCATTGTAAAGAAAACAATTTTAGATAGTTTAATAGATGAAAGTAAATGAACAACTACTCTTGATTATTCCCTAGAACCCAACTAATAAAATTTAAATTGCCTACAGGAGTTTGCTTTCACATGTTGACTGTATTTCTAAAGTGTACATCGTTAAGTTTTATAAATTTTATAATCAATCAAATTGCACGTCTTATATTTCTATATTTCAAATATATATGGAAAAATATTAAGTAAGATTTGCAGAATTTATTTAATTAAAATTTTACTTTTACTTTTTTAGTACACAATTATGTCAATTTTATTTAATTTTTAGATCCAGAAGTGATTATAAATGTTATTTTCTAAAAAAGCCCTTTTATATAGGGGATAGAAGTCAGATAATTTTTTGAGTATAAGTTCAATACAATTTTTATAAAGATTGACTGCATTTGCTACCTTAATTTATTCAGAAACAGCAATTCTATGAATGTTGACGCCAAAGAATAAATAATGCTTTATATAAAATTTATTGTTCATGTACACAAGATAAAACCAGACAAATATAAAACCATAATATAAAAATTTCATATAATGCCATTATCTAATGATAACCACTCACAACTTTTTGATGTATTTATTTTCATTGCTTTTGTCTGGAGTTATATGTTCCTAAATAATGGAGATCATATTGCATGTAAAATGTATTTTACTTAATATTATATCTATTCAATATCATTATTTCACTCAATGTTGTATCATGTTTATTACCATATGGTATTAACATTTTTTAAAACTACTGTTTTAATGTTTTAATAGCTGTATAATACTCTACATATGGCACATATAATATAATACACATATAACGTGCTATAATTCATTAAAATAGTTCTCTAAGAATAAACATGTATATTTTAAATTATTTCCATTATAAATAATATCCTAGTGAATATCTTAGAACATAAATATACTATTGACTTTTGATTATTTAGGATATATTCATAGTGATGTATTTTAAAAGAGATTTGGATTAAATGTTATTTTAGAAATGTTAAAAATATTTCCCAAAGTCTTTAATATCATCCACTATCATTAAACTGGTATAATTAATTGTTTCATATCAAAATAAAATGTGTATTAAATTATTATTCATCAAATTGTTTTTTAGGTAGTTTAAATATAATGAAAGAAAATTGACTTAACTGGTATATAATTTGTTAGCCTATTACAGTGAATCTGAATCTATCTATGTGGCTTCATAAAATTATTTAACCTGTCTGTGCTTCAGTTTTCTTATAAGCTAAATGGAGATTATAATAATATGAATTTCTAGAACTATACATGGTACAAAGAAATGATAATATTATGTAGATAATTGGTTATAGCAATTATCATTGTTTTATTTATTGTTATTCATTGTTCTAATACCTTTCATTCTTAGGTTTTTAGAATAAGTGAATAATTCTTAGCAAATACACAGCATTTTAAATTTCTACTCAAGGGATTCACCATTACCTACTTTCTGTTCATGTGTAATACATAATGAAAGGAACAAATATTATCTATTAAAGCTGAACCTAAGATAAATGCTGTATAACTCTGAATATGAGATAGCAGATAAAATACATCATCTGGCATTTCCTTTATTACCAAAGCAGTAAGATATAAAGGCCTTTTGCATCATAGTTTTTCCTTGAGGGGACAAAATAAAGCTGAGAAAATGGAATCTTCCTCCCTAACTGGCCCTCATGATTTATGAGTATAATAAACCTGACTACACAAAAGTACACATTGTTTCAAGGAAATGCTAAATGTCATTTCAACCTACCCAAATGCCTGGTCTTCATAACAATAAAATGTTGCAGTAACTAATGATTCTCTTTCCTAATCATTTGCCTTTAAAAAATCCTACTTTGTTCATCATTAAGATGCACTGCACTTTCTTTGAATATCTCCTAAGTAAGGAGGGGTGAAAACAAAAACAGAAGAAAAGAGTAAATGAGAATGAGATTTTAGGACAATAGACAGCTTTGGATGAAAAGGCAAAAATATTGTGTCCATCACTGTTCTGCTAAGCTAGAGAATTTGGAGCAAGATACTTGACTTTCATCTTTTTTTCTCTATGGAAAATAGGTGTTTGAACTAAGTGATTTATAAGTTCTCCTCTATTTAAAACATTCTTCAGATATATATTTCCTATTAATAAAATAGGTCAGCATGGCAGAATTGGAAGAAAATTAATGAAGAAGTGAAAAAAATTACCCTAGTGTGAAAATTAACATCAAATGTGTTGGCTACAATTTTATGGCACACACTGTAACATTTGATGCAAGTGACACCTCAACTTATCTCCTTATCCTGATTTCTATTTTTTCCTCATCTCTCCTGGTAATTTTTGCTTACTTCCTTTGCTCTTCTCCCTTGAGGTTTTAACTAAGAAATTTAAAAATTGTCTTATTCAACCTCCTTATTTGCATAGTTCAACCTATGCAAATTTATCCATCAGCTGAAATGAACATAATGACTTTGAAGGGGACAGCTAAAAGGCTAGTTGAATATGCTAATATCTGTATCTACAAAAGTAGTGAGAAGAAAATCATACTTGTAGATTAAAGTTCTAGATTATTTTTAGAAATAACTTTAATTATATAAGAAATTAGACATAGAGAATCATCTTGCAAATTCAGAAAATATTCTACAGAAGACTAGTTATCTGAATCAGAGAATAGTGGTGGTCAATACTTTAATATGCATGAAAATAACTACTTGTCTAGCATCTCAAAGTATTAAATATAAGAATATTTTGTTTCATTTATCTCAGTGTATTGATTATTAACATATATATTCATGGTAATTACGTTAAATCTTCCAAAAGAAGAAAACTTTTATTTAGTTTACAATGTCAAAATATGTTTTAAATATGGTCGATGCAATCAGATTACTGAGCATTTGACTTAAAACTAAAATTACAAGCTGAGATAACCAGACTACTGAAAAGCAAACCCATTGTTTCAGTCAGCTATATGAATAAAACAGGAAAAATTTAATGTTTACACTTATGTAACAATTATCTATTCATGTTTCACAGGTAAAAACAAAAATTTCCATCAAATGAATAGTTGAATTGCACTAAATCTTTATATTTTGTCTCCAACTAATACACACAACTCATGAAATCAGAAAAAAATTATTTTTTGATAGAAAATTTACTTTCGATGTCACCAGATTATCAGTAAATTACATATAAATCAAATCTTCATTTGGCTCATTCTAATGTATTCATGGGAAAAGCAATAGGTCCCAGGAGAAAAACAGAATATCAAAATATCATATAATTGGGTGCCCTAAGAAACCCTTGAATATCAGAATCATTCATTAGGAAGATAACGTAACAGTTTGTAAATATATGAATCATTACCTGTTATATCTCTGGTCAAAATTATCCCCACTTCCATTTTGTTTCAGAATAAATAAATAATCTTGAATATCAAAAAGAGATATTGATGTATTTGTCAAAACATGACAAATAGCAGCTACATAAAAAATTAAAGCTGATAATTTACCATAAATACAGGTAAATAAATTCTAAAAATTCAATGGTGAGAAAATAGTGAATTTTTACTGTAGTATTTTTGCCATTAATTGATCATCATTCTGAAATTTAGGTAAATATATTCCAAACTGCTCCTAGAAACTCAGTTACTGAACACATTAATTTTTTTTTCCTTTGTAAGAAATAAAAGATAGAATATGCTATGGAAATATTTTGGAAGTACTCAAAATGCGTTTTTCCTTATAAATGAGAAATTCATATTAACACACTAAAAGCTCTTTTTTCTACAATAAATAAATCTTAAACTTCCTAACTTAACATTACCTTATGTGATAATAAGTTTTATGCGTATACATAACTGGGCCATAGGTTGCCTAGACATTTGGTCAGACATGACTCTAGGTGTGTACTTGAGTGTGTTTCTGAATGAAATTACATTTGAATAAAGCATATTGAGCTTCCAAATACGTGTGAGCCCCACCCAATCAGTTGAAGACCAAAATAGAACAAAAGGCAGATTTTTTTTCTAGAATAACTAGAAATTCCTCCTGCCTAACTGTTTTTAAGGTGGGACATTGTTGGGTTTTTTCCCCTGTCTTTGGACTTCAGTTTATATATCAACTCCTCCTTGGTGTCAAACCTACTTGCCTTTTGACTGGAACTACAACATTGTGCCTCTTGGGATTCCAGCTCATTGATTGCAGATATTGGAATTTGTCAGTCAACATAATTACTTGAACCAATTCCTTTAATTAATCTCTCTTTCTCTCTCTCTCTCTTCATCTATCCATTCATCCATCCATTCTGCTTGTTTTGTTTCTCTAGAAAGTACTAGCGAATACACCTAGTAACATTAAACAAAAATTAAAAACAAATATTTTTATTTTGATTGTGCAGTAATAGCATCCTCTAGAATAAAAGTACTTTAAAATAAAGTTTAAAAATGACAATTTAAACAATATTCAACTCTTTGCTAAAGACATGAATTTTTCAAAAGCAAATACAACTTTTGATTCTTATTTACTGGCAAAATTTCTAAGGAATTTAAGGATCATATGTTTCAATTGCATGTAATATATTTAGAAGTATTAAATGTACAGAAAGTCACCCAAACCATTAATAACATCTTGTAATTTCAAAAAATGTTTTGATACTGGACTTTAAGAGGTAGATTTTATTTAAAAAATTATAGTAACTATTTAGAAACAGATTAAGGGGCAGAATTAAACAAAAATGAACCCAATTAAACTAAACTAAATATAAATACATTATCAAAAATGAATTAGGCATTGATATCTCATTCTGTTGCCCAGACTGGAGTACAATGGCACAGCCTTGACCTACTGGGTTCAGGTGATCCTTTCACTTCAGTCTTCCAGGTAGCTGGAACCACAGGTGTGCGCCACAATGCCTGAATAATTTTTTGATTTATTGTAGAGAAAAGGTCTCACCAAGTTGTCCAGGTTGGTCTCAATCCCCTGGGCTCAGGTATTCCTCTTGCTGGGATTATAGGCGTGAGCCATCACACCTGTCTATGACTTTCAATGTACTCTTTTAATCTTATAAAAAAGGGAATGGACAAAAGGCAAAAATATATCTCAGATTCAAAATGTGTGTGTGTCTGTGTGAAATTTGTTTATTTTTTTAGTTTGACTTATGCATGCTATATAAGTGCTATAGAAAGGAAATAAAAATAGATAAAACTAAAAACAGAACTAAAGGCTTGGTTTGGTGGTTCACCCTGTAATCCCAGCACTTCAGAAGCCCAAGACAGGAGGGTTACTTGATCACTAGAAGCCAGTAGTTTAAGACCACCAACTTGGACAACATCAGGAGACTTCATCTCTAAAAAATAAAAAAATAAAATAAAATAAAAATAAATAAAAATTAGCCGAGCATGGTTGTGCACAACTACCTACTCAGGAGGCTGAGGCAGAAAGATTACTTTAGCTCACAAGTTCAAGGTTATACTGAGTTATGATCACACCATTGCACTCAAGCTCAAGCAACAGAGCAAGATCCTGTTTCAAAAAGTAAAACAAAATCAAAAGATATTAAAATTTTAATTTCTATTGTAACAGAGTATACATAGTACACTCATTGTACAACTCTGATATTCTCAATGTTTCTTATATGAAAATTTATTTGTCTATAGAAAGTTTGAACTTTAATATTTTTATTCTATAATTCTGAATCATGCAGGAAGAAATTACAAAATATGAAATACAAGATAAATAAGTGGATTATTTAAAAGACGTGTTATTAATATAAAAGCCCAAAAAAGTTAATTAAATATTCATTTAATGAATAAAATAGTGAACCAAACTGTCTGAATAAAACACAAATGTACAGAGTAACACTTAAAAAATTATGTTTACCATAGTTTCAAAATCCAAATGACAACTGGGAATAAATATCAATAAGTATGTTGAACCTGCATGCAAAATGGTATAACATCACTGAATAATCAAAACATAAAATAAATCGAGATTTTAAAATATTGTGATTGGCCGGGCTCAGTGGCTCAGCCTGTAATCCCAGTACTTTGGGAGGCTGAGGGGAGTAGATTGCCTGAGCCCATGGGTTCGAGACCAGCCCCAGCAATTTGGCGAGACCTCATCTCTACAATAAATAAAAAATTAGCCAGGCGTCTTAGCACGCGCCTGTAGTTCCGGCGACTTGGAAGGTGAGGTGGAAGGATCACTGGCGCCCAGCACGTCAATGCTAGGGTGGCTGTGAGTGTGTCACAGCCCTCCAGACTGGGCGACAGAATGAGACTCCAACTCAAAATAAATAAAATAAAATAAAATCTTGTGATGAGCAAAAATTGCCCGATTCATTTCCTTTAACAAATGTCTGAGAATAGGCAAAAGTAAGGTATGGTGTAAATTACAAAGAGGTTCTTTTGGGTGGTGGTAGAAGTGACTTCATATTGTCTGGATTTGAGCTAGAGGGATATTTCTGGAAAGAGATATGTTGAATATCTTGAACCGATTGGTGGTTGCAAGGGTTCAACTGTCAGAGCATGTCAAGCTGAATACATAAGAGTTGTGCATTTCATGGTATATAAATTATTTCTCAATTAAAAAAAAATGAGAGATGAATAAGTAAAAGGTCTTCTGAAGATATTATTCATAAAGTGCTTGGAGAAGATGAAGACAGCCTGATAGTAGCATACAGTGGGGGTAAGGGATCAGTGGGAGCCATGTGCCCCAGCATGGAGAATTCTTTTATCACTGATATTATTTAAAATTATTGGTATATGCTGATTAAAAAACAAAACAAAAAACCAACAGCTAGTTAGTTCTATTATTGTTTTCCTCTTATTTCCTGCACCAAGATCAAAGAGTAGTATTAACTGGAATTTGCCAACTTCTTAGTGAGAGAGGAGGTAACAAGAGAAAGGCTAGGCAGACAGGGCAAGTGTCCCATCACAACTAGCAAGCCTCTTGAGCTGATATACTCATGTTGGTAAATAAGCTCCCTAGGAGTCTCTCAAACTAGAGCTTAAGTACTCACTGCTGGAATAATAAAACAATCAATCAGCTCACTGCCAAGTGCTAACCAATCAGATCACCATTAGGCTCCTACCACCTGATGATTGACCCTAGTACTGACCAATCAGCCCAACTAGTGCTGACCAATCAGCTCACAGCTAGTGCTAACCAATTGGCTCAGTCTTAGGGCTATGTAAGCACCTGGTGTCAGACCCAGACTGGCAACCCTCTAGGGTCCCCTCCCACTGTGGGAGCTTTTCTTTCCTTTCAATAAATCCTTTTTTCTCGTTATCCTGCTGTCCATGTCCCTCATTCCTCCTAGGTGTGCTACAAGAACTACAACCTGAAGAGCTGCAGATCTGTTTGTGTCCTTCATTCCTCCTGGGCATGAGACAAGAACCCAAACCCTAAGAGCTAAAAAGTTGCAGAGGATTGTAAGAGCCAAAGAGCTATGCACCCCGGGGAGCCTGCTGAACCAGAAGAGTTGCTGGCAGAAGGTGAGACTCCGAAGCTGAGACATTTCTGGGGTCTGCAGCACTCTCAGGGCTTGGCTTGCCAGCCCATCAGAGTCAACACTCTTTGGCTGATCCTCTTTGGGGCTCAGATGGCTGACGCATTGAGCCGACACTCTCAAACCCAGGTTGACCTAAAAAATCAGTATTATTAGTGTACACAGCCCAAACTTCAATGAAAATGGTTGCAAAATGTGTTAGCAAAAATTAGAGAGCCTGAAGACTTGACAAATGAGCGGGAAAATATTAAATAGGAGGAGGAAGAGTAAAAACTGAATAAATTACAAAACACAAGAGCCAGAAGAGAGACTTTCCAGAAAACCAGTAGACTCTATAAAACCTAAGCTGATATCCACTAAGAAAATCTACAAAGTTCTAAAAACTCTATAAGCGGAACAAACATTTCCAAGCTGACATAGTATTTAAGTCATGTGAACAAGAAAACAGACATGCTTGGAGTACCAGCTACCATAAATATCAGCTATAGGTATTTCAGAAAGATGAGATCATCAAATATATATAGAAAAAAAATTTTTCCCATCAAAATCAGTTTAATTAATTTTATTTGTTTATTATCTTTTTTCATTAAAGAGAGAGACAGGGTCTTCATCTGGTCTGTTATCTTGACTGAAGTGCAGTAGCATGATCACAACTCACTGCAGTCTTGAATACCTGGGTTCAGAGGATCCTCCCACCTTAACCTCCTAAGTAGATAGGACTACAGTTGAGCACCACCATGTCTGGCTAATTGTTTATGTTTTTAAAGACAAAGTCTCACTATATTTTCCAGAATCACTTGAACTCCTGGTCTCAAGTGATTCTCCTCCCTTGGACTCTCAAAGTGCTGGGATTACAGGCATGAGCTACTGCACCCAACCTCAATATCTATTTTAAAGCCAATAGAATTTGGTTACATTTTCTCCTCCCTATCAAAGACATGTGAATTTTAATTATAACTCTCAATAGTAATCTTAGATTCTGGATGCTTTAAAAGGAGACAGAAATAGCATTTAAGAAGGTACAGACCTGGTCCATCTATTTAAAAAGATTTCCGAATTTCTGTCCTGCCCATGTGTACTTTATAAGCTTCCTTCCTATTTTATTATCTTTTTTTCTTTTCCTCACAACTTGAAAAGGCCTAATGCAAATGGAATTGTTGGATTTCAGATGGTAGGGACTGACATAGGAGTAAAGAGGAGCAAAATGGAAAAGTACCTTTTAAAAATATTTTCCCCCAGATTTATATCCATTTCCCCAAATCTAAGCAAATAGACAACAGCCAAATCCCTTCTCCTACTGGACTCTCCTCTTTCAGGAACTTTCTTCTCATAGCTACCTTTGTTCTCTTCTATAACTTCAACCAGAACATAAGTTGTTTGTTGGAATGGGATCAGTTTCAGTTCCCTTGTTCTCATCCTTACCTCAAGTTTTGCATCCCAATCAAAAGAAATAAATTGTAAAATGTGGAAAGAGAAGATAGGGAAGCAGAAGCTAACACCACCCCAATTCATTGTTCTTCTCAGGAATAATGAAGCACTTGAGTTTCTAAAAAGGGAAAATAACAGACCCTGAGAATTCTAAATATTGTAATCAATGTCTACTACTATTCTTTTTTCAAGATCAGTAAAATACAGATAAGATCCTAAAATATAGGGGGAAAATAATCTCCACATTTATAAGGGGCTTTTATTTTCCAAAATTAAAAAACAAAACAAAACACAGATTAGCTACACTACATTACTCTAAACCAATCTTATTTTCTACTGCTGTTAAAGAGTTGTATTAATGTATTTTAGTTGTTGTAACAAATCACCAAAACATAAAATTTATTCTTTCCCCCATTTGTGGAGGCAAGAAATCCTAATAGTCACACTCCCTCTGGTGGTTCGAGGGGAAAATTTGTTCCTCAACTCAGCATTTCTTGTGTTGTGACCACGTAACTATACATTCTTTGGTGGCCACATTCATTTACCCATCTGTGTCAAATCTTCTTCTCCCTCCCTCTTATAAAAAGACTTGTAATTATGATTACAATTAAGGTCTACCTGGATAAGTCAAGATACTCTCCCCACCTCAAGATCTTTAATTGATCTCATATTTTACTATATAAGGTAATAGTCACAGTTTCTGGGGATTAGAATGTGGATACTTTTAGGAAGTCATTATTTACCATCCATAGTTTGAAATTTGAATAAAGAAATAGTAGTAGCCATAGAGAAAAATGGATCAAATACAATGTATAATATTTTAGCAAACAAGGTTAAATGGAATTATTCAAAGTACTTGATAAGAAAAAAAGTATGTCTTTTTTATTTTTTTAATTATGATATGTACAAAAGTGATTAAAAGCTTTTTTCTCCTATGCTGTTGGTTTCCAAAGCTAGAAAAGACTTTTTTTCCCTTTTGTTCAATAATTAATGTAGGATTTTTTATTAATGAATACAATCCTATATAAAGTCTTACATCTGAAAACAAGCCTTATTAACTGCAAAGTTAGAAATTAAAGTTTATTAGGGATATGTGTTTCAAATATTTTGTTTTAACAATTCTATCAAGCAGTTTTTATACAAATCACTTAATCAGTCCAACCCTTAAGCTAACAATATAGCAGTGCATTTTTTAATTGAAGACCGTTATATAAAAAAATTTCCGTGTAGATTAGACTGAGTAGATAATGAAACTTTGAATATGAATTGGAACCTCAACTAAATATTGGCATTTGGCCCAATCCATTTAAGAAGATGTTCAAGTAACCAGTAGAATGTAATTTTCACCTTAGGAGAAATACTTCCTTCCTATTTCCTAATCTTAGATTTCTATAAAGTAAAATAGTCAGAAATTTTATAGTGTTTTGGGATATAATGTGGGTTTTTATGGAGAAACCTTAGTGAGTTTTAAGTTACATCACATTTCACAAACTTGTTAGAATTATCATTTTTCATTTCCAGTGAATACTAAAGGAAGGTAATGGATAAAGGTTATAGTCTGCCTGAGTAATCTCTGTATTTTATAACTAAATGGTAAAGAAAACACTGCCAGAAATTAGCTACTTGGATAGTTCTCATTTAAAACTAAAAACTCCCTTTGTTAGCATTTTTTTCCTATATCATATACTGAGGACTGGATAAAATCCAAAGCTTAGGCACTTACGAGCTTTACTTTCAGAAACTAGCCTTTTTTCACTTAAAAATCACATATGACATTTCATAAGCAGCTTTATATTAACATTGAGTATAAGAATCAGTCTAGTACCAGTTTTCTACTATCAAAGAAGCACCTGATGATAATTAATTTGATTTTAAATGTACATTATAATGTTATATTTTTAAGACAGAAATTGAAGCAATTTATTGTGTTATTAAAAGCTGTAGCCTAGTTAACTTAAAAAGGTGAATCTGTATCCACAATATTAAAGTTTGTGATCCCATTTACTTGAAAAAAAATAGAAAACTAGTAGCTTCTACAAACAACATCTTGACATTTTCTTTTATTAATTTTGTTATTAAACAAATGTTTATTAGTTACTGGTGAAGATACAAAGATGAGCAGGACCTCCTGCCCTTAAAAAGTTTACAGACTATGAAGAGAGTAAAAGCTTAGCTTAACTAGCTTTAATACAAAGTAATCACAGTAACTAAGAAAGAAAGTAGACATTTATGTACCGGTTAGAAGGTAGGAGTTTTGTTAGCCAGGGAAGAGCAAATGTTTATTGAATCTGGGGCTATATTGCCTTTGTAAATATATCTAGTAGTTTCTGGAACTCTCCTATGTCATGTCCTTCTCTCTATGTTCTCCTCAGCAAATTCCAACATCTTGGCCATTTTCTCTTTTTGTTTAGTGAGACCAACTGTGCTTTGCCTGAATTTCTGTTTTCTGGGTCTGGCAAAAAGCTATGTGATCATAGGCCACTCGCTCCAATTGCAACTAAGGTAAGACAGAAAATAAAAGGAGCTATTAATGAATATTGTTGCTTTAGCTAGTGAGATTCCAGTTAGAAACTTTCAGCTTCTTTTAGCTGATCATGATAAAGTACAAAATGGATAAACTAAAGAAATTGTTTGATCTTTAAGCAGAAATAAGAACAAAGGTAAAGAAAAAGAGTAGAACATAGTAAAAGGGATCATGCATGACAGTTATAATAAGGTAAAATATGGGGAAAGGGCAAAGTTTGCAGTATTAATTAGAGTAGCAAGGAAAGCCTATTTGAGAAGGTGACTTGAACAAAGCTTTTAGATGCTTTTGCAAACCACAACACACATCTAGGGGCAAGTAGCTACAGGTCCGAGACTAGAGCAATGTCACTAGGGCAAGAGTATGCTTGGAGTGTTAGAGGAATTTTCAGGAGTTGAGTGAATAGATGAGAGCACAAAACATTCTAAAGTATAAATAATAAAAAATATATATAGCAGGAGCTTTCTAAGAGTGAACTTGATTTTCTTGGAATAAGCAAAGCTTTGCTTTAGGCAGTCAGAGCATATCAATATAATAGTACTAAAACACAAATCTTTTGTAGGTATCTGTTTCCTGAAGTTTCTTCTCCAGCCTTTGTTTTTCTAAATATAGCTCTGTAATCATGCCACAGAAATTTTTCTCTCGAATTTCTCAGAACCCAATAGAAAAATACAATATTTAAGCACATACATATGAGACTATGAAGTAGATAAACCATTATGCTATGTAAACTACTTCAGCACTTATGTTTCTCTTCATGGCTTATGGTGAGGACATTGTAATCTTGAATATGAAAATAGAGCTTTCATGCTATTTACAAACAGAGGATTAGATTTAGAATTGTAGTACGGAGTGAAAAAATAACATTTAAAAATATAAATCTTGCCAGGTGCAGTGGCTCACACCTGTGAACCCAGCACTTTGGGGGACAAAGCAAGAGAATTGCTTGAGCCCAGGGGTTTGGCCAGCCTGGGCATCTTGGCAAGACCTCACCAAGACAATAAATTTAAAAAGTAGCCAGGCATGGTGGTGCATACCCTTAGTTCCAGCCACTTGGAAGACTGAAGTGAAAGGACTGCCTAAGTTCAGTAGTTGAGGCTGTGGTCGCAGTGATCATGACACTGCATTCCAGTCTGAGAGACAGAGTGAGACTCCAATTCAAATAAATAAATAAATAAAAATATGAATGCTTACATACATGTCAAAATACCTCCCCAGTAATTTTTCTCATTAGGATTTTTTTTCTCACTAACATATCATAAATTAAATTACAATATATATTTTACTCTTCTTGTTACACTGTCTCTTGGCTCAAATCTCACATGTTCTAAGGCAAAAAGCAACAACTCATTTTTAAGTCTATTTGCTTTACTTAGATGTGTACTTAAATATTATTTTGCTATACTCTATGACAAAATTATAATTTCCCATTAATAGTGTATATTTTAAATGAAATCAATTGCCTATCATGCTGTTTATATGTCTTACATCACAGGAATCAACCTAAGTGTCATCCTCTATGGTTATACATTTAATGACAAGTCTCATTAATGCCTATTTGTGTTTTATTGAATTAGACTGACTTTAGTCATGTATCTTCCAAATTTAGAATGGCTTACTGTGTAACTTATGAGATGTCTTTTAAATGTAAAATATTCATATGACAATATTTTTAGGGAAAAAGTTACTCACATCAACAAATATTTTTTCTAAGCTACATTATTCTGCATATGTGGTCAAAAATAGATTTTTGTTTTAAATAATCCACAATCTTACTATGTAAGATGATTTTGGAATTTTAAAATAAGTGAAAAACAGCAGGACAAAATCTCTGAAGTGACACTTCACTAGAGATGGTATACTAATGACAAGCACATGAAAAGTAGCTCTATGTTATCATTAAAGAATTGCAAATTAAAACAATGAAATACCACTACATTACTACTACAGTGACTAAAATTCAAAACACTGACACCAAGTTAACATGGAACAAAAGAAACTCTCTCTTAATGTTGATGGAAATACAAAATGGTACAGCCACTTTGGAAGACACTGTGAAAGTTTCTTATAAAGTTAAACATAGTCATTTCATTCAATACAGGAATCACACCCCAAGCGTTTACCCAGTAAGTTGAAACATTTAAGTCCCTACAAAAAACAGTACATCGATGTTTCTAGCTGTTTTATTCATAATTGCCAAAACGTGGAACAACCAAGATGTCCTTCAATAGGTGAATGTATAAACAAACTATGGTACATTCATATAATGGAATAATATTCAACAATAAAAATAAATGAGCTATCAAGTCACACACACTTACAAAAAGACATAAGAGAAACTTAAGTGTGTATTGATAAGTGAAAACAGCAAGTCTGAAAAGTCTACATTGTGTATGATTTTAAACATGACATTCTGAAAAAGGGGAAGCTATGGAGATACCAAAAAAATCAATGGTTGCCAAGGAATATTTTTGGCAATGAAAGTATCTTCCTGAAAATGTAATTGTGGATTCATGCTATTATGTTTTTGTCAAAACCTACAGAACAGCAAAAATGAACCCTAATATAAACTATAGACTTTAATTAATAATAATGTATCAATGTTGGTTCATCATCACACTAATACAAGATGTTAATAAGAGGGGAAACTGGGACCTAGAGATGGGACATGGAGAGAAGGTATATAAGAATTCTCTCTACTTTCTGTCCAATTTTTATTTAAATCTAATACTGCTCTAGGTAATAAGTTATAATAATTAAAGAGAAAACTTATTTAAAACACAGCTCTGTTGTTTTTACTGAGAAAAACGCATATTTTTTATATTGCAAAATAAGAAATCTACAAAAATGTCCACAAATATATTTTCTCTGGGTTATAAGTTTTGGCTGTATATACACATTTAAATGTTTATATGTGCATATATATTTTTGATATTTTCTACCACAAGTATTACTTTTATAATTAAAAATGAAAGAATGAAAACTATTATATATATCTAAAATAATTTCTGGTGTCTGCATGTATATTTATGTATCAAATAGTCTAAAATAGAAACAAATTTTGTGCTATTCCTTAAAATCATTTTATAGGTTGCAGTCGTCTGTCATGACTCTGTCAGGTACAAGGAATATTAACATTTTATACTTATTAATAAGGGCTGACCAAAAAAATCTCAGAGTCTCCATGTGGAATAAGACCTAGTAACCTATTTAATATAATATCATAAAAGACTGTTTGGGACACAAGTCAGATACTGGGAAGAACTGATGCAATAGAGTTATACATTCCAGACAGTATAATAAAAGAGATTTTGGATTCTAGCTTTTCTGTGAAAATGATTCAGAATATTCCAGATATCAGATCTATGAATGGCCATGATTCCTGGGAATCATCCAAAAAATTAAGAATTCAAATATCTATACAAAGGTCTTGCTAATCTATATTTTTATAAAATCTGCAGAGATATTTAGCACAGAAGTATCATGGTGCCAACACAGTTTCCTAAGAAAGACTACTGTATTCATGTGTGTGTGTGTGTGTGTGTGTGTGTGTGTGTGTGTGTGTGTGTGTGTTTATATGTATATTTAATAAGTATCATTTGAATCAAAAAATGATACAATAGTGGAAAGATTGAAGGTTGGAAGCCGAGTTAAAATACAGTATTTTCAAAATATTCCAGGTGAGCCATAATGGAAATGTATATTGGATTTATGGACACTTGTTACATCACAATTTTTGAAAGCCGTGCTGAACTCTCTTCTTATGAGATAAAATTTCAGTACAATAAAAATACAAGCATATAATTTATGATAAAAATTCAAAGTATTTCTTTCTGATTTTCTCAAATATAAAACCAAAGACATAATTCTTACATCAAGGATAACAAAAGTGTGAGCTATCACAGATAAATAAATCAGGAGAGGGAGGGGGGAAGGAAGGAAGAAAGGATGAGAAAAAGAAGAAAAGGATGTATTAAAAGTAACATAATAGAAAGGAAAACAAGTTGGATTAGATGTAAGTAATCACAGAAAGTAAGAATGTTTCACCACAACATATGACCTTAGGCATTAGTACTTGATTATCAAAGCATTTTCTAAATATCTAGGTCATCAACACCTCTTGACAACTGATAGATGCTATCTGTCTTTATGTCTGTCTGTCTGCCTATCTATCTATCTATCCATCCATTCATCTATCTCTATTCTTTATCTGCTGCATCTACTATATCTCTTTCTCTCTCTCTCCCAGACCCTCTCAACAAAAGCCTACCAGCTCCCATTTTAGTCACCTTGGACTAAATGCTGAATATTGACCAAACAATCACTTTTTTCTATTCTCTCACTTCTCACACACACACAATGGTGTTTCATTCGAACAGAAACAGAGAGAGAGAGAAAAAAAATGTCAGAACAATGGAATCATAATAGTTGTAAAAGGAAGCCATCTGTAAATCAGCAGATTTAGGTACTGAAATAGGGAAACACTGTTAATAAAATATATATCACCAGATGTGGTTTACTACTGCATGTATAATGAGCAGGGAAATATACACAGCTTTAAGTGCTCTCTGAAGTGCTTTCAAGAGTGTGTGCAAACTAGTATTTTATGTAAATCAAAGCTGTCTATTTAAAATGCATCATCATCTTAGTTTTCACAAATATTAAAGCAAAAGTCACATTGTTTCGGGGGAAATGAGAAAGAAATATTAATATCTTGCTAGAGTACTTTAGGTACTCAAATAACTGTATAGAGGAATATGTGATATTCTTTGGTTTTTGAGAAAAGGAATGACCATAAGTATATTGCATATGAAAGTAAAATAATTTGAAGGCATTGAATAGTTTGCTTACTTCTCTAAATAGTATTCAGTTGCATTTGTTTAGTGAGTAAACATGAATTACTTTTCTGCAGGTGACTGCTTCTTTTTTAATTTACAAGGTTTCCCAGGGGCCTTTAAGTGAGAACCAAAAAACTTTTTAAAAAATCTACTACAACAGTTTAAGAAGAAAACTGACAAAAATGCAGAAAAGAAATATATATGTATGCAGAAAAGAAATGTATATGTATACCTCATGCTGTATATGATTTTAAAAACAATAGATTATTAATGAAAAAACTAAATAGTCTCTCATCAATGTAATACACCTAATTAACTGAGCCTAATTCACTGATGCATGCGCCCATGTATTCATCCATCTATCAATCCATATATCTATTCAAACATTCGAACATTTATCAATTGCCTGCTATTTCCAGGTTCTACAGAAATGTATCTAAATCCCAGAGGCAGAAATTATTAGGTTATTCGTAGATATTACAAGCACCTCTTTGTGAAATGTAAAATTTTCTTCAGCAAGTAGTACATATTTTGTCATCAAAATTTATATCAAATCTATTCACTTCTTTTCATTTCTATTATCACTACTCTAGACCAAAGTATCAGTGTCTCTTATAATAACCCAATAATTTGCATTTCTAGGAATCTTTTGCAGGCTTCTATTTGCATGCCCATCTAGTCCCTACATTCTTAAGTGCATTCTCTGCAAAACAGCTAGAGTAGTAAACATAAGTTTTAATTCTGGTCATGTCACTTCTCTACATAAAACTATTTATCGCCTTTCTACTGTATACTTCTTACACTTACAAAACCCATAATACTGTCTTTTAGACTTGAACTCTTGTGACTGGGACCTTATAAACTTTTTAAAGGCAGCAACTTTTATTTGGTAAGGCATTCTCACACAACCTAGTACAGTCTCATTGATTTTTAGATTCTCAGCCCTCATATTTTGGTTGAATGAATATTTAAGAGCAATATTGTTTTCAATTCACAATGTTAAACACATATTCCAGGAAAAATGGGTGGAGAGAAGACTAAAAATTGTTTTCTATGTTTGCAAGATATTTAAGTGAAAATGTCAAATAGTTTCTTGCATGTCCAAGTGAAGCTGAAAGGAGATATTTCTGCCACACGCGCGTGCACACACACACACACACACACACACACACACACACACACAAACACAATACACATATACACAATTCACATATACACATAAACATAGACATAAACACAACATATATATATATATGCAACACATGCATACACAATACAGGCATACATACACACATCTACTTGAATGTTTTATCAGAGTATAGGAGGGAGCTCCCTTAAAGAAGGATCACAGAGAAAAAAGGAAGTGGGCCTAATCTCAAAACCTCAATAACTACACCATTATGACACACAGAGGTCAGATAGATATGGGGAAACTATAATAGATATTAAACATAAGGGTCCAGGGACATCAAAGGGAGATCAGGCAGGATGAGGTAGTGGGAGAAGTAGTCAATTATGTCAGATATTGATGAATGTCATCCAGTTAAGACATAAACAGTCTCTCGTGAATCCGGCAGTATGAAGTCATTAATAGACTGGAATTAATAATTTCATCACGTTGAGGGGAAGGGACTGGATGAGCATGGAGGGGAAGGAGAAGGGGAAGCTTTTGTTAATGTCCTTGATGAGAGATACTACAGTATGCCATCTAGAGTGATGCAAACAAAGAGGGGAGATTGTTGATGCCAGAGATTTGCAATAACCAAAGAAGGAAGTCCTTTGTTGATGAAGACTGGTTGTTAGTGAATTGACTAGAGCTTACCATGTCTATAATGGTAACATGTTATCTTTTTACCAGAAAGAGTAAATACTATTGTAGTGAGTTTTAAATGTACATTGTTTACAGTAGAAGGAAATACTGCATTTGTTGTTTTGATTAATCATATCATAATAAAACAAATGTGACCATTGATTCTCCAGTCTCATCAGTTGGGAAATAAAATAGTAATCATAAAATAACAATTTCACTAACACTTTCCAATCCTCTCTATCCGAAATCTGATCTGCTACTTGTGTCTCCTAAATTGTTCAAGTTATCACAAAGGGATGATTTATGAGAGATCCAGGGATTTACTAATTGCCTTGGATAACAGATGGTATCTGTTTTTCCTTTTCTGTTGCTTCAGAGATGTCTCTAATCATAACTAACTCCAAAAGAAGTAGCTGTGTGACCAGACTTACTACCTATCAAGATCACCACTGATAACCACATTAGCCACATTAGCAATAATCCACAATGTTATTAAGTTTTGGTCATAACGTCTAACATAGAAGGCAATGAAGTATCACAGCTGGTACCCTTGCCATTGCCAACTGCCAACTACCACCACAACTGCTACCTCCATTATTGCTAGTCCTGCCACCATATTTGCCAATGCTTTTTCCAGTAACCCCAGTGATATCCCCAATGTGCTTTGCTCTCAATATGCTAGGAGTGTTGTAGAGCTGAATTCACTTAGCTTTAATTTGCCCTTTAAGTATCACTTTCGCCAGGCTCGGTGGCTCAGCCTGTAATCCCGTGCCTTTGGGAGGCTGAGGTGAGTGGATTGCCTGAGCCCGTGGGTTCGAGACCCTCCTGGGCAGGCGAGACCTCATCTCTACAATAAATCAAAAAATTAGCCGGGCGTGGTAGGGCGCACATATAGTTCCAGCTACTTGGAAGGCTGAGGTGGAGGGATCGCCGGAGCCCAGCAGGTCGAGGCTGCGGTGGCCGGGAGCGGCCACTTCACTCCAACCTGGGCGACAGAGTGAGACTCCAACTCAAAAATAAAAATAAAAAATAAAAATAAGTATCACTTTCTCACTCTCATAATCAATTGTGAGTTCAGTGATCCTGGAGCAAGGGACCTTATGCTACTCTCAGAATTAACCAGACTTTCCAAATGCTCCTTTTAATCATATTTTCTTGGCTTTGTTTTTATCAGAGGGCAGAGGAAGATTCTCAGTTTATTATAAGAATGGGTTAGTTTCTACATTAAACTATTCATAGCATTTTTCTAACATAAGCAGAAATTAGGAGGCTGATATGCTAATTCACTTTACAAAACCATTAGGTGGTAACACTTGTCTTCTTGATTTTCTAATATGTTCCTTATCATACCTGGGGAGAGGGAATGCAATGAATGTTTAAGACATAATTTTAAAAGGGAAAGGAGAGGATTCAGAAATGTTTCTGTTATAGATCTTCTTTGAATTCACACCAGATTGTTACCACAAGTATAGTGATCATAGCTAATCAAATACTTACTAACCAAGGATATTGCTTTAGTACATCAGTTGACCCCACAGCATGTAAAGATCTCGGATGATGGTGATGATGATGATAATAGTGCTGCACCTGGTGCGTATTAGAAGATAATCATTTGTTTCAAAAATTGGTTAATGAATGAATGATGATTACTTACATTTTCAGAAACACTAGAAAACATTTAATTATCTGATTTGATGTATAAAAAATATCACATGAGGTGAATAAGGTTTATCAGTCCCACTTTACTGATGAAACCTAGAGTGAATAAAGGATATGCCCTAGGACTAGCAGATAATAAACGAATTTAAAAGTATGCCTTCTTGCTCTAAGTTTGCGTTGGCCATTTAAAATTATTTTTCAAAGTGCTTTATTTCCTTTGTTTTACACACACACACACACACACACACACACACACACCACATAATATATGTACATATATTTTAAGATAACTTTGTAGAATCCTTACCACTGTGTGTTGGCGATTCATTCCTCAATTCTGACATACAGTACTTTTCACTAGGTTACCCAGACTCTTCTCAAAATTCACTTCCCCTTAAGAAACTAACCAAATAAAATGAATCTGGATTTCTTTCCCAAAAGTTTGTATTTCATCATGGTGATTGACATATATCAATTCCGCTACTTTAACAAGTACCACTCTTGACAAGACAGTTCTTCTGAAACTCTTGTTTCAAGTCACTAAGTTGTTTCAATGGATGGGTTGTTATTACACTAAAAAAGAACAGAGAAAAATAGTTTAATTTATATAAGGCTATTATGACACAGTAATTAGATCTTTTTATTTTTCCAAGCTCAGAAAACCAAAGACACTAACCAAAATAACATGATTTTTTAAAATATGGCAATGGCAGGTATACTTTTCTTCACCTAGATAACAGGAAGAAAAGTGATGACTTTCTTAAAATATCAGTCAATAAAAATGAAAATATATTTGGTGCTTGAAATCAAAGACTAGATGTACCAAAAAATTCAAGTCATATGCTATCTTGGCTATTAAAATTTTATTCTATGAAAAAGCAGTTGGATTTGCCTGAGGCTTGGTCAAAATGTAGAATCTCATTTTTCAAAGAACAAAAAAAAGAACTACCATTCAATCCAGCAATCTTACTACCGGGTATATGCCCGAAGGGAAATGAATCATTACATCAAAAAGATAAGTACACTAACATGTTTATCACGGCACTATTCACAATAGCAAAAATATGGAATTAACTTAAAAGTCCCAAGTGATTGACAAAAAATGTAGTGTATATAGCCAGTGAAATACTACTCAGTCATAGAAAAGAATGAAACCATGTTTCTTTGCAGTAGTGTAAATGGAGGCCATTATCCTAAGTAAAATAATTCAGAAACAGATAGCCAACTACCACATGTTCTCACTTATAAGTGGGAGCTAAACAAAAGTTATGCATGTATATTTAGAGTGAAATAATTTTTAAAAAGCAAACACGAATAGTCAAGTAAAAAATAAACATTCTGGAAGCCTTGGAGGAAAGTCTGTGGAATAAAATACTTCGCAAAATAAGAGCTTTAAAGAGCTTATGAATATACTAGGAAGTTTGGAAAGCTTTGCATGCAGAGTATGATGAATGCTCAGAAATAATCTGAAAGCTTTCACCTCTTGCTGATATTTAAGTGTAGCACAAGCAGGAAGTGAAGGGTCAAGCAGCATCATAAATGATCTCGCTAAGCACAGATAAAGAACCCAGAATAGAGCCAACTGGCAAGCAAAATAATTTTTTTCTTTTTTTTTTTTTTACTCCATAACTATAAGAAAATATGTTAAACACTAGCTACCCACTAAGCTGATTAGATAAGACTTCTGAGACTACACATGACAAAGAATACAATACTTAGAAAAAAAAGTTTGAGCCGGGCTTGGTGGCTCAGCCTGTAATCCCCCGCCTTGGGAGGCTGAGGTGAGTGGATTGCCTGAGCCCGTGGGTTCGAGACCCACCTGGGCAACTTGGTGAGACCTCATCTCTACAATAAATAAAAAATTAACCAGGTGTTATAGCGCACGCTTGTAGTTCCAGCTACTTGGAAGGCTGAGGTGGAAGGATTTCCGGAGCCCAGCAGGTCGAGGCTGCGGTGGCCAGGAGCGGTCACTGAACTCCAGTCTGGTTGACAGAGTGAAACTCCAACTCAAAAAAAAAAAAGCAAAAAAAAAAAATTGGAAAACAGCCTGGTCAGGCTCCGTGACTCAGCTGCAATCCCAGCACTTTGGGAGGCCAAGGCAAGTGGATTGCCTGAACCTGCAGGTTCGAGACCTGCCTGTGCAACTTGGCGAGATCTCATCTCTACAATAAATAAAAAGTTAGCCAGGTATGGTAGCACACACCTGTAGTTCTGGCTGTTTGGAAGGCTGAGGTGGAAGGATCGCTGGAGCCCAGCAGGTCAATGCTGGGGTGACTATGAGCAGGCCACTTGCACTGCAGCCTGGGCCATGGAGTGAGATTCCAACTCAAAAAAAAAAAAAGAAAGAAAAAGAATAAAGAAAAAAACAGGACAAAGTGTCAGTAATACCAAATCCTGAGTGATTGGGAGAATCTTATTTCCCCATATACCATATTAATTCCCAATTCCAACAAAAAATTATAAAGCATGCAAGAAAAAAGAAAAAAAAACTACAGTCATTCACAGGAAAAATGAAACTAACAGAAACTGACACTAGATAAGCAAAAATATAGGTACTCTAAAAAGGCTATTGATCTACTGCCTCAAATATGATTAAAAACTAAAGGAAAGTGAGAAAAAAAATCTAAAGAAAACTGGAAGACCAATCGCTCAACAAATAGGGAATCAATAAATTATAAAAAGGAATCAAACCAGAAATTCTGGAGTTAAAAAGTACAATAACTGAAATACAAAATTTACTAGAGTAGTTCAGCAGATTTGAGCAGACAGAAGAACTAATAATTGAATTAGAAGGTAGAACAGTTAAAATTGTTTCACCTGAGGAGCTGAAAGAAATAAAGAAAAAATTAAAAATAAAAGAGAGAAAGAAATCTATGGAACACCATAAAGTATGCTAATGCATGCACAATAGCAGTTCCAAATGGAGAGAAAAAAGAGAAATGGGCAGAAAAAATATTTGAAGACATAATGATAAAAACTTTCCAGTCTGATGAAAGACATTAATCTATACATCCAAAAAGTTTGATAAACTTCAAGAAGCATAAGCTCAAAGTTGTCCACACCAAGATATAGTATAGTCAAAGTGATAAAGGACAATGAGAGAGAATTTTCAAAGTAGCAAAAGGCAAGAAATTCAACATGTACGAATAATTCTAAGATTAATAGCCAATTTTTAAATAAGAAACCATGAAGACCAGGAGATAATGAGATGATATATTTGAAGTATTGAAAAAAATAACAGTAAAAACTTGTCAACCAAGAATTTTGTGTCAGGAAAGACAATCAACCAAATTGAAATTAAATAAGACATTCCAAATAAACAAAATATAAAAATGTTTGCTGATAATAGATGTGTTCTATAAAACATGCTAATGATAGGCTGAAATAAAAATATAGTGAATATTAAATCAAAATAATACAAAGATGTAATGATAGGCTGAAATAAAAATATAGTGAATATTAAATCAAAATAATACAAAGAGATAAGTACTAGTAAAAGTAGTCACATAGACAAATATAAAATACAGAATTATTTTATATTGCGTTTGTCATTTATTTTTCTTTCTTATGTAATATGAAACAATAATTCTAAGTCTATGCTAAGTAAAATGTTGGCATTTAAAAAACATAGATAAGTCAAGCTGGGCTCGGTGGCTCAGCCTGTAATCCCGCGCCTTTGGGAGGCTGAGGTGAGCGGATTGCCTGAGCCCGCGGGTTTGAGACCAGCCTGGGCAGCGAGACCTCATCTCTACAATAAATCAAAAAATCAGCTGGGCATGGTAGTGCATGCCTGTAATTCCGGCTATTAGGAAGGCTGAGGCGGAAGGATCGCCAGAGCCCAGCTAGTCGAGGCTGCGGTGGCCAGGAGCGGCCACTGCACTCCAGTCTGGGTGACAGAGTGAGACTCCAACTCAAATAAAAAAAAAAAATAGATAAGTAACAAAGGTGGAAAGGAGCAGAGATTTTGTATGTCATTGAATATAAATTGTTATTAATCTAAAAAACAAGTGTTTTAAGTTTGTGATATTGCCTATAATCTGTAAGATATTTTCTAGGAAAATAACAAAAAAATTAAAATAAGTGATCAAGTAATCAAAACTATAATATTTTTAAAAACTCAAACATGAAAGAAGGCAAGACTTGAGGAACAAAAAAGATATACAACATATAGGAAATAAATAAAATGGACATGTAAATTATTTCTTAAAAGGAATTAATTTTAATGCAAATGGATTAAAATAGCCAAAGGAAAGGAGAGATTGGCAGAATAGAATAATTATGTGATCCACCTCTATGCTGTCTACAGCAACTCATGTTAGACTAAAGACACAAATAGTTTTAAAGTGGGGGAGGGATTTTAAAAAAAAAGTATTCCAAAAGAAAATTGGAGCATCTATAGTAATACTATGCATAATAAATTTCAAGTCAATTATTTTTACAAGAGTCAGAAAAGGGCATTATGTTTTGAAAAAGGTCAATTCATCCAGAATATATAGCAATTATAAACATCTACTTACATAACACTGTAGCTTCAAAATACATAAAGCAAAAATGAGTAGAAAGAGGAAACAAACAGTTCAACAATAATAATTCAAGACTTCATATCTCACTTTCAAAAAGGGATACAACTAGAGATAAAATAATCAAAGCTAGGAAATGAAGATTTCAACAATACTATAAATCACTTAGAACTAACAGATATATACAGAACACTCCACCCAAAATCAAAAGAGCAAATATTCTTATCAAGTATATGTGGCATCTTTTCCAGAATAGACCATTTGTTAAGACAAGTCTTAATAAAATTAAGTAGATATTACTTATACAAAGGATCGCTTCTGACTTCAATGGAATGAAACAAGAAACTAATAACAGAAGGAAACTGGGAAATTTTAAAACCTATGGCAATTAAACAACAAACTCTCAAAATACCAAGGGGTCAAAGAAGTAATCACAAGGGATATTAACAATTATTTTGAGACAAAAGAAAAAGAACAAACAACATTTAAAAATGTAGAGTTTCTGTAAAAGTAATGCTCAGAAGAAAATTGATAGCTGCATAGTCCTTTATTTAAAAAAAGAAGAAATCAATATTCTATCTCTACATATTAAGGAATTGGAAAATGATGGAAAACTAAATGCAAAACTAGCAAAAGGAAGGTAATTGTCATGATTAAAGTGGAGATAGGTGAACTAGAAAATAGAAAATTAAAGAAATCAAGATTGTTCTTTGAAAAAAATTAATACAATTGACAAGTCTTTATAGAGATTAACTGATAAAGAGAGGGAATATTCAAATCACTAAAATCATAAATAAAAGTGGGTATATTACTATCAAACCTGTACAAATAAAAAAGTATAAGAGAATATTTTATGTTCTCACTCATAAGTGGACTCTGAATATTATATATACTATACTATAAGAAAGGGAGAGCCAGAAACTACCAGGGGAGGGAGGGGAGGGCACATAACATTAATTCAGGTAACTGAACTCAAACCAGGCAAAGTGCAAAGCAAAGGGAGGCCCAAACTTTACCTGTACGATGACCACTTATATACCTAATTCTGAATTATACCCCACATATTTAAAATAAACACAAAAGAGAGAATATTTTAGAAAATTGTTTGCAAACAAAATAAATGAAATGTATATATTCCTCAAAGAAATACAAAGTACTGAAAAGAAATCAAGAAGAAACAGAAATATCAAGAGACTTATTACAATAAAGAGATTGAATCAGTAATCAAGTCTTGCATCAACAATAAAAAAGCCAGAAGCACATAACCTCAGTGATTAATTGTACTAAACATGCAAGAAGAAATTAACACCAATCCTTCCTAAATTCTTCCAAAACTTGGAGAAGCGAGTGAAGTTTCTAAATCATTCTATAAAACCAGAATTACACTGAGGCCAGAGTCAGAAATGATATCACAAGAAAATAAAATTACACACCCCTATAGGTTATGAATGTAGATGGAAAAATACTCAACACAAAATTACATGATTATCTCAAGCAGTACAGAAAAATAATAATACTCTTTTTTAATTATTTTTTAAAAAATAAACTCAGCAAATGAAGAATAGAAGGAAACTACCTCAACCTGATAATGAACATACTAAAAAACTCACAACAAACATCATACTTAAAGGCAAAAGACTGGAAGCTTTCCTCCTAATATAACTAGTTAGCCATAGATACCTGTTTTGCCACTTTTCTTAAACATTTCACTGAAAATCCTAGCCATGGTACTTTAGCAAAATAAAAAATAAACGTCAATTTAAATGCAAATGGAAAGTAAATATTGGAATTAAAACTATATGTATTCATAGATGGCATGATCTTAAATATGGAAAATACTAAGGAATCTATAGAAGCCAATAAGTAAATTACTCAAAGTTATAGGATAAAATATAAGCACATAAACATGTTGTGTTTCTATACACCAGCATTAACCAATTTAAAATGGAAATTAAGTAGTAAATTCTTTTACATTAGCTTCAAAAAATAAAATACCTAGGAATGAATTCACCAAGGATATTCAGAACTTGCACACAGAAAAACATAAAATATCACAGAAAGAAATGTTAAAACGTCTAAGTGAATAGAGATATCCTGTGTTTATGGATTCATGGCTTAATTTTATTAAGTTAGCAATATTCCACAAAGTCTTACAATATTCAGTGCAACCTATCAAAACACTAAAATTCATCTGAAATTGCAAGGGACTTTTAACAGTCAAAAAAGATTGAGAAAGAAAAGCAAAAGGAGAAGACAAACACAAAACGATTGCACAACTTCATACAAAACCATAGTGATCAAAACAGTGTGTACTGTCACAGGGTAGATATATTGATTAATGGATTAACATTGAGATTCCAGAAACAATTGTACATCTATTGTCTATTGATTTTCAACAGAGCACTAAGGCCATTCAGCGGGCAAAGGGTAGCCTCTTCACTAAGCGGTGCTCAGACAAATGAATACCCAAATGCTAAAGAATAAAAGTTGAATCCTTACCTCACACTATATCAAAAATCAATTTAAAGTGAATCAAAGACCTAAATATGAGAGTTGAACCTATAAAACTCTTAGAAGATAGCATCAGGATAGATTTTTACGACCTTGGATTTGGCAGTAATTTACTAGATATAACACCAAAATCATAAACAACAAAATAGAGAATATGGATACACTGAACTTTATCAAATTTCTTTAATTGTACAACAAAGGAAAGTGTAAATAGAATGAAAAGACAGAGAATGGGAGAAAATATTTGCAAATTATTTCTCTCAAAAGGGTGTACTCAGCATAATATATAAAGCTCTCTTACAACTCAACAACAAAACACAGACACTTGAATAGGTGCCACTCCAAAGACAACTTGAATAGGTGCCACTCCAAAGATAACATATTCATAGCCAATTAATACATGAAAATGTGCTCAATGTCATTTGTTATTAGAGAAATGCAAATAAAAACCACATGAGATGCCACTAACACTCACTGAGAAAGTTATACACAAAAACTGAAAAATAAGTATTGGCAAGTATGTGGAGAAATTGGCACACACATACTTTGCTGGTGGGAACATAACTGCAGCAGCAGCTGTTGACAATAGTTTTATGGTTCCTCAATAAATAAAACATAGAGTCATTATATGACCCAATAATTCCAGTACTGGAAACATATCCAAAACAATAGAAAATAGGTGTTCATGCAAAATTTGTTTAGAAACATTTATTGTATTAATGTTCAAAACAGGCAAAATGCCAAAACAATCCTAATGTCAAAATGAATGAAAAACAAAATGTGATTTATCCATATAATGGAATATTACTACTCCATAAAAGGTCATGAAGTATGTGTACAGGCTACTACATTGATGAGTCTTGAAAAAATTATGCAAAGTGAAAGAAGCCAGATACATAAGACTGCATATTGTATAATTCCATTTATCTGAACTATTCAGAATAGGCAAATTCAAGAGATAGAAAGCAGGTTAGAAGTGACCAGGAACTAAGTGGATGAGACATTGGTGAGTGAAGCTGCAGACCTTCAATGAGGGAGATTGTCATAAATGCTATGCTTCTTAGATGCTGGGAAGTGAATATGGAGAGATTGTATGCATTGCATTAAAATGGTTAAAGCAATATCAGAGTACTCTTATGAATTCACTATTTCAGAGACACATATTCTCTGATAATATATAATACTTCATAATTATGTAAGAGCTAACATAAGTATCTTTTATTTATTATATATTAGATTGGAATTATCTCATTTTTTGAATTTAAAAAGTTATATTCATTTTGTTGCTCCTTAGAATAAACTATTTACATTAATAAATATATCAGCATTAATGTTTAGAGATGTCACCCAAAGCCCTTCCACTAAAACCCAAAATGTAGCAATGCACATAAACCTATTAATGCTGATGCATTTATTGAGCATTTTGCTTTTTCGGTGCTAAACTTGAAATTTTTATGTTAAATATGATCTTCTATATATTCCAGGTATTGTGGAAGGGAAGGAACAAATAACCTAAAAATTAACAACAAGGACATGACTACTTTTCTTAAGATATTGCTCATGTGACCAGACTCGGAGGCTCAGCCTGTAATCTCAGCACTTTGGGTGGCTGAGACCAGTGGATTGCCTGAGCCCGCACAGGTTCAAGACCCGGCCAGGCAACTTGGTGAGACCTTGTCTCTACAACAAACCAAAAATTAGCTGGGCATGGTAGTACGCGCCTGTAGTTCTGGCTACATGGAAGGCTGAGGCGGAAGGATCCCGGGAGCCCAACAGGTTGAGGTTGCAGTGGCCGGGATTGGGCCACTGCACTCCAGCCTGAGCAACAGAGTGAGACTCCAACTCAAAAAAGAAAAAAATTGCTTATGTATAATATTAAAAATAGAAATACACAGATGATTTTAATTCAATAGCTAATGTGACATCCTCTGTGAGAAACACACAAAAGGATGATTAGCATACATTGTTTATTTCCACAAGGGTTACATTTCCTAATGTGATCAGATGTGTTTGACTAAGCAAAATGTTTAGAACACATTTTATAAATATTTAAATTCTGCAGTCCAGCTCCAGGAGAGAGTCAGGGCTTGAGACGGGAGAATCAGGAAGCGGTGAAAAAGAAAAGATGAAAATGACAGGAATCCTCTTCCTGGGGAGGGCTCAAGACTGCCAATTTTTATTTATTTTTCACAATCTTATATAGGTTTTCCACTCAGCCCTGTACCCACAAATGTATCTTATGTTGCTAACCAAACACCCACGTACATCCTTTTTGCACTCACAATAAGGTTGACATTTAACAATTTCAACCACAGATGGTGTTTTTCTTAAGTCAAACATTTATAAACGTCCTGGTTTTCTTCCTAACTTTCTCATAACTATTTACTATTATAGGTCTATAATATCCTTACCCTATAAAGCTAAACCTTAACCCTAAGTCTTATTTAACTTACTTACTACTATATATTTATTTCTATCAATCTTATTTTTATCCTTATGTCTCTATATTTTCTTAACTATCACTTATACTATTATATATCTCTTATCTTACTAGTTTATCTTATCTTACTGTCTTATTATTAATATTCTAAATTCTATCTTCATTAAACTACTTATTTAATCCTAAAATATCTTAACCTATTTTTTATCTCAAACGTTTGTTTTCCACCAGCTCTCAGCTGGGGTCTGTTGTTTATGAGGAAGTGGCTGACTCATTCTTCTCGTCCTCCTGCTGTTACTGAAAAACATCCTTACACATCCTAAGGGGCACCCTTTTTGCTGCAATCTCACCTCCATTATGCCTATGTATAATTTTTGCTGTCAAATGCCATCAACCATTTGCGCATCTACTATCTCAATTAAAGAGGGAACATTCTCAAGCCTATGCATGCAATCCTTCAAAGTTAGGAAGATCCGTCAACAGGATCCATGGGGCTTTGCCTCCATCATGGCCGCATTTTACTGGGGCCTTGCTCCCAGCTGGCGTTTTTCCTGTTTTCAGGTCCCTTTTACCTTACTTTTACTAGTGATTGCAGCTCCCGACATTTAAACATTAGATATACTTAATGTTATAATTCTACGCTAGGTAATCTTATTTTTAGTACCAGGTAAAAATGAAGAAACACTAATTTTCAAACTACCAAAAATATATAGAATTAGTATATGTATTTTTTTCAAGAGAACGTATTATAAACAAGGAAATAAACTCCGGTATTCTAAAAGTGTTGAGGCTTTTTGAAATGCTAGTACAGAGCACAGGCTATAAAATGTATTGACTAAGAACATAGATTTTTTTATGTCAGAAAGATTTGAGCTTAGAGTCATGTCTATACATAATACATAATTGATACTGAGCAAATAATATTTCCTTTGAAATTAATTCATCTATGATATTATTCTTTATTCATTCTATAGTCCACAGACATTTATTGAAAACCTACTATAGTCTCACATCTTGTCTGAAGTTCTTAGAGCTGAATATATCTTAGAATTTAGTATTATTTTATGCATATTTGCATATATCCTACATTATCTGACATCCCCACCAGGATAGTATGGTACCTTTTATTTTAAAATTTATATTTCTATAATGAAACACATGAATAGTTACACTGAGGGAACAAGTAAAGGTTGGAAGTAGCCAGACATCCATTTAGGTCACATTTGACCTGGCCATAAAATGAATGATGAATATTATGTTTTGTCTTCACAACTTTTGGGGATTTTGAATTGCAGCTAAAGTGGTATAAACAAAATAGTTGCTCATTACTTATAATATATTTTTTGCTAATTGTTAAGGAAGAAGACGTGTCATTTACATCATGTTTAGTGATATTAACAAATACCATATAGGAATACTTATGCAAGACATTTCCACAGTTTTCCTGAGCATGAGACTCTTTAAAGCATTCTGTAAACATTAATTCAGAAAAGATGAGGAAACAGCAGAAACAGATGAGAGTTACCAATGGTAACTTTTTGTGGCTGCTCTATTAATTTTACTACTTCAAAATAATCATCTATACTGTTAAAACATTCCACTTCTTGGAATTTAAATATTTGTACTATAACTATTTTGTCAAAAATAGCCAGGCTCGGTGGCTCAGCCTGTAATCCCGCGCCTTTGGGAGGCTGAGGTGAGTGGATTGCCTGAGCCCGCGGGTTCGAGCTCCCCCTGGGCAGCGAGACCTCATCTCTACAATAAATCAAAAAATCAGCCGGGTATGGTAGCGCGTGCCTGTAATTCCGGCTACTTGGAAGGCTGAGGCGGAAGAATCGCCGGAGCCCAGCAGGTCAAGGCTGCGGTGGCCGGGAGCGGCCACTTCACTCCCGGCCACTTCACTCCAATCTGGGTGACAGAGTGAGACTCCAACTCAAAAAAAAAAAAAAAAAAAAAATTTCAACTTTTTCCCCACATTTTCTATGAAGGATGTAATCTAAGAAGGACAAGATCAAGTTTTATCACTTGGAGATCTGTCAAGCCTCTCTCTTTCTATGCATCTAGCTTATCCCTACAATCAAAGCTTGCTAAACTCCTAGTTTACTCAAAAGTGTTTTTCCCTTTTAAAGTTCTCTCTGCCTTTACATATGCTACAGGGATTGGTGTATAAATAGATCCAAAGATGAAATGAATTCTGAAATGACAGCAGTAGACTATTATAAAAATGCATATATAAACTCCAGTGATAGAAATGACACTGTAAAGAAAGGAATAAGTTTCAACGACTGTTATACACTTTAGTGTGATATTTGCAAGAGAGGAACTAGTAATGATTAATGTATCCAAGCTTGAATAACTGGAAATAACTAGGATAAAATAACATTACTTACTTTGACTTAATAGGTTTATTAAGGCATACCTATCTATAACTAGCTTCATTTCTGGTAGTTGTCAAGCCTAAACTTAATATCTTAGCCATGTGGCAATTTTTGATGTTTTCAAGACATGCCATATTATAATATACCTTTGAACTCATCAGATATCTCAATACACTGTTTAGTGATCCCTTTTCTTCTTGGTCCGTGACTCATATATTCTACAATATTTACTGAATGCCTGACATGTCCTGGGTACTTTGTAAATATTGGCAACACAGTATGGGGTAATAACATGTGCAGTCTTTGATTGAATTAATTAACCCCAAATGTAACTAAAAGTGGAGACAGATTCCTTGAAAAAGTGACATAGGACATTGAGCTTATAACTTAGAGGCCGATTTCCCTCAATTAGAGGTAGTTAGGAAAAGATCTGAGCCGGGCTCGGTGGCTCAGCCTATAATCCCGCATCTCTGGGAGGCTGTGGTGAGTGGATTGCCTGAGCCCGCGGGTTCAAGACCCACCTGGGCAGCGAGACTTCATCTCTACAATAAATAAAAAAATCAGCCGGGCGTGGTAGCGCATGCCTGTAATTCTGGCTACTTGGAAGGCTGAGGCGGGAGGATCGCCGGAGCCCCGCAGGTCGAGGCTGCGGTGGCTGGGAGCGGCGACTGCACTCCAGTCTGGGTGACAGAATGAGACTCCAACTCAAAAAAAAAAAAGAAAAGAAAAGATCTGAAGGACAAATTTAACTAGTAGATGTGATGGGGCACGAGAATATACCTTCTAGGCTGGAGGAAGAGAATATAAAAAAGACTCTCTATGGAGAGAGAGAGAGTCTATCTTGGCCTACTGAAAGAAGGCCAACATGGCTGAAGAAAAAAGAAAAAAATGACAAGGGTAACTGTTTCTGACTGGACAGGACTGTGAGTCCACCCAAGCAGACCTCTGTAGGTCAACTGATAGATTTTGTTTTTTTATATAAATGCAATGGGAAATATCTGAAAAATTAGTAATATGATACACAATATTAGTAGAATAAAAGGTAAAAAACATATACGATCCAATAGACACAGTAAAAGTCTTTGACTAATACAACACTCAATGATACAGACTACTGACATTCTTGGAGTAAAAGGGATTTTCTCAACCTAAAGGAGAAATACAACAATTGTTTTAAAAAGCTGTACGGCTATCATCTTATTTATTGGTGAAAGACAGGATGTTCTTCCCCCTAAGATCAAGAACAGGGCAAGCACTATTAGCACTTCTACTCAAATTTATGCTGAATGTAATAAGTGGCTATTTGCTTGTAAAGGAAGAAATTTTTAAAACATCTTAACACGCAATATGATTTTATATATAGAAAATCTTACGTAATTCACAAGATCAATAATGTCTCAGGATACAAGGTCATTTAAAAATGGATGTCATTTATATAATAACAATATAAAAATACAAGTGAAATTATTTTAACTACAATAGCATCAAAATAATGAATTACTTAGGAATAAATTTAACAGAAAACTGTAAGAGTTAAACACCAAAAGATATAAACCATTGATGAAATAATTCATTAAATAGTAAATAAAGACTGGGCTCGGTAGCTCAACCTGTAATCCCAGCGCTTTGGGAGGCCGAGGTGAGTGGATTGCCTGAGCCCTCGGGTTCGAGACCCACCTGGGCAACTTGGCGAGACCTCATCTCTACAATAAATAATAATAAAAAAAAATTAGCCGAGAGTGGTAGCGCACGCCTATAGTTCCAGCTACTTGGAAGCCTGAGGCGGAAGGATCACCAGAGCCCAGCAGGTCAAGGCTGCAGTGACCAGGAGCGGCCACTGCACTCCAGTCTGAGTGACAGAGTGAGACTCCAACTCAAAAAAAAATAAAAATTAAATAAATAAATAGTAAATAAATGTAGAAATATACTACATTTATATGGGGAGAGATGTCAATTATCTACAAATTTATATATTAATTTAGTGTTTTAGAATAAATCGTCAACTGATCCAAAATTCATATGAAAATTCAAAAAACCCCAATTGCCAAAATAATTTTGATGAAGAAAAATAAAGTTAGATAAATTACACAATCCAATTTCAAAACTTATTACAATGCAGTAATCAAGTGTCATACTGGCATAAGTATAAGCATATAAATCAATGGTCTAGAGTTAGGATCGAGAAATAAATCCTTGAATTTATGATTCAATTATTTTGTCAAAGATGCTAAAGCAATTTAGTGGATACAAAAGCTTTTTTCAATAAATGATTTGGAAGAGTTAGATAGTCACCTGCAAAAAGATGAACTTAGAAACTTACCTCACACCATGTACAAAAATTAACTCAAATAGACTATTGTGCAAAAAAAGAGTTAACACAGCAGGTTGAGACTGCTATCCTTAGAAAGGCATGTTTGCAAGAATGGGCTCTTGGGTAGTGACTGAGAATAGATTTCAGGAGTTTTCTACCGTTTCCTAAATAATAGGGATGGCTTAATGTGCCTAAATGGTTTGTACAACCAGTGTGCCTCAAATTGAGTATTTCCTTCTTGCAGCCTGGAGTTTCCATACATGCTAAGCACATGATACTTGTATGTTCAGACCTCAGGAAAAAAACGAGCAATAAATCACTAATGCATTTCCCTTAAAAAAAAAAAAAAAAAACCTTATTACATGTATCGTGACAATTAGATACTGGAATGATTAAGTGTCTTTTATGTGAGTCAACAAGAACTCTTGGAAGTGTGTACCTGGTTTCCTCCAAACTTCACCCAAGGTACCATTTTCCTTTATGGATTTTTCTGTGTATTTCTCACTACAAGAAATCTTATCATAGTACATGACTTTAGGTTGTATGTCTCATGTGTCCACCTAGCAAATCACCAAACATGGTGCTGGTCTTAAGAATTCCATAACCATCAAAAATCTAAGTTTAAGAGTTATAAGAAAACATAGGAGCATGAATGGTGCACGCCTGTGGTTCAAACCTCTTGGAGGGCTGAGGTGGAAGGACCACCTGAGCCCAGCAGGTCGAGACTGCGATGGCTGTGAGCTTGCCACTGCACTCATGAACTCAGGCAACCATCTTGCCTCTGATTCCCAAAGTTCTGAGATTACAGGTGTGAGCCACCATGCCTGGCTGTATGCGTATTTTAAGAATGACGTTCCTTCAAAAGATGGCATTAATCAAATGAATGTTAATATCACCATGCAACAGGTTGGACAGTCAAAGAAAATGGCAAAAGCATGGTTGAGCAAATGTTATGCTACACATTGCTACCATAATGTAATTCAACTTTGAAAAGTAATACATAGATAGCAGCTCTAAAAAAATGTATACATTTTTTGGCACCTCTATATATAAAATGTCTTATTTGCAGGCAGAATATCAATTAGAATGACAATAATCCAAAAGACAGGCAATAATTTTCATTGGTGGGGATGTAGAGAAAGTAAAACACTTATACTTGCTATTTGGCATGTAAAATAGTAGAACTATGTTGGAAAACATTTTGGCAGTTTCTGATAATATTGAATATAAATTAACCACATGATCAGTATCACACTCACAAATATTTCCTCAGGTAAAAAAAAGAAGTATTTCCATACAAATACTGGGAAGGGGAATGTCCATTAGCTGGCAAATAGTTTAATAAAAGGAGGTGTTATATTTATACAATGGAATACTGTTCAGCATTAAAGAACAACAACAAATTGATACATTCTATAAAACAGGACTTCAAAAATCATTAAACCAAGTGAAGAATACAGGCCTAAAAGGCCACCTGCTGTATGACTAATTTATATGACTCATTTAAAAACAAATCTAAGCCGGGCTCGGTGGCTCAGCCTGTAATCCCGCGCCTTTGGGAGGCTGAGGTGAGTGGATTGCCTGAGCCCGCGGGTTCGAGACCCGCCTGGGCAGCGAGACCTCATCTCTACAATAAATCAAAAAATCAGCTGGGCGTGGTAGCGCATGCCTGTAATTCCGGCTACTCGGAAGGCTGAGGCGGAAGGATCGCCGGAGCCCAGCAGGCGAGGCTGCGGTGCTCGGGAGCGGCCACTGCACTCCAGTCTGGACGACTGAGTGAGACTCCAACTCAAAAAAAAAAAAAAAAAAATAAAAACAAATCTATATTGACAGAAAATATATTGACATGTGCCTTTGGCTGGAAGTGGGAAGCAGAGTGACTGTAAGTCAGCCCGAGGTTTCTTTGTGCAGTGATAGAAATATTTTAAAATTAGATTGGACTGATATTTGCACAACTCTATACCTTTCCTAAAAATTGTTTAATTACTTAATAAAATTACTGAATGTTTAATGTTATGAAATTATAGCTCCATAAGGCTTTTTAAAAATAAACCATTTGACATGGCTTAGTACATGAAATTTTTGTAAATTTATCTTATGTGCTGAGAAGGATTATATGTAGACAATTGTTCAATTGTGAGGTATGGGAATAGATCTTTCATGTTTCTTTGTGCTTCTGAAATTTAGTTTTAACTGCTTTGAGGCTATTTCATTAAGTGTACCTAACAGGTTTTTAAAAGATCTACCTTGCAAATTAAATTTTTCGTCAATATTATACTTAATATGGGTTTCATTATAGAATCTGTGTTGCTTGAAAACAATATATAATTGCCACAGATTTAGTTAGAAAAGTATTTAATTTTTGGCATTTTCATGTTTCCATTTTTAGCAGAGTTTTATTGTCCACAATATGGTCTATTATGGTCAATGTTCCATGTGCACTTGATAAGAATGTGTTTTTGTTGTTGATGGATGGAGTATTTAACAAATGTCAATTAGGTAAGGTTGGTTGATTTTGTACTTCACCTTCAATTCCTTGGTGATTTTCTGTCTGCTTATTCTATCAATATTAAAAGAGGTGTACTGAAATATCTAATTATAACCGTGGATTTGTCTCTTTCTCCTTTGAATTCTACTTTGTAATTGTAAGTAGCAAAAAAATTGATTTTGTAATGTTCATTATGATTATGACAGGATATTCTTCATCTCTGACAATATTCTTTGCTCTGACATCTACTTTGACATAGGTATAGTCACTGAATATTTACATTGACTTGTGACAGCATGGTAAATCTTTTTCCTTCTTTTAACTTCTGACATATTTGTTTCTTTTTTATATAAAATATCCTTCTTGTAGGCAGCACAGAGTTGTATCCCAGGCTACTCTCAAATATTACAATCTCTGCCTTTAATTGAGGGTGTAAACAATTTTATTAGTAAAACTATAGATATTTGGGCATTTATTTTTTTAATTATAAATATGTAGGGTGCAATTCAGGGTTAGGTATACAAACGTTGATTATGCAGGTACCTTGTTGATGAGGTATGTCCTCCCCCCCCAGCAGTTTCCCTCAACTGCCAATCCCACCTCCTCTCCCCTGACAGTTTCCCACTACTGCCAATCCCTTGCTTATAATATTATAATTGTTCAAGGTCCGCTTATGATCAATAACATATGGTACTCTGTTATTTGTTTCTGTGATAGATCACTGACTGTGATGGACTCTAAATCCATCCAAGTTGCTGCAAAGTCCATATGTTTGTTCTTTATAGCTGCATAATGTTCCATTGTGTATATGTACCACATTTTAAAAATCCAGTCCAACTTCAATGGGCAACATGATTGGTTCCATGTTTTTGCTATTGTGAATAGAGCTGCAACATACATGTACAGGTATCTTTTTTGTAGAATGATTTTCCTCTAGATATATTCCCAATAGGAGAATTGCTGGGTCATATGGAAGGTCAATTTCTAGTTTTTTTCAGAAATCGCCACACTTTAGTTTGCATTCCCATAGCAGTGTAGAAGTGATCCTTTTTCAGTGCATCCTCGTCATCATCTGTTGCTGTTTGGTTTTTTAACGATGGTCATTCTTACTGGGGTTAGGTGATATCTTAATGTGGTTTTGATTTGCGTTTCTCTGTTGGTCAGTGAGGCTGGGCAATTTTTCATGTGTCTGCTGGATGCCCGTATGTCTTCTTTTGAGAAGTGTCTAATCATGTCTTTTCCACACTTTTTAATGGGGCTGCTTGTTTTTTTCCTTAGGTACATTTGAGTTCTTTGTAGATCCTAGATGTTAGGTCTTTGTCTGATACACAGTTGGCAATTTTTTTTTTTCCCATTATGTGGACTGTCTTCCTGCTCTCTTGATGGTTTCTTTTGCTTTGCAGAAGCTCATTAGTTTGATGAGGTCCTATTCATCCTATTTCTTAAGGTATGAGCATTTAGGGTTCGGAATAGGAATTGATTGCCAGTTCCAATTTCCATAAGGGCATCTCCTGCGTTTTCTAAGATTGTTACAGTTTGAGGTTTTATGTTTAGGTCTTTGATCCATTTAGAGTTCATTTTTGTGTGTGGATTTAGGTAGGGATCCTGTTTCAATCTTCTGAATGTGATCAGTCAGATTTCCAACACCATTTACTGAATAGGTTCTCCTCTCCCAGGTGGTTGTTGTTGAAGGCTTTGTCAAAGTGAGTTGGTTGAGAAATTGAGGCTTTGGTTCCGGAATCTCTAATCTGTTCTATTGCTCTATGTGCCTGTTCTTGTACCAATATCAGATTGTTTTGATTCCTGTAGACTTACAGTAAATTTGAAGTCTGGAAGTGTGATACCTCCTGCTTTGTTTCTTTTGCTAAGGATTGTTTTGGCTATTCATGGTCGTTTATGTTTCCCTATGAATTTCTGTATTGTCATTTCCAGGTCTGAAAAGAATGATGTTGGTAACTTAATGGTTATTACATTGAATCTGTAGATTGCCTTATAGGGAGGACATTTTAGAAATTTTGATTCTTCCTATCCATGAGCATAGAATATTTTTCTATTTGTTTGTGTCTCCTTGGTTTTCTTTGAGCAGTATTTTATAGTTCCATTGTAAAGGTTAGGAAGATGCTGAGGTATTTCTTTTTTTGTGCAGTTACTGTGAATGGGATAATGCTTTTAATTTGGGTGTATGCTTGCTTGTTTTGGTGTATAGGAATTCAACTGTCTTTTGCACATTTATTTTATACCCTGAGACATTGCCAAAGTCTTTTATTGGTGCAAGCAGATTTTTGACAGATTCTCTTGGATTTTCAAGAGAAAATATTCTCTTGGATAGGATCACATCATCAGCAAAGAGGGATAACTTGACTTCCCTTTTCCTATTTGAATGTCCCTGATTTCCTTCTCTTGTCTAATTGCCCTAGCTAGGGCTTCCAACACAATGTTGAATGAGAGGGGTAAGAGTAGGCAGCCTTGTCTTGTTCTAGTTTTCAGGGGAAATGTCTCCAGTTTCTGTTCATTTAGCAATATATTAGCTGTGGGTTTATCATAGATGACAGTTACTATTTTGAGGCATGTTCCTTCTATACCCAGGTATAGAAGGTATAGGTATACCTTCTATAGGTATAGAAGGTATACGTATACCTTCTATAGGTATAGAAGGTATAGGTATACCTAGGTATAGGTTTGAGGGTTTTTTTTTTTTTATCAAGAAGGGATGGTGGATTTTATCAAAACATTTTCTGCATCTAATAATATTATTATGTGGTTGTTGTTTTTACATCTGTTGAAGTATTTAATTACATTTATGGTTTTGCAAATATTGAACCAGTCCTGCATCCTGGGGATGAAGCCTACTTGGTCACAGTGGATGATTTTTGACATGTGTTTTTGGATCTGTTTTGCTAGAATCTTGTTGAAGATTTTTGCATCTATGCTCATGAGGGATACTGGCCTGTAGTTTTCTTTTTATGTTGGATCTTCACCTGGTTTGGGTATCACTGTGATGTTAGCTTCCTAAAATGACTTGGAGAGAATTATATCTTTCTCAATTGCCTGGAATACTTTCAATAGGATTGGTATCAACTCTTCTTTGTACATTTTGTAGAATTCTGCTGGAAAGCTATCTGGTCCAGGACTTTTTGTTGTAGGTAGTTTTTGTATAACAGAGTCAATTTCCTGGATTGTTATTGGTCTATTTAGTGTCATAATGTCTTCTTGTTTCAACCTGAGGAGGGTGTGTGATTTCAGAAAGTCCTCTGTTTCATTTAGGTTATCAAGTTTGTTTCTATATAGGTATACATAGCAATCTTTGATAATTTTTTGTATTTCTTCAGGGTTAGTTGTGATTTGATCTTTTATATTTTTGATTGTGTTTCTTAGGGCTTTTTCTCTTTTTTTCTTGGTCATTCTGGCTAGGGGTTCATCAATCTTGTTAATTTTTTCAACGAACTTTTTGTTTTGTTGATGTTTTCTATGATACTTTTGTCTTACATGTCCCATATTTGGGATCTTCTTTTGGTGATTTGGATTCTTCTGCTGAAGTTGGGGTTTTGATGATCTTCTCTTTCCAGCTCTCTTAGGTGATTTGTTAGGTTTTTCTCTTGTTATCTTTATGTTTTCTTGATGTGTGTTCATAGAAATATAAATTCCCTGCTTAGAACTGATTTCATGGCATCCCAGAGGTTTAATAAGACGTTTCTTCATTTTCATTTTTTTCCAGGAATCTTCTAATTTCTGCTTTGATTTCAGTGTTGACTCAGTAGTTGTTCAGCATCATGCTATTCAGTGTCCATATCTTTGTGGGTTTGGGAGAAATTTTTTTGGTGTTCTTATATATTTTTATTCCACTGTGGTCTGAAATTGTTCATGGCAAGATTTCAACCTATGGAATTTGTTTATGCTGATTTATGGCCAAGGATGTGATTGATCTTGGAGTACATTTCATGTGGTGACGAGTAGAGTGTCTAACAACAGAATACAGCAAATAAAAGAAGAAAGAAACAGAAACAAAAAAGAAAAAATTTGGGGGGGGATGCAGATCAAACCCTCACAAACACATTCATGCACAAAGGAAAACTATTTTAAAAATAGATGAACTAACAAACAAATAGACAAAAACATTTTTAAAATTTAAAAAATGGAAAAAAACCTGCCCTCTTGTGGCAGGCTCTGTAATTGTTCTTCTAATCTGGTGTCTTCTGCAGAGCCACCTCTTTCACTCTCTCCTCAGTGTCCGGAGTAGGGAAGGAGTAGGGGCAGTAGAGCTGGGTGGGACTACAATCCTCCCCTCCCACCTTCTCATGGTCAGGGAGATCACCTCTGGTGGGGAGGTTTGGGATTGTCTCTTCCCCAGGTATGTACTCGCAGGGGGTGCCCCAGCCAGGCTTATCCTGGAATGGAGTTCTTCTAGTGTGACTGACATCCAGACTCTGCCTGGATCTGTCCCTCTCAGTCATGTCCCAGCTATATGGGTCTGATATACAAAGGATTGCTGGGGAGGAGGGGGTTTGGGTCTGCCCTGGACATACCACTGATCTCTTTGGTGTCCTTCCTCATCCATTTCTAGCCACACCCTTTGTCCCACAACTGGATTAGGGTAGGGAATGGGGCACCTGGAACTCAGCACTCAAGTCCCTCTGAAGTTTGTGTTTTTAAGATATCCCCTCTAGGTCACATTCAATCCCTGAGTAGTGATCTGTCAGTCACAGAGATGGATCTGTTGCTCTGTGGTGAGCAAGTTGGAGCACTTTCCTACCCTGCCTTCAAGATGGTAGTGGGTTGCCTCTCTTGTCCTCTTCGGAACTATGGACTCCCTCCACAGCCCCTGCTGCCAATGCCCTGTCAGGCACTGAAGTGATGAGGCAAAGCCTGGAGCTGGCAATCTCTCCTGCTAAAATGGTGAGGCAGAGCCTGGGGCCGTCTCTCTTGGCCGCTTTTTCATAGGAAAACTTTTGTTCATTTAAAAAAAATAATGGTGCTTGGCTTCTGTGACCTGGGAAGAGCCAGGGACAAAGCAGAGAAGCTGCAGCACCAGCTGTTGCACAAGGGGCCTGGTCATTTGCTCATGAGTCCCCCACTTAGAAGTCTCTCCCAGCATTTTTTTTCCAAGAAGGATTTGTTTATTTTTTAAAAAATGGTGCTTGGCTTCTGTGTCCTGGGAATCGCTAGGGACCAAGCCAGCAGCTCTGACACCAGCTGCTGCATCAGGAGAGCCCTGGCCACTAGCTCCCTACCCCTCACTCCATCAGTCACTCACATGCCCACTTGCTCACCGACACATACACAAAATTTTTCATACACTCACTCACACTGGGACTCGGATAGTCTGAATGGCTCAGCCACCATCTTCCCAACCTCTATTTTTGGGTTTAAACCTATCCTCTCATTTTGTTTTCTCTATTTTCGATCTGTTCTTTATTTTCTACTTCCTCATGTTCTGTCTTCACATTTTTAAAATCAATAAACTTTATTTTTTAGAGTACCTTTAGATCCACAGCAAAATGTAATGGAAAGTACAGAAAGTTCCATTATTTCCCATCCCCCCAGTCACAACCTTCTCCGTATTGAGGTAATGTACCACATTGGTACATTTTTTAGAACCAATGAATTTGAAACTACATTGTCATATAATTATTAACCAAAGGCTAAGTTCACATAAGAGTATGCTACATTCTATTGATTTTGGCCAATGTATAATGACATGTATTATAATCGCAGTATCATACAGAATAGTTTCACTGCCCAAAATTTCTTGGTGCTCTGACTTATACATTTTTCCTTTCCCAACACCTAGCAACTACAGAACTTTTACTGTCTCCATTTTTCTGCCTTTTCCAAAATGCAGTCAAATTGGAATTATATAGTTTGTAGCCCGTTCAGATTGGCTTATTTTACTTGGTAATATGCATTTGAGTTTCTCAAAGTCACTTGATGCCTGGATAGCTCTTTTTTTTTTAAGCACTGAATTATATTCATTGTCTGGATGCATCCATTCTTTTATTCAGTCACCTACTGAAGGACCTTATAGTGGCTTATAAGTTTTTGCAGTTTTGAATAAAGTGCTATAAATATCAGTGTGCAGATTTTTGTTTGTATGTAAGTCTTCGATTCATTTGAGTAATTGCCAAAGTGTGTCACATGGTAAAATGTACTTAGTATTTTTGTTGTGCGTTGTGCTGGGGTCTCACTCTGTCTCCCAAACTGTAGTGCAGCGACACAATCATAGCTCACTGTAGCCTCAATTTCCTGGACTCAGGTGATTCTCCTGCCCCAGCCCCCTGAGTATCTGGGACTACAAGTATGTGCCAACCCTCCTGGCTAATTTTTTGATTTTTTTTTTATAGTGACAACATCTTGCTATGTTGCCCAAGCTGATCTCAAACTCTTGGGCCCAAGCAATTCTCCCTCCTTGGACTCCCAAAATGCTGGGATTACAGACATGAGTCACCTCTTCTGGCCAAGATGCACTCAGTTTGAAGAAACTACCATATTGTCTTGAAAAATGATTGTACCATTTTGGATTTCTGCCTCCAAAGAACAAGATTTCCTGTTGCTTCATATCTTCACCAGCATTTACTATGGCCAGTGTTTTGAATTTTAGTCATTTGTAATAGATGTGTAGTTGTATTTCATTGCTGTTTTAATTTGAAATTCTCTAGTGATATAAGATGTTGAATATATTTTCATATGCTTACTTATCATCTGAATATCTTCTTTGGGAAGGTGTCTGTTCAAGTGTTTTTTGTTGTTGTTTTTTTTAATCAGGTTGTTCATTTCTTGTTGAGTTTTAATTTGTGTGATTTCTCTTTTCATATATTTTAGATAATGGTCTCCTTTATCAAGTGAGTCTTTTGCAAATCCTTTCTCTCAGTCTGTTGTTTACCTTCCTATTCTCTGGACATTGTATTTCACAAAGCAGAAGTTTCAATTATAATACACTATCAATTACTTCTTTTGTGGATTGTATCTTAGGTGTTGTACTAAAAAAGTCATTGCCATACCCAAGATTGTTTAGGTTTTCTTCTATGCAATCTTATAGAAATTTTATAATTTTGTGTTTTACACTTAGACCTATGATTCACTTTGAGTTAAGTTGGATAAGTCTGTGTCTATCTTCTTTTTTGTTTGTGTGTTTGCATGTGGATATCCAGTTGTTTTAGCATCATTTGTAGGAAGACTATGTTTGATTCATTATATTACCTTTGCTCCTTTGTCAAATATCAGTTGACTATATCTATGTGAGTCTACTTCTGAACTTTTTATTCTGTTCTATTATTAGTACATACTTTTATTGATATCATAATGTCTCAATGTTGGGCAGTGTCATTGTTCCAACTTTTTTTTTCTTTTTATTGTGATGCTAGCTATTATTGTTTTTTGGTCTATTGCTATAAACTTAAGGATTCTAAAATAACTAATTCTGAAGTTATTTTATCAATATGAACAAGAATTTTTATTTGGTTTTCATTGACTCTATAGATCAAGTTGGGGAAAATTGATGTTTTTATAATACTGAATATTTCTATTAATAAACATTAATTATTTTCCCAATTTGTTTAGTATGTCATAATATTTTGCTAAAAGCTGATATTTTATTTATTTTTCATAATTTTATAGTTTTATCATATAAATTTTGTGAATGGTTTGTTGTATTTATAACTAAGTACTGTTTTTTTCTTGAGTGGCAACATAAATGCTGTTGTGTTTTTAAAATTTCAATTCTGTCTGTTCATTGCTGCTATATAGGAAAGGAATTGACATTTTTTTTTGAGTTGGGGTCTCACTCTGTCACCCCGACTGGAGTGCAGTGGCTGCTCCCGGCCACCACAGCCTCGACCTGCTGGGCTCCGGTGATCCTTCCGCCTCAGTCTTCCAAGTAACTAGAACTACAGGCGCGCACTACCATGCCAGACTAAGTTTTTGATTTTATTGTAGAGATGAGGTCTCACTAAGTTGCCCGGGCAGGTCTCGAACCCGTGGTCTCAGGCAATCCACTCACCTTGGCCTCCCAAAGCGTGGGCTTACAGGCTGACCCACCGAACGCAGCCGCGATTAACTTTTTATATCACCCTTATGTTTGAAACTTTGCTATAATAGTTTATTAGTATACTTTTTATTTTATTTTCTTATCATATTGCCTTAATTTGAACTACCGAAAAGCACTGGATGTTAGCAATAGGGTTTGTCTGAAAATAATCTTCATCAAATTTAGGAAGTTCCCTTCTATTTCTAGTTTCCTGAGAGTTTTTTATATGAATGGGTGTTGGATTTTATCAAAGCTTTTTTTGCATCTATTAATATGATTTCATGACTTTTCTTTTTTAGCTTGTTATTGTAATGCATTAAAGTATTTTGCATGTTAAATCTGAATCAGTACTGCATATATGAAATAAGTCCCATTTGATTGTGGTGCATATTATTTTTATACATTGTTGGATTTAAATTGCTATTTTTTTTGAGAAATTATGCATCTACTTTCATGAGCTATATTAGACTGTAGTTTTCATTTCTTGTAATGTATTTGTCTGGTTTTGATATTAAGGTAAGATGGGCTCATTGAATTAATCAGGAAGTATTTCATTTGCTTGTCTCTTCTGGAAAAGACTATAGATAATTGGTATAATTTCTTCTCTAAATGTTTGGTAAAATTTGCTAGCCAACTAATGATGTTTTCTATTATGTAAGATTATAATTTGTTGATTAAGTTTTTAATAATATATATGTTTATTCATTTTGTCTAATTTTTTCTTGCTTGAGTTTTGGCAGAATGTGTCTTCCAATAAATTGATCAACTTTATACAGGTTATCAAATTTGTTTTTTATTATACTCTTTTATTTTTTTCTCTTAATGTGTATGGGATCTGCAAAAATATCCCACTTTTATTTCTGATATTAGTGATTCGTGTCTCCTCTTTTTTTTCTTTGTTATTCTGGTTAAAGGCTTATTAATTTTGCTTATGCTTTTAATGAACAAGCTTTTGGTTTATTGATTTATCTGTTCTCTGCTTAAAATTTCATTGATTTCTGCTCCAATTTTTATATTTGCCTATTTCTACCTACTTTGAATTTAATATGCTCTTCTTTATTTCGTTTTCTAATGCAGAAACATAGAACATTTATTTTAGGTCTTTCTTTTTTCTAATATATGAATTCAATACTATAAATTTTCTTTCAAGCACCAATTTTGCTGCATCCTGCAAATTTTGATTATTCGTATTTTTATTTTCATTTAATTAAAAATACTTTTAATTTTTCTTCTTGGAAAAATTACTTTCAAATGTGCTATTTAATCTCCAAGTATTTTGGAATTATAAGCTATCACTCTCTTATTAATTCATAGGTTAATTCCACTGTGGTCTGAGTGCAGGCATTGTATAAGTTCTATTCTTTTAAATTTGTTAAAATATGTTTTATTACACAGAATGTGGCCTATTATGGCTAATGTTCCACACAACTTTAAGTAGACGGTGTAATCAGCTGCTGTTGGATAAAGTGGTCTATAGATGTCAGTGATATCCAATTGATTGATCTTGAGTTAAACTATGTTTTTGCTGATCATATTCTGTCTGATGGATCTATTTTTTTATGAGTTGTTAAAATCTGCAGCTATACTAGTGAATTCATCTATGTATTTCCCTTTCAGTTCTATTAGTTTTTGCCTCACATATTTTGATGCTCTCTTATGAGGTACAACTCATCAAGAATTGTATGTCTTCTTGGAGCATTCATCCCTTTGGTATTATGTGATGTCCCTCTATTTTAAACCTATATGTGTTTAAATAAAAAAGGGTTTTTTGTAGACAATATATAATTGGGTCTTTTTTAAATTAAAAATCTTTGACAACTTCTGAAAATCTTTGTCTTTTAATTGATGTATTTAGACCACTGACATTTAAAGTGTTATTGATAAAGTTGGATTAATATTTACCATATTTGGTACTGTTTTCTATGTGTTATTTTATTATTATGTTTTTATTTTTGTTTTTCACATATTTTCTTAAGTTTTCATTGAGATTTAATTGAGTATTATATGTGATTCCATATCTTTTGTAGTTTTAATTGAACATTTTATATAATTCTGTATTATTTTATTTCTTGACATATCACTTATATCACTATTTAAAACATTTTTAGTGTTTGTCCTGTAATTTTTAATATATATTTATAACTAATCCAAGTTCAATTTTATATAATACTACCCCAACTAATGGGTAATGCAAGTACTTTATAATAAGAAAATATTCCACTCTTCCAATTTCTAGCATTACTGTAGTTCATTTTACTTATACATAAGCATACATAAACATAAAAATATTCTAACTTATGTATATATAATCAAAGACTTTGTTGCCACCATTATTTTGAAAAACTTAGCTGGTAGATCAATTAAGAATAAGACTAATAAATATTTTTCATTTGCCTTCTCTTATTCCCTATCTGATTCTCTTTCCTTTCATATGTCTGAGGAAGATGAGGAGAGGATAGAATAAAGGAAAAGAAGCAATAATGACTGAGAATTTCTCCAAATTAAAGTCAGAAACCAAAGCACAGATCTAGGAAGCCTAGGGAACAAAAAGCAGGATAAATGAACAACAACAACAGCAAAACACAAGGAAAAAAAAACTGTACTTACACATATCATATTCAAATTTTGGAATAGCAAAAATAAACTATACTGAAGAAATCTAGGTAAAAACAGTACCTACAAAAGAGCAAAGATAAGAATTATCTTCTTTGAGGATATAGTTGTTCTTCTCTTTGAGGAACTTCTTTTTAACTTTTCTTGCAAGGCAGGTCTAATGGCAACAAACCCTTTCACTTTTGTTTTTCTGAGAAAAGCTTTATTTCTTCTTCACTGTTGAAGGACAGTTTTACAGAATATAGATTGGTGACTTTTTTAGCTCAACATTTTAAATATTTTACTTACTCCTTTCTTGCATTGTTTTTGAAAACTCTGATATAATTCTTATCTTTGCTCTTTTGTAGGTAATGTTTTTACCTAGATTTCTTCAGTATAGTTTATCTTTGCTATTCCAAAATTTGAATATGATATGTGTAAGTACAGTTTTTTTTTTTTCCTTGTGTTTTGTTGTTGTTGTTGTTCATTTATCCTGCTTTTTGTTCCCTAGGCTTCCTAGATCTGTGCTTTGGTTTCTGACTTTAATTTGGAGAAATTCTCAGTCATTATTGCTTCTTTTCCTTTATTCTATCCTCTCCTCATCTTCCTATTATTCATATACTAACACCTTTTGTAGTTTTCCTATAGTTCTTAGTATTGTCTTCTGTTCTCTTGCCCAAGGTCTGTTTTTCTGTTTTCATTTTTAGTTTGGAAGTTTCTGTTGTTATATACTCAAGCTCAGTGATTCTTTCCTCATAATGTTCAGTCTACTATTGAACCCATCAAGGATCTTATTTATTTCTCTTACAATGTTTTTAAACTCCACCATTTCTTTTTTACTATTTCTTAGAATTTCCATCTGTCTGCTTACATTTTTCATCTGCTTTACATAACATTTACTTTTTTTTTTAACTGAATTTATTAGCATATTAAGCATAGATTTTTAAATTGTCCTGGTCGGATATTCCCAACATTCCTGACATAGCTGACTCAGGTTTTCATACTTATTCAGTCTCTTGAATTGTGAGTGTGTGTGTGTGTGTGCACATGCGCATGCATGTGTGTTTTGTTTTTTGCCTTTTAGTATGCCTTGAAATATTTTGTTGAAAGCTGAACATTAGTTATATAGTAATAAGCTATATAACTATCGCTTAACTATGAGTAAGTCTCAGGCTTCTAGTGATCCTGTCCTCCTAGACTATGAATGCCAATAGTGCTTCTCAGTTTTTCCCACATATTGGGACAAATGGTTAGAGAGGGGTGGAGGTGGGTGTCTTCCTCCATGTGGAAAGCTAAAGCTACCTAGAGTTGGATATTTTTTACCCTGGGTAGATTGGTTTATGTTAAACTCTAGCAGATTATGCTCTAGTAAAATAGTTTCTCGGGAGGTTAGGCCTTGTTCTGAGATGAACAGAATGCTCTGTCATATTTCAAAATGGTTTCCTTTCTCTTCTCCCTGCCAAAAACATGAAGGAATTTTTTTTTTTAGTCAGTATTCACTATTAATCTGTTTGCATTTCTGGAAATAAATCTTGCCCATCCCAAGATTGGTTCCTTCCTGGAGTTTTTAACTCTGAGACTGTCAGACTCAAAGCTCCAGAAATTAATCAGTAGCAGTTTGGATTTCCCTATGCTGAAACTGGCCACCCCAGATGTTCCTGCTCCAGTAAGTTGTAATTCCCTGTATATGCCTGTTTTTCCAATTTTAGGGCCAATAGTTTGTCCTGTAACCTCACTTTTCTGATGGATCTAAAATGAAATGATTTTTCAATTTGTTCAGATTAAGATGGAACGATGACTTTTTTTTCTTTCTTTCTTTCTTTTTTTCTTTCTTTTTTTGATTAAGCAGAATTTATTAAGAGGACAGAAAAGCTCCCACAGCAGGAGGGGACCCAAGGAGGTTGCCCAACTTCTTAGTTTGTTACATGCAGTACTAAAAACCAGAAGTCCTGCTACCTTTTTATATTGTGTATTTTATGATACTAAAGATGAGTACTTTTATGTCATACTTTGATATAATAACTGTAAGTTTTTGCTTTGCTCACAGTGAAAAACTCTTGTTTATCATAATCTACATTTATGTGATACTATGCCACTTCACGTAGGCTAAAAGATCCTTACGATATTGCACTTCTCTTTATTTCTTCCTGGCCTTTGCCTTAGGTTGTCAAATATTTTAAGTTTACATATGTTACAAACTCATACTATATTGTTACTATTTGTGTTGAAATACTTAATTGTTTTTAAAAAGTTATTTAAACACAGTTATCCTTACTGATGTTTTGTTCCACTTCCCCTCTCTGGCAGTGTCCCATTACTGGCCATCCCTTTCTTGTAGTATTATGACAGGTGTTCGGGGTCCACTTTTGAGTGAGAACTCTATAGTACTCAGTTCTCTGTTTCTGTAGTAGATCACTGAGTATGATAGACTCTAAATCCACCCAAGTTGCTACAGAGTCCTTAGTTTTGTCCTTCTTTATGACTGCGTGATATTCCATTATCTATGTGTACCACATTTTTTTATCCAGTCCATTTTTGATGGGCAGCACATTTGGTTACATGTTTTTGATATTGTGAATTGTGCTGCAATAACATGTGTGTTCAGAAATATTTTTTGCAGAATTATTTGAGTTCCTCTGGGTGTATTCCCAGAAGAGGCATCTACAACAAGGCCACAGCCAACATATTACTAAACAAACAGAAATTAGAAGTATCTTCCTTGAAAACCAGAACAAGACAAGGCTACTCACTTTCACTCCTCCTGTTCAACAGTGTTGGATGTCCTAGCTAGGGCAATGGTATAAGTTTCAGTCCAGGTCTGAAACAAACAGGAAGAGACCAATGTTCCCACTCAAGCCCAACATGCAGAGAGAGTAAATTCTCTCTTGCTCAGTTTTTTGGTTTTTTTCAAGCCTTCAATAGATTGGATGAGGTCCACTCACATTGAGGAGGGAAATCTGTTTTACTCATTCTGTAATACCAATTCAAAGGTTAATCTCATTCAGACACACCCGGAACATTTAAGCAAATATCTGGATATCCTGTAGCCCAGTTAAGGTCATATTCAAGACTCTCTTTGCATCCCTTTGTATCATACTTAATTACTAAATAAGACAATAAGACTATAACTTGATAACATGATACAACTACCCTACATACAACAAAAATAAAATAACCCCTTCCCCCAGCAAAGGAAGTATAGTCCTTGAGTGATGGGTGCCATTCTTGGTATCTCATACTTCAAATACTATGATGTAAAATTAACACTACATAAATACTATGAGTTAATATCTCTTATGTTACATGATATGGGTATAAGAAAGAAAATAGCAATTTGTATATATACTCTCATACATATATGTTTATAATAAATTAAGAGGAATTACTTATGACAATTAGATTTCTTGTTTCTACAACTAGTCATGTGACTATAGCTGATATTTGTAACTATCATCTTTTACTACAAAATCTGTTTTCCTTCTGCCTTGAGTAAGTACCTCAACTGGCAGTAACTTTTTTTTCCCTGATGAACTGATTCAAATCTTTTTTTTTTAAAAGATGTGAGGTACAATTCAGGGTTAGGTATACAAATGTTCACTATGCAGGTACCCTTGTTGATAAGGTGTGCACCTCACTCCCCTGGCAGTTTCACACTACTGCCAATCCCTTTCTTATAGTATTATGATGTTGTAGGTCCACTTATGTATGAGAACAATATGGCACTCTGTTCTTTATTTCTGTGATAGATCACTGAGTATGATAGACTCGAAATCCATCCAAGTTACTGCGAAGTCCATATGTTTGTCCTTTATGGCTGCATCATATTCCATTGTGTATATATAAACACATTTTTTATCCAGTCCAGTTTTGATGGGCAGCACAGTTGGTTCCATATTCTTGCTATTGTGAATAGTGCTGCAATAAACATGTGTATGCAGGTATCTTTTTTGTAGAATGATTTGAGTTACTCCAGGTATATTCCCAATAGGAGGATTGCTGGGTCACATGGAAGGTCAGTTTCTAGTTCCTTCAGAAATCGCCACACTGTTTTCCAAAGAGGTTGCACTAGTTTGCATTCCCACCAGCAGTGTTGAAGCATTCCTTTTTCTTAGCATCCTCACCAGCATCTGTTGTTGTTTATTTAATTACTGATGGCCATTCATACTGGGGTTAGGTAGTATCACGGGGTCATTATCAATATTGACTAGATTAAGTTGTAGTCTTCATTTACTTTAATTTAGGGAATGGTATTAAGAACAACCTAAGTGATCTCCTGCATTCCAGACATACTCTTCCTTGATTTCCATTATGGAGTGGTAATCCTATTTCCCCTTGGCAGTCAGGATCAATCACCCAGCCAGCACAAGAATTACTCTTTTCTTTGCCTGCTGATTCAGAAACACAAGGAGTCCAAAGTGACTGAGCAGTAGTCTTAACATCAATTTAATGAAATCATTTCTGTGACTCCTAGTGGAAACATTTCTCCCTGTGAAGCAAAAAGTGAGGCCAACAGGGCATAAGACTGTGAAAAAAGAAGCAAAATTTTGCTAGTAGGTCACAAGGGATAATGATGAGTAGAGCCACTTCTATTTCCACCACTTGGTTTTTGTAGTCATAGTATTGCTTATATAAAAAATAAGACCATGTATTGAATAATAACCCTCGTCCTAGTCCTGTAAGGTATTGCCCCCTAAATGGCACTGTAACTGAGTCTTCAAAGTGTCATTTCACCATCCTATCAAGTCAGCTGCTATAGGATGGTGGGGAGAGCAGTAACACCAGTGAATTCCATGAGCATGGGCCCATTGTCATAGTTCTTTCTGCTGGGAATTGAGTTCCAATGTAATCAACATGTTATCAAGTAACTGGCTGAACATTCTGGAGAATGGTTTTCTTATTAGAGACTCAGTGCAGTCTCTGCTGCTGGAAGATTGGGCAGTTTCTACAGACAGGCTGATCTTGGTGAGTGAAAGTCCATGTTGCTGAGTTCATGTATAACCTCTATCCCTGCCCCCATGGCCACTTTGTTCATGAGCCCAATATGCAATGACAAGGCTGGTTGGGGAAGAGGTTGACTGGTGTTGACAGAATGCATCATCTCATCTACTTGATTATTGATATCTTTCTTTGCTAAAATCACTCTTTGATGATCATTAATGTGAGACACAAATATCTTCACTTTTTTTTTCTACTCAAAGAGATTTATATACACATTTATTCCTCATATTTCATTGTCACCAATGCTCCAGTCAGGTTTCTTCCAAATCCTTGAAAATGTAGCCACACCATTGGTCCCAGCCCAAAAATAGGTATATAATTTCCAAGCAATCCATTTTTCCTTCCAAATAAAGTGAACAACCAGGTTCAGTGCTCAAAATTCTGTCCATTGAGAGGATTGCCCTTCATCATTGTCCTTCACATGTGTCCCTGAGAGAAGTTGTATTGCTGCAACTGTCCAGGTTCAGGTGTTGACTGCATACTGCGCAGAGCCATCTGTAAACCAAGCCTGAGACTTCTCCTTTGCCAACTGAACATAGTGAACTTTCTATGATGCTAAATGTGCAGAATGAGAGAGAGAAGGGAGTAGAACAAGAGTGGGGACCATGTATATTTGTACCACTTCTGCATGTATCTTATTTTTGCCTTCAGGGCTTGCTAATGCCCAATTGCATATATATCAGTTTAATTTGATGATGGAGGATTGCTGTTCACACTCAACTTTATAGTTTGGCGTGTCAGATAACACTCAGTTCATGATAGGAACCTGGGTCACATGGTAATTTAGTGGCTTATGGCTAAGTGTTTAGTTTCAACTAAGGCTCAGTAGCAGGCCAAGAACTACTTCTCAAAAAGATATACTCCCTTGGGTAGCAAACCATCCATTTTTTATGCTTAGGTTCAATAAAGCATAAACATCTGTGTTGGAATATAATTAGACCAAAAGAATATTATGTAATGGTAACAAATCTTAGGGGAGAAACCCATCAAGATCTGTCTATTCAGATTCTTTTTAGCCTCTCTGTGTAACATTCCTTTATTCAGGGTATAGGGAAGGACCCTCTCTAGAATGGTGGTCATATGACCTAAAATCAATGTAGATCAGAGAATTTATTTATGGCCAGTTCTCGACACAAAAAGGTGAAGGAAAGTTAGGGCGATAATTGTAGGTTTTATTATTGTCTTTTGGGAAAAGGCTTCTGATTTCTATAATTCACCTTAGAAAAAAGAGATTGCAGTTTCTGTGGCTTGTTTCGGAGGAGAGTGAGGCTGAGAAGCAGGAGAAGAGCAGATCAGAGAGAAATTTTGCCTCTGAGGCTGCTTTTGAGGCCTTTTACATTGGGAGTATCATTTTTTGAGCCCCAACAATGAATATCTTGTTTCCAAAATTCAAGTCGCCCCATTAAGCATTGAGTCTTTTTCTTGGCTGTAGAAAGGGCCAGGTGCAACAATGCTGTATGAAAGAAAAATAAAATCTAGGACCCCGCACTCACTATGACAAAGGAAAAAGTTAAGCTTGGGAAATGAGTTATGCAAAAAACTGCCTCCCTTCTCTTCCCAAACAAAAAAAAATTAACAGGAATTTCGCATTCTAAATTTACTTTTTGTCAAATGTAGATCTACTGAGTGCAAGACAAATGCATAATTGACGTTTTGCCCTCCTCCTCTCTCTTTACCGGTAGAATGTGGATTCAGAGAGCACTGTTTAAGCCTCACATGAATGAAACCACTAGCCTCACTGCCTACTCTACTCCTTTTTAAAGTCTTTCTCCCTTCCCTTCCTGTCTACTCTTCCCCCTTTAGATATTGAAGTTGTCAAGACTCTTTTTGGAAAAATCAGAGGGCACAGATTCTTCTGTGATATGTATTTCTGTTTCCTAGGTGCATTCAAAAATTTGACAAAGAAACCTCTAAATCAGCTGAGATTCTTTTCAGTCACTTGTTGCACTTTGGAAACCACAGTGAGATTCTGTATAAGAGTGAAACTTGGGCTGCAGCAACTCTGCTGTTGGGACACTGGTACCAGGCAGCATGAGTTCTTTATTGTTCTGACCAATTGAACGATTTGCTGAGGTCTAGGAGCTTCTCCATCCAGAGAGCTCTGATTTCACAAAATTTTTTGTGGAAATCTGAGGTATATTTTGCTATAGAATGCCTTTTTAGGAATTCTCTGCTTCTGTGGCAGTAGAGAGCAGTCTGCAGTTTGAATCTGATCTCTAGAAAAGGAGCAGGTTTGGGATTTCATTTGGTAGCTGAAGGTCATGATTCACTGTCAGCTAACTAAAACTCCTTATGCTCAGAGATCTTGACGACATATAAATTAATTGTGCAATTGCTTTTTCCCCCCTCTTTTTGTTTTGTTTGCTTCAGTCCATTTTTTCAGGAGATTTGACCTATTCCTGATACCCTCTAATGTCCACTGAAACTCCCACAGCTGTAGAAAATCTCTTTAAAAAAAAACAGACAATTAAGAAAGATCAAAAGTTTGAATACCTGAAAATCATCACCTACATAACAAGGTCACCTTTTGCTAACCACGTCTTTTTCTTTCTTCCTGCCATAGCCTGCCTTACCATTAAAACCTACTCTTTGGACATACACTGCATTTGCATTCCTTCTATAATTTCACAATGGTGTGTGAGCTTTTGTTACTTCTTGGGAAGCAAGGTCTTCATTCTGAAGTCTCCTATGCTTACATTTGTATACCTTTTCTCCTCGTACCAGTGTTTTTTTTCCTCATACCTCATGCCTCATACCAGTGATTTTTTCAGCAGACATTTAAAGCCTGGGCAAAGCAAGCAAGGTGGTTAAAGCTGCTCTTCTGTTCTGGAAACCCCAGTAAAGTGAAGTCAGGAACCTGATCGCTGATCTGTCAGCACAGGTGTAAGAATTTCTCACCAGCTAGGATCCTGGTCTGTCTGTATCTCTGTCTCTGTCTCTGTGTCTGTTTCTCTCTCTCTCACCGCCCCTACCCATTTCTCTCTCTTTCTCTCTCTGAACTCCAGTTGAGTGAACTGTTCAAAACACTGTTTGTCTCATTTGCAAGGTATTGATTAATGGGAAAAAGGGATTTGTGTGACTTGTCTTGGATTGTAGTGATTCCAGTATGCATTTGGTACTTTGTGGTATGAATATTTATATTGTTTGACCCCTCTCCTCTCAGAACAACTTTTTATTTGTTGCTGTTTTTCTTTGTCTCACTCTTTCTGTATCCATCTGTCATAAAGATGGATATCACAGGATACAACACAGGCCTAAATCCCCTATAAGCCTGCTGGCTGAACTGGCCTCTTCATGGTGAAGTCATAACTTTGGTTAAGGCACTCAGGAGGATATCTTTGGTTAAAAAAATAAAAACAAGTCGGGCTCGGTGGCTCAGCCTGTAATCCCTTGCTTGGGGAGGCTGAGGTGAGTGGATTGCCCGAGCCCGCTGGTTCAAGACCCGCCTGGGCAACTTGGTGAGACCTCATCTCTACAATAAATAAAAAATTACCCGGGCTTGGTAGCGCGCGCCTGTAGTTCCAGCTACTTGGAAGGCTGAGGCGGAAGGATCGCCGGAGCCCAGCAGGTCGAGGCTGCGGTGGCCGGGAGCGGCCACTGCACTCCAGTCTGGGCGAGAGTGAGACTCCAACTCACACAAAAAAAATAAAAATAAAAAAATAAAAACCATAATAATAATACATTTTAAAAGTTTAAGAGCCAGAAAATATGAGCTGTTTGCCCATCTAAAATCAGATAATAAAATATTTGAAAATATTTTTTAAGAGCCTTGTAGTTAAAAGTCAGCTTAATTGAAAGTTGGTATTCAAGATATATATGTATTTTAAAGACCTTTATGATGTTTCTCTTTTCTCTCATTTCACCTGAGCATTTTCCTTTAGATATGCAAATTTATGGTTGCCTAGCAAACAATCAGGACAGTAAAAAGGTAATCAAGAGATTGACAATCTAGATTGACTGTCTAGAGTAGAAGAGAAAAACATTCAAACCTGACCAATGGGCTGGGCTCGCTGGGTGGCTCAGCCTGTAATCCCAGCACTTTGGGAGGCCAAGGCAAGTGGATTCAGGACCAGCCCCAGCAACTTGGTGAGACCTCATCTCTACAATAGATTAAAACGTAGCTGGGCATGGTAGCACATGGCTACTTGGAAGACTGAGGCAGAAGGATAGCCAGAGCCCATCAGGTCGAGGCTGTGGGGTCCGTAAGCACGTCACTGCACTCCAGCCTAGGTGACAGAGTGAGACTCTGACTCAAAAAAGAAGAAGAAAAAAAAAAACCTGGCCAATGGAGAATCTTATAAATCTGTAAGACCTGCTTCTGTCGGTATGTATGCCTGCATTTGTATGCGTTGTGTGTGTAACGTTTTACCACCACAATATATAAATGGGTTCTAAATAATTGACTAAAAATAAGTGCAGAAATAAAATATTTTATCAGAAAAATAGAAACTAACTTAAATGCCCTTCAGTTCACATGACTTTAGTAATCTTTAGTAAATAAAGATAGTATTAAGATTATTGGTAAGATAAAAACAACTTCAAATTTTAATTTAGATATTTTGCCTGAGTGTAAGTCTCTTAGCAGATATTGTCACTCATAGGTGGTTAAAGGTGTAAAACTTTGCTGCTGTAATACTTTTTATACTTTCTAAAGTTGCCTATAAACTTATGTCTTTAGATTTGAGCCTTTAGGGACCAAGATGAGGTCTAACTCCAGGCATTGCTTTTTGTCCTCAGCTCTGCACTTGGTGCATAATAAAAATTGATTACCTCCTAGGTTTTTCACTGAAATTATGAGTAACTAAACATTAGGATTGTGATTAATGTATATAATTAAAATTATTAGGTATAGCAGAAACAATTTTATGTGCAAAGCGTATAAGGAAAGTAGGATATGTTTGGGGTAAAGAGTTATAAGAAAATGAAAAGAGGGACTCTGAGAAACCTAGAATAAACTTAGTTCACATTTTGCTTCTGCAAAGTCACTTTTGCTTAGATTGATGCACTTTGAATCTAGTACAGGTTAGACACAGATAAATTTCCAATAGGCAAGTTTTAGGAAGCTTCCAGACATTTTTCTGTAGGTCAAACGTGGGCCTCCCCCACCCCCCCTGCCAAATCACCATCAGATACAAGGCAAGGACAAAGTCATAGAAATGATAATAGACCATCTTTTTGCTGAGGAGTTTGTGAATTGCAAATGCCTGACAGGTCTCTTGCAGGAAAACTCCTCCCCTTGTCTCCTACCATCTAGCCCACCACCCAAGGGCATAAAATGCTAATGTCTGGCAGTATCAAGATCTAAGACTCATATGGCTACAATCAGCATTCCTTTTGGCCCAGACCCCTCTGGGCCCAGACCACCCTTATCCCCAAAGGCCCTTAAATATACCCAGTTCTAGGTCATTTGATGCCACACTTGCCTCTGAGTATCAGCCCCCTTTCCAATCTGTGAAAGGTGAATAATAAACTTTACTTCCTTCTACTTCTTACTTGGTCGCAATCTTGCATTATTCCCATGGCATCAGTACCAGCACTGGCCCACCTGGCTCAGTTTACCCTTTCAGAAGGCATTGGAATGAGGTTTTTTCTAAATGTAAAGTAAGATTTTTTTGTTTGTTTTTAATTCTGAGCCAGAGCTTCACTCTGTCACCCAGGCTGGAGTGCAGTGGCACTCTCACAGCCACTGCAGCCTCAACCTGCTGGGGCTTAAGTGATCATTCAGTATCAGCCTTCCCAGTAGCTGGAACAACAGGCATGTGCCACCACACCCAGCTAATTTTGTTTCTTTAGTGTAGAGACAAGATCTCACCAAGTTGCCCAAATTCGTCTTGAACCCATGGCTCAGGCAACCCTCTTGCTTCTGCCTCCTCCCAAAGTGGTGGGATTACAGGCATGAACTACTGCACCTGGCCTAGTTTTGAGGTTTTTAATTATTTTGAATTTTTAAAAAGTGATGGATGAAACGAAATGAATGTAGAAAATTGAAAAGTACATTTTGTCCTAAGATAAAAATAATGAAGCAAAACTGAAGGCTTAAGCAAACTGCAAAAACCTTATAAGAGATTGGTCATATGAAAGAAATTTTAGTTGTAATCAAATTGATTAAAATTTGATAAAAAATAAAGGTGATTATTTAGTTTTTCTATAAATTAAATATTAACATCAAAAACACACTAATGAGGGTCCAGTATATGGCCCCTGTTTTGGAATAACAGGTTTTTCTTGAAGCATTGATTTTCTGTTTAATAAAAAATAAGAAAAAGTTATTAAAGTTTCATGGAATTGTACCTTATGGTCAGACAAGTTAAAAATAGATTTTTATAAGATTTTATTAAGATTAACTTTAGCATTAACAACACACAAATACAAAGGTAAGATTTGGTTTTCTATTTTGAACAAGATTTTCATGTAATAATTGAAATATAATGAATGATTCTTGTTTACTTTTTGAATAAATTATCCCTCCACCAAAAAAAAAAAAAAAAAGGAGAGAAAGACATTGAGTTGGTGCAAGCAGTTGGTATTAGGCTATATTGTGTGAGAATTTGTCTCCTCTTAAAGAGTAGCTGGAACAACAGGCATGTGCCACCACACTCAGCTAAGATTGGCTTTTTTAAATCTTTGCCTATTTTCTGATGTCAAGTGTTTTAAGACTTTGATAGTTGACAAATTTTCGAAAATCAAGTTCTAAATTCAGTATTTTGATCTCAAAGTAACTGTTTAGATGTCCAAGAGAGACACATTACTATTTCAAAGTTATACAAGAAGGATTGTTAAATATAATGTGGTGTTTAACCTTCTATGGGTTCTAGTTTAGTAAATATCTAAATATGTGTTCCAAAATTGTACAAACTTTTCACAATACTGATATGTCTTAGTATAAGAAATAATTATGATTATGTTAAATTGTTGTATGTCACAGAAATAACCAAACTTCCTTGTCAAGTGTACCTTTAACCATTACTCTTCTAAGATTTTTGTCATTTCCCCAAACAACTATTGTTTTGCTTTGATTCTTCTCAAAAAGCAACTTATTAAAAGATATAGTACAAATTTTTTTTTCTGTTATTTTTAGAGGAATTCATGAATAGGACTCTGATGGGTGCTCCTGGATGTAAGTTTCTAATAACTTTGAAGATTTTGCCATTAGACTAGGGAAAAAAAGACAAACAAACAGACAAACAAAACCCCAAAGCAGAAAAAAACCTTCCAGGACACTTATACCCTTATTGAAGAGCTGATGTGTTCATGAGAATTCTTGACTTAATATCAAGCAGAACAGGAAGTAATTGCATGAACTGAACTAATAGAAAATGGAAATAATTCTTTATGACTTCCTTGTTTGAAACATTATTGATTCTTTTTCAAAATCAAGTAAACTTTTTTTTTCAGGTATTTATAACTTTTAACAAATGAGTAGAGTATACTCTTGTGAGCAAATTTGAAGCATGTCTCTCTCTCTACCTGATTTCTCCAGAATTTAGAAACTATTTGTGAGTATTCTCAATTTATGCTGATATAGTTATTTGCATAAGTTCATTACAAATCTGTTTTTCTTTGTAACAGGACACAATTGGAGACACTGGTTTACCAAAACTAATTGGAAAGGCATTTTTTCAGATAGGAGTAGACTTTTGAGGAACTGAGCTTAACTTTATTTACAGAATTGAGAAAAGCCTATAAGAAGAACTGGCCTCATACTTCTTCTATGTGGTTCCTTGGCAAAGTTTCTGAATGGTAGTAAGTAAAGAATGTCATTATATGACAGGCCCAGGAATGTCAAGAAAATGAAATTTCATCCAGTATACACAAGCATCTGTAGGCACAAATAAATACTTGATTGGGCTCAAGAGATCTTTAAAAGTCTAATCTGAAATTCCTTATGAAAAAATTCCAATAAGTGCAATTTCAAAAGATTCTACTGGCAAATAATTATTTCCTACTGGCAAATAATTTATGAAAGTAATTGGGCCAATTATAAAGCAAAAACCTATTTTCCACATAAATTAGTCCTATTATAATTGTTCTTGGTAGCAATGAAGTACTAAAAAGAGAAAAAAAATATTTCAAAAGAAACTATAGTACATCTGTTAAATTCCAGCCTTTTCCATTTTTTTTTTCAGCCTTTATTATTTGCCTACAATTTATTTGGAAATAATTCTAACTTATTCCCTGGCTACAAGACTGTTTTCAATTTTTTTCTTCTTTTTCTTGTTTTCTCAGTTTTATAACTTGGAATCACTAGAAATTAAAACTATATTTTTCTTAAAGCCCTCCAAACTGAAGCTACATAAGTTAAACTGTGGGAGAAAGAGCAGTGACACACACACACACACACACACACACACACACACCACACACACATCCCCCACCTTTATACCTGCCTACTAATTTATAGGTTTTTTTAGTATCACGGCCTAAGTCAGTTTTCCAGGATTATTTCCCTTTGTTGCTATAATCTGACCTTGGTCTTCGTTTTTTTCGTTGTTGTTTTCTCTGTCACTTTTTTAACTTTTTCTTTCTTTCCTCCTCCTCCATTTTTTTTTCTTCATAGCACATGAGACTTCATGACTGCCTAAGAATGAGTCTTGTTAGCTATGTGGGACCTAGCCCTCTAAAAATAGATCATTTTAGCAGTGAGAGATCAGATGTTTCTACAATGTTTTCTCCAAAGATTTTTAAAGAACAGAGGAAAAATGTGAAAATAAAATGAAATCACAAGACCCCACATTTACCATGCCAAAAAGAAAAGTAAAATTGGGAAACTGAGTTATGCAAAAAACTGCCTCCTTTCGTTCCCAGATAGCTATAAGTTCATATGCTTACTTTATCTGGTGTAAAATGTAGCTTTACTAAGTGTGAGATAAATGCATAATTGACTTTTGCCCCCACTTCTCTCTTTTCACATGAAGAATGTGGATTCAATGAGCAATAAACAATGCCTCATAAGAATGAAACCACATATCTCATTGCCTAGTCTCTATCATTTGCCTTTTTAAGTCTTTCCTTCTTTCCTTCCTGCCCACTCATTCCTATTTCGGTATTGAAGTCCTCAAAACCCTTTTTGGAAAAAGCACAGGACACAGATCCTTCTGTGATTTGTGTTTCTTTTTCCCGTGACACATCCTCAACCTTGGCAAAATAAACCTCTAAATCAATTTAGATACTTAGTCACTTTTTGGTTTACAGTCTCCTTTACCTCAGAGAGATATCTTGACATGCCCCTATACCACTGGATTCCTTGACATTTCACTGAGATATAAGGTGACTAAATCTTTGTCAGATTTTTCACTTTCTAGTATGCAAATGTTTTACCAATAGGTTTAGGAGTTGATATTTTTTGTTCACTAGGTCCAATCCGACATGTCGTCAATATTAATGGACCAATGTAATGTTTTGTGAAATGGAAATGCAATCAAGATTCCTGTGAACTAAATTATGACATAGGGATTGAGAGTTTAAATACCCTTGTGGTGGGTAGAAAATGTACATTCCTGGTTTTCCCAGTTGAAAAAGCAAACTTCTGGACGTTCTTATTGACAGGGATGAAGAAAAGACATTTTCCAGATAAATAGTTGCATGCCAGGTACCTGGGGATATATTAATTTGCAGAAGCTTTAAACTTCATATGTGATAAAAAAGTTGCAAATGGAATCACCACCTGGTTAACCTCATGATAATCCACTGTCATTCTCCAAATTCTATTTGTCTTCTGCACTGGCCTAATAGGCAGGTAAAACGGGGATGCAATGGGAATTATCAAACCTGCATCTTTCAAATACTTAATGGTGGCAATAATCTTGGCAATCCTTTCGGACAGGTATTATTTTGAGTTCACTATTTTCCTAGGCAGAGGCTATTCTAGTGAATTCCACTTAGACTTTTCCACCATAAGAACCTTCATTCCTCAGGTCAGAGAACCAATGTGGGAATTCTGCTAGCAGTTTAGTATATTGATTTCAATTATTCATTCCAGGACTGGGAAAATAACCACAAAATAATTTTGTGGGACTCACTGCACCCATTATGAGACAGATGTTTGCTAAAACTCCAATGACATCCGACCTCCACAAACAGTTACATTGACCGATGGAACACTGACATTTTAGATCTTCTAAAACTAATGTCAGCTCAAAGCTGATGTTCAATAGTCCCTGAAAGCCATGATTATTTCTTTTTCTCCAATGCACAGTTGCCCTGGTAAAAGGCTGTAGGTTCCTCTGAAAAAGTGTTAGTAGAAAAATTAACACTATAAATATTTGGTAATTTACCAGGGTCCTTCCTCAAGACTCAATCTTACTTTTATTACAAATGTGCAGGGTCTATAAAGTGGCTCACGTCTGAGAAGCAGAAACTTCCATTTTAATAATTAAAGTTAGAGTTTTTTTCACCTGACCTAGAACTTTTATACCTATACAGATCAAGTAAGGATTTAGTAGGTTTCCTATCTGTTCCCCTTCTAGGAACACCATGATCAGCTAGCCAATTCCATAGGTCTACAGAAGTCAGACCATTCTGATTCTTTTGAACTTACTGTCCATTACAGTAGCCACGTTTACCTTGCCTATAGAAATTAAGTGCTGCCACATGGCCCCTGCCAACCTGGCATCCTATTAATCTCATTACATTTAGGTTTCCAAACTCAGTGACTGAAGTTCCTTTTAGTAAGTTTTACCTATAGAGACGAGAGATCACAGAGCTCTGTAGTGATGCTGGGCTCCTCTCACAAATTTATTCATTATAGTAGTGTTGATAGGTATGTGTTCTAGACTCTCCCAAAGTGAGTAAGTTACTCATTTGTTTAATGACAAATCTGTCCTAACATTTCAATATGTATAAGCCTTTGGGTGCCTTCCTCTATATTAAATCAAGGTAGCCTATGCTTCAGCTAACCAATCAAAATACCTGCCCAAGCACTTTCTACTTCCCTGAGCTGCAGCATTAAATGCAGAATATCTGCTTAGTGAGTCTATACCAGTAAACTCAATTTAATCCAACCTCATGTGCCTTTCACCATTATCCTTTACCTTTAATATCCATTCCCTCACATGTTTCCTGAATTACTGCTGTTACAAATTTTAAATCTTAAGTCTTTTTTTTCTTTTCTTTTCTTTTCTTTTTTTTTTTTTTTGGAGAATATCATACCTCCTCCTGGTTCATGCTTGCTATCTAACCTTTAGGATCTTGCTAGGACATGAGCCTAGTTACAGGCCTAGAGGCAAAGAAGTGTAGAATCATTAGCATCATTAAATCAAATCAGGTAAAGAACCATTCTGGAAACCCCAGAACCAATTCATAAAATTCATCCTTAGTGCTCTGTATCTCTATAACCACACTGGATACCAAAATTTGTACTAGACAGAGTTCTCCAGAGGGGGTGGAAATAAAACAAAAAATGATAGATAGATTACTGATCAATAGATAGATAGATAGATGTAAAAATTTATGATAAAAAACTGATTCGTGATTATGAAGGCTATAAAGGCCCATGATCAACCATTCTAAGGTCTGGAAACTGGGAAAGCCAATATTATACATCCTGCTCTGTGTCTGAAGGCAAGAGGAGACCCATGTCACAGCTTGAGACCATCAAGCAGAGAGAGTGCATTCTCTCTAGCTATCTTTTATTCTTTTCAGGTCCTCAATAGATTGAATGAGTCTGACACACACTGACAATCTTCTTTACTCATTCTACCAATTCAAATGTTAATCTCATCAAGGAACGACCCACAAAAACAAGAAGACAAATGTCTTAACAAATATCTGTACATTCCATAACCCAATTGGTTGGCACATAAAATTCACCATCACCAATTGTTTCCACATTTTGGCTTTTGTGAATAGTTATGCAAAAAATGTTTATGTACACCTGTTTGTATCAATACATATTTTCTTTTCTTTTGGGCAGATATCTAAGACTGGAATTTTGGGTTATATGGTAGCTCTGCTTACTGCTTAAGAAACGTTGAAATTGTATTTCAAAGTAGTTAGCCACTTTTTTACTTCCACCCACTCTATGGTACAGAACTATGGTCTAATTAGAATTCCATATGAGAGCTCTAATTTCTTGTTTTGTTAACACTATTTGTTGTTTATCTTTTTGATTATAATAGTCTTGTGGATAAGAAATGCTATCTTTTTCCTTTCCTTTTTTTTTTTCTGATGGAAGTCTTGCTATTTTGTCTGGACTAAGCTCAAATGTATGATCCTTTGTCTCAGCCTCTTGGAACTACAGACAGACTTTGATTCGAATATCCTTGTTGAATGTTAAGACTTTTTCAGGAGCCGGGCTCGGTGGCTCAGCCTGTAATCCCATGCCTTTGGGAGACTGAGGTGAATAGATTGCCTGAGCCTGTGGGTTCAAGACCCGCCTGGACAGCATGACCTCATCTCTACAATAAATCAAAAAATCAGCCAGGCATGGTAGCGCATGCCTGTAATTCCAGTTACTTGGAAGGCTGAGGCGCTGGAACCCAGCAGGTCGAGGCCGAGGTAGCCGGGAGCGGCCACTGCACTCTAGTCTGGGTGACAGAGTGAGACTCCAACTCAAAAAAAAAAAAAAAAAGATCAGGGATTTGCATATTCTTGGTTATGCTGAAATCTTTTCACGTGATTTTTGGCCATTCATCTTCTTTCTCTGAAGAAATAACCATTCAAATGCTTTGACCATTTTAAATAGGGTATTTGTCTTATTATTTAATTGTAAAACTTCCTTCTACATTTCAACTGTAAGTCCCTTAACATGTATGTGATTTGCAAATATTTCCTCCAAATTTGTGATTTGCCTTTTACTTTTTTACTGGCGTCATTAAAGTGTAAACATTTTACATTTAGATGCAGTTCAAATAAATTTTGTTAAAATCTTATCACTGTAATTTCCCCCATATAAATTTCACTGTTTTCTTCTAAGAGCTTTCTATTTTTAGCATTTGCATTTAGTCAATTGTCCATTTTAATTATTGTGTATGATATGAATTCATTATTTTGCATATTGATACTTGTTACATCATTTGTTGTAAATCCTATTCTTTCTTACATTGAATTGTTCTGTCGCCTTTGTTAAAAATTTTGCTCTCACTTTCTAAAGATATTTTAGCTGACTTGGCCATTCATTCTTTCTTTATTTAAAAAACATCTTCACATTGTCTTTTATTTGCAAAGTCTGTAATGTGAAAGCTCTTGTAGCTATTGTGTTTACTTCTCTATAGATAATGAATCATTTTTATCTGAATATCTTTAAGATATCAGTTCATAAGAATTTGCTTATGATGTACCTTGACATTGTTTTCCTCGGGTTTATTTTTCATGGAGTTTATGGATATTTATGTAGTTGTGGGTATATATTCCTTCTTAAATTTGAAATTTTTTCTAGTTCTGTAGTTTCACTTTTTTCCCCTGGAAATGAAGTTTTTTTTCTTTTGTGACTCAAATCACATGTATACTAGACTATTTAGTATTGTCCCACAGTACACTGATTGATCCTACATTCTTTATCTTTAAAGACTTTTTTTTTCTATTTTGTAGTTTCTGATGCATTGTCTACATATTCGTGGATCTTATATTGTCAGTGTCAAGTGTAATTTTTTTCCTTTCAGATTGGTATGTCTCAGATGTTTGTACCCTGTAAACTTTATGTTGAAATTTTCTCGATGTTGGAAGTGGTGCCAAATGGGAAGTATTTGAGTCATGGGAGCAGATCCTTCATGAGTAGAGTTAATAACTTCCCTTGGGGATTAGTGAATTCTCACTCTACTAGTTCCCAGGAGAATGGGTTGTAAAAAAAAAAATCATCATAATAAAAGAGGCTGATACCTACTTTTACTTTTTGTTTTCTCTCTGGCCATGTGATTTCTTCATAAGTCTGTTCCTCCTCTCCTTCTGCCATGATTGGAAACAGTCTGAAACCCTCACTCACTGCCCATTCTTGAATCTTCCAGCCTATGGAACTATGAGCTAAATAAACCTCTTTTTCTTATAAATTGCCCATTCTCTGGTATTCCTTTATAATAACACAAAGCAGACTAAGATACAAATATTACATCCTTCATATCTAAAGTATCAATTTTGATTTTTTTTGTATTATGTTTCTTTTCTCATCCTATTTGTACTTGCCACTATTTCCTCATGTGTATATGAAACACATTTATATTTTTATAATGTTTTCAATAAACTTATCTATTCATTTCATCTCTGCTATTTTTTTTCTCCTGTTTCTGTCTATTTTTGTTCTATTGGCTATGTCGTGGTTTCCTGTTGCTTTTAATGCCTGGATTTTTGTGTGTGTGTGTGAATGATGGATAGTGTGGACTTAATATTGTTGGTTGTTATATTTATGGTATTTTGTTTTTCTCCCTTAAGTTGTGTGGCTTTCAAATAGTGTTGTCATTGTTATATTTGTTGATGAGTAATTAGATTTCTTGCAGTCATTTGGATACTCTTCAGACTTTTTAAATTTTGCTAGGAAAAGCTCAGAGCAGCCTTCCACCTAAGGCTAGATTAGACCCATTACTAAGGCAATTTTACTTGAATCCTTATTTATTATGTCTTCTTTCTAGTCTTCATTGTGAAAAAGCAAAATATTCTCTGCCCTATTTAAGCTCAAGGAATAATTGTTTTATTCCCTCCTTTCCAATGGTGCTTAACTCAGTTTCACATGCATAAATTCACATTCATAAACAAGATTGAGAACAGCCTTATTTTAGTATTCACTTTCTTTCTCCTTTCATTCTTCCATCATCTCTTCTCTTCTCTTCTCTTCTCTTCTCTTCTCTTCTCTTCTCTTCTCTTCTCTTCTCTTCTGAGTTCCTTGTAGATCCCAGATTCAGGACTTTGTCAGATGTATAATTTGCAAATATTTTTCCCCATTCTGTGAGTCGTCTCTTTATTCTCTTCATGATTTCTTTTGCCATCCATGTAAAAGCTTTTCTGTTTGATATGGTCCCACTTGTCTATCTTAACTTTCTTCTAAACTACCATCTCATCGTGCTTCAATGTGATCATTCTCTATTTACTTATAATTATTCTTCTAATGAGCCCATCATTTTTACTACTGTATTATGATATCAAGTATTTTCTTTAGTATATTTCTGTTAGTTCACATATCTCTCCTGATATGCTCTATATTTTATCTATTTTGCTTATGCAATCCACTAGACTGCTTAACATTTTATCATAGGTATTTTAAAGTCTATTACTGATAATTCCAATGTTAGGTTAAGAAAGCAAGTAAACAGAGAGTCAACAAGAGATGGGCGGCTCAACAGCAACACAGGTTTGTTCCAAAGAAAGATCTGTGGAGGGGGACACTAAATGAGACTGGAGCCCCAGTCTGCTTACAATCTAAGAGCAATTTATAGTGGCCATGGGAGAGATGCCATTAGCTATATTGGGTGGAGAATTTTGGGAGTTAACTTGTTGCTAGAGGATAGCTAGGGAAGAAGCCTCGTGGTTAGGCCAAATGTTGCTCTACAAGATGTGTTCTCACGGTCTGGGCCCAGTTGATAATTTTCCATCATCGTTTGTGTCAGCAAAAAGGAGGGGACTATCTAAGATGGCATCCCTAAGACTAACATTCCTTTTATATATATAACTTTTATAAATAAATGTATGGAAAAAAGGAGAGTGTGTATGTACAGGGAGAGTGGTGTCATGGGTCATCTGGCTGCTTCCTGCTGAGGTGGGGCATGGTACTTGGGGTTACAGCTGTGTGGCATCATTCTCTGGGTGGGGGTTGCAGAGTTACTGATATTGGAGGTTGCAGCATCTGGATCAGTGGAGCAGGAGAATGTTGTTGACATGCTTTTCTGTGCTAGCTTGAACAAAGGCATTTAGTTGTTGGAAGATAATATGGGAGATAAAGTTAAAAAGGTAAGGTCCAAGGGTGAGCAAGAGAAGGAGGAGATGTAATGGTCCAAGGTATGGTGCTAACCAGGGAATCCAGTTAGAAAGGGATGGCCCAGCCCACCATGAGCTGGTGGTGGTTTGCTGCCTCAGCTCAGCTACCTGGTTTTGAAGTTCCCAAATTGTGTCCTGGACTATGCCAGAATCATTGACATAAAAGCAACAATCCTCTTGAGTATATACACATAGTCCCCCTTTTTCTGTGGTTAGAAGGTCAAGTACCCTTCTATTTTGGAGCACCATCCCTGCTAGTGAGTCTGTCTGTCTTTGGAGACTGGTTATGAAGGTATAGACATCCTCTAAAGTGTTACAAGAGACTGTGGACAGTTGTTGGCAAAGTGTGATAAAAGTGGCCACTCCTGTCACTCTAGTACCCAGCATGGTTGAAATATCTAATCTCACCAGTAAGGGTAGGAGATAGATGGCCTTTTTTTGAAAGCCTCTGCCCATCCCATAACAGTGTCTGTGGAGGAAGACACTGCTTAGAGATTGGAGCTAACACAAGGACCTGAATATCAGGCAGAATACTGATGCTTGGGGTCTGGTAAATCAGGGTACAAATACCTGATCAACTGGCAGGTAGGCAGAGATAGGAAGAAGTTCCACACACAAAAAAAGATACCTGGGATAGAGAGACAAAAGTTAAAGGAGATGATGGCTTACCATGAGAAGATGGGAGCAAGATCTTGGACTCAACCTTTGTGCATACTTTTTTCATTTTCCCAAATAGAATAGCTACCTGCAAGAGCGGCTGTGGTGAGGGCTTGATAGGGATATTGGTAGGAGATGCAGTGAATACAGATTGGTTTGCAAAGAAAAGAGAAAAATGGACGTTATCAATAACTACCAGTTGGAGTAGAAAATTGTGAGAGACCTAGAAATGTACAAGTTGGGTGTCCACACATTACCTCTATGAAGCATAAAATACACATGGTTGGCAATGTCCACAGAAGATGATAGCAGCCTGGGAACCCTTTGTGGTGATGGATAGGGGGTCAGAAACCCAAAGAGGCCTTTTCAAGGTCTATTTTTTGGTTTATGGTGGAGATTTATTGGTGATAATGTGAGGGTTGGAGAGTGAGAGTGTAGTTGTAGAGACTGGGAGACAGAGTTCCCAGGAAAGATTTGTGAGAGGGGTCAGGGAATGAATGTTTAAGACAAAGAGGTGCTAGAGTACTTAGTAGGGCTTGAAAAGATAGGGTCTCTAGAGTGGAGGTTTAGAGGTTTTTGGTTGCAAGAAATATTGGGCTATTTGCAGCACAGAAGCCATTACTCTTGGAAGTGTGACATCCCAGTATGAGATGATGCAGAAGGATCTCATGGTTTGTATGGGAAATGTGTTTAGGCAAGCGAGGTTATTGAAGGGTTCTGGATAAGGTAATGCTTGGTATGTGAGTTGTAAGCTCATGCTAGATCAAGACGAAGTGGATAAATTGACTGGAATGGCTATGAAACCTTGTGTTTGAGTTAACAGACACACAGCAATTGGATGGGAGTAGAGAATGTGATTTGATTAAGATTTGTTGTGTGAGGTTAATGAAAGTAGCCCAACTAATAGAGGACAGAGTAATCTGGAATAAGAGGCCAGTGTGGGAACTAGTTAAGCTTCATGGTGTGGTAAGGAAGTTGTGAAATAAAAGGCACGTTAGGAAGAAATACCAAGTGATAGGTTGGGGGAGAAATCACATAGATCTCCTTGTAACCAAAGATCAGAAATTGCTGAGAGTAGTTGGCAAGGGGATTATTATGGGTTAAAAGACAAGGATAGAGTGGGTATATAGGCAACTTGACAAGACCTCATCTCTACAATAAATCAAAAAATCAGCCGGGCGTGGTAGCGCATGCCTGTAGTTCCAGCTACTTGGAAGGCTGAGGCGGAAGGATCGCCGGAGCCCAGCAGGTCGAGGCTGCGGTGGCCGGGAGCGGCCATTGAACTCCAGTCTGGGTGACAGAGTGAGACTCCAACTCAAAAAAAAAAAGAGAAATCGTTGAAAGTAGAGCTCATTAGCTTAGAGAAGTAAAAAAGTACATGGAGAGCTACAATTTGGAGTTTTTTTTTAACAAAGATGTTTTATAATACAGACTAAGATGAATATTATAGCAACGACTACTGGTGGTATTATTAAAAGAGCATCCACATGGATGGAGTCATTAAGGAGCCTTCTTGGCGTTTGACTTAGGAGATTCAGGAAATTTGGGAACGTTTGTTAGCCAGAGAGAGGTAGATGGAAAATGTGGAAATTTGAAAAAATGAAGCATATTTAGGAAGTTTGGCACAAATGAAAGTGTGTGAAATATAGGATTGAGGACTCTTTTTAATTTTGAATTGTGTGTTCTGTGTAAGACCTGTAACTTTAGCTGCTGTAGGTCTGGTAAGTAAGACTTTAAAGGGTCCTTTAAAGTAAGACTTTAAAGGGTCCTTTCCATTTAGGAGTTAGTGGAATGTTGGAATCTACTACCCATATCCATTCTCCTGGTTGTAGGTCTGGAGAGGACATAGAGGCATCTACATGTGGTTTGGGAAGATTGGCATGTGCATAATCTCGAACTAAAGGTCAGGTGATGAGTAGGGTGGGACAGATCTCTTTTCTCTTTTATTTTATTTTTTGATTTGATGTCTCATTCTGTCGCCCAGGCTGGAGTGCATTGGCACGGCTGCCACAGCCTTGACATGCTAGGCTCAGGTGATCTTTCCATCTCAGCCTTCCGAGTAGCTAGAACTACAGTCATGTGCTACCATGCCTGGTAAATTTTATTTTTTTTAACTTATTGTAAAGATAAGATCTTGCCAAGTTGCCCAGGTTGGTCTTGAACCCCTGGACTCAAGTAATCCTCTCACTTCAGCCTCCCAAAGAGCTGAGCCACCATGCCTGGTTGGGCCAAATATCTTTAATGAGAGGGGGTCCCAGTGATGGGGGATTATGTAGGAGAAAGGATTATCCACACATTAGCTCAAATGGGCTTAGGATGAGAGACTTTCAAGGGAAAATTCAAAGTTTTATTAGGACTAGGGGCAGAAGTATGGGCCTCGCTGTTTTGACCTCAAGAGTTAATTTTGTTAGGTATTTTTTTAGAATTGTGTTGGCCTATTGGTTGGTAGGGAATGTGGAGGGCCCATTTGTTTCTCAGGCCTTGGTTATTTATTGAGTCAAGGCTGCTATAAATGCTGGCTCTTTGCCAGACTGAATGGTGGTGGAAAGTCCAACTTGTAGGATAATGTGTATTAGAAAAGCCCAGGCAACATCTTGAGACTTTTTCAGACATAGTAGGAAAAGCCTCTGTCCATCCCATAACGGTGTCTATAATAAAGAGTACCAGACACATTGACAGGGGGCAGGTGGGTAGAGTCAATTAGCCAGTCCTGACCTGGGAGATGTCCCCTTGATGGGTGGATGGGAAAGAAGGGGGGTTTGACAGCCCTCTAGGGAGATGTTTGACTGCATATGGTATAGGCCTGGATTACATTAGTGAGAATGGAGGATGTAGATGGGGTGAAGTGAATGTGAATTTGTAATAGTTTGTGTAAGGGATGATGTCAGATGTGAAAGAGAGTATGTATTAGTGTAAAAATGTCCTTTTCCTGAGATTGAGGAAGAACTAGCCTATTTTGTAGGAAGAACCATCCTTCTTTGTTTACAGCTTTGGTAGAGGTAAGAGTTTGAGTTTTCTTGGGGTTGTAAGAGAGTGATAGGGTGGAGAATATAGGTAGTAGAGACAAAGGTTGGAGGGCAGTGGCTTTGGCTACCAAATTAGCAAGAGAGTTTCCTTGTGAGATTGGGTCTGTGGCCTTTTGGTGGCCTTTGTAATTTGTAACTGCAGCAGCCAGGGGTAATTTGGCAGCCTGTAATAACTTGTGGGTGAGCTATCCATTAATGATGGAGCCCCCTTTGGTGGTAAGGAATTCTTTTTCCTGCCATATGGTGGCATGGGAGTGGGGAGTCTGTATAGATGTCAACTGTTTTGTTTCTGGGTAGAGTAAGCTGTCCTGTGAGGGCTATTAATTCTGTTTTTTGGGAAGTTATGTAGGGGGGAACAGCATTGGCCTTTAGAGGCTTGTTTTTTGCAATGATGGCGTGACAAGCCTTGGACCTGGGGATTTGTAGGAGCTGCCATTTATGAATCAGTTTGGTGAGGAGCTGATGGGAGTTTCAGAAATGTGTTGGAAGGGCTGGACAATTGTGTCTAGGATTTCAAGATGTGAGTGTTGGGGTTCTTGACTAGATATGGGTTTGGGCAGAAGGATGGCTGACTCAAGACTCTTGCATTTTTGAAAAGAAATTAATGGTTTATTAATGAGCGCATGTATTTGTTGTAGGCAAGACAATCGGTGAGACTGAAGGGAGCAGTGACTCATAAGATTATGTATAGTGTGGGAAGAGAAGACAGTTATGTGTTGGTAAAGTTTTAGCACCTAGGCTGTGAGTATAGTGGCAGCGCCTAGAACTCAGAGGCTTGACTTCCAGCCTTGGATGATGGAGTCAAGTTGTTCTGATTGATATGCCACAGCTTGTGAGGTTTCACCATAGGACTGACACAAAAGTCCAAGGGCGACACTGTGGCTATGTTCTGCATGGACATATAAGGTAAAAGATCTTGTAGAGTTTGGTAATCCTAGGACTGTGACCTTTAAGAGGACTTCTTTCAGCTTGTGAAAATGTGAATTAATGGGATATGTGGGGTTTAAAGGTTTGAAGATAGGGCCTTGAGAAACCAGATAAAGGGGCTTAGCTAACAGGTCAAGATTGAGTAACCATAATCAGAAATATCCTGTGAGGCCTAAGAAAGAAAGGAGGTCTTTTATTTTTATTTTATTTATTTTTTTTTACGAGTACAGTCACATCCTGGATTAAACATTTTCATGTGGGGGGATAGATCAGGGTTTGGGCATTATAATGTGTCCAAGGTAGGTTATTTCTGTTTTGACAATATGAGCGTTGGTGGGAGAGACTCTATATCCATGTTTTCTAAGGAAGTTGGGTAATTGAGAGCTATGTTGAATGCAAAGGACTGCATAGGAGAAGATCATCAATATACTGTAGAAGGGTACTGGGGGTTATGTTTAGCTTAGCTAGGTCTTGAGAAAGGATTTTCCCAAAGAGATGAGGACTTCCCTGAAGCCTTGTGGTAATATTGTCCAGGTTAATTGGGTAGAGTGTTGTGTATTGGGGTCCACCCAGGTGAAGGCAAAGAGGTTTGGCAGACCATGTTAAGGGGAATGGTGAAAAACCATCCTTTAAGTCTAGGATGGAGAAGTATGTGGTATTAGGTGGGATGCAAGAGAGCAGAGTGTTGGGATTTGGAACAATGGGGTGATTGGGGACGATGACCTGATTGACAATGCGTAGATCTTGGACCAGTCAGTATGAGTTGTTTGGGTTTTTAACAAACAATATGGGGGTGTTGTGAGGAGAATTAGTTGGCTTTAAGATATCTGCCTGGAGTGATTTAGAAATAATGGGTTTGAGTTCCTTTAAGCCAGATGGACTTAAAGGGCATTGGGGTTGGTTCAGGTAGGATGGCAGATTTTGTAGATTGGCCATGATGGGGATAAGATGGTGCCCAACGCTGGGTATGGAAATTTCCCAACTGTAGGGTTTGCATATCCAGAGGAAGCGCGGGTGACATCTGGATGGCAGAGTAAAATGAAGGAGGTCGAATTGCAAAGGGATTTGTGTGGGGTAAACTGTATGGAAACCTGAAACTTTGTTAGGATATCCCTTCCTAGGTAGGAAGGGTATGGGGCACTATGCAATAACTGAAAAGGAGTGAGTGAAGGGTATGTCAAATAGAATGCAGAGTAGCAGCTTGGTTATTTGGGGAGTGAAGGATATTCCATTTAATCTGACAATAGAAATAGAGGAGTTAAAGAAGGTTCATGCGTATTCTGGCAATACTAGATATGAAGCCCCTGTATTCAATAAGAAAGAGTTAAGCTTACCAAATACTGACAGTGTTACCCTGAGTTCTGCAATGGAGCAGATGTTGAGGGTGGTGGGGATGGCAAACCCTGGGCCCCGTCAGCCTTCAGTAGCCAAGCCAAGAAATTTGGCCAGTCCTGGCTCTTGATGAGGAAACTTGAAAGTGTCAGAAGTGACCAAATGGTAGGGAGAGTCTGGGTGATCACAATCCTACTTCCAGTGCCCTTTCTCTCCACAGATAATACATGGTTTGGGAGGTGGCCTAGGATTTGGGCATTCCTTTGCCCAGTGTCCTGGCTGGCAAGATTTGAAGCATGGTCCTGGGTGGTTGATAGGGGTTTTGTTGGGGGTTGAATGGTTTTTTAGAGCCATCAGATCCCTGTTGAAGAACTGCTGTCAGTAGTTGGCATTTGACCTGATTCCTTTTTAGTTTTTGAGTCTTTTGCTCCTCCTTTCTTTTGTTAAAGACCTTAAAGGCATTTTAAATAAGATCCTGACACGAAGTCTTGGAATCATCTTCTAGTTTTTGAAGTTTTTTCCATATGTTTGGAGTGAATTGAGAAATGAAGTGAAGGTCTAAATAACATCTACCTTTGTCAGAGTCTGGGGTGAAGGTGGTGTACTTAAAGGTGGCCTCTGAAAGACAGGAGAAGAAAAGGGCAGGGCAGGGTTTTCATCAGGACCCTGAGTAATTTCTTTGATTTTTTTCATAAAAACTACTTTTAGAACTACTTTTAGAGTTATCTTGTCCATTCCAGCTAAAAGGCAAGTTATCATGTGGCCTCTTTTCTGTCTATCAGGGGAGTGGATTTAGTAATCCCAGAAGGGTTCTGTGAGGGGCACCACCATGGCACCTATAGGATCATGGGTTGGGTCCTGCTGATGGAAGGTGTCAGCATGGGATTGAGCTGCTGCCCAGATGTGTTCCCTGGGAAAGGAAAGAGGAAAGAATAATGTGCAGGTTGTACCAGGTAAGGTCATGGGACTGGGTGATATGGAGGAATTCTTTATGGTAAGTAGCAAGGTCAGAGGTAAAGGAGCTCAGTTGTTATCCAGTTTGAGAGAGGTCATGCAGGGAGAAAGGAACATGAGCCCATACTCTGTCCTTTGCCCCAGCTACCTTCCGAGAAGAAGGATTGGAGCAGAACTTTTGGGGTGACTGGGGGATGGGGGACATTGGATGTGAAAGTGAGGGTGAGGGGGAAGAGAGGAAGTAGAGAGGAGGTTGTGAATATGGAAGTGGAGGAGCAGAGGGTGGTGGTGAGATAGAGGGAGTTGGAGGCTGGGGAGGTGGTTTGAAAAGAGGTGGGCGTTCATCAGCAGGATGGAAGTCTGGGGAAGATGATTTAAATGGTGGAATTGGAGTAGTGGGGTTTATGACTTTTTTGTTTAACAGGAGAATTTGGAAGAGGTAACAGGTTTGACAAAAGGAGGGCTTAGACTGGAGATAGAAGAAAGCTTGGGCATGGAAGACCTCACACCATTTTCCATTATGTTGGAGAAAATTGTTGAGGTCATGAAGAATTTGGAAGTCAAAGGTTATTTTGGGGCCACCCATTGTTATTGTGCAATTGATATTGGGGCCAAGCCATATTACAGAAGAAAATGAGATGTTTTGGCTTCAGAATAAAACTAATTTTTTTTAGGTTGTGAAGGAGACATGCGAGAGAGGTTTCTTGGGGAAGTTTAGAGGAGGGTTGACCCATATTGGAGAAGTTTGGAGGGGTGAGTAATCTGACTCCCAGGAGAGCGAGAAACAGAGGAAAAACAGGGCATCCCCACAGATCTGAACTGTTCCTGTGAGTCAGTGTGGTAGCTGCTTTAAGGTATCCCCTGAAGCAACGCCCAGGGTCACCCAGTGGTGTCAAGGGAGACCTTTTACCCAGCACCAGGGTTTTTCAACAGAAATGTGCGAAAGAGAGAGAAATCCGTTTTTGTGGTGTGCAAAATTCACTCACTGATTAGTGATCAGTGTTGGATGAAATGTCTAGCAATGGAGAAGATCCTGCTGGGGCTGCTGGAGTTGGAGGAGAAGAGAAAGAGGGGAAAGAAGAGGGGACAAGGGAGAACAGGGCTAGGCATGGAGGCAACTGAGGAGTTTGCGCGTGGTGGGACTTATAACGGGTTCCCGGGTTTCGGTACCAAAATGTTAAGTGAAGAAAGCAAGTAAACAGAGAGGAGACAAGAGGCAGGCGGTTCAACAGCAACACAGACTTATTCCAAAGGAAGTCCTGTGGAGGGGGACACCAGATGAGATTGGAGCCCCAGTCTGCTTTCAGTCTAAGGATATTTTATAGTGTCTGGGGGAGGGGTGATGTTAGCTATTTTGGGTGGGGAATTTTGGAGGTTAGCTTGTTGCTGGGGGTAGCTAGGGAAGAAGCCTTGCTGTTTGGCCAGTCATTGCTCAACAGGATGTGTTCTCATGGTCTGGGACCAGCTGGTTATTTTTCCATCTTGTTTGTGACAGCAAAATGTCGGGGACTATCTAAGATGGCATCCCTAAGGTTGACATCCAACATCTGTGATCTCTTCATATTTAGTTCTTTCACTGTTTCCTTTCCAAGATGTATATCACATTTTCTTGCTATTCCATGGGTTTTTATTTTGTGCCATGCATTCACATAAAAATTCAGTAAAGCCTGAGAGAGTTATAATTATCTCCAGAAAAGGCCCACACTCCTGTTCTTGTCACTTCCTTATTGGAAAATCTGGAATCCATGAGGAGTTTCTTCTGCTTTTTCTTTTCTGCTTCTATTTTTATGGTACAACCTCCAGCATTCTGTGGAGCCTGATGGAAAAGTAATGCGAGGTCTTGTAGTCTTACTCTGTGTCCATCTGCAGCTCTTCTGACCCTAATCATCCTGTTCACATGTTGCCATTAAAAGCTTTTTATGAAATTAGGCTTATTTTCCTTACCCTGAGCTATTAGAAATAACTTATCCTCTCTCTGTTTCAATTATGGGTGAGAGCACACCTAGATCTTTTCTCTTTTTATTTTGTGGAATTTAGTTCATTTAGTTTACTTATATTTCAGTGTGCATACAATGGCGAGTTTAATATAATAGCAATAGCTATAAATGTGTTTGCTTTTGTTTTTAGGATAAGAACAACTTTTTTATAGCTTTCTAAAGCAGAGGGTATACATTTAGTTTTTAATCTCAATAATACATGTTTTATAATTGAAAGTTCTATTTTATATATTTAAAATCTTCATGGTTATTTTTGTAATCTTTTGTTGCTCACAATTTGTTTTACTTTGAGACATGTTGAAAATTTGAAAGTCTATTGTGAGTTATTCCTACAGAGATGATTTTGTTGTTCTCTTCACTAGAGGCCAGTGGACACTATATTACTCCCTTTAAATATTTTAGCTAATCTTCAGAATATTCATGTTGTGCCTTTCAACTGGCACAAAACTGTCTTTTAATTATTGTTGGAATATATGTGTGTGTATATATATATATATAACACATACATTTCCTAAGACACAAAACACACTTATACAGATACTTACATAATATATATATAATATATATATATTTCAAGACAGCCTATATTTTCTTTTTGTTTATGTCTCATACATCCATATAAACCATCTGTCCTTTTTGCTTGTTTATTTTACTTTGTTATTGTTATTTGTGCTTTGTGTCTTAGGAAAGTTTTTTAACCACCTGAACACTCACATATTCAAGTTAAAGAAATTTTTTTTATATTTGTTTTGAAAATTTTTTTTTTTTTTTTTGAGTTGGAGCCTCACTCTGTCACCCAGACTGGAGTGCAGTGGCCGCTCCCAGCCACCGCAGCCTCGCCTGTTGGGCTCCGGTGATCCTTCCACCTCAGTCTTCCGAGTAGCCGGAATTACAGGTGCACGCTACCACACCCGGCTAATTTTTTGTTTTTATGTAGAGATGAGGTCTCACCTGCCCAGGCGGGTCTCGAACCCACGGGCTCAGCAATCCACTCACCTCAGCCTCCCAAAGGCACGGGATTACAGGCTGAGGCACCGAGCCCGATTGTTTCATAGAATCCTATAATAAAATACTAAACAGTATTTTAGTCTTCCCTGATTCCATATCAATTATTACCGAATCTCTTGATATACAGAATCTCTTGATATACAGAATTATACCGAATCTCTTGATATACAGAATACAGAATATACAGAATCTCTTGATATACAAAATATTCAAAATTGTTAGCAAAATTGAAGAATTGTGTCAACATAAACATTAAGTCAAGTAGCATGTCAATCTAAGGAGAAAGATTATGAATTACTAAATCTAGTATAATTTTCTGAAGGTACTTTGTCACTAAGAAATTAGATTTCAATAGAGCTTCATTTTTGGTATATTTTGTTTGATGAGATAGCAGGGAAGCCCAAAGGAAATAGCAAACAAATAATTTGGATAAGTAGGTTGAAGCTTGGTATTAAAATTATGATTGAGATCAATGATTCCTGTATGAATTAGTGCATCATCAAATCTGTGAGAAGGATTGTGCTTTCTAAGGAAATAGCTAGAGAAGTAATTTCGTGTCTTTAATAAATGCTCAAATATTGAGGTCAAAATACCAAAAAAGAGAAATGCCCCTGAGGTCAGAAGAGTATATTGCTATAAAAGACAAAGAAAATAGAATTACTTATAACCATCACACCTACAGCCTTGAGGTGTCACTGGCACTTTTTTGAGATGTTCTCCCACTTGTGAGTTCAAGTATTCTCTGCAATGAGTTAATTTTCTTTAACAGAGTATTTTACTATAATGGTGTCACTGGCCCCATTTCAGCCTTTTCCCAAATTATAGAAAAGTATGAAGATTAGCAGAAATTTAAAATTATAAATGATTAAATTCATCCTCAATTTGGAATAGCTACATTATAATTAACAGAAAAGGAGACTGTTGATCAGCATTCTTCAATTGTTGAAATGATTTTTTAAATTACATTCCATGTGGGCTAAGATTTAGCACTTTGAATAAAAATCTAGCTTCTTAAAATATAGCAGTGTGTAAAACCTCAAGAACTAGAAAGGTTTGCGTGATATTCACAAATAATTGAAAATACAATTTCTTTTGCAAAATAGCTCTTTTTTAGCACTTAGAGTAAAACTAGCTTTATTTCAAGAGGCTTGAAAGCATTCTTAAAACAGTAGTCATCCTCACTAATAGTACACATCCCACCTTGCCCATTAGGATTTTCTCAGAGAATAATCTGAGTTGAAAATATAGGCCTAGGTTTGTCTTTGTTAATATCTTTCATATCTGTGCCCCAAATCTGAAACACTATGGAAGCTTAACTTCTTTCCTAATGGCTATCAAAAATCTGTCACAGGGATTAGAATATGAAAACTTGGGGAGGCAGAATTTGTAGAAGTGAATAAGAAACAAAAATTTTTGTTTGCCAGAATTGAACGAGAGCTGATTTTTCATTTGGAGTTTGTATCTCTAATATACTGGTTCCTAAACTAATAGCCCAACTGTAGCTCAAGCTTAATGCAGATATGGCTAAGAGTGTGGTCATTTATAATAGGTGCTTAGTTGCCCCACATATTTAGAAAGCAGACAGCAATAAGTACTCAGTGATTGAGATGGAAAATGGACATCTAATCTAAAAGAAAGTCAAGCAGTTCATTAATTATGCCCTTTTAAACCCATAAATGTTTTGTAATTCCAAGATTTTAGGGAAGTTTTAAAAGTCTGATCTAAAATGCCACAGGCACATTAGCAGAAACATTTAGAGCTGTTAGAGGCTTCCAGCAGGTTGTATTATTTATTATGTGCAGGCTCTAGAGACTAAGAGCAGCTGAAAGGGTGGCAATGCCAACAGTTGAAAATGAAGATTCCCTAAATAAAGGGCCAGTTGCCATTTAGCCCAATGTGCAAAGCACTGAAAATATAGAGGAATTCTTATAAAAACAGAAATGAGTTTTGCTATCCTTATGTAACTGAAAGTATAAATATTTGAATCCTATGTCATCAAGGTTATAATTAAAAATAGATGACTCGTTCCCCTCACCAATGAAAGATGAACAAATAAGAAACAATAAATATGAAAGCACAATTTAGATTACAGGTAATTCTGCAAAATGTATGTTTTGTTATCACTATTAATATAATCATGTAAAATAAATGCCATTCATATTTATTTAGAATGTAGATGAATTTTACAAATTCTTAGCAAGTTTTTCAATGTATTTCTTTTCAAAAATGGAAAACTATGCTTCTAGCTTAGATGAGGCCTTGCTTTACTCTTAGGTATGAAGCACTATATTAGGGAAACCATTATGGCATAAAGAGATATTGAAACAATAAAGAAAATATGGTTCCCCAATTTCAATTAACTCAGTACTCTTCATCTAGAAACCACATGCAAAATTTGAGAAAAATAAGTTGTTAGACTGCACTGACAATTTCCCACAAGCATAATTAGATTTAGTGAATGAGAGGTGGAAAAAATTGAAATAATTAAAAGGTATATTGTCCTTCTCTCCTTGAATTCACAGAAGAATGGCCCGAACAAACTCGTTTTTACTGAACTCGATGATTTTCAGTATAACTTTAGCCACAACAGTGTCTTTATTATTTGGGTTGTAGATAAGACCCACATGCTTGAACCCCCCACATTTTCAGATTAACAAAAAGTCCAATCTACATCAATGACTTTTAGAAATACTCATGATCTAAAAAATGTGTGTGCACTTTTGTGTGTGTTGAATGAGAGAGGTCTGGGGGGGAAATGTGGGTACACAAACTAGGTAAGAAGACTGAGAAAAGAGCCGGCTCGGTGGCTCAGCCTGTAATCCCGCGCCTTTGGGAGGCTGAGGTGAGTGGATTGTCTGAGCCCGTGGGCTCGAGACCCGCCTGGGCAGGCGAGACCTCATCTCTACAATAAATCAAAAAATTAGCCGGGCATGGTAGCGCGCGCCTGTAATTCCGGCGACTCGTAAGGCTAAGGCGAATGATCGCCGGAGCCCAGCAGGTCGAGGCTGCAGTGGCCAGGAGGCGCCACTGCCCTCCAGTCTGGGCGACAGAGTGAGACTCCAACTCAAAAAAAAAAAAAGAAGACTGAGAAAAGGATTTGAGCAGTGGCAGGAGCAGTCCTGCTTATTCCAGAATATGTATGAGAGCAGGCCTCAGATGAAATGCCATTTGAACCTGGGAAATGCCACAGCTGTAGCCATCTGTGGCAACTGCTTCAGAGCAAGTCTGGAGGGACAACTTTCTCATTGCTGAGACCCAGTGTACAAGGGATTCTTTGAGGGAGAAGCACCACATCACCAGAATAATATGAAAGGAAGGGAGTTCTATGGCCATAAGAACCTGAGTTTTCTTGCTGGTTATGACTTTTGTTTTATTTTTGATAGACAAATAATCATTGGTGTTTTTATGCATGTATACATTGTGAAGTGATCAAATCAGGCTAATTAGCACATTCCTTGCCTCAAATAGTTACCATTGCTTTGTGATGAGAACATTTAAAATCCTCTCTTTTAGCTGTTGTGAAATATACATGACTGTTAACTTTAGTCATCATGCTGTGCAATAGAAGTTACTATTTCCATTAAGCTGAGACTTTGTATCCTTTGACCAACATCTCCCCTTTCCCCTTCCACCATCCTATCAACCCACCACCCCAGCCTCTGGTAACCACAACAATTCCCTCTGCAGCTCTGCAAAGAGGAAGGACATTTTCTATTGAGATATTAATGTTTTTTCTTTTCTTTTCTTTTCTTTTTTTGAGTTGTTGTCTCACTCTGTTGCCCAGACTGGAGTGCAGTGGCCACTCCTGGCCACCGCTGCCTCGACCTGCTGGGCTCCGGTGATCCTTACACCTCAGCCTTCCAAGTAGCTGGAACTACAGGCGCGCGCTACCACGCCCGACTGATTTTTGGTTTATTGTAGAGATGAGGTCTCACCAAGTTGCCCAGGCAGGTCTCGAGATATTAATGTTTAAGCTTCACGGTTTTTCACTAGTACAGGCTTCTGGATTTTGTAAGACTTGTAACATTTATCATCTTGTAAGATTGCAATTTATTTTCTCATTTTCATGAAATAATTACTTTTATATCTAATTTTGGTATGTTCTTTAAAGAGTTTCCTCAAAACTGGAAAAATATTGTCATTAAAGAAAGAGAGCTATCTAAGGCAAGAAAAAGTATGCTTCCTCCTAATGATACATCCCAGTTCATGTTGCTGTGGCTAAATGCCTTACTCCTGTGCTCTGTTTTCTGCCTCAGATACTTGGCCGAATCCTGCTACAGACATAAGATTTCCTCAAGGAAAAGAAATTAATACTTTCTGTTATGCTCAGTAATAAGAACTCCATGTCAAATTGACCAAGGCAGTTGAGATTCACTCACACAACCACTGCTAGGGTGTTTGATCAAGTGTCACCTATCTTTGTAAATCCTTGATTATTGAATTTTTTATTATTTATTTTTATTTATTTATTTTTTTAGGTTTAAGTATTTTGCTGTGTCATGGGGTTTCTACCAAGGATCTCTCCAGTGACAAAAATGCACTTTCATTCAAAATGCAGACTGCTTGTCTGGAGAAACCATACCACTGTCCCAGGGAATTGGTTTCCCTGAAAAATTACAAAAGCTTATTCAATTATATGAATATATCAGTACTCCAAGTACAGCCCAGGGAATGAATCTGGAAACTACTACCTGTCTTTCAAAAGCATAGAATTTCCTAAAAGAACACAGTCCAGATAACAGCAGAAAGAAACAGGCCTAAGCCATAAAGCATTGGGGTCACAGGTGAAATAGGCCTGTATGGAATTGTACTGTGGTGTGTGATAAACATGCTAAGAAAGACTTTAAATAGCAGCACAGTTGTTGAGGGCTTTTGTTTATTCATTTACATTGCATATTTTTTTCTCAAAGCTTCCTGAAAGAGAATTATTTCTAGTATTATTGGCAACAATCATACCACCCAGGAAAAAAATTATTAATTTTTATCATAAAAATTAGTAAATAACTTTAAAAACCACTTTATTCTCTTTGTGGTGACAGCTACTTAGAAGCAAATGTGTCACTCACCCTTGCAAAGATTATACTTGGTATTTCATAATATAGTATTTGTGTATTGATCCCACTCCTATTTCCATTTATTTTCTGGTCGCTTCCTCTTTCACACCTATTTAACATGTTATCTTATTTTTTGTAAGGTATAATAAAGGGGTTTTTAGAATACAAAAGAAATAAACAAAACCACTTACATTCCGATGTCAAAAAGTAAAAGTCTAACAAGAAAAAAATTCATATGCACTTTTAAGGAAGATAAAGGTAGGACAATTATCCATGCTGGATACGACCATATATTAAGAAAATAAAACTTGTGCCTAGTCTTAAAATTTTATTTATACAGTACCTTACAAGTAGTAACTCCTTGTCCTTAATGAAGACTATAATAGTGATACAATCTAGATGAGGAAAGAAATATATGCATATTAAAACTATGACCAAATACCAGAACAAGTACCAAAGGTTTTATCTAGGTTAATTTGTAAGTTACTCTGGAAAGAAAAGGAAATTTGATGCAAAGAATTTTTTCCAAAGAAATGGAAAAAGAGTGTCTGATTTTTTCTCATTCGATCAGTTGTTTATATTTAAACATATACTATGTACCACGTCTTTTGGAGGGCATACTAAAAAAACAATATGCAAAATACTTAATGGTTCACACCCTTATGGAGTTTGAAGAAGAGAGAGGAGACAGACACAGAGAGATACAGAGAACAAGAAACACAGAGAGAAGATAATCACATAAATTTATTGTTATATAATGTGCATGCTTCTTGTAGCTTATAAGCATCAGTTAATGTATGCATGCTGGGGACACAGCCATGAGCAAGACAGACAATATTCTATCCTCATGGTACTTCCATTTCAATGGGAGAGGTGGAAAATGGATAACCTTGATAGTGAATATATAACTATAATTTAAAAACTGCATCAAATTTAAGAATAGAGAATGACAAGGGAGGATGTTCTATTTTAGGTATGGTGTATTTCTCTACTAAATTAGAAACTTTTTATCTTCATCTATTTATTAACTTTCTTTAGCATGTTGTGTCATGAATGGATGAGGTTCAGTGCTGAATTGAGGCTAAAGAGGGAGGAAAAACACACTGAGGTTGTTATGATTTAAGTTTTTTTAAATGGTATAATTTGTTTTTATCATCATAAAAAAGCAATTTACAGATTTCTAGATATTTATAAATACTGTGAGGATCTATACCAAAATGCTAACAGGGATTATTTCTTACATAACTCTGAATCTGATATAATTCTAAGTGCATAGTCCAGCACATAGAGCACATACAGCATTCTCAAATTTTTAAATAAATACGTTAAAGACTAAGAATTAGCATTTCCATATAATTGCAATTTGTACATTATTTTATTACTTATTTATTTAGAAATAAGTTGGAGTCTCACTGTCTCCCAGGCTGGAGTGTAGTGGTACACTCACAGCCACTTCAGCCTTGATTTGTTGGGTTCATGCAACACTTTCACCTCAGCCTTCCAAGTAACTGGAACTATAGACTCACACCACTACGCTCAGCTAACTTTTTTTTTTTTTTCTTTTGGCGACAAGGTCTCACCAAGTTGCCCAAGCTAATCTCCAACCCTTAGGCTCAGGTATTCCTCTCGCTCCTGCCTCCTAGAGTGCTGGAATTGCAGGCATGGGTCACCCTGCCCAGTTGTATGTTATTTTAAATGAATATTTTACTGTTTTGAATTTGGTTATTCGTAATCCTTGCTTTATGACAGTCTATCATCATTGATCTAAGAATGGTCTTTTTAAAGTCATCTTTTTAATCTTTATTTTGCAAACTATGGCAAGTTATAGTTTGTAAAATCAAATATATTATTTTACAATAATTGTGAGATATATGCATTATTTATATTAACTGATATCATAAAAGACTTTGATACACTAAGTAAATGAATGAACCTGCCCAACTAAAAAGCATATTGTTGTCTGCTTCTAAGTTCTGTTTCTACCACTTCATTACAATGTCTGTCATAGTCCATGTCCAGGTTTCAATGAGATTCTAGTAGATCTTATAGGCATCAAATATTGAAGTCAATGAGATTTTCATCTATATTTATATAGGTTGTCAGCATAAATTATAAAATAAGAGAGTTAAAATAGGGACAGGTTAAAGAAAACAAATATGAGTTAGATCCAAAGATAAGGATAGTGGGAATGGAGTCTCATCAGAAACAGCACCTGAATGCATAGAGCAGGAAGATCTCCCAGTTCAGCAAAGACATGGCCTTCTCAGAGAAAGTTGGGACTTAGTTAAGCTAAAGAGATGGAAGGAATAGGAGAGCAAATAAGAAACATTAATAAGGTTAACATCTGCATCTAATAAGCTAATATCTGATTTTCTTGAAGATTTGAGAGTTTGGCATACATCTAAACTGTTAAGAAACCTCAACATACTTTTTAAAAAGTTGGCTTTAAGTGGATACTCACAATCTGAATGATTTTTATTAAAAAAATGAAATTAATAAATTCAAAGAAAGATCATTAGAATGTAGAGCTTTTAAAGAATCTTGAAACTATGAGCATGGGTGCCCAGCAAAAGAACATGAAAAATGGAACTTGACCTGCTCTTTATTTAGGGACTTTATACAAATTATGGTTGATTAGATACCTAAATGAAAATATACACTAAATGAATTTAAAATTTATCCTTTGACTCTCCATAATGATTTCTCTTCATGAAAATAATTATTGAGTAGGAATGGGTATGCTGATCTATTCCTCTACTTCAACTTAGTTGCTCTCCTAAACTTTCCAGTATAGTACATAAACACTGCAGTCAGAGCACATACTTTCTTTTCTCGTGTTTTTGTATTTCTTTACATGCAATGTCTACTGGGAGAGAAAGAAAGGGAAAGTTTTATTCATTGGGTAATGTCTAGAAGTCAAGTGGTATAGACATCATCTCATTCATATATTATTTAAACTACCAAACACCATTTTTCTTTTTTATAATGTGGACAATAAACTGTACTTAATTCACAATGTAATTATGAGGTTTATATGAGACAGTATGTGTAAAATGATTAAATGGATGTCCAGCTCATAACTTAACTTTATAAATATTTAATAAAATATCATTACTATTATGCATTATAGCAAATATTATGAAAATAGGTTCAAATCCTTGCTCTCCCACTTCTTAGCTTGATGATCTTGGGCACATTACTAAGCCTTTATGACTCAGTCCTCTAATTCATAAAGTGAAAATAACATTAGAGACATTAATAAAATTATTGTGATTGTTAAATGAGTTTTTACATGTAAATTACTTAAACCAATTCTTGCTGCAAAGAAAGTGACAAACAAGTGTCAACTGCTGTTATTAGCATACTATGAAAGAAGATAATGGTGATTGTAAACACAGGCAGTGATTCTTAACTTTGTTGTGCGTTACAGATGCCCTCTGCTAAGTAAATAAGCTTTAGAAATTATTCCCCAGGAAAAATAGCAATAATAGAAATTATATTTGTAAGCACATTTACACAAAAATTTTATGTAACTTAAGCACTTATGTACACTTTGAAGGCCATCTGTGGATTGGCAGGTTATGAACCCCACATTTAAAGACTTTTTGCAAAATATTTTATAAAAGGTAATATAAAAAAAGGCAAATACATGTTTCATTTACATTATATATTGTGGTATACTGTGGGAAAATAAAAGACTTGTTTTCTAAAGCATCTATTTTGAGGGAAATATATAAAATATAAGACAGTCTGGAAAGGTTCACAGTTGATGTCATTCACCAAAAAAAAAGAAAAAAAAACTTTCAAAAGGTCCCAGTTTCTAAATTACTGAAACTTAGTTTTACTGAGGAAAAGAACAGCATGGCCCAGCATGACAAAAATAATACACAAACTCAAAAATGTTAATACCTGTCAAAGTAAGCAACATGATTATTGGAATTTTGCCAGCATTAAATTATTTATAATGGTTCACAAATCTCTATAAGAATCCCTCAATATTTAAGTAGTAGAATTTTAATATCAATATTACATTGAAGAATGTTCTTTATCTCTTTTCCCAGCTGGAAAAAAATTTAAATTTATTTTTAATTTTGTTACGATGTAAACAAGTAATAGCCACTTATTCTATTATTTAAAATTCAAGATATGATTTGGGTATAGGTCAAAACACATTTAATTTGATCTTTGAATTGAACTATGGTTTTGAACACGATGTGAGTTCTGGAGAAAGCAGTGCAATTTTTAATTTGTATTTAACGTTGATGATTCATTATATACCTTATAAGGTTAATAAAAAAAATTACCCCCCCCAAACTGTGTTCCTTTAATAAGTGAGACACCAAAAAACTTTCTCTAAAAAAAAAAAAATCTTCATAGCACCTGAGTGTAAATATTATCTGTAAACTTGAGGGTGATTCTGACCATGGATTTGTTGAAGTTCACCTCTTTGACATGCTAGGACTTATATTTTCATTTTCTAATTGTAGAAAATGTCAACTTGGGGTAGTAAAGTGCTTCCAGAGCCATGAAACAAGTGATGTTTGTTTTCTTGTGTTATTCATCCCTCTTTTCTGTTTCCCTAACCCTCCTTTTGGAAGCCCTTCTGTATCAGAAATGCAACTCCATCTCCTGCCCACAATAGCACTGACCCCAGTCTTGCCTTTGCCAGGTACACCCCATGTCCCCAAATCATTCATTACTTGGCAAAATACTCACATTTCTTCAATAATCAGTTAAGAAATTCTCATTGAGGTACCAATAGATGATAGCCTTATTAATTACCACTCTCAGAAGTATGTGAAAAAGCAAATAATTATGTCTACATAATAACGTACAGTAATATAGCTGTTAACCGCATTAAAGAGTTATTTGTAACTGAGGTATGATACTTACAACACAGCAATACCTCGTATATAAGAGATGCTCAATAAGTGTAAACCATTATTATTAACGCATAAAATAAAGGCTGTGGAAGAAGATAATGGAGGTCACAGTTTAAAAGCAATTGTATGACCTTATTGCTCACTCCAATTAGACTATAACTTAATTCCATTACTAGTTTACTACTAATTGCCCTCAATATGCAATTGGATTCATCTTAATTATATTCCTTCATGCCACCAAGGATATGTATGAGTATAAGAAACAAAAATATGATCAAGTGCTAGTAGTCTAATTACAATGTCATTGGGAAAGGCATATTAAAGAGAAAAAATTTGATTAAAAAATATTGGCATTTGAACAATCAGTGTTGTCTGAAAATGAAGGGGCTGTTTGTGATTTACCTCGTCTGTAAAAATAGGCAAGCAGAAGCTTAGACAACTGATTGTAAGTTATATCTTATGGAGAAATCATATACAACATTAGATTACTTCTATGGTACTTTTAAAATTTTTCCCCTGGTATGGTTCTAATGAGTATATCTCACAACATACATCATCAATCAGATTAATAAGTACTTATTAAGGACCTTCTGTGTGCCAAGCACTGGACAAGACAATAATCATGAGACAATGAAGCAAACAGATTGATCTCCTTTTTCATGTAGCATCAGTGAAAAATGAATAATAAATTTGTTATGCAGTTGTATGAATATACTAAGTTATCATGGGAGTGTGATTCTCTATATCAGGTTTCATTTGTGGCATTCCAGGAGAGGCAATCTATAGTCTAGGTAGCATTAGCCTATTGAAGGGTATAAAATATGGAATTGGGACATTCTTCAAACACAGGAAATTGCAAAGTTCTGGAATTAAAAAAAAAAATAGGGTTACTTAGAACAGAGGGCGGAGTGGGAACTCTAGCAAACCTAGAGCTGAGAAGACTGGGTAGAGAGTCCTGAAAAGATGTGGAAGAGATAGGCAGTGTGATCTGATTATAGAAAATCATGGCCACGTTGCTAACTTCAGATTTTGTCCCAGGAGTAAACCACTGTAGAATGACACAAGAGAATGAAGTAATAAGATATGCATTTATGAAATATGCATGCATTCTTATGCATGAATACTTTATGGTTTAAAGAGTATATATTATTCATTATTATCATTAATGTATAGAAAATATTTATGATTTATGTAAACCAGTAGAATGTCAAAAATAGAAAGAGGTTTAAGAAACAGATTACTTACCAAAAGGATTCTACTTTCTGATTGGAGAATGTGCCTTAATTTTAGAATAGACTTCTTAGCCATTAAAGTATTAAACTATTCCTATCCAGCAGTTCAGATGCACAGACACCTGAAAGAGTAGTAGCACAAATTAGGAGATAACAAGACAGGAGGTAACAAGACATTTGGAGGGCTGAAAAAGGAGTCATGTCAAGGACATAAGATGCTCCCCATTTGATAGGGGAAAAAAATTCAAAAAAAAAGTATTTAATGGTGATGTTGATGCTTCACTTAAGTCTCTAATAAATTTTTCTAGTTATTGAGAAAAGACTACATCCATCCTATATCAACTCTCCTCGCTCTCTCGCTCTTGCTCTCTCGCTCTCACTGTCTCTCTCTCTCTCTCTTTCTCTCGCTCTCTCTCACACACACAACACACACGAACGCACAGAAACACACATACACACAAGAAAAGCGGACATTCATTTGATGAAGTTATTCCAAGAAATAAGTCAAAGTCTAAAAGAGTCGGTATCTTAAGATGTCTTCTGGAATAATACTATAAAGAAAACCCATGGGATAACACTGAAACAGCTTTATGATGTACAATAGAGAATTCTCAAAACGGTGTGGAGAAAACATGACACTTTCATGTAAGAAATAAATTGGAGAAATAAGCTAAATTTTAAGAAGTGACCGTGTTTAATGTCTCTTTTTTAGGAGCTTGTTACATTTGTCCCCAGTTATATACAGATAGAAAATGTAATTTAAAAATTGATCTTTAGTTTCTGTCATGCTTCTATATCAATAATGCTTAACAAATTTGAAAGAAAAATACTCTTAATTATTATTTCATAGATTTGGCAACTTTAGTACCTTTTTTTAATCCAGAAATTTCAAAGGACATTTATAACATTAATTGTGCTTCAAATTACCCAAAATTTCTACTACAAACACTTCACAGACAGTTAAGCCATAGCACAAAGATGTTAAAGATTTTTCACATAAAGTCTGTAATTGCCAAAAGTAGAATATAAAAATCTTGATGTGTGTTTGTAGTAATCGCTAGCATCTTACACTCCGAAAAGTTGTTATAAGCCAAAAAGAATTTTTTTTCTTTCATCTCTTTATGGAATAATGTGAGCTCTTTATTTTCTTATGCCTGGGAGATAACTTGGGGAATAAGGATACTATCACATCTTGTGATCATAAAGTAAATGCAACAAAATAAGATATTTTTATTTTTACAGACATTTAATATTTTAATATATATTTGTAAATATTTTAAAAATTGCAGGCTTAAAACTGAAAATATTATAAAAATGACAATATTTCATCAAATTTTGGGGTTCTAGTCAGTAGAGAATTATACAGGTTTCCTATAGCACTTTCTAAACTAGTATATAATATAATACAGTGTTTGATTTATTTAACACTCTCCAAAGATAGATACAAGAGAAGCAATTTATAGAATGCTATACAGTACTTTGAAAATACATAATATCCAATCTACATGTAATATGTTATTTCTAAGAATAACTACTTCAATCACTTTGAGGATGTAATGTTATTGTAAACTGGCTAGGTCAAAAGTTGCTTTGAGAAAATGTTAAATATTCTAACAGAAAATGGGTGAAGGATATAATGGACAAATCATCAAAGAAAAATACACATGACCAATAAGCATGTAAAAAAGGTAAAGCTAATTTTTAAAACGTAAAGCTAATTAAAAAAAAAAGATTCATTTCACCTATTAAACTAATGGAATGAATATATGTATTATTGTGTACATATGACATATTTTATGTAAAACACACATTTTAACAATAATATTCAGTGTTTTTGAAAGTATATAGATGTGGGATAATTTACATATTCCTGGTGGGAACATAAATTGGTACAATGCCTTTTGAGAGAATTTTTCAATATACATTAAAAAACTAGAAATATGCTTAATTTTTTACCTAGCATTTTCATGTCTAAAGATTTATCCTGGTGGGGCGCAGTGGCTCAGCCTGTAATCCCAGCACTTTGGGAGGCCGAGGCGAGAGGATTGCCTGAGCCCAGGGTTCGAGACCAGCCTGGCCAACTTGGTGAGACCTCGTCTCTACAATAAATCACAAAAATTAGCCAGGCGTGGTGATATGCATCTGTAGTTCCAGCTACTTGGAAGGCTGAGGCAGAAGGATCGCCTAAGCCCAGCAGTTCGAGGCTGTGGTGGTTATGAGTGTGCCACTGCACTCCAACTGGGGGGACAGAATGAGACTCCAACTCAAAAAAATAAAAATTAAAAATAAAAATATATTCTGACTAGATTAATTATGTTTACATAAAGAAGATTTTGAAAGAATATTTAATGCAGCTCTATCTATTTGCTTTAGTAAAAAAATGGAGACCTAATTAAATGTTCAACAATAATTTATTTGGAAGTTATGGCACTTATTCACATTTTTCTTTCTTGTAAACCTTTAAAATTATGTGGAAGAATATTTAATGAGATGCTTAAATCCTTGCAATATAATATTTTAAAAATTCTATTACTAAACAATAATTGTTACATGCATGAAAATAAAGAAAATGTGTACACCATACCTATTTAACATGTTATCTTATTTTTTGTAAAGTAGTTATCTCTGTGAGAATTAATCATGCTTTTTGGGCTTTTGTTTAGTTTCTTAATGTTATATAATTATTTGTGTTACATTTTTAAAGTTTTAGTTAACCATGTTTATTATTACCTTCTATATTATTTTTGATGTCAGTGCATATTTTCAAGAAACTGATTTTTTTTCTTTCTTATTCACTTTTTTTTTCAATTTTTATTTTGAAATGATTATAGATTCACAGGGAGTCAAAAATAAATGCCCAAAGAGGTACCCTGAAACATTCACCCAGTTTTTTCCTCAATATTAACATCATGCAGAATTACAATACAATATCAAAACCAGAAAATTGACATTATTAAAAGTCAGAAAGGTTAATCAGATTTCACAAGCTATATATGCACTTGTGTGTGTGTGTGTGTGTGTGTGTGTGTGTAACTCTATGCAATTGTATCATGGCAACTTTGTGTAACTATAGCCACTATCAAGATGCATAACTGTACCATAGCCATTACCATAATTCTCCTTCCTGTTACCTCTTTGTAGCTATGTGATCCCCAGTCCTCATCACCTGGCAGCTACTTATCAGTATCCATCTCTACTTAGGTGATTTCACACATGTTATATAATAGGATTATACAGTATATATCCCTTTGAGATTGACATTTATGCAGCATAATTTCCATTAAGCTCATTCAAAATGTTGTATATATACTTAGTTCATTCCATTATATTGTTGAGTGTATTTGAAAGTATGAATGTACCACAGTTTGGCTAACCACGTACCATTGAAGGAGATGTAAATATGTTCTAGTTTAGGGCTACTACAAATAATGCTGCTATGAACATTTGGGTAAAAGTTTCTGCTTTAAAGTAAGTTATCACTTGTCTGGGATAAATACCTGAGAGAACAATTGCTAGATTTTATGTCAAATAATTTTCCCTAATGATTAAACCATTTAAATTATTATTTATTATTATCATTATTATTCCCTAATAATTAAACCATTCCCAACAGCAAAGTATGGCCAATTAAGTTTTTTCATATCTTTACCAGCAATTGACATCATTAATTTTTAATTGTATCATTTAAATGAGTGTATAGTGATATCTCATCATAGTTTTAATGTTCATTCCTCTAATGACTAATGATGTTGAACATCTTTTCATGCACTTATTTGTGATATTTACCTCTTCTTTCATAAAGTATCTCCTCATGTCTTATGCCCACTTTCTTATTGGAATGTTTACATAGAGCTTTAAGAGTTCTTCACACTTTCTAGATACAAGTCCTTTGATGAATAAGTAGTTTGCTGATATTTTCTCCCTGTTTGTGATTTTTCTTCATGATTTCTCTTTGTGATTTTCAGGCCAGGAGTAGTGACTCACACCTGTAATCGTAGCACTTTGGGGAGATAGAGGTTGGAGGACTGCTTGAGCCCAGGAGTTAGAGACCACCTTAGGCAACATAGCAAGACTTCGCCTCTACAAAAAAATTTTAAAAATCAGCATGGCATGGTGGTACATGCCAGTAGTCCCAGCGACTTAGGAGACTGAGGCAGAAGAATTACCTGAGACCAGGGGGTCTAGGCTGCAATGAGCTGTGATCATGCCACTGCACTCTAGTGTGGGTAACATAGTGAGACCCCTAACTCAAGAAAAAGATTTCACAAAGCATTTTTTGAAAAATTCTATGAAATACAATTTATAAAATTTTTCTTTTATATGCTATGCTTTTTTTTAATCAAGGCAATACTTCTTTGTCTAGTCTTATGTCCCAAAGATTGTCTTCATGTTTTCTAAAAGTTTTATTTTTCCACATTTTACATCAAATATATAATCCATTTTAACTTAATATTTGCATACAATGTGAAATTTAGTTCAAAATTCTTTTTTTACTCAAAAGTGTTCAATTGTTTTTGCATCATTTATTGAAATAGTGCCAAATTCATTGAAATGGATATTCCTCCTCCATAAATCATTTTTACACTTTTCTCAAAAAATTCTTAGGAATATTTGTATGTGTTTATTTTTAGGTTCTCTCATCTCTTTTGTTGATCTATGTGTATTACTTTTTACATCATTACACAAGTAAAACAGAAGTAGTTAAGAATGCAAGTTTGAATTTTAATTATATGAAAGATTATAAAGTAGTTGTAATATAATCATTTATTTTTTACTAATTCAATAATTCATTTAACAAATTTATTAAAAGCTTTTTATATTATTAAAAGCAGGCAGGGGATTTCTTTCTAGTATAATGGTGAAAAGAAAAAAAAAAACAAAACTTTCCCAAATAGTAGCTTTGAAGATTGAAAAAGCTGTTAAAAACAACCCTTTTAGCTGGGCTTGGTGGCTCAGCCTGTAATCCCAGCACTTTGGGAGGCTGAGGTGAGTGAATTGCCTGAGCCCGCGGGTTCAAGACCCGCCTGGGCAACTTGGCGAGACCTCATCTCTACAATAAATCAAAAATCAGCCGAGAGTGGTAGTGCGCCCCAGTAGCTCCAGCTACTTGGACGGCTGAGGCGGAAGGATCGCGGAGCCCAGCAGGTCGAGGCTGCGGTGGCCGGGAGCGGCCACTGCACTCCAGTCTGGGTGACAGAGTAAGACTCCAACTCAAAAAAACAAACAAACAAAAACAAAAAAAAACAACTTTTAGTACGCTGTAAATTTAACAAAGGCTTACAGCAAACTGATAAATGTTTTATCACGAGGAACACTAAACTTCAGGTAAGAGCAACAGGAGTCTATGGCATCATTCACTATGGTTGCTCCCATCACTTCAGCTGAACTGCTCAGGGCAGGAAAAACCATCTAAATGAACATCTTCCTTATCTCTGCTGGAGGAGCTGCACTTGATTAAAACCTTTGTCAGCAAATGTGGTAATCTCAGTAACAAGCAAATAGAGACCTCCACCTGCTCTGCAACCCTAAGTCGTAACCTTCTTAGGACAAGCAGTGACCCACTGGACTAGCAATGTGTTAATAGGGAGTCACAGAAAATGAGACAAGAATAGAGGGCCTGATAACTTCTCCAAATATCTGTCAGATGAGAAACTATATACATGTGTGGAAAAAACTAGACCAGATTTAAACCACCCACAAGTCCATGGCCTTTGGAGCAGGTGTGTGCACATAGATTAGGTGAGAGAACTAAAATCTTCCCACATTTGATGAGCATATACTCCAGAGACCCAAAGTGCTCAAATAATGCCATGTAGAATAAACACAAAGAGATCCAAACTAGATATATTAAAGTCAAAATGTCCAATGTCAAGTATAATTACAAAAATTTGAAAGCAGCAAAAAGAAAAAGAAAAGGTGACGCCTCATATGCACGAAAAACAATGAAGTTAACAGCAAATTTCTCATCAATAACAGTGGAGGCAAGAAAACGGTGGCATAGCATATCCCTAGTGCTGAAAGAGTATCACTTTAGTACCAAAATTAGAGAAAGGCTGAATAATCTTCCATTGAATGCATATACCACATTTTGTTTATCCATTCATTTATTAATGAACATTTAAAGAAGGAAGTCCTACCATATGTGATAGCATGGATAGATCTGGAGGACATGTGCTAGATAAGAGAATTACAGAAGGACAAATATTGCATGATTTGACTTTTATGAAATATCTAATCTAGTCAAACTCAGAAAGAGTAAGCCAGTCTCGGTGGCTCAGCCTGTAATCCCACGCTTTGGAAGGCTGAGGTGAGTGGATTGCTTGAACCCGCGGGTTCGAGACCCACCTGGGCAACTTGGCGAGACCCCATCTCTACAATAAATTAAAAATTAGCCGGGCTCGGTGGCTCAGCCTGTAATCCCGCGCCTTTGGGAGGCTGAGGTGAGTGGATTGCCTGAGCCCGCGGGTTCGAGACCCGCCTGGGCAGCGAGACCTCATCTCTACAATAAATCAAAAAATCAGCCGGGCGTGGTAGCGCATGCCTGTAATTCCGGCTACTCGGAAGGCTGAGGCAGAAGGATCGCCGGAGCCCAGCAGGCGAGGTTGCGGTGGCCGGGAGCGGCCACTGCACTCCAGTCTGGGCGACAGAGTGAGACTCCAACTCCAAAAATAAATAAATAAATAAATAAAAATTAAAAAAATAATAATAAAAAAAAATAAAAATTAGCCGGGCATGGTAGCGCACGCCTGTAGTTCCAGCTACTTGGAAGGCTGAGGTGGAAGGATCTCCGGAGCTCAGCAGGTCGAAGCTGCGGTGGTCGGGAGCGGCCACTGCACTCCAGTCTGGGCGACAGAGTGAGACTCCAACTCAAAAAAAAAAAAAAAAAAAGAAAAAAAAAAGAAACAGAGAGTAGAATGGTGATTTCCAAAGACTGAAGGAAGGGAGAAATGGAGAGTTGCTGTTCAGCAGGTATAAACTTTTAATTGTGCAAGGATGTATTGTACATTTAAAATTTTAAGTGGGTAGGACTCATGTTGTTTCCTATCAAAATAGAAAATCCATATATTCTTATGATTTTTTTTATTTTAAAGATGTGGGGTACAATTCAGGGTGAGGTACACAAGTGGTCATCGTACAGGTATGTATTCTCATGATTTTTAAAAATTATTATTTGTATTATATCTGTTGGGTTTTCCTTGACCAGTTTGTAGAACCCTGGAGGTACAGGGAAGGTGGTAATCAGCTCAATAACTTTTGTTGTTGCTACAGTGATGCAGAATTTTTTAAATTTAAGGTACTCTTACCTCACCCTCTATGAACCTTAACTTGCCTTTTTTCAATTCAGTCACGCTAAGCAATCCTTTGCTATCCTGTTTAGCCTCAGAATTGACTAAATCCATTTCCACTAGGGATGGAGATGCTCTTATCCTGGGGGTGCCCTTCAATCTTGGTTGCTGATATCTTCTGGGTGCTGCTTTCTCTAGGTCTTCTTTGAGTTCTTTAATGTCCTCCATGGTGCCCACCACACTATCACAGCTATTTTACGAAATTCTAGAAGGTTTGGATATTCCCTGCTTCCTGGTCATTTCTGTCTTACTGGGAATCTGCCAGATATCCCTATCCCCTTCTAATTCATGGTATACATTCTGGGATTATTTTTAAATTTCTAATGCAGTTGCATGTTGTTTTTAGGTGAAGAACAAGAGAAAATATACTAGGCCACTACTTTGCTTCTAATGGAAACTGAAACACAAAGAATATTATTTAAGATGACAATTATAATCCAAAAAGTGTCAAAAAATTAACTGTCAGAATTTTGAAGGAGAATAAATGTGTGAGAAGTAAGGTGATAAAATTTGATTCACTTATTTTTATTTAGGGAGGAAACAATCGATAACTGAAACTAAAATTTATTTAGCAATGTGTAGCTTAGCACCAGAAAAAATGAAAACCCAGTTGGTAACAATAAGTTGTCTGTGAAACATATGGTAGTTGGGAATGGAGGAATATGGGCTTTATGTTTTCTTCAAAAGCTAAATATAAATGCAAATATTCAATTATATTTTATGTGCTCTCAACAAAAAAAATCTAAAAATAGATATAAGAAACATTTCATCCTCAATAGCATAATAAAAGCATAATATACCTAGAAATACATTGAACAAAAGAATGGCATAATTTAGACCAATGAGAACTACAAAACTTACTGAGAAATGTTAAATATCTAAATAATCCATGTTAATAGATTGAAAATATCAATGAAGTTAAAGTGGGCACCATCCCCAAAATAATCTATAGATAAAATACAATATGTGTACAAAATACAATAGGTGAATGCATAAGCAAAATGTTGTGTACTATACAATGAACTACTCTTCAGCAATGAAAAGATGAAATATTAAGTGATACATGCTATAATATGCATAAACCTCATCAGCATGCTAGATGTAATATGTTTTAGATTGCATGATTCCAATTATATAAAATGTCCAGAAAAGGCAGATTTTTTTTCATTAAAACTAGAAAGCAGAAGTGGTTGCATAAGACTGGGTTAAGATTAGAAATTACATTCAAATAAGTTCCATATAATTTTTTAGAGCAATTAAATTATTGAAAAATTGGATTGTGGTGATGATAGCCAAAATTTACTAAAATTATTAAATTGTACACTTTACATTGGCTGAATTTTATGAGGCAAATCTACGAAGTAAGTTATTTATCAATAAATATAAATAATTTTTAAGTGTTATTTGACTATTTTATGCCAGGTGTTATCATTGAGAGAAAGTGAGCACTAGAATGGTTGAATATAAAGCTAGAGGTAGGCAATAAATTTATAGTGTCAAGTGTTATGGACTGAATAATTTTGTGCCTCCAAAATTTACATATTAAAGCCCTAATCTCCAATTTAATGGTATTTGGAAGTGAGATTTTGGAGAGATAATTCGGTCATGAGAATGGAGCCCCCATGACTGGGATTAGTGCCCTTTTAAGAAGACGCAGGAGAGAGATCATCTCTTTCAAGGTTAAATGAGAATATGTCAAAAAGGTGACCCTCTGCATACAAGGAAGAGGGCCCCTAACAGACATCAAATCTGCTGAATCCTTGATCTTGGATTTCCCAGCCTCCAAAACTATGAGAAATAAATATTAAGCCACCCATGGTATGAAAAGTATGGTATAAAATTACTTCAGATTTGCTTTATGACCCAACATAAGATTTGATTTTGTAAACATTCTAAGTGCAATTTGAAAATGTGAAAATACATCCAATACTTAGGAGTAGGATTTTATAACTGTCAAGAAGCTTAAGCCGGGCTCGCTGGCTCAGCCTGTAATCCCGCACCTTTGGGAAGTCGAGGTGGGTGGATTGCCTGAGCCAGTGGGTTCAAGACCTGCCTGGGCAACTTGGCGAGACCTCATCTCTACAATAAATCAAAAATTAGCCAGGCGTGGTAGCGCGTGCCTGTAGTTCCAGCTACTTAGAATGCTGAGGCGGAAGGATCGCCGGAGCCCAGCAGGTCGAGGCTGCGGTGACCGGGAGCAGCCACTGCACTCCAGTCTGGATGACAGAGTGAGACTCCAACCCCCTCCCCCAAAAAAGAAGCTTAATTTAATTAATCGTAATGTTCTCTGCCTAAAAAATATTTTAATGAAAAAAATAAAATAAAATAAAAGTCAATGACTCTCCAATTATTGTGAATCTCTAGCTATTTCATCTGCCTAGCGTGCCTTCTACCTACATTTACTGAATTTCTTCTATTCTTTTCAGGCCTAACTCAACTGCTGTCTTCTCTGGAAGGCTTTTTTGTTTCCCTAGTTGGAAGAACTGTTTTTATTTCCTAAAATCTGTAATACTTTATTTATATCTTTATCTAATATTGCAGACATTTGTGTGTATAGTATTCTTCTATAAGATTATAACTTCCTGGAAGTCTGGAGTGGGAGGGATTTATGTCTAATTTCCCCAAATCCTTGCCTTTTTGTGTCTGAGTGAATGAATGTAATCACAAAGACTCAGGTCTAAGATGGAAATTAATGATTCTACTTATAAATTTTAGTCCAGTTTTATAGTCTACCCTTTTTCTTCTCTCTACTTATTTTGAATAATTATTAACTTTATCATTTAAAAATCGGTCTTATTCTTTGAATTCCTCTTTTGCCTTAATAAAATTATAGTCATATAACGCAAATCCTAATGTTGCTAGAGTCTTTCAAAACCACTCTATTTGTGTTAAATTGTCAGAAAAATAAGCTAGAGAATATTGAAAAGGTCACACAGCTGTGGTATACAAAAGTTATGTGTAAAGGCTCTCAAGGCTAAAGTATTTTGTTAGTAAATTTAAAGACCTAATGAGCAAAGAAAATGGTACAAATAAATGTGTTGTCATGATGAAGTTTGTAAACGCAGTGGAGACCAATAGAGCAGTAGGACTGAACCTTTTTACATAATTCTAGGAGTTTACACCAGAGTTTTTGATCTAAGAAAATCCTTTAGATACAAAAACATCTCATCATCCACATTTAGATAATGCCTATACTTGGAAAAAATACAATCTATTAGTAAAAATGCTGATATTAAAATCGGTCCTTTTCAAATTTTTTGAATCATTAGGAAATATTAAATGAAAATTTTTAAGTATGCAAGTAAAATGCACATTAACTCAGTAATTCATTTTATAATTAATTTATTGAAGTAATTTTGAATAGTTGTCTTTAATTTATTCTGTTATTTTTTTATATCCCTTAAAATTGAATAAGGATAGTGAGATTTTGAATTCCATGCACAACCTTGGCTGGAAATGTCATAAAGGGTGTTTAGTATCCCTATTATGCTATGGAACATTTATAGTACTGCACACAACATGTTTCATCATTAATTCTGTGGCATAAAAGTACAAGCTAGTGTACTTTTTATCTGTAAAAAGCATATAAAAGCAGACAAAGCTGCAGCTAATCCATATTTAACCTCACCCCACCAAAGCTCAACTTCATTTCAGTTGAACAAGGGAAAATTTCAGTCAAGGTTGAGCTGTTAAAATTTCAGCATCCCAAGTCTGATCATCCAAATGAGAATATCTACACAGTATAGTTGACCAAACAAAACATAATAAGGAGAAATGAAGAGTTTAGAAACGAATAGAAGGATCTGTGGCTAATTTGTTACTCTGGGAAATACTTAAATAAAATAAATGCATACCAATAGGCACTGCAGCTGTGAAAGGACTTTGATCAACAAGTGAAAATGGGAAAAATGTCATATAATTTAAACCACTGAACCAATTGTTGAAAGGGTGAAAATATAGATTGCATGTGTTTGAGATCATGTATATAAGATCACACCTTAATATGTGCAAATCAAAACTGACCTGCTTTCCTAGCTAGCTTGCAATTTTGATTTCATCAAAGTATAAAAGTTAACTTTAGGTACTACATGTAACTAACCAATTGTGCTCAATATTTCGTTCATTTATTCAGCCAGAAAATGCCGAAATTTATTTAGCACCTACAGTGTATCTGATAGTGACCTTGTTATTGTAACTAGATATAAGGAAATTTAAAATGCAGTCACTGTCTTTCAACAATGCAAAAGACACATTTTTACAGAGAATTATAAAACTCTACTGTGTATATGTCTCATATTTTTAAAAAATTGGCTCTGGATCGACATGGTTATCTCTGTGTAAAGTTCTTGTGTTAATTTGTACACAGATATTGTGCTTTGGGTACTTAAGTATAAAATATAAATAAATAATTATATAAAAGTAATTATTTTATTTCAAAATACTGGCTTTCTAACTATTGTGGACATTCTTTTATACTAGCTTTCTAACTAACGTGGATCTTCTCCTGTCAATATTTACCCAATACCAAATGCAACATCATATAAACAATACCATATCAAAATTCTATTTTATAATCAAGTGCTATAAAAATTTTAATAATGATTGAATTCTCTTTTATGCTTTTTCTGAGAGGAAACTCTATGTTCAATCAGAGATTTAACCATCAAAACAATACCATTACAATGAATTTTCTCGTCAGTGTTCTCTCCATATCAGTGATTTTCAACTTTTTACAAGATTTTTTTCTTGTATCTGTTAAAACTTACCTCAGTTATTTTATGAAACAATATAGGCTATTATTTAGGAAATAACTGAAATACCATATAAGTGTTGTAATTGAAGAGTAAAGAAGGTGCTGTGAGGGCTTGTTTTTACTACTGACTCCCTCCTTTCTCTAAGAGCAGAAAGTTCTGGAAAGGCTGCAATGTATTTAGTTGTTGGGTGATTGGGAAAAGGCTTTGGGAAATGCACAAGGGTTCTCAGAAACAAATGCTGCAAATGCTAAGAAAATCATGTCTCAGCAATGACTGGCCTTCATACACAATGCAAAAGATGACTTGGTAAAAACGCATATGAGAGAACATTCCCAGTGGAACAGTGGAGCCACCTTACCCTACAGTTTCAGGACCAGATCTAAAATAATGAAATAATACATTATGAAAAATACAAAATATATCATATTTGTTGTAATAAGTCGAGATTAATTTATTGAAAGCTTATGATGTTATAACCTCATTAGTAATAACAAAGTTTTAACAATTTATTATCTCACCTCATCCAAAAGAAATTTCCATTTGTATTTGTGTCCTGGATTGTGCCATTATGGAAACACCTTCATCTAAGGCAACCTAAGTTTGTAATAGTTATTAGCTAATTAAAACTTTTAATGACACAATACATCTATAGTTGTATTGACACCTATAGTTGTATTAACAAATGAATTGTTAATACAAAAGTGGTTTTTAGTAAATATTTCATTATTTATTCATTTGCCAGATAAACATTTTTAGATAAATTAATCACTGAGATAAATGTGACTTTTGTATTATCAACTTGGAAATTTAATAGAAAAAATTATAAGTGGTACTATTTTCCTTGTAGAACTCCAAATACCTATGTGTCTTTTATTGCTGGACATTTTGTACCAGTCAGCTGAATTTGTTATTTGACCACTACATTAATAAATATATAATTTCTTCTCGTTTTGCTCAGAAATTGCATTTTCTTCTTTTTTTTTATTGTTATACTGCTGCTTTAAGGTATTTTATACTCTTTTTAAAAGAATAAATTGCAAAAGATCAAGTTTAAATGGTGAGGAACTAGTTTCAGATAAGAAATCATCTAATCATCACATGATTATATATATCTGAAGTAATAATGACCTAAATTTAAAGTAGTTCAGTCAAAACAGAATAAATTGGTCTTAAATATAAAGAAGAAGAAAAAACCTATAGTCTTGAACTAGACTTATCTTCCACTATGTCATTTCTGAATGGAGTGGTCACTGGGTTTTCCTCATCTAAAGGCCAAGCATGCTTCAGTTCTCAGGTGACCACTGCAGTCATTTCCAGGAGGCTCATGTTTAGATATGTTTGAGTCATGCTATTGTGATCACTTCATATTGGCAATATACTCAATTGAGTATATTGGCAATAAACTCAACTGCTAAACTTAAATAACCACATCACTTGGTTTACCCCAAAACACTTATTAACAGCTACGCACAATCTGTGAAACACTGACCTAAAAGCCTATAAGTGTTTAATCTGATTGATACTAGGGATTTGTTCTGACTCTTCTTTTGTCCCAATTCTACTCGCTGACATTTCAGTAAATGAAAATTGTTCCATGGTGATTCTGAATTCACTACAACTCCTTCCTTTACTCCCATCTTTACTATTCTCTTCCCATCACATACTGATTTAATAGTTTATAGTTAGTGCTTAAATAGCAAACTGCCTTCTTCACTTCCCTTCTACTTTAAGTGTTCTATACAGGTGGGAGGACCCCCAAAACCCAGAATTTATTTATTTTTAATTCTGTATTTATTTTTACAGATTGAAACTTCAGTCATCTTCAAAGTACTCTCTGTTTAATACAATACACCTGTAAGACAATTTTCCATTGCTCAAAACAGTTTTTGAGGTAATCAATTTTGATGCCTTTTGGTGCTTGTGCCGTTTTTTGTTTCACCTCTTCCACATTGGCAAAACATTTCCATCTGAGGACTTTTTCATCCATGGAAACAAACAACCAGTTGCTTGGGGTGAGACCTGGTGAATAGGGATGGGGACGGGGGCAGAGGGGGGGAGAAGCACAGGGGTCTTGCCATATTTGGTCAGAAGCTACTGAAGACTCAGCATTGTATGGGCAGTTGCATTGTCATGGTGAAGAACCAGTCACCTGATTGCCACAGCTCAGGACATTTCTTCCACAAATTGTGATGCAACCTTCTCAAAACTTCCAAATAAAAACTTTGGTTGGTCGTTTGATCCAGAGGAACAAATTCTAAGTATAATACAAGGGGCTTGCCCCTCAAAAGATAATCCTGGCTTTTTAGGGTCCCCTTCATATATATATATTCAGCAGACTAAAAAAGATTTTTAAAAAAAGAGGAGGAGGTAGGGGCAAGACAGAGAAGTAGAAAGGAGAGGAAAAAAGTGGGAAGTGGGGGATGGAAGAAAAAAGAAGAAAATGTGGAGGAGGAACAATTTGGAAATCTTTAAGTACCAGGCACTGAGGAAAATAAAAAATAAATTCCTAACTTTAAGAGGCATACAATGTAAATAATGAGACATAAAAATAAGTGCTATCTATAATAGATGAGAACAAGGAGCACACAAACACACACACAAAAATACAAAGGAAGGACCTAAAAGATTTTTGGGTTCTCGTGATAAAAGAGAAAAGGAAAATGTTAGATGAGGCTGTAGAATGATCACAGATTGTAAGCCAATGAACAGATGCCAGGACTTAACAGTTAGACCCTTAGAAAGTCACTAAATTCCTGGACAAGAAGAATTAACAAAATACAAGCAATTTGAGTCCAGAAACATATTAAAATTATTATATATAAAGATAAAGCAGTTTCTTAAAAAGCGGAGTTACCACATAATAAAACAATTTCACTTCTACATATATGCCCAAGATAAACAAAAGCATATGTCCACATGAAGCATGTATGTGGATGGTCATAGCAGGATTCATTATAATAGTCAAAACTAGAAACATTCCGGATGTCCATCAAATGATAAAAGGATGAGCAAGATGTTGTAATCCATACAATAAAATTTTATTTGAGCAGTCATGCCTAAAGAATAATGAAGTTTTGACGTGCAACAAAATGAATAAACCTTGAAAACTTTATGTTAAGTGGAAAAAGCCAGTCACCAAAGGCAAAACAAAACAAAACAAACAAACAAACAAACAAACAAAAAACCCACAGGATTTCTTTTATATGAATATCCAGAATAGGGAAATCTACAGTGACAAAAAGTAGATGAATAGTTGCCTAGAGTTGGCGCTGGGGATTGTTTGTAGGGAAATGGAGATGAATGCACACTGTTAAGTATGGAGTTTCTTTTAGAGATTATGAAAAAGTTCTGGAATTCGAGAGTAGTGAAGGTTGAACAACTCTGCGATACACTAAAAGTCATTGAATGGAACACTCTAGATGGATGGATTCTATGGTAAGTAAATCACATTTCAATAAAGCTGCTAAATATAACAATTCTAGATTAAAACGGGCTGTGATATGTATGACAAGAGAAAATGTGAAGATTTTTACCTAAGACATTAACTTCTGTCCTAATTCACTGAAAACTACCTGCCCATTTTTCTTTTCTCCAAATTCTACACATCCACACCAAGTTATCGTGTGATTGGTTATGAGTAATTCTCTAGAGTAAACACCCTACACAGTTCCCTGAGGATTTGTTGTACTGGCTACTTTGAAACTCTTCCAATTTTTGGCATTTGAGTCCTTGTGAACTTTAATTTTAAAATGTCTTTAACAATGACTCACCTTTTCCAAAGTTTAATGTATTTGAAGCTTAATGAAATTACAGACCCATGGTGCAGCTATTTAACATTTGAAAAACTGTCTAGCAAGTAGTCTTCCTAGTTTTCAATTGTCTACTAACTGGCTTTTCAGAATGCAGTAGTAGCTCATTTGGTCTACTCAGGTTTTGTTTTGCTAAGGAAAATTCACATTTTATTTTCAAGACACACCTAATAAATTATGAATTGAACAAGTGTCTATGAACTATGTTGTTTTTTGACCTTATTTTCATGATATCTTTGGGATTGTGTTTCCATAGGAAATCTTTTACAATCAGTCACTATGAAAGTCTAATTCCTACTGAAATCAGTATTCTATAAAATGTTTCCCCATGAGAAAACATATTCTGTGATGGGGGCTAGATTTCTGCTGGACTTCTCAGTGGGCCAACGTACTAAGAATCTCAAAAATGAGGATAAAGTGTGTGGCACAGTTTTAAACCACATCAAACTTAGAGTTGGAAAGACCATGTTCAAATTCTATCTCTATAACTCACTAATTGTGACACTTTGCCATTAAAACTAGTTACTGTGTTAAATGGGGGAAATTATGATATCTAAGGCATAGGGTGTATAGTGAGAATGAAATAAAATAATTCATTCATCTCTCGGGTTTCCACAATAAAATAAAATAGACTGGGCAGCTTAAGCCACAGAAATTTATTTCCTCACAGTTCTGGAGACTGGAAGTTTAAGAACAAAGTACTGGCAGGGTTGGTGTCTGACAAGGGCTCTCACCCTTGGCTTGCAGAATCCTGCCTTCTTGCCCTGTGCTCCTAAGACCTCTTTGTGAGTGTGCAGAAAGTAAGAAAGTGAACTGTCCAGTGACTCTTCTTACAAGGGCACTAAACCTATCAGATCAGAGTCCGACACTTATGACCTCATTTAATTTTAATTACTAATTCCTTAGAGGCACCACATTCAAATACAGCCACACTGAGAGTTAGGTTTTCATCATATGAATTTTTTAGGGGCATATTCAGTTCATAATAAATAATTTTTAGAGAATACTTATTACAGTCTTTGGCACATAAGTCCCAAATTAAGAGTAGCTTTTATAAGAATCACCATTGTTGTCGTCACAGTTTTTATTCTTACTCTCAATAGTACTATTCATCCAGGAAAAAAAAAATACATCTAGAATTGACAATTTCTGGGCACTCTAAAGATGATTGATAAGTGTAGGTCAAGAAACTCTTTGAAGATTGGCCATTTATATTTTTAGGAAGAGGCCTGCTTTTATTTCCTAAAGTGTAAACAGAGGAATTCCAAACATGATATGGATAGTTTCACATTTATCTTTAATATTTTCACAATTTTTATCATAATTTTTTATTGTAAACTCTTACCCCTTTTATATATGCACATATAGATAAGGGGGGACACCCCCCAAAACCTTGAAATTTATTTGTAAAAATTGTGCATTGATTCTAACATGTTTAAACTTCAGTTATCTCCCTCTGAGGCAATATACCTATCAAGATGCTTTTATCGCTGTTCAAAACAGTTTTTGAACTTGTCAATTTTGATGCCTTTTGGTGTTTCTGTCATTTTTTGTTGCACTTCTTTCACATCGCAAAACGTTTCCCTTTGAGAACGTTTTTCATCCAGAAAAACAAAAAAAAATCTCTCAGAGTGAGATCCCATGAATAGGGAGTGTGGGGCATGGGGGTCAGTTATGTCATTTTGGGCCCAAAACTGCTGAACACGCAACTCAGCATGGGCAGGTGTGCTTGTAAACAGCCTCATGAAATGGGCAAATGTGTTGGAAAAAATCTCAAACAAAACAAAACAAAAAGAACTTAAGCCAAAGGCAGCCTCTCACAATGATACTCGCTAGTCCGCTGATGCTGATGAGCTCCCAGAACACTTACCTAGGGGAGAAACCTGTACTACAAGGGGCCCACCCTCAAAAGATAATTTCAATTTGGGGGGAATCTTACAAAGGAAATTAATGGCAAGAGTGACAAGTTTGGTGGTTCTTCCTGTTATGAAGGATGAATCTAAGTGCCCTATAGGGTCCTTATCATCATGTAAATAAGTGAATAAATAAATACACTTTCCTGTATGCTTCTCTCTTCCTGTTAACAGAGTCAAATACAAATTGCCTTGTTAGGTAGTGCAGATTAGATAAGATAAAGGATTTGGAGTCAGGCAGACCTGGATTTCAGTTCTAGTTCCACCACTATTTGCATAAGAGAACCACCCTGAGCCTCAAATTCTTTATCTGTGATAAAGGGGATAACATTGCCCCTCATTCACAGGGTTATTAGGAGGACTAAACACGGTAAATTATGTGTTAAGTATCTGGCAAATAGCATTCAATGATTGTAGCTATTATTTTCCCAGATGTAGCTTTGGTAAATTCCTGCATTGGGTTCTTATAGCCACACTTCCAGATTTATAATAATACAATTACATCTGTTTCATGTAGGAGGAAACTGACAATTTGGTTCTAGATAGACGAGGACATACATCAAACTCATTCAGCAGCAACAATGAATTTTTTTTAGCAAAAGGTGCAAAACACGCCCTTATTTTTGTTCATCTGATGTCAGATGACTATTCTTTATGAATCAGACTCAAATGTTTCCTAAAATGCAGGCAAAACAGCACAACCTATGCCTAGTATTTGAGAGTAGCATATATTACTTACATAGCATCTGATCAGAGCTACTACAGAAGTCTCCATGCTCCCGGAAACCAGACAGGACTATAATTACTCTCTTATGTGAAAACAAACCTTCCACTTCTTCTCATAGTGAAAAGTCAAGTGGTAACGACTGATAGCTTTCATGAAATGGCCATTTTTTTTCTTTTTCCTGGCAAAGTTCCTTCTTACCTTCCAGATAGTACATTGCCTGTGAGAATACATGTGGTATTCACATGGCTTTTTCTAACCTAAGCTGAGGAATTTCACATCCATCTGCCAAAAATAAACCTGTTAGAAATGAATCTACCACATGTGGATCTCTCCATCAATTAGATATGTCAACAGGATTGCACCTATCAGATCAGGTGTACCAACACATTTTAAAAATCTTTGCCTGAGCCGGCCCGGTGGCTCAGCCTGTAATCCCGCGCCTTTGGGAGGCTGAGGTGAGTGGATTGCCTGAGCCCGCGGGTTCGAGACTCTCCTGGGCAGCAAGACCTCATCTCTACAATAAATCAAAAAATCAGCCAGGCGTGGTAGTGCGCGCCTGTAATTCCGGCTACTCGGAAGGCTGAGGCGGAAGGATCGCCGGAGTCCAGCAGGTCGAGGCTGCGGTGACTGGGAGCGGCCACTGCACTCCAGTCTGAGCGACCGAGTGAGACTCCAACTCAAAAAAAAAAAAAAAAAAATCTTTGTCTGTTACAACTGTATTTCAGCTGTTCCTAATTATGACCACTACACTCAGTCCTGCCCAGTTGTAGAGTGGATAACCATCTCAGGTACCCTACTAACAGGTAGGTTATGGTAATTTTCTTTTCTAGACTGCTTATCATAAATGGGCAATTACAGTTTTCAATACGTTATTTCAGGTAAAACCAGCTTAGGCTTTATACTTTCGTATCCAACCCCATAGCAATCTTTCAGATAATACCATTCTCAACCCTTCAATCTGTATCAAGGTTTCCCAGGTCTGCTAATAGCCCCTGGCCTCAACATCCACATCCACCTATCTACCAACAAGGAAAGAAGTGGTAAGTTAGACTCTAACCAGGGTTTGTCTGTCTTTTCTCATTGGAAAATATTGTCATATTTAAGGTATATATTTTAGGATAAGACATACTTCTGCTTAGGTGTTCTACTGGTTTACATCACTGATACCCTTTACTCCCACAAAAATCTTCATCGAATAGTTTTATAATAAATGAAATATAATTTCTTCAAGTAATTAGTAAACTTTGTGAATATTGGATGCAGAATTTGTCCTTCCATTATTCACTTTTTTTCTTCTTGATCTGCTGGAACTATTCCGAATGCTGCTCAAAATCTGAAAAAAGAATAGCTCTTTCTGTAAGAACTTACAACTATGAGAGTTATTAATATTCAGAGATGGTGTTTTTTCTTTTTGGTTTCTGAGATATTTTAGAATGTTAATTCTTCATAAGGGGACTATTATGTTTTTCATATTGTGAACTGCTAAGATTCTCAGCATCTTAAAAAGACACTGCAATCTGGGAATAAATAGACATTTAAAGAGAAGAATGCTTATTACACTGCCATGTGGCCACTGGGTACTCATTAAATATTAGTTGATGTTCAAAAAATTGAGTGGAATGTAATTAATTTCTGCTTAAGGAGACCGCAAAGTCGAATTTTGGTCATGCCTGAAACTAAAAGAGAAGATTTTAAAATGAAGAATAAGGTCCTTCCTCATAAAATTTAAATCAGTACTCTGGCTGTCATAAAATGCCATAGTGTATCATTGTTATTGTGACACAGTACCAATCAAAATATTATATATAGAAACTAGATGTTTTGACAGATGTAGGGCTTGTTCAAAACTGGAAAACTTTTTCTCCTAGTGTTCTTGTTACTTTAATTTTTAATTTATTTGAAGTAGGAGTAAGATTGTTAGAACAACCGATCTATAAACAATCTGTGAAATTATATGTTTAATTTTTATTCTTACTGAACTTTAGCTACAGACAGACAGTTAAAGTGACTTGAATCTTTCAGATTGGTATTGAAACTGATTAACCCTTGAGCCAATGCTCATGCCCACATTTTTCCTCAGAAACATAGTAACTACCAAAATATGCACTGATTATATATAAAGTACAATTATATCTACTTGTATGACATTGATATTTATATAGCTATCACAGTAGAATATTATGTAGCCTCATGGAGTACAGAGAACTTTTTGACATTTGTTAGCTCATGTTTGTTTTCATGAGGAAAAAAAGTTCTGAAAATGGCTTCAAGTATTATCCCTCTCTGTCTCCTTTATGAAAGACAAACTGAGCTTTGAAAATGTTGCTTGTGTCTTTAGGATGAATAGGTATTTGCTCACTGTTGAGTAGCAGGTTCTGTATGGACTCCTTAAATGAAACTTTTTAGACATATTGTTCAAATCTTCTATATCTTTGCTAATAGTGCATGATCAGAGGAGAGAGTATGTTAGTGACACCCTGGACATTTTTATCTACTATAGGATCCTGCCACTTCCTAGGATTTATTGTCTAGTATCCCATCAACTTTTCCTATTGCTTACAACTGAAACAATTTATCTTGCTTGCAAATGAGAGACTTGTCTGATTCAGACTTCTAAACCCAGACTATACTGTAGACAAGAGACTGGGATTACAATGGAAGAAATGCAAGCTTGATTATCTACTTTCACTGCTAATGGCACTGAAAACCCCATTATCATTAGTGGATGGACAGCTGGTTGCCTGTGACAGTTATGAAATAGAAATTAAATTATTCCCTATGATAACCATGATTAAAAAGCCGAATGAAAGAAAATTTTTGGAAAAGGAGGAATCCTTGTTTTGATAGACTTGACATCCTTGCTATGATAGACTTGTATGTGGGCAAATGTAATTCAAGGAATGCAGTGCATTTTTTCACATAGTCAAAATAAGGGAGTAGACATAACTTTAAACATTTGTTATTTCTAGCAGCTCTAGAAATAAGGTAGCTAATAATTGAACTCAAGGCTTGATTCTATAGGTTGCCAGGTTGCAATGACAATTGAATTCATTGGCTCTCCTGGATCTTTATGTGAAAGTTAGGATGTAGATTATAAAAGTGTGGGCCTACAAAGTAAAATACTGATACATGGGAAATTTCAAAACTCAACCCTCCTCTGAACCTCATCTGTCAGCTAAAGTAGCTGCTTTCTCACCCAATAAATTTTTTTCCTCTCTTTAATGCTTCATTGCACACTCATATAAGGAACTCACTTTTCAAGATAAAGCCAATTTCTTTCACATCCAACTCTTCAGTAACAGGAGTATAACTAGAAAAATATCGCGCCTTGTAATATAGGTAAATAATAATGTAAAGCCTGAGAAGAGAAGCTTAAATATACACACCCAAAACAACACAAACTTTGAAAATTATATCAACATAATAAACAGAAATCTGTGGAAGATGTCAGGAAATGGGTCCTGAGGGTGATTTTCTGACGAAGGAAAATAAAATTTCAGATCAGGCTGAATGTGTCAATAATCTGCATGGCAATACATAGTCTAGATTCAATGTGCTATCTTCAGCAGCTCAGATTAGTTCTAATGTTTTCTTTATAAAGTTGATTGAAAGAAAAAAGCAAAACTAGATTAGCTGGATGTTCTTCTCATTGAGATGTCAACATTCCTATGCAAATATATTAAGTATTTTGATATAATTTTTAATAAAAATTCAGGCATTAAATATTTTAAGAGAAATTTTTAAGATAAATATTTTAATTAAGATTAAGGCATGGCTCTGACTAAAGTCTACTGAGAATATGTGCCCTTCAAAAAGTCTTTGAAATGCACCGGGGAGAGAGGAGTATCAGTGTCTCTAAAAAGTGATTCCTACATAGGCTGTCCACTTGAGCGAAGTCATGATAAGAGATGTTGCACATTAAAGCAGTAAAAGTACATATTAATGTGGGCCTGAACTGGTAGTGTTTCTTTAACCACAGAGACAAAAATGAAGCAGGATTAGTTAACAATGCAGAGGGCAGATATTGTACATTAATTAGAAATGATTAGGTCCACGAGAAATCACTTCTTTATTGGATATTACTTAATTATGGATGCTCAGGACTAGATATATAGACATCCCACTGATTTTCTATTCCTGACTCCAAGACCTGAACCAATTCTTAGTTGTATAACCCCTTGAACAAAGCAGAGGTTGAGTACACTTAAGGAAAAACATGACAGCATCCATTTATTCTGTGTATTTGTCCAGCCTTTACCAAAGTTACCTGCAGCCATTTTTAAGCTACTTATATATTTAGATTATTGGATACTGTCCAAAATTAACACTATAATTTGGATAATCTACATCCCCTATTGTTTACCAGTATGTATATGGGCTTATGGGAATCAGGCAGTCAACAGAACCCTGATCTCTATGTAAAAAGGGAACACGATCCTGTTGGTGGGAGTGTAAACTAGTGCAACCTCTGTGGAAATCAGTGTGGCGATTCCTAAAAGCTCTAAAAATTGACCTTCCATATGACCCTGCACTCCCCCTACTGGGAATATACCCTGAAGAACTCAAATCATTTATAAAAAAGATACCTGCACACATATGTTTATCGTAGCATTGTTCACAAAGCAAGATCATGGAACCAACCATGCTGTCCTTCAAAAGAGGACTGTATTAAAAAATGTGGTACATATACACAATGGAATATTACACAGTCATAAAAAAGAACAAAATCATGAATTTCGCAGCAACCTGGATGGAATTGGAGTTTATAATACTGAGTGATCTCTCACAGAAACAAAGATCTGAGTATCACTTATTCTCACTCATAAGTGGACCTTGAACAACTATCGTGATACTATAAGAAAAGGATTGACAGTGGCGGGAAACTATGGGGGGGCAGGGAAGGAAAGGGAGGTGGGATTAACAGTAGTCGATATCTGTCTGGGGACGGGGGGGTGTCATACCTCATCAACAAGGGTACCTGCACAATGCATATTTGTATACCTAACCCTTAACTGTACCCCACAATTTTAAAATAAAAAATATATTTAAAAAAACCTCTCCATACCTCCAGTGGCACAGTTAAAATATACAGTATTTGTCACATGTTTGGGTATATAGCAATCATTAGCATCTGAAAACATCTCCTCACTTGTTTTCTGATATTTGGAATAATGGCTTTTATGATAGTAAGGAGCATGCAAAAATCTTTCATACTCTACTTTCCTAACTGTTTTCTAGTACATCAAAAGCAAAAATATGACTAGGAGGGAATTAAAGAAATTAATGCCACCATTAAAAACCTGAAATGTATATGGGAAAGTAATGTTACCTATTATATCAATTTTACCATCATCTTGGCAGATACAGTAAACATATGGCATGTAGTTATTGATCTGGGGAATGATTTTTTTCCTATCCCAACTAAAAAACTCATCAGAAGCTGTTTTATTGAACCTAGCAGGAACTGCAAGATTTTACCATTTGTCTCTAGAATATGTCTCTGTGCCGTATTGTAGACAGTAAGAACATTAACTGTCTTGCCATCCAGGAAGCATGATGCTAGTCCTCTATATTGGTGGAGTTATACGATCACAGAGCATGCCTTGGTAAGACATAGGTATACCTTCAACAGCGGTGAGATATTTAAGGAACAAATGAAATAATGGGTAAAATATATGATAGATTACAGAACAAAGTAAGAATCGTTGAGCCCAAATAGATAAGCATAGTAGAAAGAAAACACTTCTTATTTAAAATAGATTCCAAATTAGTAAAGGCAGAAGAGATTATGAAATAAGAAATCAACAGCTGGCATTCACCTTATTATTGTTTTATAAAAGAATCATTATAACAAAAATAGTAGATAGGCCTGACTCGGTGGCTCAACTTGCAATCCCAGCATTTTGGGAGGCCAAGGTAAGTGGATTGCCTGAGCCTGCAGGTTCAAGACTAACCCAGGCAACTTAGTGAGACCTCGTCTCTACAATAAATCGAAAATTAGTCGGGTGTGGTTGTTCCAGCTGAGGTGGAAGGATCCATGGAGCCCAGCAGGTAGATGCTGGAGTGGCCGTGAGCATGCCACTGCACTCAGGCCCCGGTGTGGGAGTAAGACTCCAACTCACAAAAAAGAAAAAAAAGAAAGGAGAGATAAAGGAACAGAAAGCATAGGAGACAAATAGGAAGTATTTAATAAAATTATAGATTTAGATAGAACTAATCAATCTTATAGTGAATGTATATGGAAAAAAAATTATCCAGTTAAAATATAAAGATTATTAAACTGAGTCTAAAAAGCAAACAATAATATGATCCTTACTGGAGAACAGATAAGACATAAGGATACAAAAAAACTGAAAATAAAAGGGTTTAAAAATACAGCATGAGCCAGGTGTGATGGGTCATGCTTGTAATCCTCGCACTTTGGGAGACAGAGGAGAGAAGATTGTCTGAGCCCCTGGGTTCCAGACCAGGCTGGGCAACTTGGTGAGAGACTTCATCTCTACAATAAATCAAACTATTAGCCAGGCAGGGAGTGCACGCCTGTAGCTCCAGCTACTTGGAAGGTTGAGGTGGAAGGATCGCTGGAGCCCAGGAGGTTGACGACGGAGTGAGATTCCAACTGAAAAACATATATATATTAGACAAAAATATAATGTGAAACAAACATTTATAAAATATCCCCATAAAATATTTATAATTACCCTGGAAAACTTAATAGAGAAGCATGACCATAAAACCTCAATCAAGTGATCAAATGAACAATATAATTACGTAGTAGGAAACGTTGACATCAAGTGCCTCCTGCAAGGATTTCTACTAAAAGTGCACACCTAAATACTAACCCTGATGAAAATCAGGCAAACATAAATTAAGTCTAAAATGAAATTTTAGAATTCTTCAAAAGTGTTGAGATTTGGAAAGACAAATTTATTATGTGACCATGGATTGGCTCTAGAAAGAGAAAAAAACATGCTTACATACATAAAAAGAGATATTAAAAGTACAATTGGATAAATTTGCATAATGTCTGTAGTTTCCATAATCATATTGTATCAATATTATTTCCTGATTTTGATAATTATACTTTGACTAATGTAAGAAAATACTTTGCTATTAGGAAATATATTCTGAAGTATTTAGAAGCAAAAGGGTATCAAGCTGCAAATTTCTTTAAAATTTTCTAAAGAAAAATGTAGCCTCATGTGGTATTATAATGTGTATATATATGTATATGTCAATATATGTATATATGTATAGATGTGTGTATAGATAAAAGAATATATGTATATATGCATGTATCTATAAATATATGTGTTTATATATAGAAAGAAACTGCATGTAAAAAGTGTCACATGTTGGAGAATTTAGGAAAAATTTAGGACCATTCATTGTACTACATTTGGAACTTTTTATAATTCTCAAATTATTTCGAAATACAAAATTTAAAAAAAAGGCAGTGGGACTGCAATCTTGTGAAAAGTTGGGATATTCAGTGGTTCATTCTAAAGAGTTCACTCTTAGGAGAAAGAAATTACGTGCATTATCACTAACAAAGAAGTATAACATTTATTTCTGATTGCTTGAAATTAGGAACACCAACTGATACAGCAATCTAGAGAGAACAGTTAAAGACCAGATGAGACCAGAGAGAAACAATGAAGAAAACCAGCCAGTGATATCAAACCAGCACAATTGTGAACTCCCATACATGTTCTATTTTTGCAATTTAGCAAATATCAATAAATATCTAATAATTTTATTCCAGAACAATCACACGATGTTTACTACCCTTTACATAACTCTGAAATACTTCATTCATTTTGTATTTACTAATTATTTCTTATGTTCTGATCTTTGCATTGTCTTAACACACCCATGAACAAGAGACACACTTTCCACTGTAAATATAGAATTTCATTATGAACACAAACAATACACAATTATATAAATATTTGCTGTGATAAGCATGACAATGAGGACAAAGCGAGGATGGTTAGAAGGTTTAGTAGAAGAACCAGTAATAATTTTAAGAGACAGCTTTTTTGTTTGTTTGTTTTTGGGTTGGAGTCTCACTCTGTTGCCCAGACTGGAGTACAGTGGCCGCTCCTGGCCACTGCAGCCTTGACCTGCTGGGCTCCGGCGATCCTTCAGCCTCAGCCTTCCAAGTACTTGGAACTATAGGCGCATGCTACCACTCCCGGCTAATTTTTGATTTATTGTGAAGATGAGGTCTCGCCAAGTTGCCCAGGCGGGTCTCAAACCCGCAGGCTCAGGCAATCTACTCACCTCAGCCTCCCAAAGCATGGGATTACAGGCTGAACCACCGAGCCCGGCTAGGAGACAAGTCTTTAATAAGAAAAAAACTTTAACTTGATATTAGAGAAGTAAAAACTAGTTTATTTCTGAATTCTCTATTCTGACACATGGTTCTACTTGATGATTCTTTTACCAATACCAGACTCTCTTGATTACTCTCACTTTACGGTAGGTCTTGAATTAAGCAGGGCAAACCCTATAAATCCATTTTCTTCAAAGAATGCATTAATTATTTTGGAGTTTGCATTTCTACATACACTTAAGAATCAGATTTTCAATTTCTTCCATAACCACATTCTACTGGGATTTGGACTGGTATGGCATTTAGATCATTTGTGGGAGGGGAAATTTTTAAAATATTGATATTTACAATTATAAAGTGTGGTTCCATTTACTTATGTGCTTTTTAAGTTTCTTTAAGCAATATTTTACTATTTTTAGTGTGAAATTCTTACACGTATTTAGTTAAATATATCCTTACATAGTTCATGTTTCAAAATTATTGCAAATGTTGGTGCTTTTTCCAACTCATTTTCCAATGGTGGAATCCTATTATTTAGAAACATCGTTAATTATATTTGCAGTTCTGCTTAAGAGGTAGAAGGCTTCAGAAACATATCACCTCCACCATAACAACGAGAAGAATTCATATATCCTATAAGATCTCAATCTTTTTGACTATTAAAGACATGTAGTTGAGGCAGTCTGGTAAACTGATTTGCAAAAGGTAAAAAGTCTCTACATAGAAAGATAAGAATATAGATGATTTCAGTTTCTGCAGAATTGTAGAAAAAGTAGTGGGCACCAAAAAAGCAGGCAGGAAAAAAAGACACTGGATGTTAAATGAATTCTTAAAGTCCAAATATGGACACTGCGACAGTTAGAATTCTGGGAATTCCTAGATGCAACGGGCATCTACAACCATTCACCAAATCTTTCCCACAGATTGATGATGAAAAATATTTGAGAAGTACAATCCATGGCGTGGGGGGTGAAGAGAGAGAGAAAGCCCCTTTGTGGTTCAGCCATTTAGTGTCAGTATAAAAGAGGGGCTATTCAACCTCTCTAATCTATAAACCACAAAGCGTACAAGGTACTGGTTGGCTCCTGCTAGAGAATGAGCACAAAACCTGCCTATAACCTGAACCCTTCTCAGGTACAAGAAAAAAGGCATCTATTGATGAAAGTGAATTACGAGGTCCCTACCCCTGCCCCAAACCTTACACTGACATAAAGCAGAAGTTATCCACTGCAGGGGGAAAGGAAATCCACCATTTTGGACTCTCCACTAGAAAAGAGCAGAAAACCAATGCATGTCCAGTACCTTGCCCACAAGGTAGAACTCTCTTGTATCTGTCACTGGAGGAGAAACATGGAGCCTGCCTGTGCTTTAGACACTATATTTGGTAGAGTTCAGAATTTTTTTTATTGGAGCAAGAACATGATTACTGAGGGAGTTCCACTCCTGAGGATCAGATTAGCAGGCCCTGCTAATATTGAGGCAGGAGGAGTAAAGAATTATCTCTACATAAGCCTTGTGAATATAGAGTGTTAACAGCATAAGTATGGCGTTGGAGTAGGGGACAGAAGCACAGAAAGAAATTTCATTGTGGCACAGAAATGTAGGACCTGCTGAAATACAATAAAGAAGCAGAACACTAAAAACAAACAAACAAAACAAAACAAAACAAAATTTTTAGAATTACAGGCCTCCCACTAAATACAAAGCCGGAACAGAACACCACTTTTAAAACATAATTGAAACCTGTGTTGCAACAGAACTAAATGAAACAATAACAAACTTGCATACAAGTTAGATGGACTCAACCCCCCCCCAAGAATAACATCATGACAGAAAAAGAAGCTTTCACATTGCTGGGAATAAATATTATTTACATTAGTCTCTATGGTAGATCTTGTGAAACAAAAAGTCTGATATTTACTTAAAATTATTTAGTAAAAATATCGCCGGACTCGGTGGCTCAGCCTGCAATCCCGCGCCTTTGGGAGGCTGAAGTGAGTGGATTGCCTGAGCCCGCAGGTTCGAGACCCGCCCGGGCAGCAAGACCTCATCTCTACAATAAATCAAAAAATCAGCGGGGCGTGGTAGCGCACACCTGTAGTTCCGGCTCCTTGGAAGGCTGAGGCGTAAGGATCGCCTGAGCCCGGCAGGTCGAGGCTGCGGTGGCCGGGAGCGGCCACTGCACTCCAGTCTGGGCAACAGAGTGAGACTCCACCTCAAAAAAAAAAAAAAAAAAAATTAAGCACATACCTTGCATTACCAAAGGATAAAATAGTAAGCAGGAAAAAACTTAAATGTGGCATAGATATTGGAATTTTATTATGGGACTTTAAAATTATTACATAAAGACATTATGTTGCTACAATAGTAAGGATGGATGACACGAAAAACAGATAAGGAATTTAAACAGATAGATTAAAACTTTTTATTAATTTAATTTATTTATTTTCGAGTAGGAGTCTCACTCTGTTGCCCAAGCTGGAGAGTGCAATGGTATGTTCACAGCCACCACAGCCTCAATCTGCTGGGCTCAGGTGATCCTAACTCCTCAGCCTTCTAAGTAGCTGGAACTATAGGCACACACCACCACGCCTGGCTAATTTTTTGGTTTATTGTAGAGACAAGGTCTCCATCCCCTGGACTCAGGCCATTCTCTCACCTCTGCCTCCCAAAGTGCTGGGATGACAGGCTTGAGCCACCATACCCTGCCTGAAAATTATTTTAAAATCCCCCAAATACTAGAAACAAAAATATGGTGTCAAATAATTTCACCAACAACCTAATCAGCAAAAGAGATTAAACAGATAAAAGGACAAACTAAATAAAACAAAAAACAACAGAAATTTATCTAACGGTAACATAAAAAGTTAAAATAGTGACAATATTGAGTAGAGTGTCAAAGATCAATGGGACACAATCTAACTTGCATGCAAATAGAGTCCCTGATAAAGAAAAAAGAATGGAAAACAGGATATACTGAATTGGTAATAGTAAAAAAAAAAAAGAAAAAAAAATGTAAGTGATTGTCTAACAACAAACAGCCTACATATCCCAGAACATCAGAGAACACCACACAGAATAAAAAAAAGAAAAGAAAACTATATCTAGGTACATTTTAGTCAAAGTGCCAAAAGTAAAAGATTAAGAGAAACTCCTAGAGGCTGTCAGAAAATAAGAAACATTACATAGAGGCAAACAATAATAAAATGTATGACTTATTGCTCATGAAAAAGACTGAAAGTCAAAAAAATCACTGAATGACATATTTAAAGTTCTGAAAGATAATATGCATTTGGTCAAAATATCTTTTAAGTAGGAAGATGAGTTGTCTTCTGACTACCCTTTTGAATGTAGAAAGCTGAAAAGAACATTGCTCTTACACATATCACAAAAACAACACATTACATAATCTAAAAAGTCAACTTTTCTTCAATCCATCAAAGGTTTATCACTGCATGACAACCAACTCACCGAAAATCTATGGTACACAAGTACCACCAAAGAGAGATGACACACGACTACTTTCCTGATGCCAGATTCCATACAAATTGCTTGTAAAAATTCAGATAAATGTTTCACAAATGACTGGAGATTGAGTTTGGGCTAGAGAGAAAACGTAAAACCCCTATGAACCTCAGACACAAGGGGCATTCTTAACCACTTGCAGAATACTCTTCATGGATTTAATCTAATGCTAAAAAGATTAGGGCCATGGTTAGAGACCAGAGAAAGCTTCTTTGTGGTACAGACTTGGGAGATGGGAACAGCAATAACCTCTGCAAAAGTACACGCTTCACCTGGATTCTGTTCTGTCTCTCCAGAGATTAAAAGGTTTAAGCTCTTGGAAGAAGGAACAAAAAGCCTCATATCTCCCTGAGGATAGAAAGAAGACCCACACAAACTAAAAATAGCCAAATTACCCCTCAATTGGATAATGGATAAACCACAGTACAGGCACATAATAGAATACTTCTCAACAATACAAAGGAACAAAGTATTGACACAGCAACAACGTGGGTAGATCTAAAATGCATTTTGCTAAGTGAAAGCAACAGACTTAAAAGGCTGTGTGCTGCGTGATTCCATTTATATGGCATTCTTGAAAAGGCAAAGCGTTAGACTCAGTTACCAGGGACTAGGGGTGGCAGGACAAGTTGACTACAAAGAGGCACGAGGTAATTATGGAAAATCATGGAATTGTTCAGTATCTTGATTGTGGTTTTGGTTATATGACTAGAATCACTTGTCAAAGTTCACAGAGCTGTGTAATAAATAGGGTGAATTTTATTCTATGTAAAGTATACTTTATTGTAAAGTAATTAAGCAATAAAGGTATAATAACCACATTTTTGAATAGTAAAAAAAAATTCATCTGAATCTGCACTAAAAGAAATGCTGAAACAAGTACTGCGGACTAAACGGATATACAATCATGTGCTGTATAATGACATTTGATCAACAATGGACTGCATATACTATGGTGGTCCCACAAGATTATATATAAATAAACTGAGAAATCCCTACTACCAAGTAGTGCCAAAACCATCCTAAATGCCTGACTCACATATTCACGGTGATGCTGTGTAAACAAATCTACTGCACTGTCATTCATATAAAAGTATAACACATATAATTATGTACAATATATAATATTTGATAATAATAGTAATAAATATGCTACTGGCTTATGTATTTACTATACTTCTTTTATAATCAATATTTTTTATGATATTGTGGGGTACAGTTAAGGGTTAGGTATACAAATATGCTTCGTTCAGGCACCCTTGTTGATAAGAGGTGTCTCCCCATCCCCAGACAGATGTTTACTACCGTTAATCCCATCTCCCTCCCCCCCACAGTTTGCCACTACTCAGTCATTTTCTTATAGTATTACATTGGATGTTCAAGGTCCATTATATGAGTGAGAACATGTGATATTCAGATCTTTGTTTCTGTGAGAGGTCACTCAGTATTATAGACTCTAGCTCCATCCAGGTTGCTGCAAAATTCATGACTTTGTTCTTTTTTATGGCTGCGTAGTATTCTATCGTGTATATGTACCACATTTTTTAAATATAGTCCTCTTTTGATGGACAGCATGGTTGGTTCCAGGATCTTGCTATTGTGAACAATGCTGCGATAAACATTCGTGTGCAGGTATCTTTTTGATAGAGTGATTTGGTTTTTTAGAATATTCTCCTTCTACATATTAAAAAAAAATTAACTGTAAAACAGCCTGAGGCAGGTCCTTCAGAATGCACACCAGAAGAAGGTATTGTTATCATAGGAGATGACGGCTCTGTGCAGGTTATTGCCCCAGAGGAACGTCAACGGGGACAAGATGTGGAGTTGAAAGACAGTGATATCGATGACCTTGGATAGGTCTAGGCTAATATGTATGCTTGTGTCTTCGTTTGTAACAAAGTCTAAACATAAAGATTTTAAAAAATTTAAAAGTATAAAAATATTTATAGAATTATGATGTAAAGAAAAAGAATATTTTTGTACAGTTGTACAAAGTATCTGGGTTTTAAGCTAAGTGCTATTACAAAACAGTCAAAAGATAAAAATTGTTAAAGTAAAAAATTACAGGAGGCCAACATTAATTTATTATTGAAGAAAGAAAAAATTTTAAAATAAAGTTAGTGTAGCCTAAGTTTACAGTGTTTATAAAATCCACAATAGTATACAATAATGTTCCGGGTATTCACATTCACCCCCCAGTGACTCACCTAGAGCAATTTCCAGTCCTGCAGTCTCCATTCATGGTGAGGAGTATCATTTTTATCATTTATGTCATATTTTTGCTATACCTTTTCTATGTTTGGATATTCAGATACTTTTGTGTAACAATTGCATGCAGTATTCAGTACAGTAACATGCTCTGGATGCAGCAGGCTATACCATGTAGCTTAGGAGTAGAGAAGGCTAGTATCTAGGTTTGTGTAAACACACACTAAGGTGTCCACCCAGTGACGAAATAGCCTGTGGATGCATTTCTCAGAATACAGCCCTGTTGTTAAGCAATGTGCAACTATATAAATGTTTTTTGCTTTTTTTTTTTTTTTAGTATATTGACCAGGCATCCTATGGTCTAGCTATGTTCACTTATTAATTCTGTTTCATTTTTGTAGATTGCTTAGGATTTCCTGCATGAACAATCATGTCGTATGTATGTATGAACAGAATCTTTTACTTTGCTTAATCAATTGGCACTTAGTATGAGAGCTGACATCTACCAGACTTTTTTAGAAAAAAGAGTCACTTTGAAAAATTAAAAGAAATAAAAATCATTATCCTAAAGTGAACACAGTGTCACACTTCTCAAGTTGTAGTAATACTTCATAATTTGAATTATCATTATAATTCATCTGGTAGGAAAATATCTTTAAAAATGCTAACAAACAACAAAACCTGATACTTGTTTCCTATCCCTTTTTCCCATTTTTGCTTTACAGTTTAAGAGATGTGTCTGGTGCAAAGCATGTTTTCAGATTATTTTGGCTGCACTAGGAAACTTTCTATATAATTAAATAATACATCTCTTTTTTTGATATGTTCAGTATTCCCTACTCTTACTCACCTTAGAAATGCTTCAATAGAAATTGTAGCATTGGTGTTTATCAGTTTTATTCTGAGACATTGAAAAGGTTTATAAATAAGTCTCATTTTCAAATATGCAATGAAAAATAATTTGGAAGTTCTACCTATACTTTAAAGGTAACTTAAAGTTTCCAGTTGGATTATAAGCACTGGGAAGAACTAACAGGGCTTCTACTTAAACTCAAGATATCTCAAGCCAGGAAGGCTGTGTTAATTTAATTCTCAGCTGATTGTTTGGATCAAATTACAAGTCTTTCCAATATCAATTTGGTGTTTACTAAAGGATTCTTATTTTTTAAATCGTAGTTATTCAAGTTCCGGTTTTTGAGCATGACTTTTCAGTACTAAAGTAAACTGAGATTGTGGAAAGTGTCCTCCCTTTAGTCTTAGCTTTGTCTTTAAGTAATACCAGTTGTCCATTGGCTACTATTTAAACAACTTCTCCTGCTCTCACTCAAAGTGATGTGTCAGCTATCCTGACTAATGCTGTATATCACCAAGGAAGTAGACTACAGAGAAATCTAAAAAAATTCCTTTAAAAGTATAGGAAAAAATAAACATACAGGAAGGAAAAGAAAAACGCAGAATCTAACATCACAGATAATTTAAGCTCCAAAGCGGAGAGGTGAGAAAAAGAAGACTGATCACTCTTGACTAAACAGCAAAATAACAGGTTCTGTCCATTTTTTTCTATGCTCCATAAAACAATGACTTTTAAATGTTATAAATCTCATCCAAAGACACTCATTCATTGGCCACTCCCTTCCCTATTTCTTCTTTCCCAAAAGGCTCTTTCCTCCTTACTCCTGTCTTGTGGAAAATACTCAGGGGGAAAAAAAAGGTGACTATGTTTTAATTATCTCCTTCCCAAACATTTCTGACCAGCCATACTGGTTCCAAATATTGTTGCCTAAACTTCTCCCTCTCTGAAGAACTGCACAAAGCTCACTCTCTTCACATTGTGTCAATCATTTTCTTAACAGTTTCTTCCATCTACATTTACAAATAGGACTTCAGAATCTTGAAATAATATGGTATAAAAAAAACAACCCTGATATTGATATTGCATTATCTACAAAATATCGCACTCTGCCTCAGTCTAAATGCCTCTAGCTATTAAACACAATCACAATATTTTTATTATCCCTCCTTTAAACTTGTTCCTTTGTATTACATTTTAAAAATTTAATAGTATTCCTATGTCCAACTTGCAAATATTTAGTAAGAAAGTGAAGACATATGAGAGAGTGAAGACATGATATTACTGCTGAGTTTTAAAGAAATATTAGGGCTTAAACTATCAAGACCACGGAGAGATGGACATTTCCTGATAAAGGAACTAGCATGTACAAGTAAGGGAAAACAGCAATTAAGGTTGAATGTCCCTCTTTTCTGCTTCTTTCTCAACTTTGTCAGGCTATATTATGCATACATAATGATTTCTGCAGTAGATTATATCTTCCAAAGATGAATGCACGAGAATCATCCATGCCACATGCTATCAACATGACCTTGAAAATTATCCCAGGTAGTCATAGGATCCAGTACCTCCACCCTTGAACCTGGGAGAAACTTTCAAGAGAGTATAGAGAAAGTGACATGTTATCACTTTTGAGAGTAAGCCATAAAAAGACCACATTCTTTGGCCTTATTGTCTTGAACTCTTGCTCTAAAAACCAAGTTGACATCTTGTGAAGAAGTTCAAATCAGCTCATACAGACCACATGCGGATCAAAGCGGAGGTGTTCTGACCAACAGCCATACTAATGTCCCAGTTACCAATCAGCATCTAGACCAGACATGTGAGAGAATATGCCTGCCAATGACTCCAGTCCCAGATGGCAAATCAACCCCCATCCCAGGCTTCAAGTCTTCACAGATAGGCTTCCAGACAATGGGAAGCAGAGAAGACTGTCTCACTTAGCCCAGTGCCAATTCTTGACATAAACCTATCTCTAAGCATTTAAAAAAAAATTGATGGTTTTAGGACACTGAGATTTGGAATGATTTGTTATGGTGCAATAGATGATTAATAACATTTTCTTGTCAGTATCCTTCTCTCAGTTGTAAATTCTTATATTTTCTTTACATCTGGACCCATGGCATACAGAACAAGATCTGGGATGAAGATGATGATGGTGGTGGTGGTGATGATGACGACACTGACAGCAACAAAAATAATAGCTTGCCTTTCATTAATGCGTCTTGAGTTCCAGTCATTTTGCTAATTGTTTCTGATGTACTAGCTCATTTCATCTTTATAACACATTTTTAATGTATATTAAAAATCTTGTAATCCTTATCTTATGCTTTAAGAAACTGAGGCTTAGAGATGTTGCATCACTTGCCAAGTGTATTCATCTAAGCAACAAATCCCTTTTCGTCATGGAACTTTCATTCTAGAAGAAGAAATACATACTATTTAAGAACAAAAATAAACCAAATCATTTCTGAATACAGAAAGCGCAATGAAAAAGCTATAAGGATGAAGCAATAAAAAACAACAGAGGCAGAAGAAAGTGTGGAATTTAAAGAGAAAGTTTGGTTATGAGAAACCTTTCTTAAAAAGTGACACTTGAGCTGAGAGCTGACAGCAAAAAGGATTCAGACATGTGAAGGACCGGGGAATAGTGAATTAGTATAAAGTCACTGAAGCAGTAAAGAGCTTAGCCCATCTGGATAGAAAAATCAGGCTTTGGGATTAGAGGCTGGTAACCTGGGGGAAGGATAATACTAAATACAGTGGGTAAGGTGGGCAGGAAAATCTAAGATAAGGAAGATCTTGTACTAAGAATTTTGGATTCCATTCTGAATTTAGAAGTCTTTGAATGTTTATGCAGGACAGCATTGCAAATTAAGATTTTCATTTTTAATTAATCATCAGCTGCTGTCATAAAAAAATTGTAGGTTTATCTCGTAAACATATACAAGATTTATTCTCTGATCTGAATTATTTGTTATTTTCCTGGAATATACCATTCATTGTAATTTAAATAATTTTCAACAATTATTTCTGCTGGGCTCTAGCTTACATATAACTTTCCAGTATCAAAGCGATATCTTCAAACCTTATTATCCTCATCTGCTTTTCTGACACACTCTTCCAATCAGTAATAACTGCCTTCAAGGAGAACAGGACACTAGTCATAGACCTCCTTTTTTAGAGAATTCCATTCTAATCACACCCAGTTATCCATTCACTTTAGAAATATTACTAAGCACCTAATATGTACCAAGCCGTTTACTAGGTAGACAGGAGAGAATAAAAAGACATGACTCTACATGAAGTTTGCAGTCTTCTGAGGGAGGGAAATCACCAAAAATAATGCATACATGCACACACACACACACACACACACACACACACACACACACACACACACACAATCTTAAATTTGAGAAAAAAGACAGAGTGCAATGACAAAATAACCAGAGAAAACATGTTTAATTGGTGAGAGAGGAAAAAATGTTGCATCCTTTAGAAATTATGTTTAAGCTGAAAGCTAAGCAGATACAGAGCTTTGGGAAAGAGCATTCTCATGAAAGGGAACAGTGCAGAACAGATGCTGAAGCAGTTGAAGAACTCAAAGACTTACTTCAGCACATAACAAATAAGAGTGGTATAATTTGACATTGGAGAGGAAGGTAGGAGTCAGATCATCTTGGGCTTTGTAGACCAATAAAAATAATTTGTCCTAAATGCATGGTATTTTTATAGTAACAGTAAGACATTGGTGATTTTAAGAAGGGAAGTGGAATTCCCCAACTCGAGAACAAATCACTCTCACCCTAAGAGCATGAACTGGTTATACTGATCTACTTCCTTGATAGCCACATGCAGACTTACCTTAAATATGCAATCAGTATAGTAAAATCTTCAAATTAATATCAAAACTTTAATAATCAGGGGGAAACGGACATATTCTTGAGAAAAAAGAAGAAAAACTATCAGTTTTTTGACTTACTCCAAAATAAATTTTATCTTTATCTCATGTTTTCACTAGAGTCTCCTATAGTTTTCTTTTTAGTTGTAAAAAATAAAAGTAGTTAAAATGAATAGCTACCATTTAATAAGTTCTTATTATGTCCTCCTTTATTTAATCCATAACCATATAAGAAATACAATGTCAGGCCAGTTTTGTAAATGAGGGCACTAGGGATTATCCAAGATGGCAAAGATAAAAATGAAAGAGCTGAGAGGTAATGCCTCTTTTATAGCTTTAAGGTTTGCATGCCAATTCATAAACAAATTATTTCTCTGTTTTCCTATTTCTGACTCTGGAATAATTTAGAACTTTCACCCAACTTCATTTGTAATCCTAAAAGCCCCAGTTTTATTTGAGTTTATAAGATTTTCTCATATTCTTTCTTTTTTGGAGGTTGTTCACTTTGTCATATTTCCTATTCTTACAGTTTTTAGGATCAAAGTATCATGGGAATAGAACCTAAGTAAGTTTATGTCTATTTTGAAGTCTCTGAAATAAACCTATATGGGCAAAGGCAAAGAGTCCATTGGGGAGTAGAGATGACTCTCTGGTCTCCCAAGTCATTAAGGATCACTACTCTTGTTCAGTTAGACTCAAATTATTTTCTCGAACCAACTTTATATGCAACTCTCCTCAAGAAATTTCAGGGTCACTAGGATTTCCTGATTCACCTTGATTTTGCAGACTGACATTAAATACATTAACAGAATCACTAAACGAGAAAAGGATGTCACTGACCAGTTTGGGAAAATTTTTTAAACTAAACACAGATATATCCCATTGAGACTTAGAGTAGTATAGATGGAGAATTCTGATTATTGAGTCCAGCCCTTACCCAACCTCTCTCACTCAAAATCATTGGTTGTTATTCACATATTTATTTATTTAGGCTTTAATTTAAGGGCAGACAGATTCACATGTCTTACCCTGAATACCTTGATGATTCTAAAGCTACCTATCCACTTTAAATATGTCACCTCACCTTTACATCTCTAATTTCTCATACAGTAAAAATGTCAGAGGCAATAGAAAATGGGACCTAATTTTCCAAATAGAAAAATGGTGCTATTAAAAGCAGATCTGGGATGGGAAATATAGAAACCACACTCCAACATACATAGATTTTTTTGTTGTTGTTTTGTTTTGTTTTTTTTGGTCAATGGGAACAACAGAAATTTCATATATGGACCCAGATACCATCTTTGTCCTGCTATTACTCTACTCAGAGATGAGTTTTCCTGAGTAAGCCCTGACAAAGACCTCACATAATAGATGTTACCTTCAACATGGAATCATGTGAGGGGACATCCCTCCTAAATATAATTTATTTATTAAGCATTATGTATTTATTTATTAAACATTATGTATTTATTCTTACATGTTCAAACTTCAGTCACCTTCAAATTACTCTTCGTTTCACACAAAACTCCTGTTGAGATGCATTTTCCACTGCTCAAAATAGTTTTTGAAATCATCAATTGATGCATTTTAGTGCTGCTGCTGTTCCTTCACATTACCAAACTGTTTCCCTTTTTCATCCGGGAAAACAACAAAAAAAGTGGGGGAGCCTCAGGGGTCATTCTGTTTTGGGTCAAAACTGCTAACAGCATGGTGTGGTCAGGTGTGCTCCTAAATCACCCATAATGAAATGGCCAAACACCTTGATAGAATCTCCAAAAAAAAAAAAAAAAAAAATCACCGAAGCTGAAAGCAACCTCTCCCAACACTGCTAGCTGGCACACTGATGAGTTGGTTTTCTAGAACACTTACCTAGAGGTGGAAGCCTGTACTACAAGGGGCCTGCCCTCCAAAATATAATTCCAGGTTTTTTGCCCACCCCCATATAAGAGAAATCTCCACACTAACGTCAGTGAAAACACAAAATAAATAAAAGGAAGACAGGAGAAACAGAGAGAGAGAGAGAGAGAGAGAGAGAGAGAGAGAGAGAGAGAGAGAGAGAGAGGGAGGAAGGGAGAGAAGAGCGGACGAGAAGGGGATAAGGCAGAGTCAATCCTCTAGTCATCGGTAACAACTTCCCAGAGTTCCTGCTTCCTAAATGCTCTGCTTATTGCCACAGGGTCTTGGGAAAAACACTCTGGAGGAGAAATTTAACCTCTATTACTATTAATCCTGCTTTAAATTTCCATTAATATTAGTCTCTGGCTGACAGTTTCTAAATAGTCTCAATGTCTACACTGTGTCTTACTACTACTTGGTAACTTGCATTCTCTCTCAGAAAACATGCAAAGATCCCACAGGGTAAGGTGATAAATATTTCATAGCCCCTATGAAATTGTGACTTCAGCTTTGCATAGAGGCATTCATTATACTGGCACAATCTGTTGTCAGACAAGAAATAAGTCCATCTTGAGAACATTCTGCAGACTTTCACCAGGGCCTCCTATTTTCTCCTTACTGAAGCATCATAACAACAATAAAAATAATAGCTACCTCTTCTGCTGCAGTTGCACTTCTCCTCAGAGTACATATTAAGTATCAGGCTGAGATTCTTCCTCAGCCCTGCTCTTAAATACTGGGCTGGATTGACCTGGGAATTCCTAGTCCCCAAATGAACCAGATAGCTTCACAAGGAGTGAAATATGTTATATTAGCCATTAAATCAAACCCTTCATCTTTTTTCTCTTCATCCAGAAATAGAAGTTTCAGAGATTAGATCTAGACAATTGTTTATTCCAGATTTCCTCTGTAACACCTGCATTCCTCTAGAGCATGGGTCAGCAAGCTATAGTCCAAGTCAAATCCAAGCATCTCCCTGTTTTATAAATGAAATGGGATCTAGAACACAGTCACTCCAATTCATTTACATGCAGTCTTTGGCTCTTTCTCAATGCAAGGACAGAGTTGAATAGTTGAGAAAAAGACTGTATGATCTGTAAATCCAAAACATTTACTTTCTGGTTATCTAGAGAAAATTTTGCTGACCCCTGCTCCAGAGGCTTTCTGAAGAGTTTAAAATATTTTTCTTCTTCGCATTGACTCCCTAACAGTTTGGTGCTATTTACTGTCCAGCCTAATAAAGTTTTCTCTGGCCAGCAAATTCTTTTAGAGTTTCAGGCAACTTGGTGTTTTTTGACATTTGGAATCTAACCAGTCAGCATTAACAGGGACATCTTGTCTTCTAATACAGCATTCTTATTAAAGCAATCCCAAATAATAACTCAGATTTCTTAGGACTCTTGTTTCCTCATATTCCATAAATGTTTGCTTAAGAATCGGGTTTATTTTATTGAAATAAAATTCATATTCCAAAAAATTCACCCATTTAAATGGTGCTTAGCATATTCAGATATTTGTGCAATCATCATGGCAAGCTAATTTTGGAACATTTTCATCACTCCCCAAAAAAACCCTATATCCAATAACAGTCCTTCTCAAATACCCTATGCTACTCTAAGCCTTATACAAACACTAATCTATTTTCTAGCTTTCTATATTGCCCATTTTTGACATGGTATATAAATGCAGTTATATATGTGGTATTTTGTGGCTAGCTTCTTTTACTTAGGGTATATCCATATTGCTTTATGTTTATCCATATTGCTTTATGTGCCAGTGCTCCATTTATTTTCATTGTGACTGAATAACATGCCATTTTTCATTCATTCATTAGTTGGTAGATATTTAGTTTACTTCATTCACCTTTTGGACTATTACGAACAATGTGACTATGAAAATTTGCATACAAGCTTTTGTGTGGACATATGTTTTCATTTCTCTTGAGTATGTACTCATATGGGGAATCAGTGGGTCATGTGTAACTCTATATTTAACATTCTACAGAACTGCCAAACTGTTTTCCAAAGTTACTGCACTCCCATCACATTGTAAAAAGTTTCCAATTCCTTTCCTTTCTTACCAGCACTTATTATTTTTTGTCTTTTTTATTATAGCTATCCTGGTGAGTAAGTAGCATCTCGTGGTTTTGATTTACATTTTCTTAATGACTAATGATGTTGAACACATCTTTCCTCTTTGGTTTTTTGTGTTTTATGTGTCATATCTAAGCAACCATGGTCATACATATTCACTTCCATACTTTTTTCTGAGAGTTTTATTTTTTAATTCTTATATTTAGGTCTTTGATCCCTTTTGAGGTTTTTTTTTTATATGTGGTGTGAGGTAGGGTTTTAATTTCATTCTTTTGAATGTGTATATCCACCCATTTGTGCCAGCACCATGTGTTGGGAAGCCTAATTTTGGCACCTATCTTCAAAATAAATTGACCATATATGTGAGTGTTTATCTGGACAATTGATCTACAATATGTATTTCATTGATCTACAATATGTCTGAGATGTGAGTGCTCCAACTTTTCTTTTTTCAAAATTATTTTGATTATTCTGCATCCCTTGCATTTCCATATAAATATTTGAATTAGCGTGCCATTTTCTGCAAAAGATCTAGCTTGAATTTTATATGGATTTTTTTTTTTTTTTTTTTGAGTTGGAGTCCCACTCTGTCGCGCAGACTGGAGTGCAGTGGCCGCTCCCTGCCACCGCAGCCTCGACCTGCTGGGCTGCGGCGATCCTTCCACCTCAGCCTTCCGAGTAGCCGGAATTACAGGCATGCGCTACCACGCCCGGCTGATTTTTTTGATTTATTGTAGAGATGAGGTCTCGCTGCCCAGGCGGGTCTCGAACCCGCGAGCTCAGACAATCCACTCACCTCAGCCTCCCAAAGGCGCAGGATTACAGGCTGAGTCACCGAACCTGGCTTGGATTTCTTAATATTAAATTTTATATGCTCTCTTTGAAGCTGACAATAACCTGCTGACATCATAAATATGTTAGGATGAACAACTGAAGAAGGTCAGCTACACCAAACAGAGAATATAAATTTTGGAAAGATTGTCTGGAAAGGGAAACATTGAGATCTCTGAGCATCACAAAAAGAGTATTGCTACCTAGACTGATAGGAGACATAACTCTGGTATCACTCCATTAGTTTGGAAAAATGTCATTTCAGCTTAATCAATTTCTAATGAAACATTTCTTTTCTCTCTACCACCTTACATTGTTACTTCACTACTTCGCAGTACAAATAACAGCATTCACTACCGTATATGATGCCAGTCATTGTTCAGAACACATTATTTATATAACATTTAATGCTTACAACTAAATTATTAAAGATATAAAGATAATGAATAATAGCTTTTATTTAGACAGAAATCTTAGAGATGGAACTTGTACTCTAAGTTTTAAAGTTAAGCTCCTAATCAGTATGTAAAATTTCATCCCATAAAGAACCCAGTTAACAAATGTCTTTAGAATCAATAAATCAATCAAAACTAAATCAAGTTTCAGTATTTCCAATAATCTGTGCTGCCTTTTTAGATCCTCAGAGTTACCATGAAACAAAAACTGTAAATCCACAAATTTAATGTATTTGGAGACCTAAAAAAACCATACCTAACATTTAGAAGAGTGCCTATATGTATTTATTACAGTAAAATTATATGATGTGTTCAAAATAATATGTGGGGATTAAAATGGGGAAAGAATGTAAATGAACCAAGATATCTTGAAAAATACTGACAACTGTGATTGTTGCGGTTGGTTCATTATATTATTTATATGCTTTTGAAAATTATTATGGCCATTGTCTTGCTAAGCTATGGTGTGGTCATGTGCTTTTTGAGTGATGGCCAGGCCATGTTTTCTTAAGTTTGGCCCCCTCCCCTCCCGTGGGGAGGTAAATCTCCTTTTTCTCTCTGTAATTTACTTTCAAAAGAAACTATATTTTTTAATCTAAAAAAAATTATTATAATGCCTACAATAAAAGTTTATTTTTGTTAAAATGTTCATCAAGGCTAAGATTCAATGTAATTTCTATCAAAATGCTAATGTCGTTTTTCATGGGAATAACACAAAAATCCTAAAATCTGAATGGAACCAGATAAGCAGTAGTCTTGAAAGCTTTTTATCTCAAATGCAATTGTTAAATAATGTGTTTTCTACAAAATTAGTAACTCTGAAGAAAAATAAAATAATACATAAAGCAAAGTAAAACAAATAAAAACAACCATAACCACAAAATTATTTCTGTGAGAAATATTTAAGAGTGATGATCCCAGCATCCCTGGTCATTTTAAATGTTCCAGTTTTCTCTCCTGCTTGTACAGGTCATGGCTGGTATTTGGTATATGGCAGTGTGAGCTTACCTCTGCCATATCCTAGACCCAGAATCTTTTGCCTCTGCTGATGAGGGATATAATCACTGTATTGAACAGTGTGAACTTGGTGGAGTTTAAGCTTTAAAAGTCTCCCAATACTTGCTTCACTCATGCTCTGTGAAATCATCCTTTGATTTCTTTTAACTACGAAAGTAGCTGTGAAATGTTTCTTGTAGACCTTTAACTAAGGGAACATAATAGAACAAAAGCCTCAAGTATTGCCCTTTGAGATTCATTACTATCTTTATTCCAAAACCAGATGTCCCACAGACTGCTACTAGTCAACGATTGAGTGCAGCAAGGATACTAAAGCAAGTTCATTTCTGGAAGTCACAGGATTCATCTGACAGGAAACTTTCGCTTGAGTACTTCCCAAGCAACTTGTTAAACCTTTCCTAGACTTCATTACAGGTTATGACACTTCCACCTGGCCTTACTTCCCTCCCTCCTTCACTAGGAGTCAGTAAGGCATTGTCACCTGGTACCTGTCTCTCTCAGCCTTTCCAAGCTCCGCCCCCATATTCTCTCACAGATGCTTTCCAAAATAAAATTGTTGCTTGTTTAATCACTTTGGCACCTAATTCTTGAAGGACTGCTACCAACAGAGCTATATATTGGACATATTCCTTAACTTTCAGTCACTTTTAAGTACAGGTTATTTAGACTTATTTAAATCTTTAATGTTATATGCTATTCAGTGTTTATTCTTTTGTCTCAGGTTTCTGCCAAAGAGAGTTGAGTAGGGAGGGAGTTGTAGCTCTTAGTTCTCAGCCTGCTTTTAAAGTCCCCCTTTGGCTGTTGCTCTCTTTAAAAATTGACTGTAGCTCAGGGGCATGTGAGTTCCTCAGGGGACTTCACCGGAGACCTTCTACTACACAGTTTTCTCATAAGGAAGATCTCATTCTAGCTTAATTCCTTCCCACTCTTTGCTATACCTTCAGCTATTGTTGATAGAACCATTAACACAGGAATCAGCCATCTTGGGTGACATACCTGCAGAACAGGCCAAACTTACTTTCTTCCAAGTATCCAATAAACCCATGAAAACTCATACCTTCTTGCCACACGTGTGATGAGAAGATGACTTCTGCATGGCACAGATGTTAGATCAGCAAATCACTTCGTACAACCACTTCCAAAGGGAAATTATATGTCAATCTCCCTTTTTTTTAGACATTCTTCATCTTTACAAACCATCCTCTCAGAACAACATTCACTTAGCTTGTAGATGGGAAACATGCTCCTCTTCTTCCACAGAAGAAAAGCATAGTACAAGCCACATCATTCCCTTCTTGATTTTTCTATAGGAGTTCAGAAAAGTTCTTTGAAAAATCTGCTCCCCCAATAGTGGTCTTAAGTAAACAGGACAAAGGACAGGGAATTGACCATTTGAATAGAAGAGCTCATTTGACCAGGGCTAAGTCCTAGGGAGATGACTAATCCTAATTATTTTAGTCTTTTTTTGTTAGAACACAGGGGATGTTTGAGATTTCTTTGCCATGAGTTTAAAGTCTCAGAATTTAATTTCAGGGCATAGGAAAGTTTTATGAAGTATTCCATGACACTAATTTTCATCTCCCACCAAGCTTAGATTTAACTCCCTTTGATAGTTCACCTCCTTTTAATATTGCCGACACTTAGCGTCATATCTCTGGCTTTTAACTCTACCTTGACGCAATTCACAGGGGTTCTCTTTAATGATATGGCTTCTGGATCTACCATTCCTATGGTTTAACCTCAGAAATGGATGGAGAGTGCTTAGAAACTTGCCAGCATGAATACTCCCCTTTCATTAATATTAGAATGAGACTCAAGTCTTTAGTTCATCATCTCCTATCCAGGTTATTTGCTTTGTGTTTCATTAAAATTTGACAGCAGAATTATTTCCAAATTCAGATGTTGCTTTACAACACCCATGAGATATTGTATCATGAATAATGCTTCTTCTATCTTGAGTTGCTCTGAGTGTCCCAGCTACTGCTTCTGGATTATTTTCTTTTTGAAATAGATATCCATAGCATTGAACGTTTCTCATACTAAATGAAACTCTCCCCTTTTCTTACATACTAGTTCTCAATCATCATCATGTCCTGAAAAATTGCTGTGCCTGCTATTCATGGGATGCTTGTTGCGAGGGTTCAACTTGTACAAAAACAGATGAAGTGACAGGCTTAGCTGTACCTCACTGCTAATCTGCGATCTATGTCATCAAGGAATACCAATTTATATTATACTCCATCTAACCTCAAATATATTTTCCTTATTTCTAGTCCTCCTGAAATCAGATATTTTTTACATTTTTATGATTATTTGAACTCAAGAACACACAAATTCACTTTTCTTCTATCAGACCTGAATTCCTATAAAATGATGTGATAGGAATGTTGGAAGTCTTGAAGAAGAAATGAAGAGACAGACTTTCTACTGAAGTTAAGGAGCATCGTTCTTTCTATTCCCAGGTAACTGAACTCCTGTCATCCTTCCCACTTCATGGAATTTTTTCCCAGTTGAAACTAAAAGTAAGAACTCCACATAAACTAAACTTAGATAGGAAGCCAGTGGAGTGAAATTTTCACAAACAGAAATATAGCAATACTCACAACTCCAAATTGAAAGAGGAAGAACTTTTATACAGATGCAATAGTCACCTTACTGGGTTAATGAGCATTTAAAAATAGAAACGTTTGTCCTTGGTCCAAAATTACATCTCTATAGACATCTTAGGATAATTTCCAGTCACCAGATTTAGTCCTTGATGGATAGTTTTATTCCTTTCTAATGCAATCTTGACAATCTTTCTAGCATTTAAAGTCTTGCTCATAGTAGATTGTAAAACAGAATCTAATTGGTAATTAACTTCCAGTTGGTTTTCAACAGAAGAAAAATTCTCAGTACAGGTGGTCCTTTCCACTCATTCGAGGAGATGTCTTATAAGACCATGTTGGCTGTCCTACTTATTTGCTCCTAAGACATAGCTTATCCCAGATAAGTTGTTCTCCTCTCAGACACATTCCATATAAAGGGTCAGAAGCTGACTATAGAATTGGGGTATTCCTTAGTCAACAACATGCTTATTTCTTGCCACATTATAGGGTCTTAATTAAGTGTTCCTTAACTTGATGCCTCCCATATCTTAGCCTTGATTATTAGAAAAAATGACAAATTGTGATGAACTAAAAAAATTATCAAAAACACAAACAGAGAAAAAGACTTATCAGGTAAAAAAGGACTGGAGTAGAAAAGGGAGAATGAGAAAAAGTCAAGAGGATGATAGGGGACACATAGTCACTGAACAGCAGTGACACTGACAAAGAGAAGTTGCAGGGACAGAGAGGTAAATGATTAGTTTCTGATACAAGAAGAAAAACATCCACCTTTGATGCTTCAGTGAGCAGAGGGTGATACATCACAGTGCGTCCAGCCCAGAAGGAGTGTCATGTCATGACTGTACTGTACACATGTGCCTTTTCTTCTTGAATTTCATCATTCTCTCTTACTGTCAATAACCGTTTGTGCATGTGTGTGTGTGTGTGTGTGTGTGTGTGTGTGTTAGAGGGGAGGGGAGGGAGTGTCAATTCAGTATTTCAAGAAGAAGCCACTTTCTGTATTCTCTCAGGAAGCTTTGCCCTTTTCTACAGGTTTCAAATATACTGACAACAATTTCTACTTGCCTGATTGGTTCAACTGTAGCATAGTATTTATTGTATTTTCTCTAACATATTATTTTAGAATTCCTGTATACTAAATGTGGTTCAGTGTAATTTTTTAATATTTTATTTTTGACGAGAGCTTAATTTTCAATGGACAGTATCTATTATTATTGGATACATTTTATGAGATTCATGTTACAATTATTTATGAGGCACTCCTCTGTAATATTCCCAGGGTCCATATTCCCTTTAGGAAGTAAAATTTTTAAAATGACCATAGTTACATCAACTGAGCTCAGGCCCAGAGACAAGCCCCCTAAGCAATTAATAAACATTGTCTCATTCAATCCACAAAGTAACTTACTGAATGAAATAGCATACACTCAATTTTATAGACTGCAAAAAAATTTTATAGACTGCATAGAGGTTAACAAATTTTCACAAAGCAACAACTTTTTAGAGTTTGAAATCTTTATTGGGGTTTTTCTAATTACCCATTTTTTTGATACATAAACTTACTCCCTAAAAATCAAGTTCTTTTATTTGGGAGACTTCAAAAATTTCATCTAACCTTAAGCATATTTTCCAAATTTCTAGTCTTCCCCACACCATTAAGCAACTTTTGTTCATGTTAGCTAAGAAATTCTAAAGTTTAGAATTTATCGTTTCCAGATCTTAAGGATTTCACATGAAATCTTGTCCTCTAAATGTCCTCATCTTCAGACCCCAAAACTAACAGCCACAACACATAGTACCAGTGCTAGAATAGACAATGGATAGAATCATCTGCCCAATGTGGAGGTAGAGAAAGTCAGAGAAGGACAAAATGAAGTCTCCCTTTCCAGAACAGAAAAGTCTCTGGTCATCCAGATCATAGAGGAACTAGAATCTGGATCCTCCTCATACCCTTTCATCCTATTCTCACTCTACTTCAAACGCTGACATTCTGATTAAAACAAAGTTAGTAACAACATGACCCACATTTCTGCCATGATTATGCAGCCAGCAGAGTATAATATCTACCATATAACTAGCATTAACAAAGAAAGTTGTCACAACTCTAGGAACATGTAAGAATAAGAGAGAGGAAGAAATAGATATAGAAAAGATATGTTCTCAATATCTATGGAAAATATCTTGCTGTAAGAAGGAAAATAAATCCAACAGAAATGTGATTGGATTTCTGAAATGTATGCTTTCCCTGTCTTTTGGAGAGAAAAAACATAACAAAACAAAACATGTAGGAGTGGGAATCACAGCTCAGCTGCACCAGAGATAGACACCTTCTGTTTACTATCAGAAAATATAATCCTGCTTACAACTGCCACTCCCTACTAAGGCTTCTATACATCTCAGATTCTCCTACAACAACTTGTTATTTTTTTATTAGGTACATCTCTTAGATGATGTCTTTTATGAAAATCCATTATGACAAGTTTGTTAACATTTTATAGCACAATAAAAAGGTATGCATTCATCATTCAATATAATGTGACACTGTGGAGTAGATGGGTTCCATTTTTGCTCCACTTTCACTGATTTGTATTGCAAGTAAACAATGTCTACCAAGTCTGGGATCTATAGCTCTGCTCTCGCAGGCAACTAAGCCACACTCTTCGGTCTAGTTAACAAGTGGATCTGCTTGTCTGTGTAATGGACTGTGTATGGGTTTCCGGGTCCTCACACCTATAAGCATTTACCCTTTCCACAATGTCTATTTGCATAAGTTAATATTAAAATTTTCTTAGAAGTTTGAGTGCTCAAAAATGTATTTTTTGCTTCAACAAAACATGAGCACATTTATTTGTTATTTTTGGAATAATTTTTCTTAATGAGATTCCTCTTAATATTAAAAATCTTATTCACAATGCAGATCTTGATGTCAAAAATTAGGCTCAACAGTCTTATGTAGAATACAATGGAACTGAAAACAACGTATCCAGAAGGCATGGGAGGTTAAAAAGGCATCATGGAATAGTTATTACATACCAGTCTCTAGGAAATATTGCTGTTTACTTACCCAGATACCATTTTTCCCCTCATTTCCAATCCATGAAATATTTTTTTTTCTTGGAGAATCACTGGTGACTACTGGACAATGGAAAATCTGAACAGGAAACCAAGATATTGAAACACACTACTTTCAAAATCAATATAACTAGAAAACAATACACAGAGAGATTCAGAGAGTAGTTGATAAATTAGCATTATTGTTCTGAGGCAATGTCAGAAACTCATAGCCTTTCCTTAGGGTCTCTTACTTTAAAAAGTAGATTCTATAGTGTATTGCTACTAGAACATAGTCCATTTCTACATTTGTTCGTATTTCATAAGAATTTTACATCATTTCCAAAGCCCACTTTCGCTTTTCTAGCATTTCTTGCCAGATCACCACATCTAATATTCTTGGGACTTATGGCAGAGCTACTAAGATTCGCGAATAAACCAGATTGTGTGCCCTGGTATTAAATCACACTCAGTGACTAGGGAGTTAGAGATCTTGTAGCTAACAAACCCATTAGAGTTCTCCAAAGAGAAGATATTTGTAGGAGTAAGAGGATTGAGAGTGAGGGAGATTAATGTTGGATGAGTAGCAAATCTAGAAATCAAACCAACTGACTTTTCTCCTCATTTGTGCATGCTCTAATACGTACGGAGACTCCTTCCTCAACTACTTACCACTACTTCAAACTTTTTCCATATTCTTTAATTTGCTCTTTATTTTCTTAACCTAAATATAGCAATAGCTTCTCTGCCTCTTGGCTAAGAGCAAATGTAATATCTGTTCTTATCAGTTTAACCTAAATATAAGACCTGAAACCATAATAGTCCTAGAAGATAACATAGAGAAAAGAGTTTCTTGTCATTGATTGGTCTTAGCAGTAATTTTCTGGATATCACACAAAAAGCTCAGGCAACAAAAGCAAAAAAAAAAAAAGAAGTGTGACTACTTCAAACTGCAAAGCTTCTGCACAGAAAAGAAAATAATCAGCAAAATGAAAAGGCAGCCTATGAGTTGGGAGAAAATATTTGCAAAATATATAGCTGATAAAGGGTTAATATGCAAAATATGTAGGAAACATAAGCAATCAAAAGCAGAAAAACAAAAAATGTTTAAAATTTAACAGACATACAAATGATCAACAGGTGTATTTAAAAAATTGAAAATTACTAACTGTGACAGAAATACATATCAATGTGATATTGCTTCATACCTGTTGGAATGGCTACTACAAAAAAGAAGAAAACAAGACATGAGATAAATTTTGTCAAGAGTGTGGAGAAAAGGGAAACTTTTACTCTGTTAATGAGAATGTAGATTTGTGTAGCATTGTAAAAAGCAGTTCCCCTTCTAAAAAGTTAAAATGGAAATACAATATGATCCAGCATCCCTCTTCTGGATATGTACTCAAAGGAAAGGAAATCAATGCCTCTAGATATATCTGTGTTCCCATGTTCATTGTAGCATTATTCACAATTGCTAAGATATGAAAATAAGCTAGAGGTCTATCAACAAATAAATGAATAAAGAAATTTTGAAGCACACACACACACTCACACACATACACGCACACACACACACACATACACACACACACACACACACACACATTATCCAACCTTTCAGCCTTAAACAAGGAGATCCAGCCATTTGTGACAATATGAATGAACATGGAAGACATTCTGCTCTGTGTAATGTTAGACACACACACACAAAATACTTATCAATTTTACCTATATATAAAATTCTTTGTTTAAAAAATCAAATGCATAGAAGCAGAGAATTGAATGTGGTGACTAGTTCACAGGGTGCTGGGGGGAGTAAAGGAAAGAAAGATGGGGAGATTAGGTCAAAGGGTACAAAATTGCAGTTATCTACATAAGTCTAGACATCTAATGTACAGCATAAGGACTATAGATAATGTATCACACATTGAAAGTTTGCTAAGATTAAGTTTTAGGTACTCTTGCCACCCCCCCAAAAAAAAATGATAATGATAAAAAAACTGTGAGATGATAGATGGGTTATTTGGCTAAACTGAAGTAATCATTTCACTATGTATATGTTCATCAATGCATCATGTTGCACAACTTAAAAATGTATAATTTTAAAATTTCACTGTAATCAGAAAATATAATCTATGATTTCAGTCAGTTTACATTTACTGAGACTTATTCTATGACCAGGATATTATCTATCTTAAAGAGCAATCTTTTGCATTTGAAGAGAATGTGCATTCTATCTCTGCTGAGTGCAGAGTTCCAAAATATCTAATATATTATGACGGTCAAAAATGTTCTGCAAATCTCTTATATCCTTATTAATATATGTTGTCTATTCTTTCAATTATTGGAAATAAGTGTTAAAATCTTTAAATATATCATTGAGTCTATTCTTTTTTATGTGTTACATTTTGCTCCATTTACTTTGATTTTCTGTTAGAAGGTGCTACATTTAGGATTCATTTTTTTAAAATGAAATACCCCTTTTATTATTATGAAGTATCTTTTTCTTGATAAAATTTCTTTATTGAAGGCTGCTGTGTCTGATATTAATATAGCCATATTACAGTGAGTATTATTTTATGGCTTATGTTTCTCATGTTTATACTTTTGACCTATTTGTCCTTTTATATTTAACAAGCACTTTTTGTTCAATGGTATCTTGCTGTGCAATTTTTAATATATTTGGACTTGCATTGACCATCTTACAAATTGATTTTTATTTGTCATATTGGTGCTTTATTTCTTTTCCAGTTTTTGTCTTCCTTCTTTGCATCGAGTAGTTTTGTAAATATAATTCATCTTATCTTCTTTATTACCTTTTGAGCTGTACCTGTTTGTAAATTTTTAGTGCTCACCATCAGAATTAAAAGATTGCTTTGGAAAGTATGAGTAGATTCTGAAGTAATATTATAGGCCTTTGTATAAATGTAGTAAAACCTTACAACAACATATTTCAATGAAAGCACATGGTATCCTTTCTGCTTTTGCTATCAGATTCTTGTTCATATCTTATAGCTTTAAACAGTTAATTTTCTTAAAAATGGATTATTAAAAGAGAACAACTCTCTTTTATGTTTGCACAAATTTGACAATTTCTGACTCCCTGCATCCCTGTTATGAGATCCTAGTTTCTATCTGTTACTCTTTTACTTTAACTCAAATCATTCTTTTAGCATTGTATACAGCACAGTTCTGCTCGATACAAATTCTCTTAGCTTTTGTTTATCTAAAACTTCTTTATTTGCTTTGTCTTCTGAAATATAGTTTCACTGGTTAAGAATTCTAAATTTATATATATTTTCTTTCAGCAATTTTGCATATCCTTTCATTGTTTCCTGTTCACCTTGTTTGATAAAGGGCTATCTACAATTCTTGTTGGCGTTCACTTGTATGTAATGTGTCTTTTACTCTGACTGGTTTTCTGTTTGTTTGTAGTCTTTTCTTTTTACTCTTGGTTTTCAACTCCTTGATTATGATGGGTATTTAACCTAATTGCTACATTCTAAGTTCTTGGATAAGTGAGCTAATAATTTTCCTTAAAATTGGAGACGAAAATAATCTTTTACTTGAATATATATATTTTAAAAGAGTTTACTTATTCTCTCTCACATCTCTCGTCATGAGACTCCAATTATATGCACTGGGCGGGGAGAGGGGCAAAAAAACCTGGAATTTATTTGTCAAAAATTGTGTATTATTCTTACATATTTAAACATCAATCACCTTCAAAGTACTCTCCACTTGATGCACTACACCTCTGGAGAGGTTTCTCCACTGCTCAAAAGTTTTTGAACTCATCAATTTTGAAAACTTTTAGTCTTTATGCATTTTTTGTTTCATTTCTTCCGTATCAGCAAAACATCTCCTTTTGAGGAATTTTTTTTTTCCCCATCATGGAAACAAACAAACAAAAGTCACTTGCAGAGAGATCTGGTGAATAAGGAGGGAGTAATGTTGCTTGGAGGGGGCGGCATAACATTTTTGGTCAAAAACTGCTGAACACACAGTGCAGCATGGGCAGTTTCACTCCTAAATCATCAGTCATGAAGTGAGCAAACACGTTGAAAGAACCTCCAAAAAAAAAAAATTCACTGAGGCTGAAGTCAGCCTCTAACAACACTAACTGGCACACTGATGCCAATGGATTTCTAGAACACTTGCATAGTCAGGCAAGCCTGTACTACAAGGGGCCCACCCTCCAAAAAATAATTCTTGGTTTTTTGGGGTCCCCCTGGTGTATTAGGCTCCTTGTTAATATCCTACAAGTGACTGACACTATGTCCAATTTTTTCTTAATTATCTTTTTTCTGTGTTGCAGTTTTGATTATTTCTTTTTTTTTTTTTTTTTTTTTAGTTGGAGTCTCACTTGGTTGCCCAGACTGGAGTGCAGTGGCCACTTTCGGCCACTGCAGCCTCGCCTGCTGGGCTCCAGCAACCCTTCCGCCTCAGCCTTCCAAGTAGCCGGAATTACAGGCATGTGCTACCACGCCCGGCTGATTTTTTTGATTTATTGTAGAGATGAGGTCTCGCTGCCCAGGCGGATCTCGAACCTGCGGGCTCAGGCAATCCACTCACCTCAGCCTCCCAAAGGCGCGGGATTACAGGCTGAGCCACCGAGCCCAACTTTAATTATTTCTATTGGCCTATATTCAAGTTCAGCAATCCTTACCACTTCTTCCTCCAGTCTGCTTTTAAGCACATTCAATATAATTGTGATATTAGGTACCATTCTGTTTAACTACAGAATTCTTAATTCTATTTTAGAGTTTATTTCTGTACTAATACTAATTATATACTTACGTTTTTCACTGTAATTTTTTTAGTGTAGCTAAATAGCTGTTTTAAAGGTTCTTGTATGTTAGCTCCAGTAACTGATCATTTCTGTATAGCCTTCTAATAATCACATTTTCTCTTACTTTTGGGTCATATTTTTCTGCTTCCTTATATGTCTTTTTTTCTTAGATTATTCTAGACATTATTATAAAATTGTAGACAGAAGTATGATATTGCATTTTATTTGGTTTATTAAAAAATAATCCATGTCCCTTTTTGTGGCTGATCATTTCGTTTCTATCTCCCATCAAGTTGAGCTGACAGTTGGACCAATTTTAATTTGTCAGAATTCACCTCTGATTAGCCCAACCTACAACCTCTGATGACTGTGGCTCTTTTTTGATCTTGTCATTATCTGAACTGGGAAGAATTGGCACTGAAGTTGCATATAATTTCAAATCAGGTTAAGTTTTAATTTAGCACCTCAGAATCCAAGTACATTGAAAAAGTCCAAGGCCACATGATTTTTTTCCATTCTCCGATCCCTTCTCCACTGCTGCTTTCTGGGCAGAAGTCAGAAGTGAGGGTGTCATGAGAATTGTTAACTGGTGCAGTGGCTCACTCCTGTAATCCTAGCACTTTGGGAGGCAGAAGCAAGAGGCTTGAGCCCAGCGGCTTGAGACCAGCCTGATCAACTTGGTGAGACCCCTTCTTTACCAAAAAAAAAAAAAAAATTAGTCAGGCATGGTAGCACCCACCTGTAGTTCCAGCTGCTTGGAAGGTTGAGGTGAAAGGATCACCTGAGCCCAGTGGGTCAAGGCTGCAGTATCCTTTAGCTTGCAACTGCACTCCAGCCTGGGTGGCAGAGTGAGACATGAGACTCCAACTCAAAGAGAGAGAGAGAGAGAGAGAGAGAGAGAGAGAGAGAGAGAGAGAGAGAGAGGAGAGAGAGAGAGAGAGTTATTAGGCCTAATTATTTATTTTACACTAGTAGGCCTTCGGGTTTATACTCCATCTGTTCGGTTCATAATGTCACTCACTGTTTAGTGGATGCAACCTTGTCCCTCTAAAGTCTCTCTTTTCATGGCAAGACCATTACTCTTTCAGTTCATATCCAGAAACAACATTGCAACTTCCTGCTGTCATATAATGTGTCTTCGATTTTTTCTGGAATTTAGTTCTTCATGGCTTCCTTGAAGCTATTATTCATTGTGGCTTCCTTGAAGCTATTATTCTTCATTAGTCCCACAAAAAAAATATTTTGTGACAGTTTTGTTTTTACAAAGGTGATTAGAGTATTTTGAATTTTTTAACAGCATAACTTAAAGTAGATATCCTTTATTCATATTCTTCCAAAATTTGTTTTAAGTGTTTCTTACCCTTCCATTTTAGTTTCCTCACTGATTTTACTACTAGAGCTTGATAAATAACTTAGATTCCAATAAACACATTTAGTAACTATGTTTCAAGCTCCAAATAAGAATTTATCTTATTTTATTATCATTTATTGAAAACATTATTAGATATACTTTAATGAATCTCTAGGATATCTCTAATTCCTTAGGTTTCCTTGAGTTAATAAGGACCTCAACTTCTACTTACCTGTACTTAGAAAATCCTGAATTTAATGCTTACTCTCTCAATCAAATCCTAATTTTTTTCTTTTGGGGAGTTTTTTTTTTTTTTTAATTCTTTCTGGAATGCAGTTCCTCAGAGAATAGCTTTTTCATGCACGGTTAAATTAGTCTATGCATAAGACAAAGATATTGGCCTCAATAAGATTCTATCAGATGGTATGGAAAATCATGGTGTGGGAGTATGCATATAGTAAAGGCATTAATGTGGTCCCCTGTCCATTGAAGACAGGGATCCAGTTACTAAAACCATAGGAACATTGTTTTTGCCACTCCAGCAATACCATCTCTCCGCCCTCCTCATTATTCCATGGATGGTCTTCCTGATCAAATCTTACTGGTGACATCCGCGCTCAGAGTCAGCTTGTCTATGCTACCACTAGTGGAGTACAAATGTGTTCAGATATGCATGTAGTTGTATGGAAAAGAGCAGACAATGCGAGAGAAAAATGAGATGGGGACAGAAATAGTAGACAATTTACTATCTCACATGAAATCTTGATAATCCTAATTTTATGAAACACACCAGTCTGCTGAGCAAACATTAAATGCCAGAGATAATCTATGGGTATTTGCATATCACAGGATTTTTGTCTGACTTTCAGTTTTCCTGTGCTGAGTATTTCACTGAGCAAACTAAGGCTGCTCCTTGGGTTTTTTATTAGCAGAAAATTCTTTTTAAACATTTCTGTTGGCATATTGACGATTTCCAAATGGAAAGAGTGCTTTAACTCATTTCTTATGTCCCTTGTGCTTGTTCGGCCATGAGCTGTGCGTCTCTTCATGTTTAGCATTATGGGCAAACATTGGCAGTGATGCTTCTACTTACCAGGCTCACTTCTCTAATATATCAAGAGTCCTTCTCACAGGTGAACTGAGTTGTTAAGTAATATATACTTTTCAAAGTTTGTGTTTGACGTTATCCTGATCACCTGTCTGCCAGTGTTCCATAGAGTCTTTCTATTATTATATTATTATTAAGTACTCAGACAGATTGAGATTGACACTCTGTGAACTCCCTAGCTGCTCCATACCTCTGTTCATTTCTATTTCGAGCACTGGCTTTCTTAAACCATCCCACAATCTATACCAAACACATGAGCAGCAAAGGAAGACAACATGAGATTTAGAAAAGGAAGAGAAGAAGCATTCGGAGCAAAAAAGCTAACTGCAGATTCCTCAGTATTGGAACAGTCAGTATTGGGCTTCTAAAAGTGCCTCCTCTTCGTATTCATATGCTCAAATATGGATATTCTAAAAATCTGCCTAGAAATTTTTGATCACTTTCTCCTCAATTCAGAAATTTCAGGAAATAACTCTGAAATATTAGAATAATAAATGCTCCAAACACAAAAATAGCAACTTCCAAAGAATAAGCAAACAAGACATAATTATGTAAAAGAAATGAACAGAGGTAGAATGAGTCAGAGAGAGTACTTTTATAGTCATAAAGTCAATACTGGTATTTTGATATATTTTTTAATTGTATTAACACTGATTCCTGTTATCCAAGATCATTTACTATTATGACACATTGAGAGTATTCACAAGCATGGGGTTTATGACCTCGGAAGTGATTTATTTCTTCGAATCACCCTAGATGTCACATGGCTTAGTATATGTTTCCAACTGGAAGAGTAGATTTTACTTACTTACTTTGACCTCTTTCTTGTTCATGGGTGTTTTCTTCAAGGTCACTTAACTATGAGGCCAAGGTAGCCCATAGCAATAGGTAAGATCTTTCCTCCCAGTTGTCAGTGAATCTCCACAACTGAAGTCTAGAAGGCTAACCATATTCAAATCAAAATTTGATGGGCAGCCTCTCCTCCAATACTCCCCTGAGAAAAACTAAGTATAACTGTGTTAAAAATCAGAGTGCCAAGTAAAGCCTTCATTTCTTTTAGCTAAATTCCCTAGGGAGATCCTGTGGTAAAATTCCAAGGCTCCATGATGCTAGAGTTTGTTTGTTTGGAGTTTTTCTGTTGAGGAATGATCAGTCTAATCTCCAATGCCTAAAATTTCATCCATAAATTATTCATTTTTTCAAATATTTATCCTTAACTTGTTTAATGTTTCCAAAGTAAACCTTTTTTGCAGAATAGGCCACCAGGTCAGTAGTAATTAAAAAGAGAGAGAGAGAAACAGTTAGAGACAAGGTAGTCCTCAGAACTCTCCCCAGCATCTCTATTCTCTTATTGAAGAAGAAAAAAAAGTACTGATTAAATTACTGAGCTGGTTGTAAATCAGAAACTGCACCCAATTTATATACAATGTAGCCTTAAAACCTCCAATATGTTATTTGGTTACTATGATTCACTTTCTTTTTTTGATGTTGAAACTGAAGTGTGTTACCTAGTGTAAGAAGTATGTGACATAGCTGAATTTCTATCCCTATCTAACCCTGCTTATCTTTAAGAAACAGAAAGGCCTTGGGTGGACAAAAGTTCCCCCTTTTGACCAGATTAATGGAATCCAAGATGGCAGCTCATTTTACCTCTGATGATCTCATTATAATATGTTTTCCATACTAATGGGCAGTCATGACCAACACCTACTGAAAACAGGAGAGAAAGGGGGAGGGATCTGAATTCCAGGAATTCTTAACCTATTCCCTGAAAACACTGAAAAGACATGAATATTCCTCCTTTTGTTGTTGTTGTTTTGAGTTGGAGGTTTCTCTCTATCTCCCAGGCTTCAGTGCAGTGGCACAATCATGGCTCACACTCACATTCAACCTCCTGGACTCAGACAATACTTTAGCCTCAGCCTCCTGAGTAGCTGGGACAACAGGCAAGCACCCTTTCCTAAGTAATATATATAATTTTTTTGTAAAAAAAAAACTCTCATTAAGTTGTCCAGTCTGGTCTCAAACTCCTGGGCTCAAGCAGTCCTCCTATCTTGGCCTTCCAAAGTGCTTGAATTACAAGCATAAACCTCCGCACTCAACTTCTCCTCTTGCTTTTAATATCCAACCTCTTCATTAAAGAAACCCTATTTTAATCCCCTCACCTTTCACCCAGTGAGAAGTTGATTTGTGAACCATGATTCCACTTCTCCACTTTATGGTCATAGATTTAAAGCTTGCCCTGTTTGACCTCTACTTTGGTTTTATATATTGTCTTCATGATACCAAACAGGAAAGAATCCCTTTTTGGGGCAAAGCTGACTTTGTCACTAATATGTGGAAGTTAAATATTTTTTTTTTTTTTTGAGTTGGAATCTCACTTTGTCGCCCAAGCTGGAGTGCAGTGGCATGCTCATGGCCACCGCAACCTTGACCTGCTGCTCTTAGGTAATCCTTCCACCTCAGCCTACCAAGTAGCTGCAACTACAGACACACGCTACCCCACCAGGCTAGTTTTGGTGATTTATTGTAGAGACGAGGTCTCACCAAGTTGCCCAGGCTGGTCTCAAACCCCTGGGCACAGGCAATCCTCTCGTTTGACCTCCCAAATTGCTGGGATTACAGGCTGAGCCAATGCGCCCGGCCAAAGTTAAATTATTGCTAAAGAACTCAGTTGTTCTCACTCATAAGCAGACCTTGAACAATTATAATTCTATAAGAAAGGGATTGGCAGTAGTGGGAAACTGTCAGGAGAGGGAGGGTGGAATTGGCAGTTGAGGGAAACTGCTAAGGGAGGGAGGAGCATACCTCATCAGCAAGGGTACCTGTATAATCAACATTTGTATACCTAACCCTGAATTGTATCCCACATTTTTATAATAAAAAGAGAACTCAGTTATTAAGTGTAGTATTTGGATCTAGGTTTGTCTGACTTTAAAATCAGCGTTCTTGAGCATGACACACTACTGAAAGGCACAGAGTAGGGGCTAATTGATGTTCAGGGATAGAACAAATGACTCTGTCAAACAATCAATCAAACAATGAGAGTCTTCCAGAAAAAAAAGTGACTTTAGTTGCCTCTCCAGTCATACCAACAGCTCCACAGCAAAGAAGCCTGTCTTAATCAGCTTGGTTATATGAAATTTCACAGCAGGCAGTTTTATGCAAATGAATCTCTTTTACTGGATAATATAATAGATAGCACAAATTATTCTGAGTGGGTCATCACACTCTGGTTAATATTGAAAGACTTTTACTTCATTACTAGTCACCTGTCCTCATCTCCTGGCATGTCCTGCAACTTCTCCCCTTGCTGATCAATCCTAGAATACTGGTCACAGTCTAGTTATCAATAAGCCTGTTAATATATGTACAGGGCTGTTACAGCTTTGCTAATCCAAGGACTGTGTTTCCTATTCACTAAAACAAATAGTACATGATGGATGCTGAAATTTGCATTTATTTTAATTTTAAGCAACAATGTAAGTCATGTGACTTACCTGCTAAAGTAAAATGGTCAGTAATTTCCTCCAGTGCTCTTCACCATATTATCTCCAATATTGCTCTTCATTTCAGAGTCTTTGCTTTCTTTTAGGTATGTTCATTGCACTAGTTTATTAGTTATTTATTATTTAGGTCTTAGCATGTCCAATTTCACTAGATAATCTAGATTTTCTAGTGGTACCTCCCGGCTACCAACTTTAGCTGCACTCCATAACTATCCTGAAGGAGAAAGTCTATAAATTGCCTCGACATATCCTTCCCATGTCCATTTCTTACTCATGGTGTCTTCTACTCCCCTGCTGCTCTTTAAAATCCTTTTCAAAGCTTTCTCCCAATTAAAATGCAATTTTTCATTCATTTTACAAATCTATATTAGGTACCCACTTTGTGCCATGTATTTTGTAGTTGTGGAGAACGCAGCTTTGAACAAAACAGGTGAATATCCCTACCCTAATAGGGATCCCTACCCTAATAGTGTTCATTATTTTATTATCTTATTATCATAAGCAGGCTTGATAATAAAATACATAAGTAAAATATGCATTATATTAGATGTTTGTGTATAATATGAAAAATAAGAAAGGGAAATAGGAGTGAATGAGATGGGTGAAGGAATAGATTATAATTTTAAACAGCAGAATCAGAGAAGACCTGCTTAAAAAAGAAACATTTCAACAAATTTCTGATGGAGATGAGGGAATGAACCATGACTCCATGAGAAAATTATTTCAAGCATAGAGAATGACAACTGTTATTTTCATATTGTTAAATGATATCTACACTTTTTATTTCAAGTTTAAATAAATTTATTATGAAATACAATATAGAATATATTAAGCATTTTATAATATGCAATAAAATGAGAAATAACTTTTAGTGGAGTAACAATAAATAAATGTATTTATCTGAGAATTGTATGTATAGCATTTTTTTAATGCAATATTTCAAAAATTGTTTCACTTGCATTTAAAACAGTGTTTCTCAACTTCTGCCCTATTGACATTTTGGGGAAGGGAGGGCAGTGTATGGCAGTATGATTAGTAGCATTCCTGGTCTTTACCCTTTCAATGCCAGTAGCACTCCCCTGCAAACACACACACACACACACACACACACACACACACACACACACACACACACACACACATTTATGACAAAAAAATCTCTCCAAAATGTTTCCAAATTTCCAAAGGGGAGCAAAAATCACCTCCCATTAAGAACTACTGATTTAAAAGAATAAGAGTCAGTATATTTTACAGCTTCAGCTGTTAACAATTCAGTACAGTTTTGTACTGCAAGCCTACTTGTCTGAGGCAGTATAAATAAATTCTGGAAACCCAATAGTACAATATGGTATACAACTTATATTGTATACAAGTAGCAATACATACTCTATACTTATATACTTCCATATTTGCTAAGGATATAGACGAATAATTTTATGGCATTGATTGTGATGACGGTTTCATGGGCATATACTTATTTTCAAAGACATCAATTTATATAGAGTAAATATCTATAGCTTCTTGTATATCAATCATACCTCAATAAAGTGGTTTTTAAAAAATAAGAAAGGAGGGCAACCTCCTTGGGTCCTCTTCCACTGTGGGAGCTTTTTTTTCCCCTTAATGAATCCTGCTTTCAAAAAAAGAGAGAGAGAGAGAGAAAGGAATTCAGTACATTTCAATAAGGAGCAAGAAAAAAATGTATGGAGTCACAATTAGTAAGCTCTATGGTTTAGAGTAGCTTAAAAAGTAATTAAGGGAAGCTTCCCCCAAATCTGTACTACTGCTTACAAATTATTCCCTTGTCACCAAGAGGATTTTATATTCCAGTCAATGCAATATTATAAGATTTGGGATAGGTGCAGGAGTGTGACAAGTGCAAAAAGGGTTAAGGGAATGAAGGCACATTCTAAGAGAGTTTTAGAAACACTATTATTGAAAACTGAGGACTTGGAAATGGAGTTCCTTTAAACTACCCATGTTATATGACCTACTTTGATTCTCTTTTCCAATAGCTTCATTTCCCTCCACAGGCACTTCTTCAATCATTTCAAAATCACAATGTCATTCAGACAAGTTAACACTTGACTCAGATTAAACCATGAACATTTTCTATGGATTTTATTCATTATAGCCCACAGGGTTCTTACACATGTTCCCTGAACTCTAAACTGTCCTCCCCCTTCTATTGCCCTCAGAACCTAATCTAAGATTTCTCAAATATATTCCTTCCTAACCTTAAAACTAATTTAAAAATATTGTCCATCTAGCCAGTATCAAACATTTCTCAAATTTTTTGCTTTCTCTCAAATTCATAAAGACTCACAAATTTGTTCTTGTTTCCTCAGAGCTTAAAGTTCAATTTTAGGCATCCATTTCAATTCAGCACCCTCAGCTCCCTTCAACTTCACTCAAAATGTACCCGACATCTAGTAGAATAATAGACTGCTCAAATGTCCCATTGTGCAGCTATGCTGAAGAATAGCTAAGTAAAGTCTCATAGCCCGGGTAATGGAAGAGCAATCTTAGTAGCCACACGCCACATCCCATCTTCCAGTCCTACTTTTACTTCCTCACCAATATGGTGACAAGCATATATAACTTGATAATAAATGTATTCTCAGTAAAGTAAGTGCTAAACTTATTAAAGCAAGAAAATAAAAGGCAGGTAAGAGAGGAAGAGAAAGACAGACACTGAAGATTCTGAACTTTAAAGTAAGAATGTTCAAAACAGGACACAGTGCAAAACAAAAGCTGTTTATAGTTCCAAGAATATTTACCATGCATCCTAATCAGTCTTTGCACATATCAGCATTCCACTGGGTACTGTCCTAAATTTCACTGACTCCTGAAAGTATTTGTCTCTCTTCTTAAGCCAACAGAAGTATCTAGGTCAAATCCCTCACAGTCAATCTCTTTTGCCAAGTCCCCCAAAGCTACATTTTGCTGCATAAGCCTGACGGAATCCCACTATGGCATCTTCCTTTCTCATAGGTTCTGGACAGACCCAGTCTCCTTACAATGTTCTTCTATCCCTTTATTGCCTGTATCTAAACTGAAGTCATCATATTCTTCAAATGATTCAACTGATGCTTCAAAAATTTGAAAAAGACAATCATTCCCTTTCATTTCTCAAGTGCAATCTGCCAGTTTCTGTCCTTGATGGCATCTAAGCTGTCTTGATATTCTTGGCTCTATTACATCTTCAGAGCCTGAAAAGTTGGACTAAAAGACTAAAACCCTGCCTCACTTTACCTGGGACAGGAACATCAATGAGTCCTCTCACCATCAGAAGGCTGAGATGTTTCACTGCCTTTCTCAGCAGACCTGATTATATATATTCTAGGCTATTATTCTGATGACACTGGCATGAAAATTCAAACCAACTGTTCCTTTTAGTGAAAGTTCTCTGTTCCCTAGGTGTTTTCCATGAAAGCCTAGATTTTGAAAACTGATTTATTTGTCTCTCTATTTCTGAGGTCAAGAACTGTGGGTGTTTGTGAACAATAGGTCTTTTCACTTTCACTGCCTTTTTCACTAAATACATTATTCTCACAGTACATGTGGACTCAGTAATTAATGAGGTCTTTTTATTGAATGTAAAATACTGACGAGTGTAAAGGGTTTAGAGATCAGATCTAGGAAGAAAAACTGGAAGGTCCTAGTACAGCAGACAGGTTTCTAGTGGACCAAATCATGGGAAGACAGCACTCACTTTGGCCTTTTCTCAGACGTCCCATCCCTATTTGCTTGATATACAGGTCTTAAGCAGTATCTAAGAACATAGCTTTTAGAGCATAGAGAGAGAATAGTGGTTCTTGACTTCGGAGAACCTCCATTAATGCTCCAGAGTGGCATTCTCCCAGCGGCAGTCTTTCATTGAGCCCTGGAAGGTAACATTACTTGTGAAAGTCCTCTTCCTCTAGTTTTCTCTATTATCAATATTCATAGCGAAGGTGGGAAAGGGGAGGAAACTCAACTCTGTCACTTTCAGTCTCCTCCAAGACACTTCAGACTCCCACTAAGGTTTTTATCTATTTGACAGGTCCTGAGTATGCTCAGTATCCTTCCAGTAGTCTATTATATCTTTACTTGGTAAACGTATCTTAAAGATTTCAAAGTGAAAGTTTCTGAATATTTTATAGTGCATGGTAGGATTTAGGCTAAAATTTACTTAAAGACATCCATTACTTGAGGGTAATCTGTTATGTGCCCAAAATACAATCACTCATGAGGAGTTTGTCTATGCCTTCTTGTGGCTCATACTGAAAAATAAATATTCAGAATGGATTGCATGCTCTGAACAAGTGGTCTTTGTTCATGTGTCCATTTGTTCACAAGAGTATACCAATACAATTTAAGAGGATTCTGATTCTTTTATTTACATTACTGTCTAGTCTATAATAAGTGACTTGGTGGTATAAATTATTACACAATTGTAAAATGGAATAACATGCATCACTTTTAAAAAATAACTCCTATCAATATGTACTAATATAAAAGAATCTCTGAGATAATGTATAAAATCAAAAAACAAAGTGCAGATGAGAGGAGTGAGGGTACACATATATCCAGAGAGAAAAATACAGATTAAACGAGTATGAATTGGATAAGTGGGTAGACACAAAGATATTAAATCTTGTTTTAATTCTCCCTTTAGGAAATTTCATTTGAACCCACAGGTATACTGTTGGAAAAGATAAGTGAACAGTAGTTAGAAGGGAAACATAACTTATTGCTATCCCTTTTGCATTTGATTATTTTTCAGTGTATGAAATACTTGTTCAAGCAATAAAGAAATTCAATTTAAAAGTACTGTATTTTACTGTATATATTCTGGTTTCTAAAAGCATATATTATTTTTTAGCAAACCCTATTATTTGCTAAAAATAGATCTGTGGAGTTAATGACTGTTTATTATATAAATAGGTAATTGAATTGAGACTAGTATCATTAATATGGACATAATATTCCCATTTGCTTATTGTTTTTGGTCATATGCACAAAATAATCTGCTTACAATTTAACTAAAAATGACCAAACAATATACAATAACATAGCTTTAATTTTTATATTCTGTATTATATCTATTTTTTGAATCAGAAAAGGTCTCAAAGTTAAGCACAAATTTAATATTCTTGGTATACTTTTAACCGTGCAAATGTAATGATCTCTTTAGAATGCTAATCTTGAGTCTTACTGTAATTTAAGGTTTTTCTCTTCTTCTGTCTCTTCTGGAGATGGATGGTAAAAAATTTTTTTAAACTAATAATTACCTTTATAAATCTCTTCAAATAGTTGCAGTTCATACATGCATTGTTCTCATTTCTAAACCGATCTATATCAGCTCATTATGTCTTTCTTCATAAGAATGTTACTGTCAGTCCCTTAAGTACTTTGGTCATGCTTTGTTGAACCCTTTCTGACTTATTCAAATCCTTCATAAAAATCAATTATCAAAATTCCAAAGCTAGGTTCATTGTTGTGCCCATAAAGACACTTAATATCAAGATAATTTCAAATTATGTTGTGCTGGGGTCATATTATATAGTCCCCACTCTGTGATGCATGCTAATCAATACTTTTTTAATCCAATAAGCATCTAACGAAAATCAGACAATATGAAAGAAAGTTCCACTAAAGAGTGCAAGAGACGCTGAAGTAAAGAGCTATACACAATATGAGAAGTGCCTCAGTAGAGTAGTATACATAATATCATAAGCCCTGAAAAGATAAAACCCTTCATTTCATCAGAAGCGAGAGAGAGAGTAGTTGAAGATATTCTTAGAAAATATTGCTTTGTTTAAAGTTTGAAAGATGAGAAAAATGTTAGGTAGGTAGAGAAAGAAGATAGATATTCAAAAGAGGGAGCATGTGCAAATATAAAAATACAAGTTTGAGTAACCACAAATAAGGTCAAGGTATATAGGGCTAGAAGTGCTGACTATATGACCGGAAAAAAAGCAAAAGACTAGATAATGAATTGTGGGATGAAATCATAGGGGTAGAGAAATGCAACAAAACTATAAAAATATTGTGTGGTCAATTCAACAGGGTTGTCTGTTTGGGACTGAGAAGATAATACATATATATATTTTTAATTTTGGAGAATTCATTGGTTTACTGGTTTAGTAATATATCAAAATTAGGTGTCAAATGGGGCAAGCAAGTTAAAATATATAAGCAGTTATATGTCTGATTTAGCTCAACAATTTGTATTTTACCAGTTACTAAAATCACCTTTTAACTAATTTTCTTAGATCCAGTTTCAAACAACTTGAATTGATTCTTTATACTGCTAAAAGAGAAATTTAGATTTAGATGCCATTGATATACAGGTCAGAATTAGTGAGAATGAAAATGGAATTAATAGATTTTTAAGTACTTACTAACTGCTATACACTATAATGGGTTTCTTCCCATACATTACTATTACTTTACTACTAATGTTTAAAAAATGGGCATTTTTGTCCTCTTCTTAAATATGAGGAAAATGAGCCTAGAAATAATACATAATGGTTTTAAAACTGGTATACTTTAGAGCTGAAATTGGAATGTATATCTAATTTAATGAGTGCTCTATTGCCTGCAACATGCTGCCTTAGATCCTAGTTGGATATGGCATAAGAAGGAAAAGTCAAAAAGTGACTAAAGTTTCAAATATTTTTTACTAAGAATCCAAGAATCCGGTGGTTTTAATCTTAATAAAAATATAAAATCAAGAAGAGGAATTGATTTCATTTGAATGCTGATATGTCATCTATGTGTTGATGTATTATCTATGTTTAGAAAAATTCACTGTATAATTCAATTTAGATTGAATTTCAGATTTCCCATGATACTAAGTCTTTCTCTCTCCCTTCAGCTGGTAAGTGTGTCATAGCATTTGTACTTGATTCTGTTGAATTCACTTCAGTCATCTGGTCCCATTACAGTTTATCTGCTCTCTCCAGAGTCATCAAAGCCAACTCAGAGGGCATCTCCATGTCATTCATCTCCATGCTGTTCCTGTAGGATGTGACTCTATCAACCAATCCCTCATTTAAAAAAAAATTATTATAGATATGTAGGGTACAAGTCAGGAGTCGCTACACAAGTAGGCTGTGTACAGGTGAAGTTTGGGCCTCTAACTGACCCTTACTTCCTCTGGTTTAGGACCTGTTACTCTTTGTGTTGCTGTGTGCCCCCACACCTCCCCGGCAGTATCCAGTAATTGCCAATCCTTCCCTTGTGCTAATGTGATCAATGTTCATGTCCCACTTATGAGTGAGAACATGTGGTGTTCAGTTTTTTGTTTCTGTGATAGATAAGTATGATAGTCTCCTACTCCATCCAATTTGTTGCGAAATCCATGATTTTGTTCTTCTTTATGACTGTGTAATATTCCATCATGCATATTTACCACATTTTTGTTATCCCACTTTTGATGGGTAGTAAGGTTGGTTCCACGTTTTTGCTATTATGAATAGTGTAGCTATAAACATGTGTGTGCAGGTGTCTTTTGATGGAATGATCTGGGTTCCTCTGGGTATAGTCCCAGGAAAGGGATTTCTGAATCCTATAGAATGTCAATTTTTAGCTTTTTTAGGATTTGCCACATTGCTTTCCATAGAGGTTGAACTAGTCTGTTCTCCCACCAGCAGTGTAGAAGTGTTTCCTTTTTTCCACACCCTCATCGACATTTGATGTTTTCTGATTTATTAATGATGGCAATTTTTACTGGAGTCAGGTGGAATTTCATTGTGGTTTTAGTTTGGCTGATGATTAGTGGGGTTGAGCATTTTTTCATGTATCTGCTGTGCTTGCATATCTTCTTTTGAAAAGTGTTTATTCATGTCCTTTTCCCACTGTTTAATAAGGGTTTTTTGTTTTATTTTGTTTTGTTTTGGTTTGGTTTGGTTTTTTTCCTCTCAGCTTGTTTGAGCTCCTTGTAGATGCCGATGTTAAGACTTTATCAGAGACATAATTAGAAAATATTTTTCCCTTATACAGTCATCAAGAAGGACAAATATATGGACTTTGCAGCAACTTGGATGGATTTGGAGTCGATCATACTCAGTGATTTATCACAGAAACAAAGAACTGAGTTTCATGTGTTCTCACTCATAAACGGACCTTGAACAATTATAAAGCTGTAAGAAAGCGATTGGCAGTAGTGGAAAACTGTCAGAGGAGGTGGGGAGTGGGACTGGCAGTTGAGGGAAACTGCTAGGGGAGGGAGGGGCATATTTCATCAACAAGGGTACCTGCATGATCGGTGTTTATATACCTAACCCTCAATTGTACTCCACATCTTTATAATAAATAAATAAAAATTTTTTAAAAGAAAGTATTTTTTTCCCATTGTGTGGGTTGTCTCCCCACTCTCTTGGTAGTTTCTTTTGCTGTGCAAAAGCTTTCCAGTTTGATGCGGTCTCCTCTGATCTATCTTAGCCTTTAGAGCATTTGCTTGTGGGGATTTGAACAATAATTTGTTGCCTACTCCAATGTGTTTCTTACATTTTCTTCTAGGATTCTTATAGTTTGAGGTTTTATCTTTAGGTTTTGATCCATTTAGAGTTGATTTTTTTTGTGGTGAAAGGTAGAGGTCCAGTTTCATTCCTCTGCATGTGGTCAGTCAGTTTTCCCAACACAATTTACTAAACATGGTCTCTTTTTCCCAGTGGTTGTTATTGGTGACTTTGTCAAAAATGAGTTGCTTGAGAGATTGAGATTTTACTTCTGGAATGTCAGTCCTATTCCACTGTTTTATTGCTTATTCTTGAAGCAGTACCAGGCTGTTTTCATTACTTTAGCTTTGTAGTAAAGTTTGAAGTCTGGCAGTGTGATACCTCCCATTTTATTCCTTTTGCTGAGGTTTGTTTTAGCTATTCATGCTCTTTTTTGTTTTCAGATGAATTTCTGCATTGTCATTTCCAGATCTGAGAAAAAAATGATGTTGATAATTTGATGTGTATTGCATTGAATCTGCAGATAACCTTGAGTAGGACAGACATTTTGTCAATATTGTTTCTTCCAGTCTACAAGCATGGAATATTTTTTCATTTGTTTATGTCATTTTTGATTTCTTTGAGCAGCATTTTGTAGTTCTCACTGTAAAAGTCTTTCACTTCTCTGGTTAGGTGGTTACAAGGCATTCAATTTTTTTGTGTGCTATTGTGAATGGGATTGTGTTTTGTTTTGTTTTTTAAAGTGAGAAAGCAGGATTTATTGAGAGTACAGAAAAGCTCCCACAGTGGGAGGGGACCTGAGGGGGTTGCCCAGGATTGTATTTTTTATTTGGCACATAGTGCCAAATAAAATTCAACTATCTTTGCACATTAATTTCGTACTTCAAGACTTTACCAAAGTCGATTGTAGGTGTGAGGGAGGCGTTTGACAGACTTCCTAGGGTTCTCAAGATATAGAACCATATCATCCACAAAGAAGGATAGCTTTACTTCCTCTTTTCCTATTAGGATACCCCTGATTTATTTTCTTGCCTGATTGATCTGGCTAGGACTTCCAACACTATATTGAACAGGAGGGGTGAGAGTGGGCATCCTTGTCTAGTTCCCATTCTTAAACGTAATACTTCCAATTTCTGTCCATTGAGCAAAATGTTGGCTGTGGGTTTATCATAGATGGCTCTTACTGTTGTGAGGAATATTCCTTCGATGCCTAGGTGCTGGAGAATTTTTTTTTTTTAAATCAAGAAAGGATGCTGGATTTTGTCTAATGCTTTTTTTGACTTTAATGATATAATCATGTGGTTCTTGGTTTTATATCTGTTGATGTGCTGAATTACATTTATGGTCTTGCAAATGTTGAACCAGCCCTGAATCCCAGGAATGAAGTCTAATTGGTCATGGTGAATAATCCTTGAGATGTGCTGTTGGATCCAATTTGCTAGAATCTTGCTTAAAATTTTTGCATCTGTGTTCATCAAGGAGAACATTCTCTCCTTTCTTGTTAGGTCTTTGCCAGGTTTGGGTATTATCATGATGTTGGCTTCATAAAATGAGTTGGAGAGCATTCCATCTTTCTTGATTGCCTGGAAACTTTCAGTAAGATTGATTTCAGCTCCTCCTTGTATGTCTTGTAAAATTGACCTTTGAAACCATCAGGTCCAGTTTTTTTGTTTGTTTTTTTGATAGATTTCTTATGATGGAGTCAATTTTCTGGATTGTTACCTATCTGCTTAGAGTTTCAATTTCTTCATGTTTCAACCTTGGGAGATTGTGTGATATCAGAAAGTGTTCTATTTCCTTTAGGTTTTCTAGTTTATTTGCATTTATAGTAATCTCTGATCATCTTTTGAATTTTTTTAGGACCAGTTATGACTCTGCCTTTTGCAGTTCTTTCTTTCTTTCTTTCTTTCTTCTTTCTTTCTTTCTTTCTTTCTTTCTTTCTTTCTTTCTTTCTTTCTTTTTTTTCTTTCTTTTTTTTTTCTTTCTTTTAGGATGGGATTTATTTATTTTAATTTTAAAGATGTGGGATACAATTCAGGGTACAAATGTTCATTAGGCAGGTACCCTTGTTGATGAAGTATGCCTCCCCTCCCCTGGCAGATTCCCACTACTGCCAATCAACTCCCCCCACGCCAGCAGTTTCCTACTAATGAGTATCACATGTTCTCACGCATAAGCTTTTTGCATTTCTATACGTGTTTATCTGGGCTTTTCAAAAAATAGTCAATCTAGCCAGGGGATCATCAATCTTATTTATCCTTTCAAAGAACTAACTTTTGTCTTGTTGATCCTTTCTATGATAATTTTGTCTTCTATTTCCTATAACTCTGCTTTTATCTTGGTGATCTGAATTATTCTTCTGATGTGAGGATTAGTTGATCTTGACTTTTCAGCTCCTTTAGGTGTGACATTAGGCTGTCTACTTGTGCTCTTTCTGTTTTCTTGGTGTGCATGCAATGCTATGCATTTTCCCCTTAACACTGATTTCATGACATCACAGTTTCTGAATAGGTGTGTCTTTGGTTTTGTTTGTTTCCTGGAAAGAGGTATGTCTTTGGTTTTGCTTGTTTCTTGGATTCTTTTTATTTCTGTCTTGATTTCCGTGTTGACTTAGAAGTCACTCAACAGGATATTGTCCAGAGTCCATGTCTTTGTGTGTTCTAAAGGCGCGTACCTTAAGAAATAAGACAGACTCGTGGGACCTCATCAAATTAATGAGCTTCTGCAAAGCAAAAGAAACCATTAAGAGAGCAGGGAGACAGCCTACAGAATGGGAAAAAATATTTGCCAACTGTTTATCTGACAAAGGCCTAACGTCTAGGATCTACAAGGAAATCAAATGTGCTGATATGAAAAAAACAAACAGCCCCTTTAAAAAGTGGACAAAAGAATGAATAGACACTTCTCAAAAGAAGATATATGGACAGCCAACAGACACATGAAAAAGTGCTCAGCCTCACTCATCATCAGAGAAATGCAAATCAAAACCACACTGAGATACCACCTAACCCCTGTAAGAATGGCCATCATTAATAAAACAAATAACAACAGATGCTGGCGAGGATATGGAGAAAAAGGAACGCTTCTACACTGCTGGTGGGAATGCAGACTAGTACAACCTCTTTGGAAGAGAGTGTGGCAATTTCTGAAAGAACTAGAAATTGACTTTCCATATGGTCCAGCAATTTCCCTATTGGGAATATACCTGGAGGAACTCAAATCATTCTACAATAAAGACACCTGCATACGTATGTTTGTTGCAGCTCTATTCACAATAGCAAAAACACGGAGCCAACCATGTTGCCCATCGAGGCTGGACTGGATAAAGAAAATGTGGTACACATACACATCGGAATATTATGCAGCCATAAAGAAGGACAAATATATGGACTTTGCAGGAACTTGGATGGATTTGGAGTCGATCATACGCAGTGATGTATCACAGAAACAGAGAACAGAGTTCCATATGTTCTCACTCATAAACAGACCTTGAACAATTATAATGCTATCAGAAAGCGACTGGCAGTAGTGGGAAACTGTCAGGGGAGGGGGGGGTGGGATTGGCAGTTGAGGGAAACTGCTAGGGGAGGGAAGGGCATACCTTATCAACGAGGGTACTGGCATGATCAATGTTTGTATGACTAATGCTGAAATGTACCCCACATTTTTATAATAAAAATTTTTTAAAAAGAGAGAGGTCCAAAAAAAGAAAAAGAAAGTCTTATGATTAATTAAATATTAAAGTTACCTTGCAATTAGTCTTTCTAACTTTTGTGCCTACATGACTTTATTATATACATAGTTTTTAGATTAAATGTTCCCTAAGACTATTTTAAATATGGTGTGTTTTTCTCATACTACTTTCAACCATTCCCATTACCTACAGAATAAAAGAAGCCACAGAGTAAATTCATAATTTGATATCTACGAGTATTCATAATCTTTCCAAAAAGTTTCGCTATTCATATTCCTATTCCATTATTCACATATTCAAATTTGTTTTTCTAGCTAACCTACTCTAAAAGGTGCTTCTCACTTTTATGCTTCTATATTAATACAGTCCTTTCTACTTCAAATGCCCTGAATCATATTATGCCTATCAGAAATTACTTCCAACCACTAAGGATAACTCTAATACACCCACTTTCATGAAACCTTCCTGATTGATCTAGTTCAAAGTGACCCACTGTATGTATATCCATTATATAGCAGATGCAAATAATTGTTTATTGAAGGAGTAAACTGTAAATTTTATTTTATTTATTTATTTTATTTTTAAAACTTTTATTTTGAAGATGTGGGGCACAATTCAGGGTTAGGTATACAAATGTTCATTATGCAGGTACCCTTGTTGATGGGTGTGCCCCCACCCCTGGCAGATTGCTACTACTGTCAATCCCACCTCCTCACTCCCACATCCCCGCCCCCCCGGCAATTTCCCACTACTGCCAGTCCTTTTCGTATAGTACTACAATAACTGTTCAAAGTTCGCTTCTGAGTGAGAACATGTGATACTTAGTTCTTTGTTTCTGTGATAGATCACTCAGTATTATAGACTTTAAGTCCATCCTAGTTGCTGTAAAGTTTTGTCCTTCTTTATGGCTACATAATATTCCACCATGAGTATGTACCACATTTTTTATCCAGTCCTCTTTCGATGGGTAGCACAGTTGGTTCCATGTTTTTGCTATTGTGAGCAATGCTGTAATAAACAAATGTGTGCAGATATCTTTTTCTTTTTTAAAAAATTATTATTTATTTATTTTTCTAATGCCAACTTATCTTATGTCCAGGAATTTTTTAATTTATTGCCTTTTGTAATTTTAGGAAACTATACTACAGTTACTAAGCACATTGTTAGTTTCTTACTTAGCTAATGTAATAGAAATATTGTTCTGAAAGAACAAATGCACTCTCTAAAAAACAACTCTCAGGGAATGATACAGAAATGACAGAGATACTATCACTTTTGTATTTGGAGACCATTAAAATAACTGTTTCTTAACAGTCCAAAAATGTATGGTAGTAACATAGGAAACTGCGTATTTGTTGATGTGTTTTAGAAATACACCACTAATGAATTAGTATATAAAAATAATCTTTTTAGATGTAGGTCTTTTGTTGCATTAATTGATGACTAATATTTGCTATGACTTGTACTATCCACTGGAAATGCTGTAATTTACTGTGAGTGATAAGTTATTGAAAAATTTTAATAGATTTGTTAATAAAAGGTAGTTTTGCATGTGTGACTGGGAATGTATTTGTAGTAGATAGAATTGCGTGCTAATCTTTAAGTGTTTTTGCAATCTTCCATGCTTCCTAAATCCTGAAATTTCTCTGGATTGCTATCTCTCTAATATGACTTGGATAAAACTGATTTATCCTAAAGCAGTCATGTAGTTTTCTTTCCCAGTGAGTGAATGACAGAAAAACATGTGACCTTGTGGAGGATTTGTTCATATTTAAATAGGCCAATAAATGTAAACAACAGCAACAAAAACGACAATCAAAACCTTTCCATTCTTATCTCTGGACTTTAATGTAAAACGATACTAATATTTAGGGCTGTCATCTCATGAGTATGAAGAAAGGTTGGCAGTATACTAAGACTAGCACATGAAAATATGGAAAGACAATCTGAGACTTGATTACCTCTTGAACCATTAATTGCATAAATCCAACCTATCTTTTGTTTATTGTTATATAAAGACAATTAATTTCTTTTATGTATAAGTCATTATCAATTGACTTTCTCTTTCTTATGGCCAAAAGCTTTCTCATTAACACCAGAACTTTCTTTTAACATGTGTGCATTTGGTTTTACCACCTTCTCCCTCCTCCAAAGAAAAAAAGAAAAACAAAAGACAGAGAGAATAACAGGGGAGAGAGGCTGTCAAAAAAGTTAAAATTTAAATAGAACCCAAACATCTACCTGCTTGCTCCCTTTCATGGGCTGTGGCCTGAAATGAATCTGAGATGGAAGAGAGGAATCAATTTTTTGTCCAGTTAGTACCCACATGTCTACCTTAGTATGGGTGGCTAGCTCTCCTGAGTGTGATCTTAATGTTTGGTGCACAATTTTCATATTTCATAGACCTTAAATGAAAGTCAGCCACTTCATTTGGTGCTCCTAACATAAAACAGCAATCTCCTCCAACACCAAAGGAAAACCCAGCTGCCCTGGACTTAGTGAAAAATGACACTGTCATCTTCTACCTGGGTAAAAACTCTGATTCATGTGAAACAGATTTGCCAATACTACAGTCTTGTGTGTTATCTTATCTACTAATCTTTTTATCACCTTCAGAGGATTATTCACAGCAGTAAGGTCATAATTATTACCAAACTCTTTAAGCACCAACATATGACAGGTAATATGTTAAGCACTTCACTTAGCTTATGCTATTTGAGTTTTACAGATATCCTAGGAGATATAGTTATTAACCCAGTCTTTTTTATAATGTAATTTTATTTTAAAGAAGTGAGGTACAATTCAGGATTAGTTTATAAGTGGTCATCACATTGGTAAAGATTGGACTTCCTTTTGGTCCCCTCTTCACCTTGTTTGAGATCAGGTACCCTTACTGATGTTGTGTCCTCCCCTGATCCCCACAGTGTCCCACTACTGCCAATCCCTTTCTGAGAGTATTATGATAAATGTTCGGAGTCTGCTTATGAGTGAGAACATGTGGTACTCAGTTTTTTGTTTCTGTGATAGATCACTGAGTATTATAGACTTTAAATCCATCCAGGTTGTTGCAAAATCCTTATGCTTGTCCTTTTTATGGCCATGTAGATTCCATTGTATATATGTACCACATGTTTTTAATCCAGTCCAGATTTGATGTGCAGCATGGTTGGTTGCATTTTTTGCTATTGTGAATAGTGCTCCAATAAACATGTGTGCACAGGTATCTTTTTTTGTAGAAAGATTTGTGTTCCTTCCATGAATATTCCCAGAAGGGGGATTTCTGGGTCGTATGAAAGGTGAATTTCTAGTTTTTTTAGAAATCACTATTGTGTTTTTCATAGAGGCTGGACTAGTTTGCATTCCCACCAACAGTTCAGAAGTGTTCCCTTTTCTCCACATCCTTGCCAACATCTTACTGGAGTTAGGTAGTATCTCAAAGTGGTTTTGATTTGCATTCCTCTGATTTGCATTCCTCTGATGATTAGTGAGACTAATTATCTTTTTCATGTGTCTGTTGGCTGCTCATATGTCTTATTTTGAGAAGTATCTATTCATGACTTTTGCTTATTTTTTAATGGGGCTGTTTGCTTTTTTTTCTTTTTGCATGTTTTAGTTCTTTGTAGATCCTGAATGTTAGGCCTTTGTCAGATAACCCAGTCTGACAGATGAAGTTGCCAGCAAAATTTAAGAATCTGAAATTCAAAATATTAGGCAACTTTTGAAGGTTTGTATAATTACTACTTAGAGATAAGCAAGCATATGATTTGTTTCCTCAAATTGTTAGGAATAAAAGTTGAATGGGAAAGCCGATCATTGACTAGCTTTTAGGTAACAGATTGTTTTTTGCTATTGCAACTTATTGTCTTTCAGCTTATAGAAATTAGAAAAAGTACTAATTGATTTTCTGTCATCTTAAAACGATGAAGCCAAAGTGAGAAATATATTTTGATGCTGTGTTATTATTGTTATCACTTTAAACCTAATTGTTCATGACTTTTATGAAATAATAGGCTTAACCTGTTTATCATTGCAAATGCCAAATGATTAGGAAAAATGATAGGCATATAAAAAAACAGGCATTTAGAAAAACAAATAAGTTGTAAGTATGTGTGTGTGTGTGTGTGTGTGTGTGTGTGTGTGTGTGTGTGTGTATGTGTATGCTGACATTTAAAATGCTTGTAGATGGTTGCTACAGATCCCAAATATTTCTCAGTACAAAACAAAATTTTACATGAAGTACAACATAAAAAGGAAACGTTTTACTTTTCCCAGGTCCTATCTACAAGTTACCAACATATTGACCATTTTTTTGGCAAGCTTTTTTTAGATGTCTCAAATGGCACAATCAATCAAATTGACTATAGAATGATCCAGAATAGCTATTAAGAAACAATTTTAAGGTGAATTGCTTTGACCTTTATGGAACTTTAAAGATTGGCTTTTCCAAGGATTAGTTCCTGACCCCATACTTTACCACTGGAAGTTGACACCCTGAGGCAGTCTACCAATGCAACATTTCACTGAGGTCTTTCACTTTCATGAGAATATAATCGTACTCCATCTGTCATTTTCTTTCAGTGGAAAAATATTTCACTCCAAATACTTTTGAAATTCATATGAATTAATGTCATGATAGCTCTGTCTTTTCATTGTTGCTATTGTTATTTTGGGTAAAAGATGTGTATTTATATAATATTTTAGTAATAAGGAACTACAATGCAGCTCTGTTTTAGCTAGTATTTTTATTATGTATAATTGTCAGTTCAGGCAAAAAATAATCACATTAGATCTGAAAAATAAGGAATCACAAACAAATATGCATTATACTCATGCATAATATGAGAAAGTTAGATACTTGATTTCTTTAGAAGTGCAATAAATACCACAATAAGGAATTTAATTTTAAGACTGATTTCTATAGAGTGAACTATAAAGCAGTGCAGAAAGCTCCAAGTGAATTCTCTGCATATATATATATATATATATATATATATATGCAGAATTACAACATGTTGACATGATAGGTGTTAGAGCAAACTATTGAACCCTTGAAATGATTATGGTAACAAAAAGCTACATAACAGGAAATTCCAATTCTAACTATAAATACTAGATTATTTTCACACATTTTATTTTTAAAAATCACATTTTTACTTATTTTTCTCTGAAATAAAGTTATCTTTTTACTTCAAAGTAATTGATTCAGTGTATAATTTTGGACTCAATGTCAACCTCATTAAATAGAAAAAAAGATTCCCGCTAACTTCTACAAACATAACATTTTTTCCTGAATTCATTGTTACTAAATAAGATGTATGCATCATCTTTACCAACAAATAAAATTAGTCTGAATTGATATTCATTTATCTTTCCATTCTTAATGTAACATCCCAGAGAGTTGATTTTCATGTGATTTAAGAAGGAAGTTTTTCATCTATGTTTCAAGTCAAAAGATAATATTTAAAACTGTAAAGTTTTATAGAACTGGATATTTATTGTTTATGCAGTTCTTCCCGATGTCTGAGCATTGCAGTTCAGAATCATGTCTGTAAATAACGAGCAAAAGGAAATCCTCGCATTTGAGATATTTCCAATTTTTAATGCCAGCCACTTCTCCATAGGAGTTCCTAAAAGATATTTTGTGGAGTCTGGAATGACTTATGCTTTAATCTATTTCCTTGGAATAGGTAGGGAGGCTTATCTTCCCTGTGACCAAGCAAGGGGTACTTTAAGGAAATCAGTAAGAAAAAAAAAAAACGGATATCTGAACCACCTCATTTCTACTAGGTTGGAAACTAATAGACATCTTTCTTGTAAATTTTCTGAACCTCTTGACCAACATTGTACCTGATTTTATACAGACATGAAGAAGAGCTGGCCTGGAATAAGATGAATCATCCTGCACTTTTTTTTTCTTTTTTAAGTTTTTTATTTTAAAGATGTGAGGTACAATTCAGGGTTAGGTATACAAATGTTCGCCATGCAGGTATCCTTGTTGATGAGGTGTGCCTTCCCCCTTCCCCCAGCAGATTCCCACTACTGCCTTCCTACACTTCTACCACTTAGCCCAGTTTACAAGAAAGTAGCTGGGAAAGTGTCCACAAAGGGGTTAAGGACCTCAGCAGCATGAGTCTGATAGAAAAGAATCCTTCTGACAGTGGATAAGGTAAATGAAGAAGGTAAAATCACCCAAGCTGTAGCGTGCATTCCTGGAAAATATAATCAAGAAAGGAAGAATACATTCAGGGTCCTCAGAAGAATGCACTAACGTGCTCCATGAAAGAAGCAACATTTGGTCATTTTGTAACCAGAAGGAGCAGGTAAAACCAGAGAATCTGTGAGTTAATTTGCAGAAGGCAACATTGCCCAAGCAGATATGGCAGCATCTTTCTTTTTTCTCTCAAACTAGTCTGTTGCAAAATCAGAGAAGGTTCATTCCAGGGGGCTAGAATTAAGTTAATCAGTACTGGGAAGAGTGGAGGAGCATTAAATCAAAATACGTTTTTATTATTTCAAAATGAAGAAGAGTGATTATCAGTAAGAACTTTCTTGTTCAGTAGCCAAAAATGCATGAAAAATCATGGAATTGAGCTGAAATAGCATTAAGCATCTCTGTTTATTCAGTGGGAAATGGGAGCTCAAAATATCATGGTTATAGCGGTAATTACAAAAACATTGTTATATCATCAATGAAAAGAAATTCATAAATAATGTAATTATATTTACTACATGCTAGCACATTTTGAAAAGATGATGTATAATAATAGTACAGGATTTGGAATACAGTCTTAGTTCTGCCACTAATTATGTATCCTTCAGTAGCTCACTTAATCTCCCAAAACTTGTTTGTCTATTAAAAAGGATATAAGAAATCTTACTTCCCTAACTCACAGGATTATTTGGAGATTAAAATAAGATAATGAACCAGAAAACATCTTTTAAACTACAATACAATACATTAATACTAATATTAATGGAAGAGCTATTTGGAAACTATGTAAAAAGTGTCTGGTTCCACAGCATAAATGAATGTTTTTTCTCATTGTTTTGTTGCCTTTCACCTTTGTTTTCAAGACATTTGAAAACTTTCAGAAGCATAAAGAGTTCAAAATATACTTTTTGGTATGATACTTCACAATAATGACAAAAATTATGGGATAATCTGAAAGGAAAAACAAGAGAAGTCAGAATTATAAAGTCAAGTTTGTCTTTTGTTTGCTGTTCATTTATTCAGAGGGTGCCAAGAAACGTATACACATTTTAAGTATGACATTCACTCAAAAGATGGCATTAATCAAATTAATGCTAGTGTTACCATGAGACAAGGCAAGACAAAGAAAATGGCAGCACGGTTGAGTTAACATCATACTACACATTGTTACTATAATTTAATTCAACTTTGAAAAGTAATACATAGATAACAGTGCTTAAAGTGTGTAAAGTTTTTTGGGTTTTTTTGTTGTTTTGTTTTGTTTTTTTGGCACCCTCCTGTATTCAAGTGTTTTATCTGTATTCAGCCAGATCCTATTTTGGGTTAGCCAGGAATGTAGGCACTCCTATTTTAACTAAATTTAATTGTTAGGGGAGAGGATGAGGTCAGATTCGCAGACAGAAAAACAACAAAGAGAAAGAATACAGCATGTGAATCTCAGCGCAGAGATGAGGGTGAATCTGGTGGCCAACAAGTTTGCCAGGAAAACTGCCTCTGAGGAAGTACACACCTGAACAAGAAGAGAATATCTCTGTGACTAGCTGAAAGTGTTTCCTGGTCAGAAGATTAAGAGAGCAAAAGAACTGTTCCTAGGACACATCATAAGCATCTTACTGATTTGAGACTGGTAAGAGAAGAGTTTGACTCAGAAACAAATAGAGGCCAGATTGCAAAGGACGAAAGTGTACTTGGAAGCTAACCGAAGACTCTGAGAAGGAGTTTCACCATTAAAAGATACTCTGGCAGTTTTATGGAGGAAATAATTCTATGAAACGTTTTAGGTTAATATTGTGCTAGCCTTGAAAGAAAATGATGACTGTGACACTGACTGGAATGGTAGAGGTGGAGGCGATGGGAAATACTTACGTTTTTTACATTGTGATATCACTAGACATGAACATGGAAGGTGAAATAGAGATGACTTAAAGACAGCTTCAAGATTGTTGTCTTTCAATGAGAAAGAACAAGAAGAGAGAGAACAAGAATATATAATCACTGTGTAATGCAAGAATCAGAGATATACGCCTTTCATCTTATTTGTACTTTATCCTACAAATTTGCTATCAAATCTTTCCCTTTGATTCTAACTATGCTTTTACATGGCTTTAACAAACCAAATCTTAAAGGCATTTTCATTTTGTGTGAGCATGTGTTCTATGACATCTGGAAGGCTTGCTCTTAGTATACTGAAGCTACCATCACTTCAAGGAAATTTTCATATGAGAGGAACAGAAAATAAGGCAATAACTGAAGGAATGTGGAGATTTTAAAGGGGAATGTAATACGGAATTATTATTTACTATTGATAATGATCCCGTAATGAGGGGAAACTGTGATACGAGTTAGAAAGAGAAACTTATGTTCATACAAAAAGTCTGAAAACAAATATTCACCGCAGTTTTATTGTATCCCCAAACTGGAAACAATCAAAATGTCTGTAATGAGTGAATGGCTAAATAAAATGTGTTACATCTCTACTACTCAGCAATAAATAAATAAATAAATAAATAAATAACAGATTACTGATATATCTGACAACTTGTGTCAATCTCAAGGGGAATATACACAGTGAAATATAAGCCAACCCTAAAAGGTAACATGCTATATGACTCCATTTAAACAGCAGTCTTGAAATAACAAAATCATAGAAAAGGAGTACAAAATATTGGTTGCCAGGGGTTGGGAAAGATGAAAGAAAGGAAGGGAGGGTGCTATTATGGTAAAAATGTACAAGGAAAATTGTGGTGAAACTCTTCTGTAATCTGACTGTTCTTACATGAATCTACACATGTGATAAAAATGCATAGAACTCAAAACACACACATCAACTTACAAGTGAGTGCATGTTAAATATGAATAATGCTTATGGGTTTTATTAATATCAAATTCTTGGCTGTAAAATGATACTACAGTTATATAAGCTATTACCACTGAGGGAAAATGAGTGAAGGATATATAGGATATTTGTGAATTATTTCTTACAACTTTTTGTGAATCTGCATTTATCTCAAAATAAAATACTTTAAAAACATATAGTAAAACTCAATCAAGTTATTGAGAACATTCCTACAAAGAAATCTCAATACTTGTCTAACTTCACCAGTGAATTTTCCCAGTTGAGAAAGAACACTGATTTTAAAACTTCTCCTCCAGAAAATAACAAGGGAAAACTCTTCTGACATATATGCTGAAGTATTTATGGGTGGAGTGTACTGATAAATGCACAACTTAATTCATAATGCCTCAAATAAAAGATGAATTAAGAGATGAACCCACAGATGGATTAGGTATGTGATAAAGCAAAGGCAATATAAGACTAATTGTAGAATCTAGATCACAGGTACGTGTGTTTTCACTGTACAATTCTTTCAAATTCTCTTTATGCTGGAATATTTCCTTTTAAAAAATTTTAAAAATATGAAGGCAAAAATTAGATACCATGAATATAAAAAACACCTAGATGAAGTGTTAATGCAAAAGTGTCTTGAGTAGATGAGAGAGGTTATTTTCCGAGGTTGCCTTGAGATGATAATATGGAAAGTTCATCTTTATGCTAGGTATGGAAACAAGGAATAAAAAGTAATCAGTTCATTTGAAAACGTTAAAAAATGCAAGTACTATATAATTATTTTATTAAGTGTAGAACAATCATGTTATGAAATTGAACACACTTTCAGAATTAAGACTAGCAATAAACTTGACATATAAGATACTTCAATTTTAGCACAAAGAGCTACAGAATACTGATTGCTAACAACCTCCTTCATGATTAAATGTTGAGAGTTCTTCCATAAGGCTGGTAGCAAGTAAAGAATGATCCACTGCCTTTTTATTTATTTATTTATTTATTTATTTATTTATTTATTTATTTATTTATTTATTTAACATTGTATGGAAGAATCTAACCAGTAGAGGAGGACAAAAAAAAAAATTAATTATTTTTCCCTTTAACTGTGATTTGGCTGCTTATTTTTAATAAAAAGGAAACTAATATCTTTACTTTATGATAAATATAATCGTATATAAATATATCAACTCATGTCGAGTACTGTTCAAAATGCTTTTTTCTTTGAGTTGGAGTCTTACTCTGTCGCCCAGACTGGAGTGCAGTGGCCGCTTCCGGCCACCGCAGCCTCGACCTGCTGGGTTCCGGCGATCCTTCTGCCTCAGCCTTCCGAGTAGCCAAATTACAGGCGCGATACCGCCCGGCTAATTTTGTGATTTTATTGTAGAGATGAGGTCTAGCTGCCCAGGCGGGTCTCGAACCCGTGGGCTCAGGCAATCCACTCACCTCAGCCTCCCAAAGGCGCGGGATTACAGGCTGAGCCACCGAGCCCAGCCAAAATGTTTTTAAAAACACAATATATAATTAGTTTTCATGAAAAATACAAGATTTTTCTTTTCTTTTTTTGAGTTGGAGTCTCATCTGGTCGCCCAGACTGGAGTGCAGTGGCCGCTCCCGGTCACCGCAGCCTTGATTCTTCCGCGTTAGCCTTCCAAGTAGCTGGAACGACAGGTGCGCGCTACCACGCCCGGCTAATATTTTGATTTATTGTAGAGATGAGATCTCGCCAAGTTGCCCAGGTGGGTCTCGAACCCGCGGGCTTAGGCAATCCACTCACCTTAGCCTCCCAAAGCACTGGAATTACAGGCTAAGCCACCAAGCCCGGCTAAGATTTTTTTTCTCTTTTTATTCACATTAACATTGTGATAAGACCTTGTGATCCCTTGGCTAGTTATTGAATTCTGCTCTGGAGAGAGATATATAAATATAATGTGTGTGTGTGTGTGTGTGTGTGTGTGTGTGTGTGTGTGTGTGTACGCATGCGCCCACACATATATAGATAATTTAGCAATTTAGTAAAAGACCAAAGTCACATACAAGTCAGCACAAATAAAATGTTATGAATAGCTAATAGTTAATGATATTCTTTCTCATTAAAAAGCTTTATATCTTCCTGAATTTTTCTATCTTTCTTGGCAAACCAACTGATAAAACAAACAAACAACAACAACAAAAAAAAAAACAGCAGAAAAGACAGCATAGTCTCCATAAGGCTTCACAGATTAAAGTCACTTTAACATCAAATTCCAGTCCTTATTCAAGATGAGAATATCTGAACTTTTCATGGATATAAGCTGTGGAATTCTGACGTGAAGAAATTAAGCAGTGTCTCCCAGAATACAGCCAGGTATACTATATCTTGGAAGTAGCGCTTACTATTTATGTCTGTAAAAGATTTCAAGGACTCTGTCAGCAGGAGGTCCTAGCAACTGCTGACCAACAGGCCAGGTCCAAGCAATGAAAGTGAAAATTGTATAAAGACATGTTGAAGAATAACAGAATAGCTATATGGAATTTCTGACATAGGTAAAAAGGAACACACAAATCAGCCTCTCTCTTTTTTTAAGTTTAACACATACAGTCCAAGTTAGGACACATCTCATTGTCAAGGTCAGAGATAAAAGAGAAAACTGAGATAGGAATCAGATTTTCTCATGTCCGTTCAAGGGTCAGCCCTTGGCAACCTAGTGCCAATAACCACCTGCAGAAATTCACATGTAGTTGCATAAAGTCATTTCATGAGACATTTGGCATCTGCTAGTGGTGATTGTGGTGTCTTCATTCAGGAGTTTTCTGTTTCATAAAATATTGAAGTGGGACCAGGTGCCGCATTCAGATGAATGATTTGAGCAACACATTGCAGTATAATCATATCATCACAGATCATCCAACCTAGAATGCAGTGATTTGGAGAACTAGTGCTGTGCTTGAATGAGTGACTGACTGATGAAGCAGGGCTCCACAGAATGGCAATTTTCACTTGAATACAGCAAAGAACGGTGTTTTGGCCACTGTTGCAAACATGCTGGAGTATATTCACATTACAGCTATCACTTCAATTGAAGGGAATTACAATTCATTCAATGAATGATTGATAAATTAGTTGAAATTTGATTTTGGAATGTCCAGAATTTAAATAATCTAATGTTATGACACTGCACAAAATATATTATTTTCCATCACCTCTCTCTCTTGCAGTATTTCTACAAGTCTAGAGTGAGCAGAAATGCACTATGATTTTCACAGAGCGTACACAGTTTTTCCTTTTAGGCCCCTTCCTTCATAGAAATGGCCAAATTACATTTTTAAGGTACATATATTTATATGTTAAAACATTTTTTCTCACCTACAAGTTTTTTTCCTAATAAAATTTGTAAAAGTTAAAACACGGCCCCTACAATTATTAAGGCACTGAGTCACTGTTTCTAGGTTTTTGACAGAGAAGTTGTCCCTAAAAATGAGGACAGGCATTCCTCAGGAACTACAGAACTCCCTTGGACTTCACATATTAGCAGACAGGAATGCCAATATTTGCTTAAATAGTTTCAGTTTGTTACTATTTGGAGCATTTTCGTACCAATAAAAGTCATTTTTCATAGAAAAAGAAGTTCTTAGTCACCTCTTGTATTCAGAGCTTAACAAATAGCTAAAAGAAAACAGAGCAACAGGTTTTATAGATAGATACTCCTCAGCAATATGTGAAGTTCAAGTTCATTACCTCTTAGCATACAGTTTCACTCTTTTTCTCAGCAAAATCACACCTTATTTAGAGCACAGGAGAACAATTAAAATTATAAATGTCAAATTTACCAATAACAAAGTCCACTAGACTTCTTGAAAAAACTTTACACTAATGTATGTCTTAGACATTATCTTTCCTATAACAGAGAAATTTTATTTTATTGCATCATACTCATGGAGGTACGTGAGGAAAATGTTCTACATGTGAAGATTTAGAGAGTTAAATTAATTATGTATTACCAGGCCATCCATCAACCATATACTTTCAGCAATTCTTTGCTCATGTCAAGATTAGCTGAAGCAGAAATACGATCATAATGGAATAAAATACACGAAAAATATGCAAGAGAAAAGGCAATTTAACTTCTTTGGAGTCTATAATTTGTTGATGTTTGATACAAATAATTGAGAGTCCTATTATGTTTGTTTATAAGAGTTTTTCAGGTTTTATAATAACTGCAACAATAACAAATCTTACATCTAAAAACACTAAATATCGAAATTCACTGCTTGCACACTTCTAGATACTAACTGATAATCATATGGGAGTATAGAAAATTTGCCCAGCTGTTTGTCTTTTTTTCTTTTTTTTGAGTTGGAGTCTCACTCCATTGCCCAGACTGGAGTGCAGTGGCCGCTCCCGGCCACGGCAGCCTCGACCTGCTGGGCTCCGGCGATCCTTCTGCCTCAGCCTTCCGAGTAGCCGGAATTACAGGCATGCGCTACCACGCCCGGCTGATTTTTTGATTTATTGTAGAGATGAGGTCTTGCTGCCCAGGCGGGTCTCGAACCCACGGGCTCAGGCAATCCACTCACCTCAGCCTCCCAAAGGTTCAGGATTACAGGCTGAGACACCAAGCCTGGCATTTTTCTTTAGATTTATATAAATTTAAGTATATTTACACAACTAAAAGAGAATGGAGTAAATGTCTGCCTTAATATTTCTTGTTTTAAAGTGATCATTTTCTATATTTAAAATTTTATAGTCTTTAATAGCAGTTATAATGGTATAGAATGACATAATGTTGCATAAAATAATCTCTGGAGGTGTTTTGGCTTCTTCCCTTATGGTAGCAGCTTCAAATTTCTCTAGTTGTCTGTTTCATAAAAAATTTAACTGGAATCAGGTGCAGTAATAAGTTGAACTTCTGGATGAATGACACTTAGTAATTCAATCCAGGACACAATCATATTAAATTCATTAAATTGAAGAGTAATTTTCAATCTGTCAGATAAAGTCCATATATAATTTCAGAAGATAGGCACTCTAAATTCAAAGACTATATCTTTGACTTTTGCTTATTTGTCTGTTTTAAAATTCCTTCTGGATCAGGTCACAAATTATAATATCCCATTTTGGAAATATACTAAAGGAAAACAAATCAGTGGGGAAAAGGATGCAATTGATGTGGGGAAGCACAGAATAAAATAAATTAAAATCCCATATGTCACAGAAAAGACTCTACTTGATCTCAATTCAATAACTTACATTTTACTTTGATTTCTCATCTTTAAAACCTAATCTTAGCCGGGCTCGGTGGCTCAGCCTGTAATCCCGCGCCTTTGGGAGGCTGAGGTAAGTGGATTGCCTGAGCCCGCGGGTTCGAGACCCGCCTGGGCAGCGAGACCTCATCTCTACAATAAATCAAAAAATCAGCCGGGCGTGGTAGCACATGCCTGTAATTCCAGCTACTCAGAAGGCTGAGGCGGAAGGATCGCCAGAGCCCAGCAGGTCGAGGCTGCGGTGGCCGGGAGCGGCCACTGCACTCCAGTCTGGGCGACAGAGTGAGACTCCAACTCAAAAAAAAAAAACCTAATCTTATTAATTACTGTAGTTCTTATTAAAAAGACATACTTTGCTTCCATTTACCTGATCCATGATGAATATTTTTTAGCAGAACCTTGAAATTCCAATTTTGTGAAGTGCACAATAATTCTGGAACACACGACATAAAATAGCAGCTTGCTGTCTTGACCATATTGTATCATGCTAGTGAAATAAATGAATTAATTTTGTTGTTTAAGTTATGACTTATGTAAATAAAAAGTAAATTCTGATAAGAAAAACAAAAATGTTGAATATCTATAATAATAACCAACAGGAAAGCATTAATTCTGCCACTACGCCCTGTTAAATTTATAGGTCTGAGAGGCTTATAAAAGGGAAATGTAACTACTTACTTTTCTGGTGCTGAATATTCCCCACTTGTTGTGGAGATAATTTCTCTGATTCAGTTCACAATAAACAATAAGTTTGGTTTTCAACAGAAGCTACTGTATCCATTCTAAATCCAAAGAGTTTTTATGTCTTTTGCTTGTTTTATTCTTCCGTTTTGAGCTTCCAAAACATGATGTGAGAGCTTGTCCTCAAAATGAGAAATCTTTGAAAACGATAGGAAAGAAAAGAGTTTGCTGCAATCTCATAGCAGTAAAATGCCTATTGGATGTCTTTCTCTGTTATCCATTTCCTCAGAAATCTTCTACAATCCTTTGGTAGATTTCCTTACTCTGGCTTTAAAATAGAAAGATTTAAATACTTGAGATCATTTACTGACCTTAAACTGAGGCATTCCTTAAATATTATCCTCCAGAGTAATAATGGTCTTGAATAGTTGACATGATTCTGAAAAATAATTTTTTGTTTGGCAGTCTGTTGAAACAGAGCTGTACATTTCTGTTTGAGTTTTGGTACTGTTTCTGATTAGAATAGATATTATTTCTGTACCTCAAATGTACCTACTACTGGTCAAATAAGAGCCAATTGAATAATCATAGAGATTACAGAAATCTTAGACACCATATGGTTTGGTTCCCTGTTACGTTAAAACATTGCCTCCATTATATACTCAGAAAGTAATTGTCCAGGCTCTATATTATCAACATGATAATAAACACAATCCTATCTTAATGGTTGGATATTAACACTGCAGTGATAACAGCTAGATAGGTAGTGAACCAACACTCCCCTAATATTACATTATGGGGTAACCAAAGGATAGAATTCAAAGCCCTTAAATGATAGAGAAAGAAATGTGAAAGAAAAATATAAAAAATAAGGGTCTGTTCTCTCCCCCTAGTAAAACAGGAAGCATCCTTTTAGAAAAGGGATATTGAAGGGTGAAAACGTTCTAAAACAAAAACTAGGTGAGGACAGCCATAACTGAGGTTAGAGCTTTGAGTAATTCCCAACAATGAAATGGGATTTGATGTATTTTAAATGTGTTACTAGATCAGGCATGATGTCTCATGTCTGTAATCCCAGGACTTTAGGAGGCACAGGCAGGAGGATGCCTTGAGTCCATGAGTTCAAGACCAGCCTAGGCAACATAGAGTGACCTTGTTTCTACCAAAAATTAAAAAATAAGAAAATTAGCCAGGTGTGGTGGCACGTACCTGTAATCCTGGCTACTGGCTACTCAGGCAGAAGGATTGCCTGAGGTCAGAAGGTTGAGGCTGCGATAGCAGTTCACTGTAATTGTGCCACTCTACTCCAGCCTGGGTGACAGAGTGAGAACTTCAACTCAAAAAATAAAAAATAAATAAAATAAACATTAAAGTCTTAATACAAAAAGCATTTATTGCAGTTAGGAGGAAAAATGAGCATTGGCTCTGAAGGAAAAGCATTATTATACTCCATTATGCTAAATAATTTTAAAAATTAAAGACAGAGTGTGAAGAAATTTCTTTAGTCTGACTAAGGTAGTCAGTTAACATGAATGTCGTCATTGGAATTTGGCATTTGTGTAATGTTTTGTGTTAGTATTTAGTAATTTATATTTAGTAATTAGTATTAGTATTTATGTCTGTTGTATGTGTGTATGTGTGAATGATATATATATAAGTATATTGCTATATTTAAAAAAAATTTGCAGAAATATAATATACTTCTTACTCACTGAAATATTCCACTTATTTAACATACACATTTATTATATATTCTTTTGTTTCTGAGGGAAAAGTTTAACTCAGATTCTCTCTGATCTGTAGAGTTTCCAGCTGATACTTTTGTCAAAATTCTGGCACTCTGATTTCAGTTAAGCAGCATCCCATAAAAATTATGACAAGTCTTATTACTGTTTATGTCCTTCTTTGAGTATTTATAGAAATTAGAAAACCCATTAACTCGGTTGCTTCCCATATTGTACAGAGTGCCAGCACCTTCTACATCTCACTAGAATTCAAATGCCAAGAACAACTATCAGAGAGAACCTTGATAATGGTGTCCATGGAGCAAATTCATGGATATTCTCTCAGGACAAAAAGCATGACTAAACTTCTTTTATCATTATTTTCAATTTCTACAAATTACCAAAAAAAATCTAAACCTTGTAAGATGATTTAAGATTCGTAAATAATTGATATGCTGTTTTGAAAGAAGAAATATGGAAAGTTGAGAAATTTAGAGATTGACATTACTTGAGAAAGATCAACATCAAATGCCATAATTATTGCCCAAAAAATACTTGAGATATTTGTGTGCAAACAGAGAATAAGGGTTGACTCCTCAAAATAGAATATACAAAATGATGGGGAGTATCTGGGACCCAGAAACAAAGAAGTGAATTCCCACTTGTTTCTGCCATTCACATGCCACTTGAATTAAGGAAAATTCCATACTATCTCAAGGATACTAGAGAACTATTAAATTTATGTAGGTATTATATGAAAGTTCTTTGACATCAGGGATGAATCATGTTGTATAGTTATAAAGTAATGGTGGTGAGATAATGATTTATATCAGGTCCTGAAAAGAGAACCTAAAATGATATCAGCAAGTTGATATTAGTGTTCCTTTTGATGACATAAATTGTAGCCAAAATGTTAGAAGCTCTGCTCTATGAATGCCTTGTCTAGAGCCTAGAATATATTCAGATTCTGAATGATACTCTTCATTGATTGCTGCTTTAAATGTTAATTTCACTAGCTTTGCTTTTCACATTTCTACCTCTTTCTTTTTGCTACTCTAGTTCACAGCAAGTAATAACACTAAACTCATTTACAATTTAGTGTTAGCTTTATTAAAGCTTCATGAAATGACAGCATAGTTGGTTAAACCATGGAGACAACTTCGTTTGGTGGAATTTCATATTTTCTGATTAGGAGAAAATCATTTGTACAAATTTTCTGCAATAAATAGAGACAACACAACACATTAAATAAATATAATGCATGCTTATATTATTTTAACTAATACCTCTGCTTGTTAAACAATTTGCAAGGGCAATTACACATGAGCTCTAACCTCAATAAAACAGAAAAATCCTAGGAAAAGCCAGGAAGGATTAATTCAAGTCATTCATATGCCATAAATCACACATCCTTTACACTGCAGTTACATGTTTTTGTTGTTGTTGTTGTTTTGTTTTTTTAATCCCTTGTCCTCCCTCTCTTGCAGTTACATTTATTACTAAATTACAAGTCTGATTATGTAAGTCCCCTGTACAAACCTTTGGAAAACAATTTTTAGAGTCATGTCTTTGGTTAGTTCACCTTCAGACAAGAAAAAAAGAGAATACATGACAGCCTATATATGGAAAATTTTATGGAAAGTGTATTTTCATGACTAAAAACAAAAGAAAAATAAAAATTATACAGATTTTTTTTTTTTGCTTTGAGAAAGTTAGTTATAATAAATTTGTATGGCAAAACAATGTTTTAAACATCTCTATGAATATCCACCCCAAGCAAAACAGAGCAGATAAACCCATTGTAATGGGCACTTACTTTTCTGGACAAATCTTTAGAGGAAAAAAAGCATTCGGGACCATCAGCCCTTTCAATAGCATAGTCTCAAAAGTCTCATAGGAGGCCAAACATTGAAGCATACATGGTCTGACAATTAAGTTTGTGAGCTTGCCACCAAGTGTTTACACTGGCAGCACTTTACAACTAGGCAAAGTTTCATAACCTTGATACATCAGTGTCTCACAGTGGTGTTCATGTCGGTGTATGGAAGAGTTTTGTTGAGTGGCAATCATTATTGTTGTTGCATGTTTTTATGTGCTGTTGCAAGAATGTTGGAGCTTGAATTAGAGCAACAAACAAAATAAAATTTCTTGTTCAACTTGTCAAGAGTGGAAGTGAAATCAAAATTGCATTCGTCCGAGTTTACGGGAATCATGCCATGAAGAAAACAGCAAATAGATTACCCATTTCTCTTAGGAGAGAGAAAGCATCACTGATAAAGAGGTCAGGGTGGCCAGTAATGAGCAGAACTGATGAAAACATTTCAAAAAGTTGTCCAATAGTGTGTCCAAATCATTGGCTGACTGTGAGAAACACAGCAGATCATATACATATCCATAGAGAAACAGAAAAATCTTAACTAAAAATCTTGTTATGAGAAAGGTATGAGCAAAAATGGTCCCAAGGGAGTTTTTGCATCACAACAACCCACAAGCTCACACAGTACTGTCTGTGAGGAAGTTTTTAGCCAGCAAACAACTATATTGGAACACTCTCCCCTATTCACCTGATTTGGCTCCGAAGGATATTTTTCTTTACACAAAGATAAAAGAAGTATTGAAAGGAAAACATTTGGTTGACATTCAGGACATCAAGGGTAATACAAGGACAGCTCTGATAGCCATTCCAGAAAAAGCAGTCCTAACTTGCTTTGATAGGTGGACTAAGTGCTGGCATCGCTGTATAGTTTCCCAAGAAGAGAATTTCAAAGGGAATCATAGTGATACTCAGCAATGAGGTGTGCAACGTTTTTTTCAGGTTGTGTTCATGAACTTAATTGCCAGACCTTGTATTGACATTAATATAGTCAAGATGCAGGACATATTTGTAACAAAAGAACCCAGCATGTTGCCCTTTTATAGCCACATCCACTTCTCTCTCACCCCCATGTCTTACTATACTGCTGGCAACTACTCCCCTGCATTCCATTTCTATAATTTGGCTATTTCAAGAATATTATACAAAGAAATCATATGCATGTAAGCTTTTTGAACTGGCTTTTTAAATGTATCAACAGGGTTTTTGTTGTTGTTGTGTTGTTTTGTTTTGGGGGGTTTTTTTTGGGTGTGTGTGCCATTGTTGAATAGTAGTCTATGTTACGGATGTATTACAGTTCTTTCAGCCATCACCTCATTAAGAACATCTGAATCTTTTTAGTTTGGGGCTTCCGGTATAAACACTTGCGCACAGATTTTTGTGTTGACTTAGTTTTCTTTTTTTAATTATTTTTATTATAAAGATGTGGGGTACAATTCAGGGTTAGGTATGCAAACATTGATCATGCAAGTACCCCTGTTGATGAGGTATGGCCCTTCCTTCCCTAGCAGTTTCCCTCAACTGCCAATTCCACCCCCACTCCCTACTGACAGTTTCTCATTACTGCCAATTGCTTTCGACTTAGTTTTCATTTCTCTGGAATGGAAGCCCAAGAATGCCGTTGCTTAGTCATTTGGTAAACAGATGTTCAATTATTTTTAAGAAATTGTCAAACTACTTTCCAGAATGGCTGTATGATTTTAAATTTTCATCAGCAATGTGTAAAGGGTTCAGTTTCTTCAATCTTCATCAATATTTGGTGGTGTCATTAGGTTTTATTTTTAACCATTATGATAAGAGTGTAATGACACCTCACTGGGGTTTTAATTTGTACTTCCCTAATGGCTAATGATGTTGGATATCTTTTCATGGGCTTGTTTGCCATCTCTATGTCCTCTTAGGTGATATGTGTCTTTATGACCTTTGCCCATTTTCTAATTATATATTAGAGTTACTGTTGAGTTTTGAAATTTGTATATTTTTGTATTAATCCTTTGTTCGATATGTTGGATATCTGGTGTGCAATACCTTTTCTCCCAGTTAGTAGATTATCCTTTTTAAAAGGGGCTTTTATAGAACCAACATTTATAATTTTGATGAAATCGATTGTTTTTGTTTTATGGGTTGTGCTTTTATATCAAGTCTAAGAGTTTTTTGTTTAGATCCAGATTTTCTTCTACTTTTCTACTAAACATTTTAATTTCTCATTTTACACTTGTCTATTATTCCTTTACAGTTAATTTTTGTATAAGATATACATCAAGATTCACTATTTTGTTGCTGTTAAGGATGTCACTTGCTTCAGCACAACTTGCTAAAACAAACAAAACTACAATTTCTCCATTGAATTGCTTTTGTACCTTTTTTCAAAAATTAGTTGGGCTTATATTTGTGAGTATCTTTTTGACTCACCCTATTTTGTTTCACTTATATATCTATTCCACATTAATACCACACTATCTTGAATAATGAAGCTATAAAATTAGTCTTAAAATTGGGTAGAAGCCGGGCTCAGTGGCTCAGCCTGTAATCCCACGCCTTTGGGAGGCTGAGGTGAGTGGATTGCCTGAGCCCGCGGGTTCGAGACCCGCCTGGGCAGCGAGACCTCGTCTCTACAATAAATTAAAACATCAGCGGGGCGTGGTAGCACATGCCTGTAATTCCGGCTACTTGGAAGGCTGAGGCGGAAGGATCGCGGGAGCCCTGCAGGTCGAGGATGCGTGGCCGGGAGCGGCCACTGCACTCCAGTCTGGGCAACAGAGTGAGACTCCAACTCAAAAATAAATAAATAAATAAATAAATAAAATAAAATTGGGTAGAGTATTTCCAATGTATTATTTTTTACATACATTAAGCACTTATACATTTTTGTTTTTTCATTTAAAATTTTAAAATAATTTTTTCTATATCAACAGCAAATTATTCTGAAATGTTCATAAGAATTGCAGAATTCTTACTTTCTTTTGAGTTGGAGTCTCACTCTGTCGCCCAGACTGGAGTGCAGTGGCCGCTCCCTGCCACCGCAGCCTGGACTTGCCGGGCTCCGGCGATCCTTCCGCCTTAGTCTTCCGAGTAGCTGGAATTACAGGTGCGTGCTACCACGCCCGGCTAATTTTTTGATTTTATTGTAGAGATGAGGTCTCGCCTGTCCAGGCGAGTCTCAAACCTAAGGGCTCAGGCAATCCACTCACCTCAGCCTCCCAAAGGCGCGGGATTACAGGCTGAGCCACCGAGCCCGGCTATTTGACAGATGTTAAGGCTTTATACAAATTTGGAGAGTATTGACAAACCATATCCCAATTATAAATCGCCCAATTTATATAGATCTTCTTGGATTTAATTCATCAGCATTTGTAGTTTTCAGCATAAAGATTTGGACATGTGTTATTGTACTTATACTTAAATGTTTTATTTTATTTTAAAAATCAACTTTTTTGTTTTTTTACGTGTTTATTATTAGTATAAAAAAATGCAATTGATTTTTGTATGGTGATCCTGTTTGCTGCAATTATCCTCAACTAATTAATTCAAGGATTTTCTTTAAAGGTTTATTGGGATTTTTCTATGTAGATAATAATTTCATTTACAAATAGGTAGTTTAAAAAAATTATAATCCATGTATCTATTATTTTCTTTCCTTGCCTTATTGTGTTCACAACATCTAGTAATTGTTGAATAATGATAATGATAGCAGACATTCTTATCTTGCTCTTGATCTTAGATAAAAGCATTCAGTCTTTAACATTAAGGATGATGTTAGCTTTAGAATTTTGGTAGATGCTCTATATAAAATAGAGAAAGTACTTGGTCTTACCCCTTTCTCCTTAGTGAGGAATTTTTAAAATCATGAATTGGACTTATATGTTATCAAACACTTTTTCTGAGTTAGTTTTCACAGTTTCAGATTCTACACTTAAGTGTAATAGGACCATATGATTTTTCTTTTTAGCTTATTGATATAATGGATTACATTAATTGATATTTGAATATTGAACCACACTTACACACTAGAATGAGTCCAAATTTATCCACGTATATAATTATTTTATTCATTGCTAGATTTGGTGTTTTGACAAATTTTTTGCATCAAAGTTCATGAGGGACAATAGTCTGTAGTTTTTGGTTTTTGTACTGTTTTTTGATTTTCTTATAAGAGTAATAGTCGCCTCGTAAAATGAATCGGAAAATAGTCTATTATGTTTTATTTTCTGGAATAGATTGTCTATAATCGGTGCTGATTCTTTGAATGTCTGATAGAATTCTGCAGTGAAGTCATCTGTGTTCAGAGAGTTTCATGTCAGGAGTTTTTGAATGCAAATTATTTAATGTTATAAATATGTTCATATTGTCTAACTATCTGTGCTGAGTGTTCTGTAATTTTTAGTTTTCCAGGAATTGATCTATTTCTTCAACATTATCAAATTTATGATAATAAATTTTCTGTTATTTCCATTGTCATTTTCCATAGTTATTTTTTAATGGCTATAGAATCTGTAACAATGTCACCTTCTTAATTCCTGATATTGATGATTTGTCTCCTCTCCTTTTTTGTTATCTTCAATAAAAGTTTATTAATTTTATTAATTTTTTGAAGAATCATATTTTTCCAAATGTATTGAAGTATAATTCACAAATAAAATTGAATCTATTTAAACTACATGTTTTTATGTATTCATGCATGTAAAATGTTTACCATAATCAAGATAATTAACATAACTATCACTTCAGTGATTATCACTTTTTGTGAGTTGTGGGTGCATTTATGAGCTAATCTCTTAGTAAATTTGAAGTATACAATACAGTATGATTAACTCTAGTCACTAGGCTGTACATCTAACCTTCAGAACTTACTCATTCTGTATAACTAAAACGTTTATCCACATCTCCCCATATCCACGACCTTCCAGACCCTGGAATCCACCACTCAACACTTCTATGTTTTCAACATTTTTTTGCATTTCACATTCAGGCGACATCATGCAGTATTTGTCTTTCTGTGCCTGATTTACTTCACTTTACATATCACCCTTCAGGTTCATCCATGTTGTTACAAGTAACAGGATTTCCTTCCTTTTCAAGATTGAATAAAATTTCATTGTTTTTACACACACACACACACACACACAACACAAAATCACTTTTTTAATCCACTTATTCATCATCGGATGTCTAAATTAATTACTTTGGGAGTTCGAGGTGAATGGATTGCCTGAGCCTGCAAGTTCAAGACCCACCCCGGCAAAAAATTGGAGAGACCTCTTCTCTACAATAAATAAAAACTAGCCGGGCGTGGTAGTGCGCGCCTGTAGTTCCAGCTTACTTGGAAGACTGAGGCGGAAGGATCGCCAGAGCCCAGCAGGTCGAGGCTACGGTAGCAGGGCGCATGCCATTTCGTTCCATTCTGGGCAACAGGGTGAGATTCCAACTCAAAAAAAAAAAAAAAATTATAAGCCGGGCTCAGTGGCTCAGCCTGTAATCCCGCGCCTTTGGGAGGCTGAAGTGAGTGGATTGCCTGAGCCCGCAGGTTCAACACCTGCCTGGGCAGCGAGACCTCATCTCTACAATAAATCAAAATATCAGCTGGGCGTGGTAGCGCGTGCCTGTAATTCCGGCTACTCAGAAGGCTGAGGTGGAAGGATCGCCTGAGCCCAGCGGGTCGAGGCTGCGGTGGCCCGGAGTGGCCACTGCACTCCAGTCTGGGCGACAGAGTGAGACTCCAACTCAAAAAAAAAATTATATATTTTTGCTGTTGTGACAAATGCTGTAATGAATGTGAGAGTGCAGATATCTCTTCAAGATACTGTTTTCATCTCCTTTGAATGAATACCCAGGGTGTGATTTCTGGATCATGTCACAAAGGATACCCAGTTGGCAAAGCAATCTTAAGCAAGAAGAGCAAAGCTGGAGGCATCATCACCCTATCTGATTAAAATATACAACAAAGCTATAACAATAAAACAGAATGTTATTGTTAAAATATATATATATGGACTAGTGGAACAGAAGATACCCAGAAATAAGTCCACACATTTATGGTTAGCTGAACTTCAACAAAGGTATCAAGAACACACCATGGGGGAAATGGCAGTCTCTTTGATAAATGATATTGAGAAAACTGGATATGCACATGCCGAGAATAAAATTGAATTCTTCTCTCACCCTGTATACAAAAATCAACTCAAAATGGAGTTAAACATTTAAACATAAGATGTAACACTATAAAATCACTGTAATAATGCAAAGAAAAAGAGGTTTTGACATTTGTTTAGGTAATAACTGTTTAGATATGTTCCCAAATGCACGGGTAACAAAAGCAAAAGATGAGTGAATTGCATTAAACTAAAAAGTTTCTGTAGAGCAAATAAAACAACCAACAGACTGAAGAGACAATATATGAAATGGGAGACGATATTTGCAAACCATATATCTAATAAAGGGTTAATATGCAAAATCTATAAAGAACTCAACACAATAGCAAGAGAAAAAAACCCAATTTTAAAAATAGACAAAGGATATAAATAGATATGTTTTAAAGACATACAAATGACTAACAGGTATATGTGAAACTCTTCAATATCACTAATCACCAGTGAAATGCAAATTAAAACAGCAACAAGATATCACCTCACACTTGTTTGAATGGCTATGATCAAAAAGACAAAAAAGACATTGTTGGAGAAGATGTGGAGAAAAGGACCCCTTTCATACTGCTGGTGGATATGGAAATTAGTACAGTCATTTTAGATAACAGTAGGAAAATTTTTTTAAAATTTAAAAGTAGAGCTACCATATGATCCAGAATCCTATCACTAGTGTTCTCGCCATTAAAATAATTATGTAAGGAAAGTTCTCAGATCAGTAACACAATTTTTTACTTCAAGAAACTAGAAAAAGAAGAGGAAAATAAACCCAATGCAAGCACAGGGAAGGAAATAATGAAAAACAGAAATTTTTAAAAAGTTAAAGCCAGGAAAATAATAATAGAAAAATCAATGTATCAAAAGCTGATTCTTCAGTCAAAATCAATAAAATTGATAAAACTTTAGAAACACTGATAAATATAGGAAGAGGGAAGACACAGATCATCAAATTTAAGAAGGGAAGAGGTCATAGTATAGATGCTACAGCCATTTCAATTCCTTAAAAAATAGATATTCTCCAAAAGTAATACAAATGAAATAAACAATCTGAATAAACATTTGCAATTAAAAACCTTCAACTAAAACTATTTAGGCCATTTGCACAAAATGAAAAATTTATGCAAGCATTTATTAAGAAATTAACATCAATTTTACAAAATATTTTTTACAAAATAGAACTATACAGAACTCTTTTCAACTCATTGATGAGGCTAGTACTATTACCCTAGTTGTATTACCAGAAAAAGACAATTCAGAAAAGAAAACTACATACCAGTATCTTCCAGGGACAAAGATGCAGAAATATTTAAGACAATATTAGCAAATCAAATCAGCAATATCTAAAAAGAATTATGTACAATAACAGATGGAATTTTTTTCAGGTATGTAAGACTGGCTTCATATTCAAAAATCATACATATAATCCTACATATCAATAATCTATACAAAAAACTTATGTAATCATAATCAACTGACACAGAAAAGTCTGTTGATAAAATCCAAAACTTGGACCAGCCTGAGCAACTTAGAGAGACCTCATCTCTACAATAAATAAAAAATAAGCTGAGTGTGGTAGCACATGCCTGTAGTTCCAGCTACTTGGAAGACTGTGGAGGAAGGATCGCCTGAGACCAGCAGGTTGAGGCTGCCGTGGCTGTGAGCATGCCAGTGCACTCCAGCCTTGAAGGCAGAGTGAGACTCCAACTCAAAAAAAAAAAAAAAAAAAAAAAAAATTCAACCAACTAACACTAAAAGATAACTCTCTCAAGTTAATTGGCATATCTATAAATGCCTACAGCTAATATGCTTAATGATGAAATGTTGAATGTATTCCCTGTAAGACCAGAATAAGGCTAAGATGTCCACTATCACCAATACATGCAACATAATACTAGAAGTTCTAACTACTGAACTAAGTCAAGAAAAAGAAAAGATTTATGTGTATGTAAGCATGTGTATATATGGAAAAAACCAGTCTCCACGAGCAGAAAATCTGCATAGAAAGTCTGCATAGAAAATCCCAAGGATCTACAAAGGAGAAAATAAATACCTTATTAAAATTAATAAGTCAAGCCCAGAAATAGACTCACATAAATATAGTCAATTGAATTTCACAAAGGAGCAAAACGAAAAAAATGGCAACATCGTCTTTTCTTTTCTTTTTTTCTTTTTTCTTTTTTTTTTTTTTGAGTTGGAGTCTCACTCTGTCGCCCAGACTGGGGTGCAGTGGCCGCTCCTGGCCACCGTAGCCTCGACCTACTGGGCTCCGGCGATCCTTCCACCTCAGCCTTCCAAGTAGCTGGAACTACAGGCGCGCGCTACCACGCCCGGCTAATTTTTGATTTATTGTGGAGATGAGGTCTCGCCAAGTTGCCCAGGCGGGTCTCGACATGGGTTCAGGCTATCCACTCACCTCAGCCTCCCAAAGTGCAGGATTACAGGCTGAGCCACCGAGCCTGGCTGCAGCATAGTCTTTTCAGCAAATGGTCCTGCAACAACTGCAGAGCTACATGCAAAAAACAAAAAAAGAAAAAAAGAGAGAGAGATTCTGGACACAGACCTTCCACCCTTCACAAAAGTTAACTCAAAATGAATAACAGACCTAAATATAAAATATAAAACCATAAATATTCTAGTAGATAATATAGGAACAAATCTAGATTAGCAACGACTTTTTAGATATACCATCAAAGAAACAACCCATGAAAGAAAGAAGTGACAAACTGGACTTTATTAAAATGTTAACAATTCTGCTCTGTGAAAGACATTGTCAAAAAAAATGAGAAGGTAAACCACAGACTGAGAGAATATATTTGTAGAAGATGTACTTCATAAAGGATTGTTAATCAAAATATGTTTTAAAAGAGCTCTTAAAACTCTATGATAAGAAAACAAGTTAAAATCTGAGCCAAAGGCCATATGAGAACCTCAATGAAGAAAAATATGTATATGTAGAGCAAATAAGCATATGAAAATATGCTCCATATCATAGGCCAATCAGGGTGATGCCAATTAAAACAATGAGATAACACTGTATACTTATGTGAATGGCTAAAGTCCAGAACATATCACCAAATGTAGACAAGGATGTGGATCAGCAGGAACTCTCACTCACTACTGGTGGGAAGATAATATTGTACTGCCACCTTGGAAGTTACTTTGGCAGTTTCTTACCAAAATAAACATATGCGGGGGAGACTAAAAAAAAAAAAAATTATTTGTTGGAGGACGGGTCCCTTATTGTACAGCTTTCCCACACTAGGTAAGTGTAAGAAACCCATCAGTATCAATGTATTAGTTAGTGTCACTTTGAGAAGCTGCATTCAGCTTCAGTGAAATTTTTTTGGAGATTCTTTCAATGCATTTGCCCATTTCACGATGGGCGATATATGAGTGCATCTGCCCACACTGTGCTGAGTGTTCAACAGTTTTTGACCAAAAATGGAATGACCTGGTGCCCCACCCTCCCTATTCACCGGATCTCACCCCAAGTGACTTTTGTTTGCTTGTTTGTTTTCCCAAATGAAAAAAGTCCTCAATAGAGACATTTTGGCACTCAAAGGTATCAAAATGGATAATTTCAAAACCTGTTTTGAGCAGTCGGAAAAAGCATCATGATAGATATGTTGCAAAAGAGAATACTTTGAAGTTGACTGAAGTTTAAATATGTAAGAATAAATACACAATTTAAAAAATAAATACATTCGGTTTTTGTTTGTTTTTAGTGGAAGGCCCTCCCTTGTGCTCTTACCATAAAATCCTAGCAGTTCCTCTTCTTGGTGTTTACTCAAAGGAGCAAAAAAAACTAATGTCTACACAAAAACCTGAACAAAAATGTTCAGTAGCCAAAAAGTAGAAGCAACCAAGATGTCCTTCATAAGATGCATGGAAAAATAAACTATCTTTTCAAACAATAGAATATTATTCAGTGCTAGAAAAAAAAAAAAGAAAGAGAGAGAGAGAGCTATGAAGTCACAAAAGGGGGGGGGGAACTTGGAAGCATATTATTTAGTAAAAAAAAAAAAAAAAGCCAATCTGAAAATTCTGCATACTGTATTATTCCAATCATCTGATATTCTGAAAAAGGCAGAACACTAGGACAGTAAATCTACTCTGTATTTTACTAGAGTGATGGATTCATGTCATTATAAGATTGTCCAAAGTCATAGAATGTACAACATCAACACTGAACCTAAACTATGAACTCTGGGTGATAATACCTGTCAATGTAGGTAAACCAATTGTAACAAATGTACTACTCTGGTGAGAGATGTTGATAATAGGGAAGGCTACACACTTGTGTGAGCAGAAAATGTGTGGGAAATCTCTTGAATCTTCTGCTGAGATCTTAAAACTAGTAAAAAAACTTCTAAAAAAAATAAAAACTGAGTTAAACAAGGTTGTAGTATAATCTATCAAAATGAAAACTCAATTGCATTCCTATATATTAATATCAGTCACATGGAAACCAAAACTATAAACACAATAACATTTACAATTTCTCAGAAAAAAATGAAGTTGATAGAAATTTAAGAAAATATGTACTACATCTGTGTCATGAAAATTCCAGAACATGAATTAAAGAAATCAAAGAAATCCTCAATCGATGGAGAACTTTATGGATTAGAAGATTCAATAGAGAATGATGTTAATTATACTCATGTCGATCTGTGGGTTTGATGTAATTTATATCAAAATATCTGAAATATTTTTTGACACAAACAAGCTATTTTTAAACTTGTATGAAAATGCATAGGCCCAAAAATTATTTACAAAATTTTGAGGAAAAAATATATATAATGGGAGAAACTTCTGCACTGACATTAAGCTTATTTTACAGCTACAATAATCAAGACAGCTTTCATTGTATTGCTGGAATAGATACAAAGGAATAGATACAAAGATCAAAATAACAAAATTGATCCACATGAATATACACTCCACTGATTTTTTTACAAAGATACAAACACAATTTAATGAAGAAAGGATCACTTTTTCAACAAATAATGCAGAAACTCAACCTAACTTTGCACTGTTTTGAAAAATTTAACTTAAGGGACCACAGACTTAAATATAAAATTTAGAGCTACAAACATTTTAGAAAAAATCTGGAGAAAATCTTCAGAACCTAGGGCTAGATGAAAATTTCTGGATATTGAAAGCAAAATCACAATCTGTAAAGAAAAAGTTGATAAACTGAACCACTTTAAAATTAAAACCTTCTTCCTTATTAGAGGTCCTGTAAAGAGTGTAAACGGACAAGCTAAATACTGGGGACGGAACATTTTCAAAGCACATACAGTCATGTGTTGCTTAATGACGGGGATGCGTTCTGATAAATGCATCATTAAGTAATTTCATCATAGTATGAACATCATAGAGTATACTTACACAAGCCTGGACATAAGCCTCTGCTATATAGTCTATTTTTCCTAGACTATAAATCTGTACAGCATGCTGCTTTACTGAATACTGTAGATAATTGTAACAAAATGGTATTTGTATATCTAAATATATCTAATCATAGAAAAGATACAATAAAATATGATATGAAAGATAAAGGATGGGATATGTAACTCAATAGCAAAAACTTCATAAAAACTCAAAAAAAAAAAAAACACCCAAATTTCTTGATTAAAAAACAGAAATGGGTAAAGGATCTGAATAAAAGAAGACATGCAAATGACCAACAGGTGTATGAAAAGATTCGAGATCACTAATAAAGAAAATGCAAATCAAAAACACCTCACTCCTGTTACAATAACTATCATGAAAAAGATCAAAGATAAATGTTGTTGAGAATATAAAGAAATAGAAAACTCTGTACACTGTTGGTGAAAATGTAAATAGTGTAGTCATAATGAAAAGCGATATGGACATCCCTCAAAAATTTTTTAAAAGATAATTGATTTTTTCTTTTATTTTTCTATTTCAAATTTTATTGATTTTGATGTTTATATTCATTATTTTTCTACCTTCTGTATGATTTAAGTTGATTTTGTTCTTATCTACTCTCCGGAGGCAGGAACTTAAGTTATTGATTTGAGATCTTTCTTACTTTTTAAATGTATGCCTTTAGAGCTAAAAGTTTCCTTCTCAACATTGACTTAGCCACATCCCATGTATATTGATACACTAGATAATCATTTTAATTCCGTTCTGTGTAGTTTTGTATCCTTTGAGACTTCCTCTGTGACACATGGAATATTTAGAATTGCATTTTTTAAATATGCAGATGTTCAGATACTTTCCTGCCATTTTCTGTTATTGATTTCTGCTTTTGTTTCCACTATGATCAGATAGCACAGTCTGTAAGTTTTCAGATTTTTTAATTTGTGAGGACTATTTAATGACCCAGGATATAATTTGTCTTGGTGAAAGTTCCAGGGGTGTTTTTTTAAAAAAATTGCATCCTGCTGTAGTTGAGTGGACTGTTTATAGAAGAACTTTTTCTTCTATAAGAAATTCCAAAATATTAGAATTTTTTCTTCTATAAGGTTGATTATTTTCTGTCTAGTAATTCTATTAGTTGCCAGTGTGAGGTGTTGAACTCCCCAATCATTATTATGGATTTGTTAGTTTTTACTTTCAGCTGCATCAGCTTTTTGATTTATGTATTTAAAAGCTCTATTGTTTATAAATACACATTTGGCATTATTTTGTCTATATAATATATTGAACATTTTATCATATATAACACACTTTTGGTTTTGCTTTTCTTTGCTCTTTTACTTTATCTGACCATCTTTAGTCAGTGCTTGCATGGCATATCTTTTTCTATCCTTTTATATTTGGCTCATCCCTATTGTATTTGGAGTAAATTTCTTGGAGACTGTATTAGAGACTGTGTTTAGAATCATGTTTTGTTTTGTTTATATACTTCACAAGTCTCTGCCATATTTTAGTTGATATATTTATGCCACATATTTTAAGGCAATATTTATGTTAGGTATTAGATCTTTTATTTTATCACTGTTTTCCTTTTGTTTCTTCTGTTTCCCATTTCTCTCTGTTTTGTCTTACCTTCCTGTCGTTAACCTAGAAATTTTGTGAGATTACATGCTGATGTATGTATAGAGGTTTGAGTATATCACTGTATTAGCTCTATTTGTGGTTTTTCTACATATAGAATGTGCATATTTAACTTATCACTGTATTCTAGTATAAATATTTTAGAAATATAAATGAAGTGCATATGTCTTACTTCCATTTATGTCTCCTTAACCTCCTCGCTTTTTAAGTATAATTATCTTTAGTGTCTTTTCCACATGCAGTGAGCTCCAAATATTACATTTGATTAAATAATTATCAGAAACTCATGAGAAGAAAAAATCATCTATTATTCTTATTTTTATACATTCTAATGCTATTATTTCCTTTCTTAAGTCATAAGCTTTATTGTGATAATTTCCTTTAGAGAACTTTCTTTAGTTGTTTGTAAAAATAAGTTTTCTAGCACAAATTTTCTTAGTTTATGTTTATGTTTTTCTGAGAATGTATTTATTTCCCCTTTATTTCTGAAGGATATTTTTTACTATATATGAACATCAAAACTGACATTTCTCTTCTTCTGGTACATGAGAAATGTGCCAATTCCTTTTCACCTCCATAGTTTTAGATGAGAAATATGATCCAATCAATTCAATGTGCTGGCCCCCAATAAGCAATACTTCTGTTGTAGTCATTACAGAGACGAGATGAACTCCCCACACTCAAAATGAAGTTTGAAGTTAGCGACTGATAATACGATACATGCACAAAAAATATGAAAATGTTTATTCTCTACATAATGCAATTTTCTGAAGGCAGCATGGCACGTTCCCAAACAAGTCCAAACATTACTTGAGATAGAAGAAAAAGGAGATTGGCTTGGATTTTATTATTGTTAGGGTTTGTGACTTGGGTGCCATTTCCTGCATGTGGGCCAGGTCTTGACTACTGGTTTCAACTGTCCACCTGTACCCAAGCAGGGAACATCAAGCTTTCCTAAATGTGAGGCAGAAGGGTACAGAGAATGGTGAAGATGAAAGCTGTCAGCTTCAAACATCAAAAATGGAGTTAGACTCTTTATTAGAGTGCTGTTTCTCTCTGGCTTCTTTCAAGATTATTTCCTTTGTTTTTGGTTTTCATGTTTAATTAAAATGTGTTTTAATGTGCTTTTATTTGTGTTTCTCCTATTTGGATTTCACTCATCTTCTTGAGTCAGAAAGTTATTTTATTTTGAACCTAATTTGGGAAGCTTTAGTCCTTTTTTTCAAATACTTTTTCAGTCCCTATATCTTTCTCCTCTCCTTTCAATGAAACAAATGTTAGCTCTTTTGTTATTGTTCCACAGATAGTTGATGCTCTGTTCATTATTTTCAGTATATTCTTTCTCTGTCTCTCTCTTTTTTTTTTTTCCAGAATGGGTGAATTCTATTGATCATATCCATTGAGCACCAGCTTCCATCACCTCCTTGTCTTCAAATGAAGATGTAAACTTAGCTCCCCTCGGGGTCCCACTGCAATCAAGGAGGAAGGCGGGAGGCCAGTGCACATTGCTTTATTACTGAAGGGTGGGAATAAAAACTGAGCTTCTCAATGGTCCCACTGTGCTTTCTCGTGTACACACACACACACACACACACACACACACTACACACACATATCATGGCAGAGGAGGCAGGAAAGCAGCAAGTCTCTCACATCATTGATGGCAAGAAAAGATGGATACTCAGCTCTTCACTGAGACTCATTCACATGGCAGGGTCTTAGGTGACGGAGAGGGCCAAATACTAACCAACACTACCTCCTACCTTAGATGACCTTATCTCGAGCAGTTTCCTCTGCCAGAAATCTCTGTTATTTTCTATTTGCCTGGAAAACGTTTAGTTACCTGCACTAATAAATCTTTTCTGAATTTTAAAAGTGAGAAAATTGCCAGGTCTTGGGAATCCCATGGCATTTGTTACTTACGATGTAATAACTTTTTTTTCTCTTTATGTGTTTGTTAGACTGTAAGTTCCTCAAAAGTACTTTAACTACAGCCCATACTGAGCACTCAATATTGAACTGAACTGAGTGGCTTTCTTGAGGTGTAAGCATCATCTAAAATTTGCTATTTTTAATAGTTGCAGCAAAATAATCATAGATTTGTATAAGTCGGATCAACTACGATGTGGGGCAAAAACAGGTGAGATTTATATAAACATTCTTCCGTTGACCAGTTTTTTCCTGAATATGGACCCACTGTCACCAAATGAGAAGATTCTTGTTTGCCTTTTTCTTGGAAGTGGTTGTGCAGAGCAATAGTCTGGAGTAGTTTATAAACATTTTTTAGAGTAAACTTGAGGAAAAAATTAAGTGATGAGATTAACAAATATTAGAGGATGTGAATTTTTTGGAAATTGTCTCCAGAAATGGAAAATTAAATAATTTTTATTATACATCTTTTAAAAAATTAATCTGTTTAAGTTGTTCTTATGTTGTTCCTGAAATTCACTCCTCTGCAACTATTTTCATTCCTAACAACAACAACAAAAAGTTCTACGTGACTAAAAGAATTCGGTGTCAACCCATCGACAGAGTCAGATCACTGCAGTTCCTTTACACTGAGGAATTCATGCTACTACCAGTTCCTTGGATCTGAGATTCAAAGGCAGAAATATAAAAACTGCTCTGTATTTGACTAGATTACAAAATAAGCAGCACAGTTAGCCTAGTTGTCAGAAAGAAACTTTAAAGTTCTGGAGGAGAAAAGGCATTCCTTCAGGGGTTGCTTCAGGAATTTACTCTGGGATCTGCCAAGCACCTACAACAGAAATAATTGATGCTTTGCTGTTACAAGAAAATTATAGATAAAGATTCCACCTTGACTCCACCCCCTCACTGGTACCAAGCTGATCTTATTAAAATTCTCAGCTTCCATTTCCTTCTCTGGTAATAAAAATAATATAAATTCACCAGGGTTATGCTGAAGCTAAAGTGAAATAATGTCAACAAGGTTCTGTATACCTAACTTAGCATATGGTGAAGTCCCAACACTGTTAGTTAACATCCTCTTCCCACAACATACCCAAGGCCTTCACAGGGGCAGTATCAGACTCCTCATTAGAAAGTGAAAGCAAAATAAAAGACCAATGACAAACCCCATGTCCATATGGGAACCTCAAAATATTCCCAAGAAATAAGCAAAATAATTTTAAAGCCTTCAGTTTTGTGGAACTTACGCTGAAATCAAAACGAGACAACTGCAAAACAGAAGCCTCTGATAGGGCCCATTCATATAATTAGGGTAATTAACAGCATGGCAAAGGACATTTTCCATGAGAATATTGGAACCTGGAAAATGAAGATATCAGATGTTGCATGACTACTCTATAGAATCCTGGGGGTATACTGAACTTCTGAGGATGATAGCGCTAACCAGAACAGGAACAGCATGGCCACTAGAATTCTAGAAGGACTTCTTCCATGTTCTCTCTTTGTCCCTATTACAACTACAGATGCTCATTTAGATAAAACTTAACTTCTATGTTAATGATATAAAATTACATCTCAGATATGACTACCTCTCACTGTCTGGATACCTACTACCCTATTTCAAGTCACTGCCATCTCTCCTGGATATGAATTACAGCTTTATTTGGTTTGCCTGCTCTGACTTTTGTCCCATTCGTCACAAAGCAAAAAAGTGGTGCTTTTAAACTTAAGTTAGTTTCTAACATTTCCCTGCTTCCCCGAGAGCTTTAAATCACCCAAAACACAAACTGCTTCCCACAGCCAGTGGAGACTTGCATAAACCAACTACTCCTTCTCCAACCTTATCTTCAGAACCATCTGCCTCCTTCATTCAATTTTAACCACATTGTTCTTCTTGTTATCCTCAAACATAGCAATCTTGCCTTGTGGTATCAGCTTGTTGACTGCCCAGAACACTGCTGTTCAAGGTCTTCCTTCCCTTTCTTTATTTGTGTCTTTGGTCAAATATCTGCATTTCTGAGAGCCTTCCTCACCACTTGAATGAAAATGTCTACTTTCTACTCCCTGTCACGTCCCATTATTTATTTGTTATTTTTTAAATTGACAAATAAAACTCTACATTATTTATCATATACAGCATAATGTTTTGAACTATATGTAATTGTGGAATGAGTAAATCTAGCTAATTACATGTGCATTATTATCTCACACGATTACCATTTTTATGGTGAGAACACCATACGTCCACTCTCGAGCAGTGTACATTGCATTCATCTTGTCAGCTATAGTTTTTTTCAAAGAAGTTATCACTACATGCTATTTATGTCATATTTGTAGCTTTATTTTTCGTTGTTTGTCTCTCCCATTAGACTGTTAAGAGTCATGAAAATTAAACTTCATCCCTCTTACTCACTATTACAAATCCAAAGCCTACAAGTGTGTTTGCACCCTCTCGATTTGATGTAGTTTTGTTTTCTGGTTCCCTTTTTTGGAAACAGTCTAAGTTTTGGTTTACCTAACAGAAAGGGCTTGGCTCTGTGCACACATGTATCTCTCTGCCACTTCTAGCTGGGTCACGTTTTGACTGTGTAAACTTGCACACAAAAAATCAAACTTACTTAACTTCGGGTCTCTCATGAATTAAGAAAAAATTCATCTCAAAAAGTTATTGCAAACATTAAAAATGTACATTTAAACTGTCTAGTTTTGTTCTGCACTTATGGCATTTAATCGTTGAAACTGCATCACTTTCTTCATCACCTTTTACTTCTACCCTGAATTGTATCTGTTGTTATGCCCTAACTGGGCTCTGTCTTTCTTGCCTCCAGAGCTTCTATCACCACCCAAGGACACCTACTTCCTGCTTCATCCTTACATTACAACTCCTTGTTTCATTCTTGATTCTTCTAGCCTGGAACAGTGGAGTTTATTCGTGTGTGTGTGTGTGTGTGTGTTTAAATATTAGTTTATTGTCTAAAATTGTGTATTTCTGGTCTCTGTATCTACATGGTAGATATTTGTCTACAAAACATGATGATTTTGGTTAACATATGGAAAAGTCCCAACAATATTATTTCTTATTTTCTCAGTTTGTTGCTCTCATAAATAGGTAGAAACTAAAAAATGTTCAATTTCTGAAGTGCAGCAGCTTGCAATGCCATTTGTAATCATTAAACACATCTAAAAGTCAATCTCATTAGAAATTTCTTTTGAAATTACGGTCCAAACAAACTATCCTCTTAAATTTAGTATGTCAACCATTTTAGTTTCATTAGTAATTCAAGTATACTGAATATAATTTTTATGATTTGAACCTAACAAAATGATCTATAAAGGAAATTAGATATATTAGCTTTTTATTTATTCACAGTTCTTTAAACATGTTATTTCTCCACAAACATAGAATTTCCAGAAACATTATAAATTTATTTCTGGAATGCCCTGGGCCAAGGCTCAAACTCTGAAATGAGCCTTTTGTTTGGAGAGGCTGATTAATCAATGTGATGAGTTGGTCAGTGTAAGACCCCAGGCTACAAGTGGTATCACAAAGGCATGAATGGGTGGGTACTTTACTGTTTTCCTGAGTGCCTAGTGACTACAGGGCATAGATTAGACATTGTTTAGTCAAACAATTTGTGTTCACTTTCAAGTTTTCAATATATACTTCTAAGTAAAGTACAATTTTGGTTTTTGGTTTTGCTTTGAATATGTGAGTGGTAAAGATCCCACAAATTATAAGGTACCAGTTACTAACTGCTCTCTTAGAATTTTGGCCGGGCACAGTGGCTCAGCCTGTAATTCCAACACTTTGGGAGGCTAAGGTGAGAGGGTTGCCTGAGCCCGGGGTTCTAGGCCAGCCTGGGCAACTTGGTAAGACCTCATCTCTACAATAAATCCCCAAAACAGGCCAGGTATGGTGGTGTGCATCTGTAGTTCCAGCTACTTGGAAGGTTGAAGAGGATGGATCGCCTTAGTCTAGCAGGTCGAGGCTGTGGTGGCTGTGAGTGTGCCACCGCATTCCAGCCTGGGTGACAGAGTAAGACTCTGACACAAAAATATATATATATTATATTTAAATATAGTATTATATCAAATAGATAAGTACATGCTATGCATATTTGAAACTTGAGGTACTTGAGTGATAACTGAAAGTAGAATAGTACAAATAACAAAGAAGGGCTAAACAACTTACCATGGTTTGAGAAAGTTCTTTGTAGTGTAAAGTTTAAGCTGAGATTCTTTGGATAAAGTTGTTTTGTTTTTGTTTTTGTTTTTCAGATAGAAACAAAGCTATGAACCCGGGCATTGAGGTGAGAAAATATTTGAAAAATAGGAGAAACTGAAAGAAGGCCAACAGAATATACAGGGAAGAGACAGCAGAACACAATGAATTTGAATTTGAAAAGCTAGATTATGCACAATCTGATAGGCCATGGTCATAAAATTGTACTTGCAATGGTAGGTGGTATCATAAAATGGAAAGGCATGGAAGATCTCCTTTTTTTTTTTTTTTTTGAGTTAGAGTCTCACTCCGTTGCCCAGGCTGGAGTGCAGTGACATGCTCATGGTCACCCCAGCATCGACTTGCTGGGCTCCAGCTATCCTTCCACCTCAGACTTCCAAGTAGTCTGAACTATAGGCGCATGCTACCACACCTGACTAATTTTTGATTTATTGTAGAGATGAGGTCTTGCCAAGTTGCCCAGGTGGGTCTCGAACCCGCGGGCTCAGGCAATCCACTCACCTCAGCCTCCCAAAGCGCAGGATTACAGGCTGAGCCACCAAGCGCGGCCTGGAAGATTTTTTTTAAGGAGAATAACATTGTCCAATTAATTAGTAATCTAAAGAGTTTACTTTAAATACCATGCTAAAAATGATTTTAATGAGAGTAAGTCTTGAAGGTGAGACTAGTTAGGGAGAAACATATAAGCTATACTTCATGCAGTTTGAATTAAGATAACTCACTTGCTCATCCTTCTAGTCACAGAGTACACAAATAAAAATGAATAGATGAGATATATATGAAAGACAGAAACAATAGGAGTTGCAGATTGATTCACTTGATGATTGAAGAAGACACTAAACTTTATAACTTGAGTGTCTTTGTGAATAATTTTAACAGTTACTGATATGGAGAAATCCCAGAAGGGGTTCAGGATTGTCTGATGAAATCAAGAGTTTCTTATGGAAAATATTGCTTGATACATCTGTGAAGCATCTCTTTGAAAATGTCAAGTAGTCCAGTGATTATATGTGTTTAAAGGTCAAGGAAAAACTACAAAACCAAAGATCTTATTAGTTATTACCATAACAAAAACTACAATCACAGTGCTGCTCATTCCTTGTAGATAATCCTTCATAAGTCAAGTCTGAAATGTGTGAATTATTTATATGTTAATTGAGGAAAAATTAGAAGGAGTTATGAGCCCTATTCCTTACCATAATCACAATAGATTTCCCTCCAATATTATGCTCTCAACTAGTTCTCAAGTTGAAATCTAGTTCGGCCATTGCTTTGTTAAACTCTGGTGTCTCCATGTGGCTCTTTGAGTTTTGCCCCCCTTCCTTACCTAGGGGAGGTGAATCTCTCTATCTCTAGCTCTCTCTCTCTCTCTAATTTACTTTCTAAATAAACTTTGCTTGAAAACTTTAAAAAAAAAAAAAAAGAAGGGGCAACCCTTTCATGCCCCCTCCCACTGTGGGAGCTTCTCTGTCCTCTCAACAAATCCTGCTTTCAAAAAAAAAAAGGAAGAAGAAAGAAAAGAAAAGAAATCTAGTCCCAATATCTCAGTGCTTTGAAGTAATACTTGAATCTCTGGAATTAATTTACTATTAATTTATTAATCTAGCAAATTCTAAAAAAAAGGTAGAGAAACACTGGTAGACATCTCTACTTAGCTGCAATTACTTTCGAATAATTGCAAGGTACATGTAGTGGTAAATTTAATATAAGCCTTAGGTCAATCTCTTTCTATTGAATTTAGTCACCAAATAGCAGAGTGATATCTTTACAAGAACTACATCCCTTACTTTAAGTTGTCTTACCATATGACCAAGTGTGAGACCCTCCTTCACTTGAAATAATTATATGTTTGAAACCTCCAACTTAGTAGTATAATTGTATTGTTTCTATAATTCTCACATTATCCATCATTCTATTTCTAGCAACTTGTATAGTGTCTGATACCTAGCAGTACCTAATTGTTGAGTGAATTAATGAATACACCTTAAATCAAGAATAGCAAAATTTAGAAGACCTAAAACTTGTAAGTAAAATTTGGAAACTTTGTATTGTGCAAGTATGTTTCTTTTTTTTTTCTTTTAATCTGAATGAAAACTGCTATTCTAATAGAATTTTGGAGTTTTTGTTAGTTTGTTTAGTTTTTGCAAAAGGACACCTACAGCTTTCTATAGAAAGAACAATTACTGTGTTGGACATTGCTCTGAGTACAGTATTAACTTATATAATTTCTTCTGCATACCGGTGAGGTAAGATGGTTGTCTACATCTTAGCTAGCATAAGCCCCATAGTTAGCATGTAGAGCTAGGTTGGCAATGTCTCCTGCTTCCTCTTTTCTAAATGATGCGAGAAAGAATGAGAGGACAATGATCATGTAAAGAACATGTTTCCTATACTACTCTTGCCTTCTCTCTACTACCAACCCCCGAAGACAAATTGTCCTTATGCATTAAAGTATCCCTCAGATCTTTCCATCTCTCATTTCAGATGAGGTTGGGAGCTAATATTAAATGATTGAGCCAACAGTTCTCAACCAAGAGATGATTTTACCTCTCAGAAACATGTGGCCACGCTTACAGACATCAGTTTGTCACAGATGGGGAAGATAGTGCTACTGGCATCTAGTGGGTGTAGGCCAGAGTTGCTACTAAACAAGCTACAATTCACAAGGCAGTCCCTTAACAAAGATTTATCTACTGAAAGTGTTGAAGTGCCAAGGCTGAGAAATTCTACATTAAGATGAAAAAGAATCAAAATTATCCTCACTGGTAAATATCTCTTCATCTATTTTACAGATCCTAGAGCTTCAGTCTACTTTTTTTTTTCTTCTTTTTGACTTTCGCAGTACTTCTTACCATCATGTTTGATTGAAAAGGAAGACACAGCTACAGAGCAGGCTTGTCTTGATGCTATATAAAACAAATCTAGAAACCTATTTGATTTTAAAGGATAATTGTCAATACCAACAATGGGATACAAAGAAATGATTTTTATCCAGTTATGTGTAGGAATTTTTTTCGAAAGAATCTGAAGACCTTGTTTTGTGTAACACATTCACAAAAATAAAATTTAAAGCAGATGACTTAGTTACCATTGTGATTGATAAAGGAAAATGTCATTTTCTCAATTTCACAATTTTTATAAAAACAAAAATATGACTCTTACTTTTCTAAAGTGCAGGTCCTTTTAGAAGTTTGGATCAGAGACCTAAATGTAAAACCTCAAACCATAAGAACCTTAGAAAAGGAAGGAAATACTCTCATGGAAATCGGAACTGGCATCCAATTCCTGTACAAAACCCGAAATCCACAGGACTTAAGAGAGAAGATAGACAAATGGGACCTTATTAAACTGACAAGCTTCTGCAAAGCCAAAGAAACCATCAAGAGAGCAGGGAGACAGCCTACAGACTGGGAAAAAGTATTTGCCAACTCTAGGTCTGACAAAGGCTTAACATCCTGGATCTACAAGGAACTGAAATGTACTGAAAAGAAGAAAACAAACAACCCCATTATAAAATGGGCAAAAGATATGAACAGACACTTCACAAAAGAAGACATTTGAGCAGCCAACAAACACATGAAGAAATGCTCAACCTCACTAATCATCAGGGAGATGCAAATCAAAACCACACTGAGATACCACCTAACTCCAGTCAGAATGGCAATTATCAACAACTCAAAAAATAACAGCTGCTGGAGAGGCTGTGGTGAAAAGGGAACACTTCTACACTGTTGGTGGGAGTGTAAGCTAGTGCAACCTCTGTGGAAAGCAGTGTGGCGATTCCTGAAAGCTCTAAAAATTGACCTTCCATATGACCGTGCAATCCCCCTACTGGGAATATACCCTGAAGAACACAAATCACTCTATAAAAAAGATACCTGCACACGTATGTTTATTGCAGCGTTGTTCACAATAGCAAGAACCTGGAAACAACCATGCTGCCCATCAAAAGAGGACTGGATTAAAAAAATGTGGTACATATACATGATGGAATACTACGCAACCATAAAAAAGAACAAAATCATGAATTTCGCAGCAACCTGGATGGAACTACAGTCTATAATACTGAGTGACCGCTCACAGAAACAAAGATCAGAATATCACATGTTCTCACTCATATAATGGACCTTGAACATCCAATGTAATACTATAAGAAAATGACTGATGGTACTGGGAAATTATGGGGGGGAGGGGGATGGGATTAACAGTAGCTAATATCTATCTGGGACTGGGAAAACACCTCTTATCAACAGGGTGCCTGAATGAAACGTAAATGTACACCTAACCCTTAACTGTACCCCACAAAACGATAATAAAAAAATACTGATTAAAAAAAAGAAGTTTAATACTCACCCAAAAGGGATTTTCCCAATTACAATGTAGATATTTATAATTTGCTAAAGACTGCAGAATGAGGTTCCTGAAAGCTGGCTTCAGAATGTGAATTTTAAATTACTATTACAAAAAAGGGTTTTAACAATGTTTGAAGTTTAAAATACACTGGATCTTTGCCATTAAAGGTTGACATAAAAATATTACTGATGCACAGCTGTGAATTTCTTAAAGTGTTTGTCTAGGCAAAAGTAACACAAATGGGGTATCTAAATATAATCTCTATGAAAATAATATATAATAAATTTTTTATTTTTATTTTATTCTGCTTTTTGAGCTGTAAGATTGAAATTATAAAAATTTTCAATTATAAATGTGCAGTACTATGAAAATTTTTAGTAAATTTATTGTTTTTTATCATCATCACAATCCAGTTTTATACTACTTTATTACTCAAAGATGTTCCCTCATGCCTGTCTGAGGTCAGTATATGCTACACTCAGCTCCAGGCAACTACTGATGTCCTTGCTGTCTCTATAGTTCACTCTTTTTTTTTTTGAGTTGGAGTCTCACTCTGTCGCCCAGACTGGAGTGCAGTGGCCTCTCCCGGCCACCGCAGCCTCAACCTGCTGGGCTCCGGCGATCCTTCCGCCTCAGCCTTCCAAGTAGCTGGAACTACCAAGAGCGTGCTACCACGCCCAGCTGATTTTTTGATTTATTGTAGAGATGAGGTCTCGCTGCCCAGGTGGGACTCGAACCCACGGGCTCAGTCAATCCACTCACCTCAGCCTCCCAAAGGCGCGGGATTACAGGATGAGCCACCGAGCCCGGCTTATAGTTCACTCTTTATGGGAAATTTTATTTAAATAAACTTATGTAATACATAGTATTTTATTTTATTTTTTGAATTGGAGTCTCACTCTGTTGCCCAGGCTGCAGTGCAGTGGCAGCCTCTACAGCCTCGACCTGCCGGGCTCAGGCCATTCTTCCACCTTAGCCTTCCAAGTAGCTGGAACTACAGAGGCATGCCAAGATGCCCAGATAGTTTTTGTGATTTATTGTAGAGATGAGGTCTCACCAAGTTGCCCAGACTGGTCTCAAACCCCTGGGCTCAGGCAATCCTCTCACCTTGGCCTCTCAAAGTGTTGGGATTACAGACTTGAGCCCCTGTGCCCAGCTATAGCATTTTATATCTCTTCTATCACTTAGTATAATTAACTTAGCACTTAGATTCAACCAGTTGATGCATGTGTTAGCAGTTCATGTGCTTTTTAGTGCTTAGTATTTTCATTATGTACTCAATTCTACATTAAACTGCGCATACCACATTTTTTAATTCACTTGATTGTTGATAGGTACTTGGATTGTTTTCTTTTTTTTTTTTTTTTTGAGTTGGAGTCTCACTCTGTCACCCAAACTGGAGTGCAGTGGCCACTCCCGGCCAGCGCAGCCTCTACCTGCTGGGCTCCGGCGATCCTTCCGCCTCAGCCTTCCAAGTAGCTGGAATTACAGGCATGCACTACCACGCCCGGCTGATTTTTTGATTTATTGTAGAGATGAGGTCTCGCTGTCCAGGCGGGTCTCGAACCCGCGGGCTCAGCAATCCACTCACCTCAGCCTCCCAAAGGCACGGGATTACAGGCTGAGCCACCGAGCCCGGCTGGATTGTTTTACTGTTTAGTTATTGTGAATAATGTTGCTATAAATATTTTTTGTATTTGTATATGTGTGAATACATGTTTTCATTTTTCTGGGGTAGATATTTATGTGCAGAATTACTAGTCATAATGTAGGTGCATATTTAACGAAAAACTGTCCAAATGTTATCCAAAGTCATTATATCATTTGATGTTGTATAAAGAAATAATGATACACTCTCAGATGTTGAGTTTATACCATATAAAGATAAAATATAGATGATGATGAAAGCCCAATGGAGAAAAAAGTCTAAGCCCTAAATTGTAAAAAAGATGCTACTAGAATGCAGTCTATAGATTACATTAAATTAAAAATGCATAGTGTAATTTCTAGAACCACCACTAAGAAGATATCTCAAAAACAATTTAAAAACCAACAAAGGAATTTAATGTTCCATTAAAAATATTTGCATAATTCATAAAAGGCATGAAGGAGAAAAAGGAAACAAAAAGCACACTGGGTATATAAAAGAAAATAGCTAAATGGCAGATGTATATCTTACCATGCCAATAATTACATTAAATATGAATGGATCAAATACTCAAATAATAGGAAAGACTTTGTCAGACTTGATTTTATAAAGTGAGAACTAATAATAACTAAATACAAGAGAAACACTTTAGATTGAAATATACAAATAAAAGAATCCAAAGGAAAACAGAGAGAACTGATTACCTATGAAAATATAAGACAAAATATTTGAAAATAAACATTTCCAGAAAAAACAAAGAGCATTTATAAAGGAATTAAAAGAAAAGAAAGTGTGTGTGTGTGTGTGTGTGTGTGTGTGTGTGTGTGTGTGTGTATTCAGTCTCATATTGCCCACATATTTCTTATTTATAGTGCCCTTCATTCTTTCCTGTGAATTTAAATTATTGCTTGGTGTATTTTCAGCTTTAAAGACTTATTTAGTGTTTCTTATAGGGCATATCTGATAACATAAAATGCCTTCATTTTTTGCTTTTGGATCCATTGTTGAATTCACTAATTTTTCCTACTCCATCTCAAAAACACTATTGAGCCCATTTAGTCAATCTGATTTTCAGTTTGGTTTTAGACTTTTCAGTTCCATTTGGTTCTTATTTATAGTTTCTATTTCCCTATCAAATTCCCTGTCTGCTGAGTCATTCTTTGTTTTCTTTCAAATTTTTGAACATATTTTCTTTTATTTCACTAAACGTATATTATATATTGATTTTAAATCTTTGTTAAATTCAATATCCCACTCACTATGATTTGAATTCTATTGACTTGTTGGGGTTTTTTTTTCCTTAAATATGGATCACATTTTTCTATATCTTTGCATTATCATATTTTTAACAGAAAATTTAGAAAATGTTTTATGGAAACTCTTTATTCTGAATTACTTTTTAGAGCATTTTCTTTTAAAGTAACCTGCCTAGACTAAAAAAGTCTTCACACACTCCCCCTCCTCTCCCTCCCCTACTCCCGGCAGTATGCAGTCTATGTCTTTTCAGAGTTTTTCACTATTTTAAAATTTTTAAACCTTGCTTCTTATGGATCATCATTGTGCCTCCATAGCTTGATAGTCAGTCAAGGATCTGGGCAGACATGCTTAAAAAACTTGAACTTGAACTGTCTCTGCAATCTGTTTGTGGGTTGATGAGCACATTCAAAGATCAACCGATTCTCAAATCTCTTTTTGTATTTACTTTCACTTGGCTCTCTCATATGCATAGTTTCTCAGATGGCAAGGGATACATAGAGTTTATCTGATCATTTTATGTCCTCTTTCATTTCCAGAACCTCCTGATAAAGGTCTAGCTGATCCAACATTTATCCACTAGGATTACCAATTCAGGCTACCAAAGTTTTCATTTTACTCCATTTATTTTCTACTACAGTCACCATTTTTATTTGTAAAGTCTTGTGTTTTCAAATGCTATAAAAAATTGAGTCTACAACTTCTGATTACACAGTTACAGGTTTTTGTAGCCAGCCGCCTCATGCTAATAAATTAGCAATTTGTATCAGTTAAGGGTGGGAGCATGTAAGAAATGGAGCAACCCAATCAAAAAGGCTGAAGACTCTCACTTTTTTGCCCGAAGCTAGATATATTTATCAAGAATTAATATTTCTAAGTTTCTCATCATATACCTTGGCTCATTTTCCAGATCCTAGATTTTTTTTGGAATTCTGTCTGGTGAGACATTTGTGTGTGTGTTGTGTGTGTGTGTGTGTGTGTGTGTGTGTGTGTGGTGAGGAGGGGCATACACGCATGCAGATTACTGATCTATTCACTCTGCATAGCTGGAAATCATACTTTAGTATTTGATATCAATATCCACATAATATCTTTACATAGAATGCAAAATTTCCTCAAAGTGAGAAATTCTGTATCAGCATATTTTTTAAAGTCTCATTTCAAATGACAAAATATTCTTCCAAAATAAACTCACAGTATGTTCTGATCAATTTAGCAAAAACTTAAACACATTGTCATGTGTAAACAATATTTCAGGTTGAACTTTCTAGTGGTGCTATTCAATATGCTACTAAAATTATTATCTATCTTGACAGTTTTCCATAGTTATACAACATTATTAATTCTCTCAAACAATAGGATTTGAATTGAATAAATTATTATAAAAAGGTCATAATTTGACAACTTCCAATTACATGAAAGAACCATTAGCATTAACTCCATTAATTCTGTATTTATGACCAGGTTAAGTCTATCCAGCTATTTAAAAAAGGGATAATAAACTTAACAATGAGTATTTTTAATCTGAAAGGAAATACTATACTTCATATTTTTGAGCACCATGATTAACTTAGAAATATCCAATTACACTTACTTTATATGCTGATTATAAATAATATTTAATGATTCATTAAGATGGTCTTTAGGCAAATTATGGACTATACATTATTGCCTGGACACATTATATTTGGAGATCAACACAAGACTATTCCTACTACAAAGAAAAAGAAAAAAGGAATTTTGACTCTCTGTAAGTATATATATATATATATATATATATATATATATATATATAATGTCTATAAGAAAAACAATCACTGAATTTTCAAAATGCTATGTCAAATCCTAGCTAATTGATGCTCAAAATTAACTATCTTGCCTTTGAGGTTAGGTTTAACACATCCTATATGTTTCTGCAATATCTGTGTACTCACTTAATAATTTATTTTTATATTCAATACCTAACACTGCAAACTCCTAGGTAGCATTCAATAATGATTGAGTTAATAAAATTTCCTAGACTTTTGTTTCTTCATCTTCAAAATGGATATTGCATCAATTCTGTGTTCTAACTTTTCAAAGCAGTTACTCTGAGTATCTTGGTGTTAGAAGTGAGAAATTTAATATTTATCATATACACATTGTGTGTTAAGCCTTGGGTGTAATGTTTTCTATAAATTCTCATGAAATCTTAATAACAACCTTGTGAAACATCTATTATCCCCTTTATGAACAAAAACATTATATATTTACCTTGGACACAGAGGAATTATATACCCATACCAGTTTTTGATCCATTTTATTAGAACTCATTGCCTGTGAACTTTGTACTATGCTTCCACTGAAAAATTGCATGACATCAGCTAGAAACTTCAAGCACTATTTAGAAATAATTTACTATTATATAAAAAACTCAGAAATTTTTACCAAGAGTGAGTCATACTATACAATCCTTATTTCCTCTTTTGACAACTTTTCACTAGCTTGACAAAACACTTGGTCACTTGAGTAAAGTGTTCATATATGTTAACAAATGTTTATGAAATGTTATTTGGGTAATGTTGTTATGTAAATTCACAAAAGCCTTAGTAGTCATACCTAGTGTCATATAAGATATGTATTCCAACCTCGTAATAAATCTCAAGTGGGACACCACAAAGTTGTGGTCTAGTTTTCACTTGCCTCTCATGTTTATTTCATGCATTAGAGGATAATATAAAAGGATATTTATATTTTCAGGAGACACAAAGTATGTAGAGAACAATGTAGTGATAAAAGCAAGATTCGCTATATCAGCAAGAAACTAAATTCCTAGAGTAATATGACATCAACAAAATGTATGCTTATACTTTTAAGTTGAAAAATAACTTACATAATTTTCATGAGGAAAAAAAAAAATACCCAGCATGAGATAATGTAAAAATTATCTGTGACGTCAAGTCTCCTAAAGAGCTCAAGGTGTGAGATGGTTGCTAGCTAATCTTCAGAGCTTAAAAGTTTAATCTCCCTACATGTAAGACAAGGCAGACAAAATTGAAGTGTGATGTACAATTAAACATCATTTAAATATATTGATAAATAAGAGTGAATTAAGAGAAAGAAGAAACAGGGGGTAAAATTAGTAAGCGACCTGAAAATATCTCAAGTAGAAGCTAAATGTAGAAACCTCATGTATCTAGAAAAGAATTGAATAAAAGAGGAGGAATACATGTTGCTTTTCAAATATGTGAAAGATTCACTTGTGAAAGATAGATTAATTTTACCTTTGTGAAACCCAAGAGCAAAATGAGTAAAGCATGTGAAGATGTGGGAACTACATTGTGAAATAACATAAGAAGAAAAGGAGGCAAATGAAAGCTCCTTAAGAACAGAATGTGTTGCCTTTAGAGATAGGGTCTTCTCTGTCATTAAAGAAATTCAAACAAATTAAAATAACATGTATGGTAGTTTGATGGGAGTCTGAACCACCAAAATTTTTTAAAACTTAAAAAAATTTTTTTAATCATAAATAATAATAACTGCAATAATAATGGTTTATCCCTGACCATATTTAGAACCACTTCGGTTTCCATTTTTCTAAATCCATGCAAAAAATTTCTGTAAGTAGATCATCAGAATAAAGTAGTTCAACTGAAATAAATGTCAGTATGTGCACTGAATATCACATCTACTTGTCCTAAGTCTCACCTGCTAAAAACCTCTTTATTACATCTTGCATTCAACCCTAATAGTACTTTATTACTTTCTTTGTCATCTAGATCAAGTTTCTTGACAGTAGATAAGTTTCATGGTGGCTCATGCCTGTAATCCCAGCACTTTGGGAAACTGAGGCATGAGGCTCACTTGAGCCCAGGAGGGGTCAAGGCTGCAGTGAGCTATGAGTATGCCACTGCATTCCAGCCTGGGTGGAGGAACAAGATCCTGCTCACCACCACTTCCCCCCAAAAATGAATTTAATTTCACTGACTCTTAATACCTTTCATTTACTCCTCAGAGATACTTGCTTCTGTCTTCATTACTACAGTAAACCTACTCAAGCAAAGATCACCAAAATTTCTATATAATGACATTTCCACTCTTGTCTCCTTGGGCCAATTATTGACTGACTTTGAAACTGCTAACCACTCACTGCCTAAAATTTCTTACTTCCTTGGATTCTCTGAGACTAAAGGTATTTCTTGCTATCCAGATTCCTGCTGGCGAAACTCAGGAACCAAATAAATTCATAAGGTGAGGGATACTTTTTTATTTTTTATATTCCTCTAACTCTGTGTTCATTTGTTTCCTAGGCTCATTTACTTCTTTTTGTTTCCCATTGCCTGCTTTCTAGGATTTTCCCTTGCTGTACTGTTACATTTAAGACATCACCTGATTTCCCCGGTTTAAATGCCATCTGTAGAAGAACAACTCCCAAACTATGCTCTAGCATTTGCCTTTCCACTGGGCTTTGAATTTAGCTTCTAGCTTGTATATTCAATTGACTGCTCACCTGAACTCTGGGATATTCCCAGGAACTTCAAACTCAGCTTGTCCAAAATTGAACACATTAAACTGTGTACTTCATGCCTGATCTTGTGTTTCTTATCTTAGTCATAGATCTCATCAACCTAGCCATCCAATCGATAAACCTGATGGCCATCCTAGAGGCCTCACTTTACCTCAAATCTGACAAGTGGCTAAAACTTGCTCAATAGGAAGACAGTTGTAGTTAAGCATCACATTCATCATTACAATACTATAAATGTTCTTCTTGCTTCTTGCTTTTATCCCGACCTTCTTAAGAATCTAGTCTTTATCTTCTCCAAATTAAACTTGCCATGCCACAGATTGAAATCCTTTAATCATCCCCTATAATGTAGAAACCAATATAAAGAGTAGGGATAGCAAAGTCAAATGCCCACTTGGGTCAAATAAAAATAAATGCTAGCCAGATGTAAGTGCACATATAAACTTTGTATGTAGGCTGGCCACAATGCCACAATAGAGAAAGCATGCCATGAGCAGAATAATCTCCAGGGGCTGCAATCGTGAAAAGGTAAAGAATTGGTGCTGCCAGAAAAGCTTTCTCAGGAGAAGCCAAATATCTGACTTTTTAATTAAATCTCTAGTTTTTAATATTGATTCAATGTGAACCAGAAAAAAACACTGTCTATAGAACTGTATTTATGATACTTGATATGCTAAATTTCTTTCTTTGTCAATCTCCTTATCTCTGCATATAAGGCCTTTTATATCTTAACTTCTGTCAGTTTCAACTTTTGTCTCCTAATTCAGATTCCAACAATAGCCAGTTTCTTTCATTTCTTTTCACATGCTATGCTGGTTCTTGCCTTTGCAATTTTGTTCAAGCTGTTTCCTCTGCGTAAACTCCCTCACCCGAGCTCTACCATTGGTTAACTCCATACATTCTATCAAAACAAAATGTTTTTATATCCCCACGAAAGTTTCCCAAAGTTCTCAAATTAGAACAAATTATCTCTTTTTTTTCTATATCACATTGTTCTAACTTCTGGTATAGGACATACTATGTGATTTTTAATGAATGTGTTTACTTGCATGTCTGCTTTACAAGATGATAAGCTCCTTGAGGACAAGGATTTGTTCTTAGTCATGCTGTATTCACACCACATTAAATGATAATAATAATAACATAAAGGGTAGGGACATAATAAATGTTTGTTAAACCGTGACTCTTGAATTTTTTTTTTTTTGAGTTGGAGTCTCACTCAGTCGCCCAGACTGGAGTGCAGTGGCCGCTTCCGACTACCGCAGCCCCGACCTGCTGGGCTCCGGCGATCCTTCCGCCTCAGCCTTCCAAGTAGCTGGAACTACAGGCGTGCGCTACCACGCCTGGCTAATTTTTTGATTTATTGTAGAGATGAGGTCTCGCCAAGTTGCCCAAGTGGGTCTCGAACCCGCGGGCTCAGGCAATTCACTCACCTCAGCCTCCCAAGGGCGCAGGATTACAGGCTGAGCCACCGAGCCCGGCGACTCTTGAATTTTTTAATCTTCCCAAATTCCAACTTTTTAAATAGTTTCTATAGAAAGTGCTGATATCTCATATTTACCTTATATATATATATACCTTTCCTTTGCCTTAGTAAAACTTAGTAAAGATTAGAAGTTTGTACATGCAGAGATTGCTTCAAAAAGTCGAGGCAAGTTCTTTTCACTTGTCAGCTCTGAGCAGAGAAACAGTAGAATCGATTCACAGTTTGGTCCCTCCGTATGTTTTTTCTCTCATGTCTTCCTTCCCTCTTCCTCAATTTTTTTTCTCACAGATTTTTGTTTCTGGCTACGTTTTCTCATACGGCATAATTTCCCCCTGTCTCTCTGAAGAGTTACCTACTTATCCACCTTCAGACTCCCCAAGATTCCCTTCTTCTAGTGAGCTTTCTTTGAATCATCTCTACCGTCTCCCAAAGGCAAATGCCTGTGTTCTGTCTATTCAGACTTCCCCAGAGATTCTGCTATATGTGATTGTGTTCAATACCAAATTTAGCTTGTATAATAAGGGGAGACTAAGCTTAACACGTTTAGGAGCAGCACGTAAAACATCACTAATCCATGTGAATGCTGAAAACTCTATTATATGCTTGCATTTTTCAGAAAGAAGGAGAGACACCTATATTTTGGACTTGTAAAGTCCAGTGATGTTTGTTCCTGGATGCTTTTGTTTTTACAACTTCCTTATGTATTGAAAAGTTTTCTAACTTTCCCCCAGCCAGTTTCATTTTTACTCTATTATTACTGTTGTCAATCTCCTTATCTCTGTTGTCATTATTTCTAAACGAATTCAACTAAATTGTAAGTCAGCATGTTCACTGAATATCAAATCTACTTGTCCTAATATACATATCAAAGTTGTTTTGGTAAGTCAGTTAAATAAGTGAGAAAGGATAACAAGGTAACTTACATAAGTTCCACTGTTTTCAAGGTACTATTCTCTGCATAATTACTTAATTTCATATTAGTTCTGAATAATAGGCACTAGTTCATTTTGCATATGAATGGAGATGCTAAAAATGATGAAGTGATTCATCCAAGATTATGCTACAAGCAAATAGGCAAGTCGCAATTCTAAAACCCAAACTGTTACCACTATGCTTATAAACTCCCCATCTATGTAGTATAAAGCAGCGTGCAAAAGCAGGGCAGATGAAGAAGAATGACCATAAAGGAAGCAAGAGAAGAAAGATCTACCCTAGAAAACATTTTACAACACATGACATTAATTGTACCTTCAAAAAACAGTGCATCTCTCCTCTCCATTTTCTGTATGAACCTGTGCTTATTAGCAAGTCATTCTACCAAAAAGAAAACTTGCAACAGGAGAAAAGAGAAATAGATGAATAAAACACCAGAACCCCTGTAGGATGAGCAGAATCAGAGACAAAAAATTATATCTCATTTGCAATCTCTGGGATTGATAGAGGGTTTCCATTGAAGCAATGTTGCCATAGCAATGCCACAGCTTTCTCCCTTAGTACCTAGAACATTGTATTCTAATTGTTTGTTTACAAATTGACCCTTGTCTTTTAGACTGTGAGAATACTAAGAATAGAGATATTCTCCAAATGTGTCTCTTCAGGGTTAGACTGAGTGCTTATTACATAGCATGAATGAATAAATATATAAATAAATAAGATTGATCTCTTCGTTTAGTTTCATTATCAGTCTTGCCTATTGTGAAAGTCACTGAGAAACGGAAACACCCTTATAGCAACTCAGAATTTAGTGCTGTTCATTCAAGTAAGATGAACTTTAAAACAGAAGCACAGAACAGATGAGGCTTAATCCATCAGTGCCATGGAGATAAGATTAAGGGAAGAGGTATGACAGTATACCTAATAATAAAATGATATTAAATACTGTCTCAAAGGCTAAATATCCATAATCCCCCTATCCAATACAACTATTTTCACTTCAGTCAAAAAAAAGAATAAAGTATTATTATTCCTAATATTATTAACATTACTGCTAACTCCTGATTGATTCTTTTTAGTTAATAGTAAAGACTATAAAATAAAATGAAAGAATATAAACTTAAGAGAAGACTTTCAAAAAGACTAAAAGATAGGAATAATGAGAAGATCTCTAAAATTCGTTGAGAGGTGATAGTGCCCAGCAAATCAGTGAGAAGAGAGTTCAGCAAAAAAGGTATGATGAAAAGTTCTTAACAGTAAGTGAGCTCCAAAAGAAAATATTGGAAAGTGGGTAAAAGATGAGACACAGAGGCTGAAAAGACCCATCAGAAATGCACCATTATACATAGAAAGACAGGCAGTAAAAAAAAGATGATTGACATTTTTGAAGTGATGGCAAATACATGAAAAGGATCCAGCTCCTTGAGAAACACAGGTGCAGGGCAGACTGTCAAGATAAAATTGAGTACAGAATAGTGAGTTCGGTTTCTGAACAGGAGTAGGTGAAAATGTTAGTAATTGTGATGTAAAGTCATGCCAGGGGATATTACCATCCTACTTAGTACCAGAACTGAATTTTTTAAATTTTAGAATCGTGGGGTCCATGTGAGAATTTTTTACGTAAGTATACTTCCTGAAGGCAATGCTTGGGCTTCTGAAGAGCCCTCCTCACACCCAAGTAGTAGGCACACTACCTAATAGGTGGTTTTGCTTTCCTTGTCCAGTATCCTTCCCTCCATCCCACTTTTAGCAGTGCCAGTGTCTGTTGTTCCCATCTGTATGCCCAAGTGTGTGTCCAGTGTTTAGTATCCATTTATAGAAGAATCGGTATTTGTTTTTTGTTTCTGTGATAGTTCACTCAGACTGATGATCTCCAACTGTATTCATGTTGTGGCAAAGGACGTGATTATGTCCTTCTCTATGACTCCATAGAATTCCTTAGTGTATATGTACCATATTTTATTTATCCAGTCCACTTTCAATGGGCATTTGGGTTGGTTCCATGCTTTTGCCACAGTGAATAGTGCTGCAATAAACATGCATGTGTAGGTGTGTTTTGGTAGAGCAATTTGTGTTATTTGGGGTATATTCCAGAAGTCGGATTTCTGGGTCAAATGGTAGCTCTGATTTTAGTTCTTTGATAAATCTCCAAACTGCTTTCCACAAAGGGGAACTAGCTTACATTCCCACCAAGGTGTACAAACATTTCTTTTTATCCACAGCCTCATCAACACCTGTTGTTTTTTGACTTTTTAATAATAGTCATCCTGACCAGCTGAGATAGTGTCTCATTGTAGTTGTGATTTGAATTTCTCTGATGATTAGTGATGCTGAGCATTGTTTCCTGTTTGTTACTGCTTATAGGAGTGTCTTCCTTTGAGAAGTTTCTGTTCATGTCCTTCGTCAGTTTTTTAATAGGGTTATCTTTTTCTTGTCAATTTGTTTGAGTTCCTTATAGATCCCGGATGTTAGACCTTTGTTGGATGCATACTTTGCAAATTCTTTTCCTCATTCTGTGGATTGTCTCTACTCTCTTGATCATTTATTTTCCTGTATAGTACCTTTTTAGCTTGATAAGGTCCCAGCTGTCAATTTTAGTTTTTTCTGTATTTGATTTTGGGGACTTGGCCATGAACCCATCAGCAATGGAATTCTTGCTGCCATTTTGTCAGCAAGTTATTCAGTTACAGAAATCCATCCTGAAGATCTGTGTCCCCGAACAACTTTTGGCTTTGTGTGGGTTTCCCAAAAAACAGACCCAGAAAAAAAATCATTCAAGCTCAATTATTTTGTTTGAAAGAAGATTTTAAGGAGACAGAAGTGGAAGAGTAAAAATGGGAGACAGAGAAGACAGAGAAAGGAAGACAACCAACAGAGTAGGTGCATCAAACAAGTTATCCATGTTATCACTTAGAGAAACATAGCTTAATCTCACTGGGGAATGTTGGGGACCACTGTGCAGCATTCATCTCAGGGTGATCCCATCAGAGCGAAGAAGGAATTGACATACTTATACACCAACTACCATTAGCTGGGGACCTTAGAAAGGAAAGAAGACATTGATCTCCAGGAGCTACCAGCTTGCCAAGTGAACACAAAGGCTCCAATGACCAAGCAAAGCATGCCAAAAAATAAAATGTAGGAGCTATAGGTTGTAAGTCAATCCTCTGTACACTGACACAGAAAGGACACCAGTGACATCTACTGTAGTGTTTCATAGCTTCCTGGGTACCTCCCAGCAGATCTTAACTAGGGTGAAATTTTCTCTTCAATTACTTCAATTTATAGATTTTTCTTACTCCAAGACACATATTCTAACCTCTGTAATCTTCATCTTAAATATTAGTGCTACTTATCACATACTTTATTTATTTATTTATTTATTTATTTTTTGAGTTGGAAGTTTCACTCTGTCGCCCAGACTGGAATGCAGTGGCCACTCCCAGCCACCGCAGCCTCGACCTGCTGGGCTCCGGTTATCCTTCTGCCTTAGCCTTCCAAGTAGCCAGAATTACAGGCATGCGCTACTACGCCCAGCTGATTTTTTAATTTATTGTAGAGATGAGGTCTTGCTGCCCAGGTGGGTCTTGAACCCGCGGGCTCAGGCAATTCACTCACCTCTGCCTCCCAAAGGCGTGGGATTACAGGCTGAGCCACCGAGCCCGGCCATATCACATACTTTAATTTCATCAACAACAAAATGAATATCCTGCACATTGATTTTACAGTTTTGTAGAAAATAGATTTTTATTTTTAATTTTGCTCTTCTATAAGTGTTTCATGTAATCTAGTATGAATTTTGATTACATGATATCTCACGAGACAGAAGAAAACAAATATGTATGAAAACACATATTATTAGAACACTTCATTAGCAAGTTAAATGTGAAGGAATATGAAACGCAGTAGCTTCATTACTAAGGAAAAAACCTCACAAGTATTGTATATATGAGTAAGATACTGTCTCTGCCTTCTGTTCACATTTGAAGTAGATATACAATGTTTTAAGAAATAATAGATGAGTTGAATGTTTTTCAGCCATTAAAATAATTGAAAAAGTAATTTAAAATCTTCTTATAAATTACATGTCAAAATCAGACAGTTTTATCTATGTGTTCTAAATAACATTCAAAGATCAAATACATTTAAACTTATATACAATTTTTTAAAATATGGAAGAGGAGTAACTGTCCAATATATTTTTGACACCATTACCCTAATCTTAACAGCAGAAGCAGATAGAAAAATTGTTCCATAAATATGTAAAATATACATTTATTATTTTGTATGAAAAACTCGAAATAAGATATTAGAATCAAAATTTATCATAAACTCATCCCAATGAATGCCCAAAAAATGATATAAAATACAGCATTCTTAGCAAATAAGCAGCAGAAGGGACTATTTTAATTTCAAAAAGGGAATTGACATAAAACCCATAGCTGTTACTATACTTACTGGGGATAAATTAAAGTAATCCCTTTAAGAATAGAAGTGGCCTGGCTGGGTGGCTCAGCCTGTAATCTCAGCCTGTAATCTCAGCCCATTGGGAAGCCTAGGAGAGTGGATTGCCTGAGCCTGTGGGTTCAAGACCAGACCGGGCAACTTGGTAAGATGTTGTCTCTACAATAAATATCAAAAAATTAGCCTGGCATGGTAGCGGGTACCTGTAGTTCCAGCTACTTGGAAGGTTGAGGTGGAAGGATCACCTGAGCCCAGCAGGTCAATACTGGGGTAGCCATGAGTATGCCACTGCACTCCAGCCTAGGTGACAGAGTGAGATATCAACTCAAAAAAAAAAAAAAAGAAGAATAGAAGTAAGAGAAAGACACTTACCCTCACTGCTATTTTCAAACATTGTAGTGAAAGTCCTAGTGAGAGAAGAGAGATAAGAAAAAAAGGGAGTGGGTGGGGGGAATAAAAATTAGAAAAAAATCAGTATGTGCAAAGAAATTATACATAAGTGCTAGAATTTATAAGATAATTCATCAATTTTTTTATGTTCCAAAAACTTCAAATGAATTGTGTTACTATACATCAGTAATGAATATGCTGAGCAAGTAATTAAAGTAAAGGAAACCACATACAATTATAAGCAAAAATGTAAGCACCTAGGAATAAATATAACTAGGGAAATGCATAAGATTTGTTAAAAAAATTAAAACTATACTAGAAGACACTTTAAAACACTATGACTACGTTTGTGAACATGTTAGTATAGTTTACATATGAATTCTTTTCAAATTGTTAGATAAATGCAGCAGAATTCTGATCAAAATGTCATCATAGTTACATTTGTTTTAGATTTGATTGGTCTTTTGTTTTGTTTTAGCTTTTATACAAAATAAGAAGAGCTGAGAAAAGCCAGAAGATTCCTGAAGAGTAAGAACAAATAGGGGCACTTTCCTATGAGATAAAAAGTTTTATTTTAAAGCTACAGTAAATAAGACAATGAGATATATTAATAGGTATGGTGCAGACAGAACAACAAAACAGCAAAACTCAGTTTGGAAATTTGATACTTTTAACCAAATAAATTTCCAGAGCATTTAAAGACAAAAATATAATAAGCAATATTTTAAAGCTTTTAGAAAGCATTACAGAAAAACATCTGTATGACCTTCAATAAAGAAAACTTTCTAACCTACCATAAAAGTACACAATATAAAGGAAAATATTGATGAAATGAATACCTTAAAATTAAGACCTTCTTTTGTAAGAAATACTATAAGTTAATTAAAAACACAAACTTCAAATTGTGGTAAAGTATATATAACTCATGAACTGATAATGAAATGGTACCCAGGACATAAAGAGATTCAAAAAAAACCAAAAAACAAAAAGTAAGTTACTAAGTAGAAAACTAAAGAAAAAAATAAATGCATTAATACGAACACAAATACACAAATAACACTAAAAGATGCTCAATGACATTAGTAATCAAGCAAAGGCAAACTAAAACCACAGTGGCATACTATTTTACACCTACCAGACTGGCATACATTTGTCTATATCAACAACTAAAATAGATGTATAGGAACTAGAGCTGTTGTGTATCACTGATGAAAGTGAAATTGGTTATAGCACCACTAGGGAAAACAGTTTTGCATTTTCTGGTAAAACTGAAAATGCATTTGCCTTCTGACCCAATCATTCCATATTGGGCATGTATTCTAAAGAAACTATCATACATGGACATTATTCATATCTGTGAATAACCTCATATATGTACCCCAAGAATCCTCACAAAAACATTTACAGTAGGAAAACTAGAAATACTCAGATTTCTGTCAACAAAATATAGGATAGATAAAATGGAGTACATTTTTAAATTCAAATACTTGAAACGCGAAATAAGACAACCTCAGGAAAACTTAGTAATGTGGATGAATCTCAAAAACATAATTATTAAAAAAGAGAAAGTCTTAGAAGACTACATGCACTCTGAGTCCACTAATATGTTTCTAAGCTTGAAAAACTAAACCACATACTACTAAAGCACATAAGATTAAACAATAAAGAAAAGCACGTGAATAAATGTACAATTCAGGACAGTGCTTACCTCTGTAAGGGTGGGAAGAATGGTGGATTTAAGCAACAAAAATTACACAAGGGGTTTCAAAGGAACTGGTAAAATTCTATTTATTATGGTGGTACACTGATGTTCTGAAAAGTTTTTTTTTTAATTTTACACTTTTGTAATGAATTTTTTTTGTTTCAATACTTAAAACCATTTAAAAATAAATTCAAAGTAATTATAGTGTTTCATCTTAAATAAATATATAAGGAGTAAATATAATTGGCTTCACATTTAAAAACCATATATTTTAGAATAGCCTTCTGTTAAATCAATAATATGGTGATATACAAGCTTAAGGACAAAAATAAGTTATTTTCAATATTATAGCAAATTTGTCTTTCCACATGAAAAAGCAAAGTGACTATTGAATAATATTCTTATGCGTTCAGTAACTATCCCTACTAATAACTGGAAGCTAGAGACATCTATGATTTTAGTCTACCACAATAATATCGATCTCCTAGCCATTAGCTAAGACAAAAGTAGTATATTCAGTGACCTAAAGTGAGTCATCTTAAATGTAGTTATTGCTAGTGCAGTGATATATTGAAAACAAAGACACAAAATAAAGACACCATAATATAAAGTTCCTTAGTACTAAAATCTTAAAAAAACTTCTATAATTTTTGACAATTATGTTGCTTTCTAAAGAAATGAAGAATAGCCAAGAATAGAGAGAACCTTCAGAGGTCACACATGGTTTAATGTCAAATCTCTTGGCTTCAATTTTCCTCAGAATTATCAGATATAAACAATACCTTATCTACTGTGATGTCCTAGAATGTTTCTTTCTAGTCACAAGCTCATATGTTCCAATTTTTAAAATTATGGACAATTTCAAAATATATATATATATATATATACACACATATATATGTATACACACACACACACACATACATAAATATACAAAGTATATGTATAATTTACATATTATAAATATGTGGCAGTGATGGTGCTCCACCTGACTGCTGATGGAGATGAGATCCTGGCTCTCTATGTGGCCGTCACTGAAACCCACTGGCAAGGTCTGGCAGTTTGGGGTGCCTATTTCCAAAATGACTATGGTGGCTTCTTGACTGGTAGGGGGTAGTAGGTGTGGGGCCACTTTTTTTTTTTTCTCATGTCTGGCTAATGTAGAGCAATTATTGCTTAAAACATCTTTCTTACCAAGCTTCCCTATTCCTAGTCCTCTTGCTCTAGAGAGCAGGCATTTGTTGAGGCTTCTTTTGTATGCATTTTTGGCAATTCTGGTTTCTTTAGCTCCGAGTCTAGGTAATATGAGGAAATAAATAAGTAAATATATATATAAATAAGAAAGTAAAAGATAGATAGATGTCAGATAGGGATAGATGGAAATAGATGATGGATGGATAGACGATAGATAGGTAGATGGGAGATAGATAGATAGATAGATAGGATAGATAGATATGATATAGATAAATAGATTCTGGAAGCATATCGCCATGTCAGTTTTGAGATTCCTGAGATCTCTAGCCAGTCTTCCTTCTCCTCACATCTCAAGGTTTTAGTCAAACTTAAAAGGAAGAGTAGGGGAAGAACATCTTCTCCATTTGCCTGGTGAGCCACGCATTTTTAAAACTTCAGTGTTTTCAACAGAACTTATGTTCTATGTATAAGAATGTTTACCTATGCCTTTGATCCTTGAATGAAAATTTTATCATACTTTCAGAATTTTGTATGTATCAGTTGGGAATTTTCTTCAGGTGAACCACATGTCTATATTGACTTTTCCTTGCTTTATTTTTTAATCTGTTTAAATCTTAGATTTTTTTCACATCTATCCATGGTAATGATTTCATACTCCTTCAGAGTAAATCAACATTTAGCAAATCTATTCTTTTTCTTGATTTTTAAAATTTGAGTATTTACTTAGTCCTCTTTATTAGATGTGAAATTTTTGCTCTTATGTAATTTATGTTATCTCCCATTTCTTCTATAACAAATCATCACAAGCATAATGGTGTAAAACAACACAATTTTATTTTCTTGCAGTTCTGTAGGTCAGAAATTTGAAATAGGTCAACAGACCTGCATTCCTTCTGGAGGCAATAACAGAATATTACTTGATTTTTCCATCTTCTAGAGGCCACCTACTTTTTTGATGTGTGTTCTCTTCCTTCATCTTCAAAAGTAGCAGTATAACATCTTCAAATCTTTATTTCTGACTCACCTTCCTTTCTCTTTCCCTTATAAGGACCTCTGTGATTACACTGGACATACCAAAAATAAAAAGTAAAATAAATTAAGGATAATTTCCCCTGTTCAACCTCCTTAACTTTAATCACATCTTGCGAAATCCCTTTTGTCATATAAGGTAACATATTCACAAATTTTGGGCATCAGGGCTTGGACATCATTCAGGGACTGTTATTCTGTCTACCACATCATACAACTGTTTTATCACCTTGTTTTTGAGCTCTTATTTTACAGATTTTATGTTGTTATTTAGTTGCCTTGTATCATTAAGTGCTTAGGGGAAATTTCTTCTTTAAATTGAGCTGTTTTATTTCTGTATGAAATATTGGTTATTGCAAAATTTATTTTCTTCTTTTCACTCTGAATTGTGTTTTTTCTTAATTTTTGTAATGTACATCTGGCTGCTGTTATGCATTTCATTCACTTTCTTCTTATCTGAGAGAAATTTTTTTTCTTCTTCAAAATCACAGTTTGAGGGATCTGGATGTTTTCTGCTCCATTCACTATTTTATAACTTGAGGGAATTGTAGGGGCAGAAGCAGCATTAAACTGAGGTTGTGGTTTGAAAATCTGGTCTTCCACAGTCCTTACCAGCATTCAGGATATTATCAGGAGGAGCCATATTCTCAGAGAGGGACACTCTCCTGGCTCCTAATTTAGTGTTTGGCTTTGAAAGTTTCATTTTTATATATAAAAAAATCTTAACTCAATTGTTTACTATCCTCTTTCACTCTTTTCTCTGTAATAGCCATTTTCTTTTACTTCTGTTTTGTATAGAAAACTATAAAGAGTACCTATACAATTTTGTGTTTTACTGACAATGTGCTGAGTTTTGTCAACATTTCAAAATAGCTACTGAGGGGAAAGGGGGGCAAGAATCAATCTATGCAGCACCATCCTCTGTTCTGATTTTTCTTTATTTTTGCTTTTATGCTAAATCAATAATTTTTGTAGTTCATTACACTGAATTTTGTTCCTTGCTTCTTATCACTCATTTTGCTATTGTTGTTTTGGTATTTGAGAATGTTGTTGCTTTCTTGTAAGGTATTTTGGGTCTTTTTTTATATTTTGGAGGAGGAAATTTGTGTGATGCTATTGCAATCAATTTACTTCAATTCAGGATTAATTTTCTGGTCAATAAGACCCATGAGATATTGATGGTTGAGCAATATGCATTTTGACCTATATATAACATTTTTTTTTATTTCCAGGAATTGTATTTTAGTTTTAATTATCTTGTTAGAGTATCATAAAAACAGGGTTAACTAGTATTTTAATAGTTTTTACAATTGGCTCCAAATTTTAATTTAGTACAAACCATTCTCTTTTTAAATATTTTATTTGAATTTGAAAATGGTGCTTGCTATTTCTTTGAGCATGAAATGGATTTTTCATAAAATTATAGGCATCATAACTTGAAGAGATTTAAAAGGTATATGATCCACTCATGTTTGAGATTATAGAATATTATCTATAGAAGCATTGCCAAGAGTTCAGCAGAATGTGGTTTAAAATTCTTATCACCTCCTGAATCAGCCAATTTTGTCTTTTGCCTAATTTCTCTGAAAGTCCTTCTTATATTCCTCTGAACTATTTCCTATACTGACTCATGTTATCTAACTCCTCCACTAGAGATCTTATATAATTTCTCCATGTGCTAACACTATCAATATTTTTGGAAAGCTCTCATATCTTGTCTTTCTCAACTGCAATCTTGGGCATTGATTCATATCAAAAGGTTTTGAATGCCTTTCCCATACTAGTGTCTCTGCCTGGAACACATCTGGCAAGAATAAAACCCTGTTAAAATGTAGCCTTAAATATGAACCTAATACTTACATTATGCCATCAATTTTAAAAGAATATCAATCTCACTCTAGATCAAAGTGAGATTTTTTTTCTTAATTTTTTTGTAGTCATTGCTTTCTAAAGGGGTCTAGTACTTTAGTGGCCATTTCATATTGCTGACTAAAATTATAGTCACTGCTGACTAAAACACTGCTGCTGAGAACCTTTTACAACCTCATCCTAAATTTTATGCAGTTAGTTTCGTGTTCCAGTTTGCTTTATCACATCCACTCTGTTGAATTTTATTTTTAAAATTTTAAACACCAGGATTGATTTGGACCATGTTTTGCCAATGAATCCATTTATTATTTTTCAAAACTTTATAATACACTAGATTTGAATCATCTGTAATCACATGCCATTCGAGAAGTTTGTAATGAGAAAAGAAATAAGGAGGAAAGATAAAAAAGGAAACATATTAAAAAGAACGAAGGAGAAGGAAATGAAGGGAAGAGAAGAAAGGGAGAAAGGAAAAGAAAGGAAAGTAGCTAGTCAATCAAATATTCAAGAGGCTGTATACTTCAGTCTCTTGCTATGTAATCCAAATTCCACAGGCATCCAGCAAATTTTAAAACAGTGAAAGGTGCAATCTAATTAAAATAATTATAATGCCACCTCCTCGGATTTCTTTTGTAGAAAGCTAATAAGTATAAATAAATACAAAAATATGTTGTTACCTCTGTATTTACTTTGCATATCTCCTCAATTTGTTCAAGGTGCTTATTACACATCTCATTCTTTATCCTCACACATACATGGATACTGAAAGTAGGGAACAATTGCTATATAGGCTTTTTATGTAAAATGATAATGACAACAGGGCAGAAGTGAGCAGAATACCAATTCAAGACAGTGAGGAAGATTTAAGTTAAATATAAACAAGTAGTATTCTAGGAAGATAGCTGCAACAAAAATGTAGAATTTAAATCTTTAAACTTATTTGAGAATTTGCAGGGAGAAGATAACTTCAAAATCCCCCCAAATAAAAATAGGTGAAGACAAACCAGCAGCAGCTAAACCACCTACTTAATATCAGATACTCTACTAAAGAAAGCAGAGGGACAGCAAAACACTTTACGTCAGAACTTAGATCCAAAGAATCCCAAATCACCATTATAGACTCCCTGCAAAGTTTTTCAGTAGCTTTAAAGAACAGCAACAAAAACTGAATGGACACATTGTGGCCACCAGTTTGGGTGAGGATTCATAGAACCTTGGGAATGTCTGAAGTGGTAAAACTCCTGGGAATCTGGGTCCTATGAAACTAGGAACCAACAAGTTGAAGCATCTTTCCAGGTCTAAATTGTATGCTGAAGAGATACTGCTAGGAGTAGAATCCAAATTGAGCAGATTGGGGTCAATGGGACAAAGGAAAAGGGATTCCTTAACATGAAGGGTCACGAAGGATGAAATAAGTGGGGAACTGGGAGAAAAAGTTCTTAGAAAGATTAGGCCTTTTTTGATAGCTTTAAATCACCTATAGTATAACAATTCTAGGAATATATTTTCCCCCTTACCTCATATATGACATCATCAAAAAGAATAAAATACTTAGGAATAAATTTAACCAAGGAGGTGAAACATCTATACACTGAAAACTATAAATCATTGATGAAAGAAATTGAGGCCTTATTGTTTATTATTGGTGAAAACAGCATATCAGGAAGCTCTAAAGTGGTGAAACTTCAGAAAGTATCCTGGTTCACTCTGGCCTTCTAAAAACACAAGATAATTTCTTCTCCCACTAAACATACAGAGAAAATTTGCAGCAGAATCTCATACAAAGTTGTTGTAATTTTTTTTAAAATAGGAAGCAGAATAATATTTCTGTATACAACGAAAGCACACCACAATGCAGATAAAAATTGTTACTTAATATTGCCAAATAAACTAAAATAAATTGAGATAAAATATAGTAGATTAAATAATAAAATTAATCAGCAAGCAAACTAAAAAAAGGCAAAATTAAAAACTGAAGAAAAATTTTAAGTGACAAAAATGTAAAAGAATCACAAATCAGAAACAAAGTTTTTGAAATGAGGTCGTTGGTGAGGAAAGTTATCTGAAAGTATGAGAAATACTTTTCTAACTCAAAGTATAAAGGAATTATCCACACGTTAATAAATATTTAAAAATGAATGAATAAATATATAAATGTGGCAAACAGACAAATAACTTGTGATGTATTCCAAATAATTTATGTAAATAATCTGACCAAGCTGGGCTCGGTGGTTCAGCCCATAATTCTGCACCTTGGGAGACTGAGGTGAGTGGATTGCCTGAGCCACGGGTTCGAGACCCACCTGGGCAACTTGGTGAGACCTCATCTCTACAATAAATCAAAAAACTAGCCGGGCATGGTAGCGCGTGCCTGTAGTTCCAGCTCCTTGGAAGACTGAGGCAGAAGGATCGCCAGAACCCAGCAGTCGAGGCTGCAGTGGCTGGGAGCGGCCGCTGCACTCCAGTCTGGGCGACAGAGTGAGACTACAACTCAAAAATAATAATAATAATAATCTGACCAAAAGTTGGTTTAAGCATAACTTCCCATTCTCAAGTGTATACTGTGCATAGTGACTTCCTTCCCCCAAAGAAAAGTAAGAAAATGGTGCAGTGATTGGGGAAAGAGTAACTGACATTACCATGAGAAAACTGGCAAACATTATTTCCGTCAAGTGATCAAGGTTAATGCCTACAGTGATATGTATTGTGTGCACTTTCAATATGAGGTGAAGACAATGGCACATAACCTTTGCAATCTTTCCAGCTTTAAACTTATACCTCATATCAGACAAATCCTAAAAGAGGGACATTCCACAAAACCTGATCAAAATTGTAAAGATAAGCAAAAACAAAAAAGTCTGAGAAACTGTCACAATCACGAGCAGCCTAAGCAGATGTGGCAATCAAATGGAAAGTGATAACCTGGCAGAGATCCTGGAACAGTAAAAGCACATTAGAACTTAAATATGAACTTTACTAATAATGCGGTGTCAATATTGGTCCATTAACTGTTACAAATGTACAAATTGATGTAAGATGTTAATAATAGGGGAAAATGGGTGTGGGGCAAATGGGAACTCTCTGTACTACCTTTTCAACTTTTCTATAAGTCTAAGGTGGTTCTAAAATAAATAGTTTATTTTTTAAAGTAAAATGTATTTCAGATATGAAGACTGAGCCAAACAGAACACAAAAGAAAATACAAGGAATCGACTATAAAAAAAATAGGAAATGTAACAAAGAAAAGTTAAAAAGACAAAAAGAAATAAAGAAACAGATCCAAAGGAAATTAAAGAAAATGCTGAAAATAGAAGATAGTTATACATGTATGAGAATAATACTGGGTATTGGCAGGAAAAATATTAGACTAAGAAACGCAACAGAAAAAATAGTAAAAACCGTAGCATAACACTCTGCCTCAAAACACCCTTGGAATTTATAAATTGAAATTTTGTAATATGTACCTGGGTATAATATCTCAGAATAGGAAATAAATAGGAAAAAATTGTATGTTTTGGGTGCTATGCACCTTATGCTAGAAAATAATTAGAAGACAGATAATGAGGTACTTATCTTTCTCTACAATGTCAGAGGATACCTAATGGAGAGTCATGAATTTCACCAACATTCTGCTGTAAGAATGACATCTTGGCCTCACAGTATCTACAGAGATTAAGTGGGAGCAACACTAAGCACTCCTACTCCTCTCACTCAGGGAGGTAAGAGTGGAGGCCTGGTGAGGAGTCACAATTCTACTCCCACTAGGCAATGAGAAGCAGCACCATCTCATGTGTCAAAGGAGGTCAAGTGCGAAAATTTAGATTTCTTCTGATACTTGGCAATAAAATCCTACCCTTTCCTTGTAAGAACAATCACAGAAGAAACCAGCTAAAATACAAGGTTGAAATAAGATTCGGAGTCTCCCTAATGTGATATCCAAAATTCTCATGTTTTAATAGGAAAAAAAAAACTCATTATATAGTTATTATACCAAGAATTGGCAGATGACAACATGAATGAAAAAAGAATAAATAGATGCCACCACTAGGATAATAGAGATGTTAAAATTATATACTGAGTATTTTAAAGCAGCCATAAAGAACTGTTTCAATTAATACTTTATGAACAAACTTGAAACAAATGGAAAAAAATTAAAACCTCAACAATGAAATAGAATGTCTCAGAAATGAAATATAAGGTATAAAAAATAATGAAATGAAAAGTTTTGACCTTATAATAATTAAATATGAAAAAAAAAAATACGCAGTGAATGGATTCGACACCAGGAAAGAATGGAGAGAACAAAGAATAAATGAGAGGGGAGTGTTACAATTTGCTCACCATGGAGCAAAGACCCAATCACTAAGACTAGTGGATTAACTACTCAGGGGTTGATCATGACCCAGGGAGAATATTCCAAAAGCAAAAACTTTGGAGGAACAGAACAAGTGTTAAGTCTCAGACTCCTCATCCCTACCCTGATTCAGTCATGGAACAAAAGGTGTTACCAGAAAAGGATGAGGAAGACCCCTGAAGAAATCAGCAATTCCCATCCTACACCTTATTCAACACTCAAAATTGTAAGAGACAGCAAAGTTTCCCACCTCCAACCCTGTTTCAAAATAGAACAGCCTGAGCCCGCGGGTTCCAGACCCGCCTGGGCAGCGAGACCTCATCTCTATAATAAAATCAAAAAATTAGCTGGGCATGGTAGCGCATGCCTGTAATTCCAGCTGCTCGGAAGGCTGAGGCAGAAGGATCGCCAGAGCCCAGCAGGCGAGGCTGCGGTGGCCAGGAGTGGCCACTGCACTCCTGTCTGGGTGAGCGAGTGAGACTCTGACTCAAAAAAAAAAAAAAAAAAAAAAAAAAAACAAAAAACAAAACAAAACAAAACAAAACAAAATAGAACAAATTCAGTTCCTGATGAAGGAAGAATAGAGGACTGAGCAAACATCAGAAGTGAAAGCCCCTTTCATTGCCACTGAATAATGGAACTAAAGAGAAAAGAAAGAGATCTGTCACAAATGAGGAAAAACTAACAGAAGAATACAGGTAATTCCCAGTGTAACAAACAGAAAACACCTGAAAAATCAGACGCAGAGCTCAAACAACAGAAGTCGCTAACAACTGGTCCTACAATGCAACAGGGATTAGGGAATGGATGGAAAAATGAATAAGACTCAAGAAAGACAAGATGCAACACTGAAAGAACTTGTAATGGAGATTTTGGCCTTAAAAGACTTCATCCAGGAAATAAATAACAAAATGACAATCATGGAAAGCAGAATTAATCAAGCAGAAGAAATAATCTCAGAACTTGAAGACCAAAACATGGAATTAACCCAATCTGTAAAAAACAGAATGAAAACTCAGAAAAAACAAAGTCTCAAAGAGATGTGCAGATATGTCAAGAGGACAAACTTCTGCCTAATTGGTATCTCAGAAGAAAAAAGGGAAATGGAGAACACCTTGGAGTAAGTAAGTATTCCAGGAGGGTATCCAAGGAAACTTTCCCCATTCCACCAGAGACATGACCATCCAAACACAAGAGAGACAGAGAACCCCCACAAGACATCAAATGACAAGACCAACATCTAGAAACATAGTAATTCACCTACATCAAGTAGATACAAAAGAAAAAAGCCTAAAGACAACAAGAGAGGAACTTCAGACTAGCAATCAGGGAAGACCAAACAGAATAGCAGCAGACCTATCAGCAGAAGCACTACAAATCAGAAGGAAATGAAGTCCAATTTTCAAAGTTCTCGAAGATAAACAATTTCAACCAAGAATTTCCTACCCAGCCAAGCTAAGCTTCATCAGCAATGGAGAATTAGAATCCTTCCCAGACATTCAATTCCTAAGAGATTATGCAGCTTCCAGACCAGCTCTAGAGGACATTCTTAAAAAGGTTTAAGCACAGAAGAAAAAAGAATTATCATACATTACTAGTAAACTAAAAAAAGATATTGACTCTAACACTATTGTAACTGGGGACTTAAATACCCCACTAATGATTCTAGATAGATTATTGATGCAAAAAGATCCAGAATCTCAACTTGACACTTGAACAAATTGACTTAATAGATATCTAGAACACTCCACCCAACAACCACAGAATATACATTCTACTCATTGCAACATGTGATGTACTCCAAGATCAATCTCATCCTCAGCCATAAATCAAGCATAAACAGATTTCATAAGACTAAGATACTGTCATGCACCTTCTCAGACCACAGTGGAATAAAAATGAACGTCACCACAACAAAATTCCTCCAAACCCACCAAGACATGAACACAAAGCATGATGCTGAATGACTACTGGGTCAACACAGAAATCAAAACAGAAATTAACGATTCCTGGAAAAAAAATGAAAATAAAGAATTATCTTACCACAATGCCAGGGTTCCCATAAAAACAGTTATAAGAGGGGAATTAGCCGGGCTCGGTGGCTCAGCCTGTAATCCCGCCTTTGGAAGGCTAAGGTGAGTGGATTGACTGAATCTGCGGGTTCGAGACCCGCCTGGGCAGTGAGACCTCATCTCTACAATAAATCAAAAAATCAGCCAGGCATGGTAGCTCACTCCTGTAGTTCCGGCTACTTGGAAGGCTGAGGTGGAAGGATCGCCGGAGCCCAGCAGGTCGAGGCTGCGGTGGCCAGGACGGCCACTGCACTCCAGTCTGGGCGACAGAGTGAGACTCCAACTCAAAAAAAAGGGGGGCGGAATTTATATATCTATGAACACATATCAAGAAAATGGAAGGATCACAAGTTAACTGCCTAACAAATCATCTAAGGAAGCTGGAAAGATAAGAACACCAAAACCCTAACATTAGCAGATGAATCCAGTTCACCAAAGTATAAATCAATACAGGACATAGAAGACAAAAATATCATAGAAAAAAAATCAATAAAACAAAAAGCTGGTTCTTTGAAAGAATAAACAAGATTGATGAATCCCTAGCTAGAATGACCAAGAAAAAGAGAAAAACTCAAACACAATCAGAAATGCAAAAGATCAAATCACAACTGATCCTGAAGGCATACAAGATTATCAGAGATTACTATGCACACATATATGGAAACAAACTTAATAACCTAGAAGAAATGGAGGACTTTCTGACATCACACAGCCTCCCAAGGTTGAAAAAAGAAGAAATTGAGACTTAATAGACCAATAACAACCCAGGTACTTGACTCCATCATAAGAAAACTACCTATAAAAAAAGCCCTGGACAAGACAGCTTTCCAGCAGAATTCTACAAAACATACAAGGAAGATCTGATACCAATCCTATTGAAATTATTCCAGGCATTGGGAAAAACAGAATTATCCCCAAATTATTGTATGAAGCTATCGTCACACTGATACCCAAACCAGGTAAAATCCAACAACAACAAAAAGAACAACAGGTTAATATTCCTGATAAACATAGATGCAAAAGTTTTCAACAAGTTTCTAGCAAATCAGATTCAATAGCACATCTCAAAAATCATTTACTATGATCAAGTAGGCTTCATCCCTCGGATGCAGCACTGGTTCAACATCCACAAGGACATAAATGTAATTAAATAAATCAATAGATGTAAAAATAAGAAACACATGACTATATCATTAGATGCAGAAAAAACTTTTGATAAAATACAGCATCCCTTCTTGATAACAACCTCTGAACAACGAGGAAGAGAAGTAACATACCTCAAAATAGAAAGCACCATCTATGATAAACCCATACCCAGCACATTGCTAAAAGGATAGAAACTGGAAGCATTTCCCCTGAAAACAGGAAAAAGACAAGGGTGTCCACTCTCACCCACCTGTTCAGCATTGTTTTGGAAGTTCTAGCTAGAGTAATTAGACAAGAGTCAGAAATCAGGGGCATTCATATAGGAAAAGAGGAAGTTAAGCAACCCTCTTTGCTGATGATATGATCCTATACTTTGAAAATCCAAGATAATGTATCAAAAATTTCCTTGCACTGATAAAAACTTTGACAAAGTCTCAGGGTACAAAAAAATGTGTAAAAGACAGTCACATTCTTATACACAAACAAGAAAAATGCAGAGAACCAAATAAAAAGCACAATCTCATTCACAATAGCCACATAAAAAAAGAAATACTTTTACATCCTTTTAACCAGAGAAGTGAAAGACCTTTACAATGAAAACTACAAAACTGCCCAAAGAAATCCAAGAAGATACAAGCAAATGGAAAAATATTTCATGTTCATGGATTGGAATAATCAACATTGTTAAGATGTCTATCCCACATAAGGCAAGCTACAGATTAAACACAATACTCAGTAAATTACCAACATCATTCTTCTCAGACTTGGAAACAATACAGAAATTTGTATGGAAACATATGATCATGAATAGCTAAAACAATCCTCAGCAAAAGACACAAAATGGAAGGTATCACACTTCTAGACTATAAACTTTACTATAAGGCAACAGTAATCAAAACATTCTGATATTGATACAAGAACAGGAATATAGATCAATAGAACTGGACAAAGATTCTGAAAGCAAAATCTCAATTTCTCAACCAACTCATCTTTGACAAAGCCTCCAATAACAACCACTGGGGAGAAGAGAACCTATTCAGTAAATGGTGCTGGGAAAACTGACTGATCACATGCAGAAGATTGAAACAGAGCCCCTACCTATCACCAAACACAAAAATCTCCTCTAAATGGATGAAAGGCCTAAGCGTAAAACCTCAAACTATAATAATCTTAGAAAACACAGGAGACAACCTTGTGGGAATCTGAGTAGACAACCAATTCCTGACTGTAACCCCAGATGTTCATACCATAAGAGGTAAGATAGACAAGTGGAACCTCATCAAACTGAAAAGTTTCTGCAAAGCAAAAGAAACCATCAAGTGAGCAGGAGACAGCCCACAGAACGGGAAAAACTATTTGCCAACTGTATGTCTGACAAAGGTCTAACATCAGGATCTACAAGGAACTCGAACATGCCAAAAGGAAAAAAAAAACCAAACAGCCCCATTAAAAAGTGGGCAAAAGACATGAATAGACACTTCAAAACGAAGATATACGGGCAGCCAACAGACACATGAAAAAGTGCTCAGTCTCACTAATCATCAGAGAAACGCAAATCAAAATTACATTGAGATACCATTTAACCCCTGTAAGAATGGCTATCATTAATAAAACAAAGAAGAACAGATGTAGGCGAAGATGCAGAGAAAAGGGCATGCTTTTACACTGCTGGTGGGAATGCAAACTAGCTCAACCTCTATGGAAAACAGTGTGGTAATTTCTAAAAGGACTAGAAATAAATCTTCCATATGACTCAGGAATCCCCTACTGGGAAAATACCTGGAGGAACTCAAATCATTCCAAAAAATGATACCAGCACATGCATGTTTGTTACAGCACTATTCACAATAGCAAAAACATGAAACCAACCTTGCTGCCCATCGAAACTGGATTGAATTTAAAAATGTGGTATATATACATGTTGGAATATTATGCAGTCATAAAAAAGGACAAACAAGCCGGGATTGGTGGCTCAGCCTGTAATCCCGCGCCTTTCGGAGGCTGAGGTGAGTGGATTGCCTGAGCCTGCGGGTTCGAGACCCGCCTGGGCAGCGAGACCTCATCTCTACAGTAAATCAAAAAATCAGCCGGTGGGGTAGCGCATGCCTGCAATTCCGGCTACTTGGGAGGCTGAGGTGGAAGGATCGCTGGAGCCCAGTGGGTCGAGGCTGCCGTGGCCGGGAGCGGCCACTGCACTCCAGTCTGGGTGACAGAGTGAGACCCCAACTCAAAAAAAAAGAAGGACAAACATATGGACTTCGCAGCAACTTAGATGGATTTAGAGTCTATCATACTCAGTGATCTATCATAACAACAAGAACTGAGTACCACATGTTTGCACTCATAAGCGGACCCTGAACATTTACCATAATACTATAAGAAAGGGATCGGCAGTAGTGGGATACTGCCAGGAGAGGGAGGTGGGTAGGACACAGTATCAGTTAGAGTACCTGATCTCAAACCAGGCTCAACCAAAGGGAGGGGAACAAAGGGAGGCCCAAATGTTGCCTGTATGATCATCACTTGTACACTTGAATTGTATCCCACATCTTTTAAAATAAAATAAAAGAAATAAAAGAAAAATAATAAAAAAGAGAAAACCAATGAACTAAACATAGAATAGAAAACTAGTAATTTGACAACACAAAGAATGCAGACTGAGTCAAAGGAAATGAACAGAGCCTCAGATACCTGTGGGGAGGAAAGAAGATTAAAATACATGTTATCAGTATCTCAGAAAGGAAGGAGAATAGGGCTTAAAATATGTTCAAAAGAATGATACTGAAAATGTCCCAAATTTACAGAAGATATATTCTGTACCTACATATTCAAAAATCTGAACTAGCTCTCCAAGGTATGGCATAAAACAGTATAGCACTTGATACATCTGTGGACACACACAGACACACACATGTACAGGTTACACACATGAGTACAGGTAAAATTTAGGAAATCTGAATAATATTGTGGATTGTATAAATACCCAGGCTACTATATTATACTATAGTTTTATAGATTATTGTAATTGAGGGAAGTGACTGGAAGTACAAGAGGTTTCTTTGGAGTATTTCTCAGAACTCCATGTGAGTCTACAGTTATCTCAAAAAATTTTAAATTTAAAAAATTTTTTTGCAAAAAAAAAATTTGTTTTTTGCAGTTCACTCCTAGATTAGCTCTGCTCTCCTCTCTCATTATTCTTTAATTTAAAGAACCTATAGGGAAGTCAGGAGAAGATATTTGAAGTTTTCTATATCTTGAAATAACATTATAGAAATGGAGAGCAGATTGTGGTTGCCAAAGGTTAAGGAGATAACAGAGTAAGAGGAAAGTCGTTATGGATATAAAAGGAAAATATGAAACAGCCTGGTGATGATGGAAATGTTCTATATCTTGACTGCAGCAATGTCATTACTTTGATTTTGATGTCTTACTATAGTTTTGTAAGATTTTGCCATTTGGGGAATTTGGGTAAAGTGTTCATGGTATCATTCTGCATTCTTTCTTTGAAATTCATGTGACTGTGCAATTATCTCAAAATTTAAAGTTTAATTTTAAAATGGAATTCAGTCAAATAAAATAAATATAAGTAAATTGTATAGATAATCAGTTAGTAGTATTGAATCCATTAAATGTGGAACTTATATTATTAAATACCCAGGGAAGTTATGATTTCAGAATGTAATAAAATGAAATAATATAAAAATGCAGCAAACAAAAATTTGGTAGTCACAGGGAGGCAATGAAAGAGATTTTTAAAAGCTAAGCTCATCATCTTTTATGGAAAAGAGTTAGTTTATCAATTTCCCCAAAATAAAATTAAACTATGCAGTTTAGAAGCATGTCCTTAATATCGTAACAGTCATACATTAATTTTATAGACACTTCTTAGAAAGAATATTTCTTCTAGAAAAATTATATATTTGAATTTCAAATGTTTTACTTTATTTTGTTGCAACAAATTAAAATAATTTTTTTTTTTTTTTTTGAGTTGGAGTCTCACTCTGTTGCCCAGACTGGAGTGCAGTGGCCGCTCCTGGCCACCGCAGCCTCGACCTGCTGGGCTCCGGCGACCCTTCCTCCTCAGGCTTCCAAGTAGCCGGAATTACAGGCATGTGCTACCACGCCCGGTTGATTTATTTTTTGATTTATTGTAGAGATGAGGTCTCGCTGCCCAGGCGGGTCTCGAACCCATGGGCTCAGACAATCCACTCACCTCAGCCTCCCAAAGGTGCAGGATTACAGGCTGAGCCACCGAGCTTGGCTAAATTAAAATAATATTAAAATGTAACACTATCTAATAATTAGGTACAGCGCCAGATATAACAATATCCCTAGATCAATGAAGAAAAGGTAAGGAGGCAATACATTGCAGTGGGAGAGCCAGTGAGATCTCTGAAACTATAGAGAATTGGATTTGCATCTTTCATTTTGTTTATCTTGTCTGGGAGTCCTAGAGTGGCAGATATTAACTTTCTCTGAAGTTTAGTTTATTTTTCTCTAAACTGGGGCTAATGCTGCCCATCTCACAAGATTGTTGTTAAGAATTTAATGAGGTAATAGAGGCACAGTTTAGAACATAGTACTTGCAGGAGACTCTGTTCTTTGCTTTGAAATTAAAAATATGTTAATATATCAATAGCTATTCATTCCTTCCTGTCCCTCCCCTAGTATATTTGGTTGAGTACACAGTAGATTGACAATAACTTTTTTTTTAAGTAGCTAAACATTAAGGAAAGGATCCAATTTTATTATTTGCCACACTTCACTATCTAAAAATCTCTGAGACCCTCAAGCACACAGGATTTACCGGTTATAAATTACCATTTGTTTCTCACTGAGAATTTTGTGAAACTGCTCAGGTTTACCAGGGATGATTTTTCTTGTTAGAAAACATATTGAAAACCTGAATAAGGGTAAACAAAAAATAAAGTTGGAAGCAAAAGTGTCAGCAGTGACACAAGGTACCAATTTGCTTTTCACTAGTGGACATTAGGTTGCTGGCAGGGATTAGCCAAGCAATTTATATACTTCTTACTTCCAGTCAGGCAGCATCTGGTTTTCAAAGGGAGACTGAACATTTGTGTGCCTTTCTCTACCTCCAGCCATCCTCCCCATATGTGTTCACAAAAATAAAGACAACTCCTAAGTCAAATTAATAAAATCACAGACCATTAGACAAAATATGATACATTTTATCTCATTAATAATGGATTAAAATGAGGAAATAAGTCTGCTCCCAGCACAAGTGATAGTGTAGGCAAGACAGCCATCACACAGGTTTGCTGACTGCCTCTGCACCTCCAGCTTAACTATGGTTCACTGCTCTACTTAGGCATTCACTGAGGGCAAACTGGTTAACTTGCTCTGGATCTAGGGACTTGTTTTCTCAGGAGGGGATCCACCTGACACTACCTTCTAAGTCCATTATGAAAATCATCTGACTGGGGAAAGATTGAAGGTTATATGAACAGGTAGAAACAGCATTACCAAGCATAGTCAATGTAGGAACCAAGTGCCTGCCAAGGGAAAGTAACTTGGAAAGATTCAGCACGTCCCTCTAATCTATAAAACAGCTATTAAAACTAATGATTATTAAAACAGTAACTAAGCGACAAAACAGTTATTTTGTTAGTACAATAGGTGATACGTTCTCTAGTAATCACAATTAAAATGTGTTTTCATAAAGCCTGTGACCTAGAGTATTGAAATTGTATGTAAAATTTGGCAGATCTATTACTGGGATGTTTTAAAAATTAGGGAGAATATAGACAATTTAAAAAAAAAACAAAACTACAAGTTCTCTTGACCTAGTAATATTTATAGAACACAAGATCCCACAATAGCAGAAAACATTGTCTTTTCAAGAGCATATAGGCTTTTAATAAAATAAATGAAAGTATTCTCAATAGCTTTCAAACTATTAAATCTAACAATGTATATTGTTTGAATACCATGAAATTAAATTAGAAAGTCATAAGCTCTGATGGGTATAAAATTAGAAATATTTGGAAATTAATTCTGTTCCAAACACGGAATGCAGGCCAAAAAAGATATCACAAGACAAAAATAGAGGAACGTTAAAAGTAAATAATCATAAAGATATGACGCCAAAATCTGGAGGATTCACCTAACTACTGGTCAAAGGAAATTTATAGCATTAAATGCTTGTTAGAAACCATTAAAAAGTTACTATTAATTATCTACATTTCCACCTCAAGAAGATAAAGTAAGAAGAGAAAAATATACTTGAAATTAGAAAAGAAAATAATAAATAGAAGAAATAAAATAGCAAAGAGAAAACAATCGAGAAAATCAACAAAAACAAAGCTTAACTTTTTTTAGACAACCAAATGTTGATAAACGCTTAACATATTTGAGGAAGATGAAAATTAACACTATCAGCAATACAAGAAAGAATGTATGTTACTACAGACCCTATAGAGTTTCAAGAGAATAAGCAAAATTCCAGCAATTTATGGCCAACAAACTAGATGATATGAACTCCTTGGAAACCACAACTTACCAAAGTAGACACAGGAGATTTTTGAAAAAATTTTTTTAATAAATCGAGTTTATAATCAACAATTTCCCATTAGGAAAAAAATCCAGTAAAAATTATTTTACAGAAAAAAATTCCAAATATACGCACATTCTTTCTTTTTCTTTTCTTTCTTTTTTTTTTTTTTTTGAGTTGGAGTCTCACTCTGTCACCCAGACTGGAGTGCAGTGGCCGATGCCGGCCACTGCAGCCTTGACCCGCTGGGCTCCGGGGATCCTTCTGCCTCAGCCTTCCAAGTAGCTGGAACTACAGGTGCGTGCTATCACACCCGGCTAATTTTTGATTTATTGTAGAGATGAGGTCTCACCAAGTTGCCCAGGCAGGTCTCAAACCTGCAGGCTCAGGTAATCTACTCACCTCAGCCTCCCAAAGCACTGGGTTTACAGGTTGAGTCACCAAGCCCGCCTCAAATTCTTTTAAAAAATATTAAAGGAGGAAACACATACCAAATCATTATGTTCAACCAACAAATCACTGAAAATAAAACCTGAAACCACATAATAATAAGTTTACAAGTGGATATTCCTCATGACCATAACACAGACATCCTTAATAAAATATTGCCAATGAAATCTCACAATTTACAATGCAAATAATGCATCATGAGTTATAAAGGACTATTCCAAGAGTAAAGGGATAGATTAACATTTGAAAATCAGTGAAGCCCAACTTGTTAAATTAGAAGATAAAATAGAAGAAGTAAAAAGTCATGACAAACTTCATGATAACATCGCTTTATTATGTTGTTGATATTGGCAAAAAAGCCAGATATCAAGAGGTAAAGAAACCTCTCTGAGACTTTTGGGAGCCATATGGAGCAAAAAAAAATCTAGTAACTCATAAAACACTCAGACTGGAAGGAAGCAATATGTTAAAAGGCAGTTATGGAAAGTGTACAGTTAACATAACTTCTTGTGATGAAGACTTTTTTTTTCTAGATACTGTAAAATAGAAAAGGATGTTCACTCTAAGGAATTCCAGTAAATGTATGGGAAGCTTGTTGACAGTAAACTTTTTTTTTTGAAAAATAATTAGGGGGCGGAGTATAAGATGGTGACCAGACAGGTCAGACTGCGAGAGTATCCGAGAAAGCAAGTGTCCCTAAACACTCTCTGTGTGAATAGGCGTGTGCTGTTGGGAAAGTGAAGGTCCGTCTGAGGGAAAACTGGCTTCATGCACCCGGGCCCCCCTCTGAGGGTGACTGTGAGCCTCCACTGCCCTGAGATAGGAGCCCGGTCCCAAGATCGTCTGCTGTTATTACCGGGGACACTCCTGAGAAGAGCCTACTGAATCCAGCTGATTCCCATTGCCTGATGCCTTGCCCACACCATCACCTGTTGTAGCGGATCAGCTGGAGTCCAGATCTGATCACTGGAGAGAGAGGATCAGGGAGAACCAGAGAGGTACCCCATGCTGGGTGAGGGGACGCTGACTGCAGCCATTTTCTCTGTCCCAGCACCAAGCAGAGACCAGCATTGCCCCGCCCACCCCTGCCCAGCCTCCAATTTGGGACCTAAGGAAATCTAACCAAACGGGAGAGACAGAAGACCCTCCCCCATGCTGGATCAGACACAGAAAGATCACATCTGAGTGGCAGACTCAACAGGCAGCAAGCCGGGTGAGTGCAGATCTGAGCCATCCTCCTTCCAAAGTACACCTGGGGCATCTGACCCAAGTTGTGAGCAACCCTATTTGCCTGTACCAAGAGCAGAGGGGAGGGGCTAGAGATCAAAGCTGAAAGGACGCTGGACTTACAGGAACAACCTCAAAGAAAGTTTGGTTCCTTGTTTTCATTTTTTTATTTTTCTTTTTTGTCAGTTTGTTTTGCTCATTTTTGTTTATTTTTTGTTTCATTTTTTTCTTTCTCTCTGTTTTTGATAACTTTTTTGTACTTCCTTTGTTTCTGTTATTTTACTGATTTTTTTTCTGTTCTTTAGACTGCCTGTTTGTGTATGGGAAGAGTACATCAATAGGCAGGTTTGTGTGTTTGTATGAGTATCTGTATGTTTTAGCTTTTTAAAAATCATTTCTGTTTTTTGTGTCTCTTTTCATTTGTTGGTATGTCAGTCTGTTTTCCATCTTACTCTTCTCTCTCTCCACCGTCCTCTTGCCCCCCTTACCCTTTTTCATTATTTTTCTTTTTCTTATCTCATGTTGCTTCCAGAGAGCAAACCTATACCCCCACTGCATGGACAGATTGTAAGGGGGTGGGAAGTGGGTTCCAGGGTGCCCATACTTCTGTCGGTGAATACTGGGATCTGCAGATAGAGTGTGAATTATAATCCCCCCTCAATTAAATCTGAAAACTGCCAAAAGTTCACCCTCCAACCCACAGTCCAGCTTCAGAATAGAACAAAGCCAGAGGATCCACATAAGGAAGAATAGGAGACTGAGCAAACAGAAGAAAAAGCAATCCCACCATCCCTGAACAAAGAAATAAAGAAGAGGGGGGAAAAGTGGGAGGAAGGAAAATCTACACAAATGAAGAAAAAACAAAAGAAGAATATGGGTCTCACACAGATCCCTGGGAGGTCAGATACCAAGAAAACAGACTTCGAAATGTGAACAATGAAGATCCCCCAGAATGACTAATCTCAAACTACAAACCCAGATATCAAGACATTAATAGAGAGAATAAAAAGAATTGAGGAAAGGCAAGAGGAAAATAGGAAGGAGTTCCTAACAGCAGTCAAGAATACTGTGAATGAAATAAATAACAAACTGATAAGCATGGAAAGCAGAATTACCCAAGCAGAAGAAAGAATCTCAGAGCTTGAAGACAAAAATATAGAACTAACCCAAACTGTCAAAAATACAGAAAAGAAGCTTAAAAAGACATTAAAAAAACCTTTAAGAGATGAGCAATTATTTCAAGAGGCCAAAACTAAGAGTAATTGGATTTCCCCGGGGCAGAAAGAGAAACAGAGACCACCCTGGAACAAAAGTTCCATGAAATTATTTAAGAAAACTTCCTACATCTCATCAGCAATGGGACCATTCATACACAAGAGATTCAGAAAACCCCCTGTGAGGAGACAACAAATGAGAAGACCAACTCCTAGACACATAGTAATTTGTCTAAAAGAAGTAAATATACAATTTTTAAAAAATCTTAAAGGCAGCAAAAGAAAAGGGTCAGACTACCTACTGGGGAAGAACAATTATAATAGCAGCAGATTTATCTACAGAAACCCTTCAGGCTAGGAGAGCTTGGAGTCCAATCTTCAAAGTTCTCAAAGATAAACAATTTCAACCAAGAATAACTTACCCAGCTAAGGTAAACTTCATAAGTGAGGGATAATTAAAATCTTTCCCAGACATTCAATCCCTAAGAACTTATGCTGGCTCCAGCCCAAACCCCTACAAGAAACATTTAAGAAAGTATTAAACACAGAAGAAAGGGAAAAAAGAACAACAATGCTCTTCACAAGAGTGCAGGAAAAAGATTGAAAACACAAATGAATCAACCCAAAAATCAAAATAAAGACAACAAATAAACCAGAACAGCAACAACTCTTTAAAAACCCTCATGACAGGGATAAACTCTCACATTTCATTAATTAGCCTGAATGTGAATGGACTAAATGCACCACTGAAAAGACATAGAATGACAAAATGGACAAAATATCATGAGACAACAATATATTGTCTCCAAGAGACTCATCTCACCTGAAAGGACACTCACAGACTCAATGTAAGAGGATGGGAAGCAGAATTTCATGGGAATGGAACACAAAAGAAATCAACAGTTGTGATCTTAATATCAGACAAAATACCCTTTAAGCTATCAAAAATTTAAAAAGATACAGAAGGTCAGTACATAATGAGAAAAGGTTCAATCCATCAACAAGAAATATCCATCCTAAACATATATGCACCAAACATAGGAACACCAACTTTCATAAGGCAGCTTCTAGGCAAACTAAAAAAAGATATTGACTCTAACACTATTATGACTGGGGACTTTAATACCCCACTCACAACCCTAGACAGATTATCAAGAAAAATATCAGCAAGGAGATCCAGAACCTCAATGTGACTTGACCAAATGGACTTAATTGATACCTACAGAACACTCCATCCAACAACCACAGAATATACATTCTACTCATCACCACACAAAATGTACTCTAAGATCGACCAGATCCTTGGCCATAAATCAAGCATAAACAAATTACATAAGATTGAAATTCTGCCATGCACCTTCTCAGAACACAGTGGAAAAAATATATATCAACAACAACAAAGTTCCTCTAAAATCCACAAAGACATGGACACTAAACACCATGATGCTAAGCAACTCCTGGGTCAACATGGAAATCAAAACAGAGGTTAAAAGATAGCTGGAAACAAATGAAAATGAAGAAATTTCCTACCAAAACCTTGGGATGCCATGAAAACAGTAGTAAGAGGGAAATTCATATTGCTACAAACACACATGAAGAAAATGGCAAGATCACAAATTAACAGCCTAACAATTCACTTAAGGAAACTGGAAAAGCCTGACCACCAAACCCTAACTTCAGCAGAAGTATCCAGATCACCAAAATAAAAGCCAACTCTGGGATATATAAGACAAAAAGATAATACAAAAAAATCAATGAAACAAAAAATGCTTCTTTGAAAAGATAAACAAGATTGATGGTTCCCTAGCTAGACTGACCAAGAAAAAGAGAGAAAAAGCCCAAATAAACTCAATCAGAAACACAAAAGATGAAGTCACAACTGACCCTGAAGAAATACAAAAGATTATCAGAGAATACTATGTACACTTGCATAGAAACAAACTTGAAAACCTAAAGGAAATGGAGAACTTTCTGACATCACACAGCCTCCCCCGGTTGAAACAAGAAGAAATCAATACCCTAAATAGACCAATAACAATCCAGGAAATTGACTATGTCATAAGAAAACTACCTACAAAAAAAAAAAAAAAAACCCTGGGCCAGACAGCTTTCCAGCAGAATTTTACAAAACATACAAAGAGGAACTGACACCAATCCTATTGAAGGTATTCCAGGTGATTGAGAAAGATGGAACTCTCCCCCAAAACATTTTATGAAGCTAACATCACATTGATACCCAAACCAGGTAAAGACCCAACAAAGAAAGAGAACTGCAGACCAATATCCTTGATGACCACAGATGCTAAAATTCTCAACAAGATCCTATCAAACCAGATTCAACAACACATCTCAAAAATCATCCACTACAACCAAGTAGGCTTCATCCTTGGGATGCAAAACTGGTTCAACATTCAAAAGACCATAAATATAATTAAATACATCAACAGATGTAAAAAAAAAAAACCACATGATTAATCATTAAATGCAGAAAAATTTTGATAAAATCCAGCACCCTTTCTTGATAAACACCCTGGAACATCCAGGCATAGATGGAACATACCTCAAAACAATAAGAGCCTTCTACAAGAAACCCACCACCAGTATACTGCTAAACAAACAGAAATTTGGACCATTTCCCCTGAAAACTGGAAAAAAAAGAGGATGCCCACTCTCACCTCTCCTGCTCAACATAGTTTTGGAAGTTCTAGCTAGAGGAATCAGAGAAGAGAAGGCGATCAGGGCATATCCAAATAGGAAAAGAGAAAATCAAGTTATCCCTCTTTGCAGATGACATGATACCTCAAAACCCCAAAAGAATCTGTCAAATGCCTCCTTGCACTGATAAAGGACAGTAGTGTGAAACTTCTTGGGGAAGGGGGGGCACACCTCATCAACAAGGGTACCTGCACAATGAATATTTTTATACCTAATCCTAAATTGTACCCCACAATTTTAAAATTAAAAAAATTTAAAAAAAGAAAAAAATTCGGAGTACACTCCAAAATAATGATAAAAGTATAATACTGTAAATGTACAAACCAGTAGCATAGTAGTATATTATCATTATCAAGTATTATGAACTGTTCACAGTTGTATGTATTATAGTTTCCTATGGCTAGCAGGGCAGTAGGTTTGTTTATACCAGAAACGTGTGAATAATGCATTGCATTATGGTGTTATGACTGCTATGACATCACCAGGCAACAGGAATTTTTCACCTGTTTTGCAATCTCATGAGACCATAGTCATATATGTGGTCTGCCATTAACCAAAGTGTCATTATGCAACACATGACTGTATTTATACAAGCAAATACAATTAGCCCCCTAAAAAAGGAATATGCAGCCAAAATACAGAACTACTGATATACGTAACTGTATGGATAAATTATGAAACAAATTGGCAAAAAAGTTAGATATCCAGAGGTAAAGAAACCTCTTAGAGACTCTTGGGACCAATATGGAGCAACAATATCTAGTAACAGTAGTAGCAAAACTTGGCATTCACTGTCCTAAGCCCAGTTCATGCATTATTTCATTTCATCTCAATTATAACAATATATGGTAGGTGTCACTGTGATTCTCATTTTATACAAGATACATTTGGGAAATAAAGCTGTTAGCATCATGCTCAACCTAACAGAGGATTAGGTAGTAAATTCATGATGTCTGCCCAGTTCTGTCTGAATTTTAATCCCTGTACTCCAAAGACATATCCCACTAACCTACAGTTTATTTCTACTGTTGCATCAGTTTTTAACCAAATATGCAAACTAATGTATTTCTATTCCAAGGGAAGCTAGCCTCCAATTATTTGCTCTGGAGTGAAACAATGAGATAATTGTTACTTTTTGCTTACATAGAGACTTTTAAGGACTACATTTTTACTTGTGATTGTAAAAATATAAAATAGTATAAATAAAATTTAGAATATCTCTGAATATATAATTCAGAAGGCACAATGTTACATTTCTGTCATATATTCTTCAAACCTAATTTTCAGTAAAAAAACAATAAGTAATAATACACTACATTTTGTTTTAATCTAACAACTCCTAATTGGAAGTAACCACTATAATGAACCTTGTGTGTGTATTTTAGACTGTTTTATGTGTTTGTATGCAAATTGAATCATAATAAATAATATATAGTATTATATATATTTTTTAAATAGAAGTACCTTATTGTAATTGATGAGGCAATTTCTTGGATTTTTAAGATGCATTTGTGATCCATTCAACTGTATACTTTTTTATAAATAGTAATTATTTTGCATAAATACCTAAATGTTTGTCAAGTATTTAATATTAATCTTTCTAGAGTAAGTATAAGCCAACACACAAACTTTTTTCTTTCCTTTTAACCTGAAACCATTATCCCAGTGAAGATACCTATGACCTTTTAGCATCTGAAACATTTTTGTAAATATATGACCATTTTTTAGCATCTTTATTGTGTGAATATAAGAACAGTGTATTGACAGATTTTTACTTACCCTGTATGGTTAATACCCATGCTTATAGCTTAAGAATAGAAAAAAATGGATATCTATAACAGTTCTAAGCATCCTAACACCACATTTCAACTACTATTACTCAACACTATTTGAACTTCAAAATTCTAAAACACATTTTGTTTTCACATTTTACCAGTTCTGTGTTCTGGGCTTCATGAGCTTGATATGAATTTTTAATATATTTACTGTCTCTTTTCTTCTTGTATTTTTCCTGAAAAGATGATGCTAGTATATTGATAAGGTATTGTACTCTGATGGAATTTTCATCATGTATATAATTAATTTAATTTTTACTAATGAATTTTATTTAGAATTTACACATAACAATTGTACCTACTAATAGCATCCAGTGTGATATATAAATTCATGTATACATTGTATAATGATCAAATCAGGGTAATTACTATTTCTATCACAAACATACATCATTTATTTGTAGGGATAACACTCTAAATCTTTTAGTGTACCTACCTTGAAATACATACTATTTTCCTATCTGCTGTAGTCACCTCACTATGTAACTTTAACATTGTACTCATTAACCAAGATCCCCACCCACACATCATCCCCAACTCCAGCCTCTAGTAACTACTTTTCTACTCTCTACCTGTATAAAATCCACTTTCTTAGATACCACATGAGTGAGATCATGTAGTGTTTGCCTTTCTGTGCCTAGCTTATTTCACTGAACATGTCTTCCAGGTTCATCCATGTTCCCATAAATGACAGCATTTCATTTTGTTTTATGGTTAAACAGTATTCCATTATAAATATACATGTCACATTTTCTTTATCCATTTATCTATAGACCAGCATTGAGACTGATTCCATATCTTGACTACTATGACTAGCACTATAACGAATATGGATAAACAAATATCCTTTGACATGCTGATTGAATTTCCTATAGATATATACCCAGTAGTGGGATTGCTGGATCATATGGTAGCTCTAATTTTATTTTTTGAGGAACCTCATACTATTTTTCATAATGGTTGTGCTAATTTACATTCTCATCAACAATGCATTAGTGTTCCCTGTTGTTAACATCCTTGTCAACATTTTTTATTTTTTATCTTTTTGATAATATTCATTCTAACTGGGGTTATTTTCGTATTTTTGATAATAGTCATCCTAACTGGGGTAGGATGATATCTCATTATGATTTTGATTTGCATTTTCCTGATTATTAGTGATCTTGAGCATTTTTTTTCCATTGATGTGTTGTCCATTTATATGTCTTTTTTTTGAGAAACATATATTCAAGGTTTTTATCCAATTTTTATTTTATTTTATTTATTTTAGATTTGTGGGGGTACAAGTGAGGATTTGTATAAAAGTAGGCTGCATGAAGGTGAATTTCAGACTTCTAGCTGGTTCTCTCTTCCCATGGTAGTGGACCAGGTACCCTTTGTGTTGCAACATTCCCTCTCCCTTCCTCTCTCCCTCTTTACCTAGCTTTGCCCAGCATCTGCTATCCCACTCTGGTGCTAGTGTGACTAATGTTCAGGGCCCATTTATGAGTAAGAACAAGTGGTATTCAGTTCTTTGTTTCTGTGATGGTTTATTTAGTATAATGGTCTTCAACTGCATTCAAGTTGCTGCAAAGGCCATGACTTTGTTCCTCCTTATGGCTGCTCAGTACTTCATCATGTATATACACCACATTTTCTTTATCCATCTACCTTTTATGGGCATCTAGATTGGTTCCATGTTTGTTGTTGTGATTAGTGCACTTATAAACATATATGTGAAGTTCTTTTTGGTAGAGAGATTTATGTCCCTGAAAAACAAACACAAACAAGCAAGCAAACAAACAATCCCTTTAAAAAATGGACAAAGTACATAAACAGACACTTCTCAAAGGAAGACATACAATCAGCCAACAAACACATGAAAAATACTCAGCCTCATTAATCATCAGAGAAATGCAAATCAAAATTTCAAGGAAATACCACCTAACAGCAGTAAGGCTGACTATCATTAATGGGTCAAAAACACAGGTGCTGCCACAGCTACAGAGAAACAGAAATGCTTCTACACTGTTGTTGGGAATGTAGCTTGTTCAACATCTATGCAAAGCAGTATGGTGACGTCTAAAAAAACAAAAAATCGAGTTTCTATATGATCCAGAAATTCCTCTCCAGGGAATAACCTGGTGGAACATAAATTGCTTTTGCCCAATTTTTAATTGGATTTTTTTCTATTGAGTTGTTTGAGTTCCTTATATATTCTAGATATGAAACCCCGTCAGATGAATAGTTTATAGATACTTTTTCCCATTCTGTAAGCTGTCTTTTCACTCTATTGTTGTCTCCTTTGCTTTACAGAAGATTTTAGTTTTATATAATCCCATCTGCCTATTTTTGCTTTTGTTGCCTGTGCTCTTATTTTTTAAAATTGTCCAGTCCAATTTATGATATAACTAATTTAAGTGTCAATTGTTTTATATAAAACAAAGTATTTAGTTTCTTTCATCATATTTGGGGTACTCAATGTTGCCATGTTTTGCTCTAATTTTGTTTATAAAATTGGGTGCCTTTCTCAAATTACATTTGCTCCAGAATTCCATTGCAAATGACTATAGCTATGTGTTGTCTGGATTTACTTTACCTAACAAGGTAAACCACCATGCTAATCTCAAGAACTTGATATGTCCTTTGTATTTTTTTCACATTAACAATTCAATTTTTCCCTTTAGCACCTTTTACTTCCTCATGCTTTTCTTTTATATGTTTTCTTCTGATTTTAGAAATAGAAACAAAAATAGTGTTTTATCTGCATCAAGCTCTGGAATGGCATTGTGATTAAAAGTAGAAGGTCTGTATTCCTACTTCCTGAATCGAAATCCAAACTGTCCACTTACAAGCTAGGTGGCTTTGGTGAATTTTTTTTAACCTTCTAATCTTCAGGTTTTTTTCACTTGCCAAAGGGAGATTATAAAATTTCCCTAATACTTAGGGAAATATAACAGGATAATCATGCAACTTGTGAAGCACCATGGTTGGCATCTAGCCAACACTCAAAAGTTAGCTGTTTTATTATAGTTTTAATCAAAAGACAATTTATTTGGGAACCAAATTTTTTGACATTTCCTATTCATTCCTCACTTTAGAAGGGATAATGATTATCTGAAAATTATTAAATAGTTGACTTAATAAAGATCACTACATTTTTGAAATCCAATTTATATTATAATAACATCAATACAATTATATTATTCAGATCAAATTTTAATAAAGTCAAAATTTGAAAATATACACATAGCTACTAAATCACTAAGTAGTTTCTCTCTGATCCACAGTTTTACTTTCCATAGTTTCAGTTATTCATGGTTAACCACAGTCTGAAAATATTACATAGAAAATTTCAGAAATAAATAATTCTTATGCTTTAAATCAAGTACTATTCTGAGTAGAATGATTAAATCTCATGCCCTTCCACTTCACCAGGATGGAAGTCATCCCTTTGTTTGGCATACTCACACTTCATATACTACTTGCCCATTCAAAATCATCATCATCACTGCACATGATATCAAATCACTCACATTGTAATGGCTTGATGATCCAAGAATACCTGAAGCAGATACTCCTCCTTTTGATGTAACTTCAGAAGATTTATGGTGGCCTAAACCTGCATCACAATGCCTACCTTGTTCACCTCATATCAGTTCATCACATTGACATCTTATCATCTCACATCATTACAAAAAGAATGAATACATACAATAAGATATTTTTGAGAGAAAGAAAAACATATTGTCATAACTTCTACTACCATATATTGTTACATTTGTTATATCTTATTAGTTTCAATATCTTACTATGCCCAACTTATGAATTAAATTTTTTCATAGGTATATATGTCCAGGGAAAAAATAATATAGATAGGGTTCTGTTCTATCCCCACTTTCAGTCATTCACTGGGGGTCTTGGAAAGTATCTTCTCCATAGATAAAAGAAGACTACTGTACTTCTAATTTACTTACATTTGTTTTCTCTCAGAATTTTTTCATGTTTTTCTAAAATTTTTAATGTTTTTCTAAAATAAACTCAATAACCTATTTATAATTTATTACATTTTTCTTTTCCTTTTTTATTATAAAGATGTGGGGTACAATTCAGAATTAGGTATACAAACATTGCTTATGTAGGTACCCTTGTTGATGAGATATGCCCCTCCCTCCCCTACAGTTTCCCTCAACTGCCAATACCACCCCCCCTCTCCTTACTAGTCCTCTACTGCCAATCCCCTTCTTATAGTATTATAATTGTTCAAGGTCTGCTTATGAGTGAGAACATATGGTATTCTGTACTTTGTTTCTGTGATAGATCACTGAGTATGATCGACTCTAAATCCAACAAAGTTGGTGCAAAGTCCATAAGTTTGTTCTTCTTTATGGCTGTATAACATTCCATTGTGAACATGTACCACATTTTTTTAATCCAGTCCAGTTTTGATGTGCAACATGGCTGGTTCCATGTTTTTGCTTTTGTGAATAGGGCTGCAACAAACATACATGTGCAGGTATCTTTTTTGTAGAATGATTTGAGTTCCTCCAGGTATACTCCCAATAGGGGAATTGCTGGGTCACATGGAAATTTCTAGTTCTTTCAGAAGTTGCCACACTATCTTCCAAAGAGGTTGCACTAGTTTACATTCCCACCAGCAGTGTAGAAGCTTACCTTTTTCTTGGTATCCTCGGCAGCATCTGTTGTTGTTTGTTTTATGAATGATGGCCATTCTTACAGAGATTAGGTGTTATCTCAATGTGGTTTTGATTTGCATTTCTCTGATGCTGAGTGAGGCTGAGCACTTTTTCATGTGTCTGTTGGCTGCCCATATATCTTTTTTGAGAAGTGTCTATTCATGTCTTTTGCCCACTTTTTTATGGGGCTGATTTTTTCCTTTCAGTGCATTTTGAGTTCCTTGTAGATCCTAAATGTTAGGCCTTTATCAGATATACAGTTGGCATTTTTTTTTCCATTCTGTGGGCTGTCTCCCTGCTCTCTTGATGGTTTCTTTTGCTTTGCAGAAGCTTGTTAGTTTGATGAGGTCCCGCTTGTCTATCTTATTTCTTAAGGTATGGGAATTTAGGGTTCTGAATAGGAATTGGTTGCCAGTTCCAATTTCCATAAGTTTGTCTCTTGAGTTTTCTAAGATTCTTATGGTTTGATGTTTTACATTTAGGTCTTTGATCCATTTAGATTTAATTTTTGTGAATGGGGATAGGTAGGGTTCCTATTTCAATCTTCTGCATACGATCAGTCAGCTTTCCCAGCACCATTTAGTGAATAGGTTCTCCCTTCCCCAGTGCTTGTTGCTGGAGACTTTGTCAAAGATGAGTTGGTTGAGAAATCGATGCTTTGCTTCCAAAATCTCTATCCTGTTCCATTGATCTATATGCCTGTTCTTGTACCAATACCAGGCTGTTTTGATTATTGTAGCCTTATAGTAAAGTTTGAAGTCTGGAAATGTGATACCTCCTGCTTTGTTTATTTTGCTAAGGATTGTTTTGGCTATTTGTGGTCATTTATGTTTCCATATGAATTTCTGTATTGTCATTTCCATGTCTGAGAAAAATGATGCTGGTAACTTAATGGGTATTTCATTGAATCTGTAGATTACCTTTGGTAGGATGGTCATTTTAACATGTTGATTTTTCCTATCCAAGAGCATGGAATATTTTTCCATTTGCTTGTGTCTTCTTGGATTTCTTTGAGCAGTGTTTTGTAGTTCTCACTGTAAAAGTCATTCACTTCTCTGGTTAGGAAGATGCTGAGGTATTTCTTTTTATTTGTGGCTATTATGAATAGGATTGTGCATTTTATTTGGGTCTCTGCCTGCCTGTTATTGGTGTATAAGAATGCAACTGTCTTTTACACATTTATTTTGTACCCTGAGACTTTGCCAAAGTCTTTTATCAATGCAACCAGGTTTTTGAAAGATTCTCTTGGATTTTCAAGGTATAGGATCATATCATCAGCAATGAGTGATAAATGGACTTCCTCTTTCCCTCTTTGAATACCCCTGATTTCCTTTTCTTGTCTAATTGCCCTAGCTAGGACTTCCAACACAATGCTGAACAAGATGGCTGAGAGTGGGCAGCCTTATCTTCTCCGAGTTTTCAGGGGAAATGTTTCCAGTTTCTCTCAATTTAGCAATATGTTAGCTGTGGGTTTGTCATAAATGGCAATTACTATTTTGAGATATATTCCTTCTATACCTAGGTGTTTGAGGGTTTTCATCAAGAAGGGATGCTGGATTTTATCAAAAGTTTTTTCTGCATCTAATGAGATAATCATATGGTTCTTATTTTTACATCTGTTGATATATCTAATTATATTTATGGTTTTGCAAATGTTGAACCAGCCCTGCATCCTGGAGATGAAACCTAGTTGGTCATGGTGGATAATTTTTGAGATGTGTTTTTGGATCTGATTTGCTAGAATCTTATTGAGGATTTTTGTATCTATGTTCATAAGGGATATTGGCCTATAGTTATCTTTTTTTGTTGTTGGATCTTTACTCGGTTTGGTTATCAATGTGATGTTAGCTTCACAAAATGATTTGTGGAGAATTCCATCTTTCTGGATTGCCTGGAGTACTTTCAATAGGATTGGTATCAGTTCTTCTTTGTATGTTTTGTAGAATTTTGCAGGAAAACCATCTGGTCCAGGGCTTTTCCTTGTAGGTAGTTTTTGTATGACAGATTCAATTTACTGGGTTGTTACTGGTCTATTTAGTGTCCTAATAATGCCTTCTTGTTTCAACCTGGGGAAGATGTGTGATGTCAGAAAGTCCTCTATTTCATTTAGGTTATGAAGTCTGTTTCCATATAGGTGTACATAGTAATCTCTGATCATCTTTTGTATTTCTTTGCGGTCAGTTGTGATTTGATCTTTTGTATTTCTCATTGTGTTTATTTGGAAGTTTTCTCTCTTTCTCTTGGTCATTCTGGCTAGGGGTCCATCAATCTTGTTAATTCTTTTTAAGAGCCAGTTTTTTGTTTTGTTGATGTTTTCTATGATACTTTTGTGTTCTATGTTCTATATTTGGGATCTTATTTTGGTGATTTGGATTCTTCTTCTAAAGTTGGAGTTTTGGTGGCCTTCTCTTTCTAGCTCTCTTAGGTGCTTTGTTAAGCTCTCCACTTGTGATCTTTGCATTTTCTTGATGTGTGTTCACAGTGATATAAATTCCCTTCTTAGAACTGAATTCATTACTTCCCAGAGATTTTGGTAAGATGTTTCTTCATTTTCATTTGTTTCCAGGAATCTTTTAATTTCTGCTTTGATTTCAGCATTGACCCAGAGTTGTTCAGCATCATGCTGTTTAGTGTCCTTATCTTCGTTGGCTTTGGGGAAATTGTGTTGGTGTTGATATTTGCTTTTATTCCACTGTATTCTGAGAATGTGCATGGCAAGATTTCAACCTTATGGAATTTACCTATGCTTGATTTATAGTCAAAGATGTGATTGATCTTGGAGTATGTTCCATGTGGTGATGAGTAGAATGTATATTCTATGGTTGTTGAATAGAATAATCTGTAGGTATCTGTTAAGTCCATTTGGTTGAGTGTCAAGTTTAGGTTCTGGATCTCCTTGTTGATTTTTTGCCTCGATAATCTATCTAGGGCTGTTATTGGGGTATTCAGGTCCCCTGCTATAATAGTGTTAGAGTCAATATCTTTTTTTAGTTTACTTAATAGTTGTTTTATAAATGCTGGTGCTCCTGTGCTGGGTGCATATATGTTTAGGATATTTCTTCTTGATTAATTTAACCCTTTATCATTATGTAGTGTCTGTTTGCATCTTTGAAAAATTTTGATTGCTTAAAGGTTGTTTTGTCTGATATTAAGATCACAACTACTGCCTTCTTTTGTGGTTCATTTGCCTGAAAACTTGTTTTCCATCCTTTAACTTTGAGTCTGTGTGTGTCCTTTGTAGTGAGGTGAGTCTCCTGGATGCAGCAAATAATTGGGTCCTAGTTTCTTATCCAGTTTGCCATTCTGTTTCATTTTAGTGTTGCATTTAGTCCATTCACATTCAGGCTGATTATTGAAATGTGATTGCCTGTCCCTGTCATGAGGTTCCTATGAAGCTTTTTCTTTGTTTTCTTGTTTTCATTTGACTTTGGGTTGATGTTTGTGTGTGTTTTCAAGTTTCTTGTCATGCTGTCTTCTCAGTTGATTCTGTGCTCTGCTATTCTCTTGGGAGGTTTGTGGTCATTCTTTATTTTCTTTCTTCTGTGCTTAATAGCTTTTTACATGTCTCCTGTAGAGCTGGTCCGGAAGTTACATAATCTCTTAGGGTTTGCATGTCTGGGAAGGATTTTAATTCCCTGTCACTCATGAAACTGAGCTTGACTGGATAGGAAATTCTATGCTGAAATTGTTTATCCTTGAGGACTTTGAATGTAGGACTCCAGTCCCTTCTTGCTTGTAGTGTTTCTGCCAATAAGTCTGCTGCTATTCTGATTGGTTTTCCTTTGGTTGGTAGTTTGACCTTTCTCTCTTGCTGCCTTTAGATTTTTTCTTTTTTGCCTACTTTGTGGAGGCAAATTACTACGTGTCTAGGAGTTGGTCTTCTCATTTGATGTCTTGTGGGGGTTCTCTGAATCTCTTGTGCTTGGCTGGTCACATCTCTGGTGAGATGGGGAAAGTTTCCTTGGATTACCTCCTGGAATATTGCTACAAGTTGTTCTCCATTTCCCTTTTTCTTCTGGGATACCAATCAGGCAAGGTTTGGCCTCTTGATATAATCACACATTTCTTGTAGGTTTTGTTCTTTCTTTCTGAGTCTTCTTTCTATGTTTCTTACAGATTGGGTTAATTCCATGTTCTGATCTTCAATTTCTGAGACTTTTTCTTCAGCTAGATTAATTCTGCTTTCCCTGCTTATCATCTTGTTACTTATTTCCTGGATGAAATTCTTTATTGCCAAAATCTCTGTTACATGTTCTGTCAGTGTGGCAGCTTGTCTTTTTTGAGTGTTATTCCCTCGTTCCATACATTTCCTAATCCCTGTTGCTTATTGGGGCCAGTCATTGATGACTTCCATTGCTTTGGCACCAAGATCTGATTTTTCAGTTTTGTCTTTGGTACAGTTGAAATTGCCTGTGGTCTTCCTTTGGTTTTTCTTCATTTGTGACAGATGTCTTGTTTTTCTCTTAAGTTCTGTTATTCAGTGTCAATGGGAGAGGATTTCCCTTCAGATGTTTGCTCTGTCCTCTATTCTTCCCTGATCTGGGCTCTGAATTCTTTCTAGGATTTGAAATAGGATTGAAATAGGATTGTGGATGGGAAGGTTTGCTGTCTCTTGTAGTTTTTGAAATTTGAATAATGTAGGGATGGGGCATGAGGATTCAGAAACTATTTGCAAATTACAATGTTCACTGATTGTAGTATGTGTTCCATGGGACCCATTCCCCACCACCACTCTATATAATGATACAAAGCAGAAAAGCAATGCAAAAAACAATTGAACACACATAGACCTACACACACACCCCAAAACAAATTGGAATAACAAAAAGGTGAAACAAAACAAACAACAACATAAAAAAAACCTGAGAAAATTAAACACACACACATACCTAGCACAAAGTGAATAGAGAAGAAAAACAGAAAGACAGGGAAAAAAAGGGAATTTAGATCGAACCCTCACACATATATTGACACACACCTTAAAGTATAAAAAATGAAAATAAAACACCCAGAAGAACAAAAGAGCAAAAACAAACCAACAACAACAAAGTTAAAAGAGGAACACTCAATCATTCACATGCACACATAAACAGAAAATGACAAAAGAAGAAATAAACAGAAAAAGAAAAGAAAAAATATTTTGGTGGAATGCAGATCAAACCCTCACACACACATTCATGCACAAAGAAAAATATTTTTTAAATAGATGAACTAACAGTCAAAACATTTAAAAAATCTTAAATTAATAATTAAAAACTAAAACAAACCCTGCCTTCTTGTGGCAGGCTCTGTAATTGTTCCTCTGATCAGGTCTATCCCACAGAGCCACCTCTTTCACTCTCAATGTTGGAGCAGGCAAAGAGGAGGGGCAGTGGAGGTGGGTGGGGCTGCCATCTTCCCCTGACACTTGGTATGGTCACCTCTAGCGGGAAGGTGTGAGAATGTCTCTTCCTCATGTAGGTACTCACGGTGGGTGCCCCAGCCAGGCCTAACCTGGAATGGAGTTCTCCTATTGCGACTGACATCTAGGTTCTGCCTGGGTTTGTCCCTCCCAGTCATGGCCTAGTTATGTGGATCTGACATTCAGAAGATTGCTGGGGAGGAGGGGTTTTGAGTCAGTCCCAGACTCACCACTGATCTCTTTGGAGTCCTTCCCCATCCTTTTCTGGCCACATACTTTGTTCCATGGCTGGATCAGGGTAAGGGCTAGAGTGCCTGGAATTCAGCACTTGGCAGGTGGCTTTGAAGTTTGTGCTCTCAAGATATTCACTCTGGTTCACAATCAATCCCTGAGTAGTTGATCCACCAGTCACAGATATTGGGCGTGTTGCTCCATGGTGAGTAAGTTGGAGCACTTTCATGCCTTGTCCTCAAGATGGTGGTGGGGTGCCTCTCTTTTCCTCTTCTGTGATACTTTGCCTCTGAACTCTCTCTGAAGCCCCTGCTGCCAGTGCCCTGCCAGGTGCTGAAGTGGTGAGGCAAATACTGGCAGTCTCTCCTGTTGCAATGGTGATGCAGAACCTGGGGCGATGGGCCCTCCCCACCACTTTTTCACAGGAAAACTTTTGTCCGTTAAAAAAAAATAATGGTGCTTGGCTTCTGCAACCTGGCAAGAGCCTGGGGTGAAGCAGAGAAGCTGCATCAGCAGCTGTTGTGCCAGGGACCTGACTACTTGCTCACGAGCCTTCATTTAGAAAGTCTCTCCCAGCATTTTCTTCCCAGGAAAGGTTTTGTTGATTAAA